>CM049427.1:258534315-259134315 GCA_026929855.1 Poa annua | reverse complement strand
ATTGCTTCCGTTGCGCCACTCGGAATCTCGAGTTCAGGATCAACGATTTCATCGAGGTCTACCTTCCTCCCACTTACTCCTTTCACGACAAACTCCTTCTCTAGAAAGGTACCGGTCTTCGCGACAAAAGTTTTGCCCTCAGCTTGGTTGTAGAAGGTGTACCCAACGGTTTCCCGCGGATATCCTACAAAGACGACTTTCTCCGACTTCGGTTCGAGTTTGTCGGGCTGTAGTTTCTTAACGTACGCCTCACAACCCCAAACCTTCAGAAACGATAACTTAGGCTTTTGGCCATACCATAATTCATACGGCGTCGTTTCAACGGACTTGGACGGAGCCCTATTTAAAATGAATGCGGCTGTTTCTAACGCATAACACCAGAAGGACACTGGCAGATCGGTAAGAGACATCATAGATCGGACACTATCCAGTAGAGTACGATTACGTCGCTCGGACACACCGTTACGCTGTGGCGTTCCGGCGGGCGTAAGTTGGGGTACTATGCCACAACTCTTCAGATGTGTGCCAAACTCAAAACTCAAGTACTCTCCATCGCGATCAGATCGGAGATGCTTGATTTTCCTATTAAGTTGATTCTCAACTTCACTCTGGAATTCTTTGAACTTTTCAAACGTTTCAGACTTGTGTTTCATCAAATAGATATAACCGTATCTACTCAAGTCATCAGTGAAGGTGACGAAGTAACGATAACATTGCGTGTCGAAACGGTCATCGGTCCATACACATCTGTATGTATGATCCCCAACAAATCCGACGCCCGTTCAACGAAACCTTTGAACGGTGTCCTGGTCATTTTGCCCATGAGGCATGTTTCGCATTTATCGAGGGATCCGAAATCCAACGAGTCCAAGAGTCCATCGGAGTGGAGTCGCTTCATGCGCTTTATACCAATATGACCAAGACGGCAATGCCACAAAAACATGGCGGTATCGTCACTACACTTAATTCGTTTGGCTTCTATGTTATGGATGTGAGTACTACGATCGAGATTCAACAAGAATAAACCGTTATTCTCGGGAGCATCAACATAAAAGATATCATTCATATAAATAGCACAATTGCTTGACACTGATTTAAATGAATAACCGTCTTGTAACAGGTAAGACCCACTTATAATGTTTACACTCAAGGATGGCACAAAATAACATTTATTTAAAACCAAAACTAATCCCGATGGTAGATGTAGAGGGAGCGTGTCGACAGCCACCACGTCGACTCTCGATCCGTTGCCGACGCGCATCGTCACCTCATCCTTCGCCAGCCGCCTTCTATTCCGTAACTCCTCCTGAGAGTTACATATATGAGCAACAGAACCAGTATCAAATACCCACGTATTGCTCCGGGCGGATGTAAGGTACACATCTATAACATGTATATCAAATATACCTTGCTCTTTGTCGACCGTCTTGCCAGACTTCTTATCCTCCAGATACTTGGGGTAGTTGCGCTCAGGTGATCCGATGGTCACCACCATCTTCTTCAGCTTGATTTCTAATTCGGCCACTTCGAGCATCTTCAGGATTTCCGACAGGGGTTTTGACGTCCCTTTCATGCCGTAGTCCACGATGGCGTTCTTATAGCTAGGGGGCAGAGAAATCAGCGCCCTATCAATAACCACCTCCTCTGGGATCACACTTCCCAGATCACTCAGAAGTCGAGCGCAGCCAAACAACTTGGCCAAGTGCTCACTGATATTGCGGTGCTCTTCCATCTAGGCTGAGAAGAAAAGCACAGATGCCTCGTACCTCTCAGCATTGACTTGTCGTGCAAAAACAACCATGAGTTCAGTGATTATATCATAAGCACCCTTGTTCATGAAGCTGTTTTGCAGGTCAGCCTCCATGGCAAAGAGCATGCCACTCTGGACATAAGAAGAAATCTCCGCCTTTACCCCATGGACAATCATTTTGATTTCCGGGGCGGTGCTTGGAAGATCACCTAAGGGGGCATCAAGGATGTAGGCCACCTTGTGGGTTTCAAGGATGGACTTCAGATCGCGGAACCAGGACACGAAGTTAGACCCATCGGTCTTAAGCTTCTCTTTCTCAATGAACAGGTTCAGGTTAAAGGAGGGGTGAGACATCTACAATGGAATTTGCAACAACATAAGACTTTGTTCATAATAATTTTGAGTTATAGTATTTTAGAAAATAACTAACATAACTCCCACTCAAACGAACATCCCTCCTGGTCGTTTAAGCGATTACACGACCCCCATCCATTGCACCACCCCTCATCATCAAAGCCGGCGGCACAACTTCAAGAGTAGACAAAATCGTCCGCCACACCAATTTTTGTGACTCGTGCTCGACCTTTCGGTATTTCTGTTCCGAGGCCATACCTCTGAGTATGCTAGGCTCGCCACCAAAGACCTCCACGCTGACGCTTGTGCAACATGGCTTACACCCACCGTATGCAAACGAAGATATGTCTGACACCCGATCATCACGGCCTGCCTCATAACGTAGAACTTTCTTGGTGGTGCGCGTTGGAGGGAGAACACTAGTGGTATTTTGAAGGGATCATCTTATTCAGCTACCGCCGTGTAACTAATGTATACTATACACACAATCACACAAAATAAGATGCACACAAAACATCAAATGTAATGCAATGTGATATAGTCCATCGCGCCATGGTCTTCTTGGCGCCCGCAGTTTATAAGCAATTTAATAAACCTACCTTGACCATATCACATAGCCCCTGCAAAATAAAGTTAGACGCTTCTACTTTATCTTTTTCATATTTTACGTGGCTTGGGGCTTTCGTAAATAGAACCGCTTCATACCTACGAATCTTATGACCACAACAACGATCCAATAATTGCATGTTTAAGCATCCCTTTCGGGCCCTCCATTGAAAATGCGAAGACCAACTAAAGAGAGAGAAACTGACACCCGCCAGCCACATATACGGTACAAGCCGTATGTCAGTAGTGGAACCAGTCTCGCGTAAGCGTACGCGTAAAGTCGGTCCGGGCCGCTTCATCAACTCAATGCCGCTGGAATAGACAAGTGCACGCTAGAGGGTAGCAAATAACAGGAATGGTGCCCCCGTGCAGAGCACGGGTTCTAACAGCGTACAGCTATATCTACGATAGATCGGCTCTGATACCACTGAAGGGGATCGTGTGCAGAAAACAAAAAATTTCCTACCGACGATATCCTAAAAGCATGCCAAGATCTATTCTATGCAGATATAGTAGTACGAACGGAGATCGGAATACGTACCCTTGTAGACCGAAAGCGGGGATTACGTTTCCGCACAAACGTTGTCGATGAAGACCGACAAAGCCGACCTCAAGGTCGTGTAGAGGAAGCAGGCCTCCGAGTACCGCTAGCGCAGCACCTCGCAGGGAGTCGCACACATACGGTGGAGACGACGGCCTCCAAAGCTCCAGTCCAGGACGAGCAGCGGAAGACTTGGACCGGAACACCAGCAGCGCGGCAGCCGGCTATGGTGGAGGAGATCCCCTTGCTCTGCTCGGCGCGGCTCCAACTTGGGAACCACGAGATCGAGAGAGAAATCGGGAATTAATTGGTGAATTAAAAGGCTGGGGTGCCCCTTCTTATATAGGCTCCCAGGGGGAGCCAACCTTGCCAGCCAGGCAATGTGGGACTATCCCCACATGCCTGGTGCGGCTAGGCTTGGTGCGCCGGCCCCCTGGTGGGCCCCTTGGCCCATCCAGGCCGGCCACCAAGGCCCCCACCGAATCCCCTATGGATTTTCCCCACTCTTGGGCCTTCTTTCGACCAGAAGGCCCATTTAGGGAAATCAGCCTAAATAAATTCGAAAATAAATATATAAAATCATATTTGCATATTAATAACACTAATTAATATCAAACATAATATATATAATTTTTCCTAGCTCCGAAAACTCTTTCGGCGCTGCCCGATCTCCATCGGACCCCTTCCGGGACGCTCCCGGTGATCTCCTTCCTTTCCGGTTGTCTTGTCGAAACCCCTTAAGTGTGTTACCCTAGTGGTTCGATATAATATCAGGTATGATCAAGACTCCTCAATGATCAACGACTAACTCGTAGGCCTGGACCCCATGAATTAATCCCTGAGATATAACGAATGACTTTCATCTATCAAACCTGAACGTAAAGTCTTAGACCTTTTGCCATAGCGATACTTAGCACGTCCGAGCGTCGTTCCATAGATATCTCCATACCTAATCTCGACCTCGTTACCTACGATGCTATCTTCTACACGTTCATGATCTCATGTCTCCGTGACCAAGTCACATGCTTGCAAACTCATTAGACATTATCTCACCGAGTGGGCCCGAGAGTATCTATCCTGCTATGCGGACTGGCAAATCCCGCTCTTGACCCCTTGTCTCAACTACTCCTTTCCGATACCCAAAAGTATCACCGTTATTGTCATACTAAATAAGATACGACGTTTGGTGCAATCAAAGTATCTTCCAGGAATAACAATAAGAGTTGATCTCACGGTCAAAGGCGTAACGACTACGTTCTCCAAATCTGGGTATGTCCATCACATCGCTCTCTAGCGATATGACTCTCATTGCCGACCGGCGCCATGCCCCATGACCGGGAAACCTCGATCATCAATCGCGTAACGAAACTAGTCTTAGTAGAGGCTACTAGGGACCTGGTTGTTTACGTATCACACCCGCATTAATGTTTCCGCTTAATACGGTTCTAGTATGACACAAAAACCTATTATGAACAAACGAGATATGATAAAGAATACACTTTATTAATTGCCTCTAGGGCATATCTCCTTCACTTTCCTCTCTATATAAGTGTGATACAAGGACTACAACTTGCTCTCAGATCTCTTGAAGTGAAGAACACAAGGAACTAGATGAACTCGAGGTAAGAAGAAGTAAATGCTCTAGGAGTAAATGCGACTATAGCTTTGGCTCCCAAGTTGGTCTCTCTCCCACAGAAGCAGTAATGGCGCCTTTTATAGAGTTCCGGCCAGGAGGGCCGGAAACCCTAAACCGGCTTGGCCCCACCGGAAAGGCATAACCGGTATGTCGTCACCTGCTAGTGCGACCTACTCGCCGCGCTATCCGGCGTAGCCCCTTCGTCATCATCCCGGCGAGGACAGCAGGCGCCGTCCTAGAACATCATTGTCCCCCTGTCAGAGACAAGACATGTCTTTGCCCATCCCGGATAGCCTTTTCTGGATTGCCGGGCTAGGCACGTCGTGTCTTGTCGTACCGTTGTCGTACCGCCTGACACGCTCCCGTGTCAGGCGGGAGGTGACCATCCCTCCGTGTCATAAGGAACGGTACTTCCCCCCGCATTAGGCGGGAAAGCCTGCTACAGACCTGAAGGAGATATGCCCTAAAGGCAATTAATAAAGTGTATTCTTTATCATATCTCGTTTGTTCATAATATGTTTTTGTGTCATGCTAGAACCGTATTAAGCGGAAACATTAATGCGGGTGTGATACGTAAACAACCAGGTCCCTAGTAGCCTCTACTAAGACTAGTTTCGTTGCGCGATTGATGATCGAGGTTTCCCGGTCATGGGGCATGGCGCCGGTCGGCAATGAGAGTCATATCGCTAGAGAGCGATGTGATGGACATACCCAGATTTGGAGAACATAGTCATTACACCTTTGACCGTGAGATCAACTCTTATTAATATTCCCTGAAGATACTTTGATTGCACCAAACGTCGTATCTTATTTAGTATGACAATAACGGTGATACTTTTGGGTATTGGAAAGGAGTATTGAGACGAGGGGTCAAGAGCGGGATTTGCCAGTCCACGTAGCAGGATAGATACTCTCGGGCCCACTCGGTGAGATCATGTCTAATGAGCTTGCAAGCATGTGACTAGGTCACGGAGACATGAGATCATGAACGAGTAGAAGATAGCATCGTCGGTAACGAGGTCGGGATTAGGTATGGAGATATCTATGGAACGACACTCGGACGTGCTAAGTATCGCTATGGCAAAAGGTCTAAGACTTCACGTTCAGGTTTGATAGATGAAAGTCATTCGTTATATCTCAGGGATTAATTCAGGGGGTCCAGGCCTACGAGTTAGTCGTTGATCATTGAGGAGTCTTGATCATACCTGATATTATATCGAACCGCTAGGGTAACACACTTAAGGTGTTTCGACAAGACAACCGGAAAGGAAGGAGATCACCGGGAGCGTCCCGGGAGAGGTCCGATGGAGATCGGGCAGCGCCGAAAGAGTTTTCGGAGCTAGGAAATATTATATATATTATGTTTGATATTAATTAGTGTTATTAATATGCAAATATGATTTTATATATTTATTTTCGAATTTATTAAGGCAGATTTCCCTAAATGGGCCTTCCGGACGAAAGAAGGCCCAAGAGGGGAAAATTCCCTAGGGGAATTCGGTGGGGGCCAGGAGGGCCGGCCTAGGTGGGCCACAAGGGGCCCACCAGGGGGCCGGCGCACTCCCTTGGCCGAACCAGGCTGTGGGGGGTTAGTCCCACATTGCCTGGCTGGCAAGGTTGGCTCCCCTTGGGAGCCTATATAAGAAGGGGTACCCCCAGCCTTTTAATTCACCAATTAATTCCTGATTTCTCTCTCGATCTCGTGGTTCCCAAGTTGGAGCCGCGCCGAGCAAGAGGAGTCGGGGATCTCCTCCAACATAGCCCGCTGCCGCGCTGCTGGTGTTCCGGTCCAAGTCTTCCGCTGCTCGTCCTGGACTGGAGCTTCGGAGGCGTCGTCTCCACCGTACGTGTGCGACTCCCTGCGAGGTGCTGCGCTAGCGGTACTCGGAGGCCTGCTTCCTCTACACGACCTTGAGGTCGGCTTCGTCGGTCTGCATCGACAACGTTTGTGCGGGAACGTAATCCCCGCTTTCGGTCTACAAGGGTACGTATTCCGATCTCCGTTCGTACTACTATATCTGCATAGAATAGATCTTGGCATGCTTTTAGGATATCGTCGGTAGGAAAATTTTTGTTTTCTGCACACGATCCCCTTCAGTGGTATCAGAGCCGATCTATCGTAGATATAGTTGTACGCTGTTAGAACCCGTGCTCTGCACGGGGGCACCATTCCTGTTATTTGCTACCCTCTAGCGTGCACTTGTGTATTCCAGCGGCATTGAGTTGATGAAACGGCCCGGACCGACTTTACGCGTACGCTTACGCGAGACTGGTTCCACTACTGACATACGACTTGTACCGTATATGTGGCTGGCGGGTGTCAGTTTCTCTCTCTTTAGTTGGTCTTCGCATTTTCAATGGAGGGCCCGAAAGGGATGCTTAAACATGCAATTATTGGATCGTTGTTGTGGTCATAAGATTCGTAGGTATGAAGCGGTTCTATTTACGAAAGCCCCAAGCCACGTAAAATATGCAAAAGATAAAGTAGAAGCGTCTAACTTTATTTTGCAGGGGCTATGTGATATGGTCAAGGTAGGTTTATTAAATTGTTTATAAACTGCGGGCGCCAAGAAGACCATGGCGCGATGGACTATATCACATTGCATTACATTTGATGTTTTGTGTGCATCTTATTTTGTGTGATTGTGTGTATAGTATACATTAGTTACACGGCGGTAGCTGAATAAGATGATCCCTTCAAAATACCACTAGTGTTCTCCCTCCAACGCGCACCACCAAGAAAGTTCTACGTTATGAGGCAGGCCGTGATGATCGGGTGTCAGACATATCTTCGTTCGCATACGGTGGGTGTAAGCCATGTTGCACAAGCATCAGCGTGGAGGTCTTTGGTGGCGAGCCTAGCATACTCAGAGGTATGGCCTCGGAACAGGAAGACCGAAAGGTCGAGCACGAGTCACAAAAATTGGTGTGGCGGACGATTTTGTCTACTCTTGAAGTTGTGCCGCCGGCTTTGATGATGAGGGGTGGTGCAATGGATGGGGGTCGTGTAATCGCTTAAACGACCAGGAGGGATGTTCGTTTGAGTGGGAGTTATGTTAGTTATTTTCTAAAATACTATAACTCACAATTATTATGAACAAAGTCTTATGTTGTTGCAAATTCCATTGTAGATGTCTCACCCCTCCTTTAACCTGAACCTGTTCATTGAGAAAGAGAAGCTTAAGACCGATGGGTCTAACTTCCTGTCCTGGTTCCGCGATCTGAAGTCCATCCTTGAAGCCCACAAGGTGGCCTACATCCTTGATTCCCCCTTAGGTGATCTTCCCAGCTCTGCCCCGGAAATCGAAAGGATTGTCCATGGGGTGAAAGCGGAGATTTCTTCTTATGTCCAGAGTGGCATGCTCTTTGCCATGGAGGCTGACCTGCAAAACCGCTTCATGAACAAGGGTGCTTAGAAATAATCACTGAACTCATGGTTGTTTTTGCACGACAAGTCAAGGCTGAGACGTACGAGGCAACTGTGCTTCTCTTCTCAGCCCAGATGGAAGAGCACGGCAATATCAGTGAGCACTTGGCCAAGTTGTTTGGCTGCGCTCGACTTCTGAGTGATCTGGGAAGTGTGATCCCAGAGGAGTTAGTGATTGATAGGGCGCTGATTTCTCTGCCCCCTAGCTACAAGAACGCCATAGTGGACTACGGCATGAAAGGGACGTCAAAACCCCTGTCGGAAATCCTGAAGATGCTCGAAGTGGCCGAATTAGAAATCAAGCTGAAGAAGATGGAGGTAACCATCGGATCACCTGAGCGCAACTGCCCCAAGTATCTGGAGGATAGGAAGTCTGACAAGACGGTCGACAAAGAGAAAGGTATATTTGATATACATGTTATAGATGTGTACCTTACATCCGCCCGGAGCAATACGTGGGTATTTAATACTGGTTCTGTTGCTCATATATGTAACTCTCAGGAGGAGTTACGGAATAGAAGGCGGCTGGCGAAGGATGAGGTGACGATGCGCGTCGGCAACGGATCGAGAGTCGACGTGGTGGCTGTCGGCACGCTCCCTCTGCATCTACAATCGGGATTAGTTTTGGTTTTAAATAAATGTTATTTCGTGCCATCCTTGAGTGTAAACATTATAAGTGGGTCTTGCCTGTTACAAGACGGTTATTCATTTAAATCAGTGTCAAGCAATTGTGCTATTTATATGAATGATATCTTTTATGTTGATGCTCCCGAGAGTAATGGTTTATTCTTGTTGAATCTCGATCGTAGTACTCACATCCATAACATAGAGGCCAAACGAATTAAGTGTAGTGACGATACCGCCATGTTTTTGTGGCATTGCCGTCTTGGTCATATTGGTATAAAGCGCATGAAGCGACTCCACTCCGATGGACTCTTGGACTCGTTGGATTTCGGATCCCTCGATACATGTGAACCATGCCTCATGGGCAAAATGACCAGGACACCGTTCAAAGGTTTTGTTGAACGGGCGTCGGATTTGTTGGGAATCATACACACAGACGTATGTGGACCAATGAGCGTTTCGACACGCAATGGTTATCGTTACTTCGTCACCTTCATTGATGACTTGAGTAGATACGCTTATATCTATTTGATGAAACACAAGTCTGAAACGTTTGAAAAGTTCAAAGAATTCCAGAGTGAAGTTGAGAATCAGCTTAATAGGAAAATCAAGCATCTCCGGTCCGATCGCGGTGGAGAGTACTTGAGTTTTGAGTTTGGCACACATCTGAAGAGTTGTGGCATAGTGCCCCAACTTACGCCCGCCGGAACGCCGCAGCGAAACGGTGTGTCCGAGCGACGTAATCGTACTCTACTGGATAGTGTCCGATCTATGATGTCTCTTACCGATCTGCCAGTGTCCTTCTGGGGTTATGCGTTAGAAACAGCCGCATTCATTTTAAATAGGGCTCCGTCCAAGTCCGTTGAAACGACACCGTATGAATTATGGTATGGCCACAAGCCTAAGTTATCGTTTCTGAAGGTTTGGGGTTGTGAGGCGTACGTTAAGAAACTACAGCCCGACAAACTCGAACCGAAGTCGGAGAAAGTCGTCTTTGTAGGATATCCGCGGGAAACCGTTGGGTACACCTTCTACAACCAAGCTGAGGGCAAAACTTTTGTCGCGAAGACCGGTACCTTTCTAGAGAAGGAGTTTCTCGCGAAAGGAGTAAGTGGGAGGAAGGTAGACCTCGATGAAATCGTTGATCCTGAACTCGAGATTCCGAGTGGCGCAACGGAAGCAATTCCGGAAACGTCCTCCGTGGAAGGAGTGGGAGAAACTGTCAAGGAAGATGTTCTACCTCGTAGGTCTGGTAGATCTCGGATCGCACCAGAATGGTATGGCAATATGGTTTGCACCGTCATGCTAGTCGAGCAAGACGAACCTACGAACTACAAGGAGGCGATGGAGAGTCTAGAGTCCGAGAAATGGCTTGAAGCCATGAAATCCGAAATAGGATCCATGTATGATAACCAAGTGTGGACTTTGGTGGATATTCCCGAAGGGCGCAAGGCCGTCGAGAATAAGTGGATCTTTAAGAAGAAGACTGATGCTGATGGTAATGTGACCGTCTATAAAGCTCGGCTTGTCGCAAAGGGTTTCCGACAAGTTCATGGAATTGACTACGATGAAACTTTTTCACCGGTAGCGATGCTTAAGTCTATTCGGATTTTGTTAGCGGTAGCTGCCTACTATGATTATGAAATCTGGCAGATGGACGTCAAAACGGCCTTCCTGAATGGAAACATTGAGGAAGAGTTGTACATGGTACAGCCGGAAGGTTTTGTCGATCCAGGAAGTGCTAACAAGGTGTGCAAGCTTCAGCGATCCATCTATGGATTGAAGCAGGCATCTCGGAGCTGGAATCTTTGCTTTGATGAGGTAATCAAAGGTTTTGGATTTATCCAGAATGTGGAAGAGACCTGTATTTATAAGAAAATGAGTGGGAGCTCGGTTGTGTTCTTAGCACTGTATGTTGACGACATATTGCTAATAGGGAATGATGTGGAACTTCTGAATAGCGTGAAGGAATATTTAAACAGTAAGTTTTCCATGAAGGACTTAGGAGAAGCTGCGTATGTTTTAGGCATAAAGATCTACCGTGATAGATCAAGGCGCCTATTAGCACTAAGTCAGAGTACTTATCTTGATAAAATATTGAAGCGTTTTCATATGGAGAAGGCAAAGAAGGGTTCTCTGCCGGTTATCAAGAATAAGATATTGCGTAAGGCGCAGTGTCCGGTAACGGAACTGGGTAAGGACGAAATGACGAAACATCCTTATGCTTCAGCCATAGGATCGATCATGTATGCAATGTTGAGTACTAGACCAGATGTGGCATTAGCTCTAAGTTTGACAAGACGGTTCCAGAGTAATCCTGGAATGCCGCATTGGATAGCTGTTAAGAGCATTCTTAAGTATCTCAATAAGACAAAGGAAATGTTCCTTGTGTATGGTGGCTGCGATGAGGAACTTGGCGTAACGGGTTACGTAGATGCAAGTTTCTGCTCAGACCCTGATGACTGTAAGTCACAGACAGGTTACGTGTTCAAGGTGAATGGAGGCGCCGTGTGCTAGAGAAGTGGGAAGCAACCCATTGTCGCACAATCTGCAATGGAGTCGGAGTACATTGCTGCCTGCGAGGCCGCGAATGAAGCTGTGTGGCTGAGGAAGTTCGTCATCGAACTTGGAGTGTTCCCGAGCATGCAAGACCCCGTGGTCCTCTTCTGCGACAATACGGGTGCCATTGCGAACGCCAAGGAGCCAAGGTCTCACTCCACCGCCAAACACATTCTCTGACGCTTCCACGTGATACGTCAGTACGTACAAGAAGGCGATGTGAAGATTTGCAAAGTACATACGGATCTGAATGTGGCAGATCCGCTGACGAAGCCTCTCCCGCTTGATAAGCATGAACAACACCAGTTAGCTATGGGTGTTAGGCTTTTACCAAGTTGTAATCTAGATTAAATTGTACTCTAGTGCAAGTGGGAGACTGAAGGAGATATGCCCTAGAGGCAATTAATAAAGTGTATTCTTTATCATATCTCGTTTGTTCATAATATGTTTTTGTGTCATGCTAGAACCATATTAAGCGGAAACATTAATGCGGGTGTGATACGTAAACAACCAGGTCCCTAGTAGCCTCTACTAAGACTAGTTTTGTTGCGCGATTGATGATCGAGGTTTCCCGGTCATGGGGCATGGCGCCGGTCGGCAATGAGAGTCATATCGCTAGAGAGCGATGTGATGGACATACCCAGATTTGGAGAACATAGTCATTACACCTTTGACCGTGAGATCAACTCTTATTGATATTCCCTGAAGATACTTTGATTGCACCAAACGTCGTATCTTATTTAGTCTGACAATAACGGTGATACTTTTGGGTATTGGAAAGGAGTATAGAGACGAGGGGTCAAGAGCGGGATTTGCCAGTCCGCGTAGCAGGATAGATACTCTCGGGCCCACTCGGTGAGATCATGTCTAATGAGCTTGCAAGCATGTGACTAGGTCACGGAGACATGAGATCATGAACGAGTAGAAGATAGCATCATCGGTAACGAGGTCGGGATTAGGTATGGAGATATCTATGGAACGACACTCGGACGTGCTAAGTATCGCTATGGCAAAAGGTCTAAGACTTCACGTTCAGGTTTGATAGATGAAAGTCATTCGTTATATCTCAGGGATTAATTCAGGGGGTCCAGGCCTACGAGTTAGTCGTTGATCATTGAGGAGTCTTGATCATACCTGATATTATATCGAACCGCTAGGGTAACACACTTAAGGGGTTTCGACAAGACAACCGGAAAGGAAGGAGATCACCGGGAGCGTCCCGGGAGAGGTCCGATGGAGATCGGGCAGCGCCGAAAGAGTTTTCGGAGCTAGGAAATATTATATATATTATGTTTGATATTAATTAGTGTTATTAATATGCAAATATGATTTTATATATTTATTTTCGAATTTATTAAGGCAGATTTCCCTAAATGGGCCTTCCGGACGAAAGAAGGCCCAAGAGGGGAAAATTCCCTAGGGGAATTCGGTGGGGGCCAGGAGGGCCGGCCTAGGTGGGCCACAAGGGGCCCACCAGGGGGCCGGCGCACTCCCTTGGCCGAACCAGGCTGTGGGGGGTTAGTCCCACATTGCCTGGCTGGTAAGGTTGGCTCCCCTTGGGAGCCTATATAAGAAGGGGCACCCCCAGCCTTTTAATTCACCAATTAATTCCTGATTTCTCTCTCGATCTCGTGGTTCCCAAGTTGGAGCCGCGCCGAGCAAGAGGAGTCGGGGATCTCCTCCACCATAGCCCGCTGCCGCGCTGCTGGTGTTCCGGTCCAAGTCTTCCGCTGCTCGTCCTGGACTGGAGCTTCGGAGGCGTCGTCTCCACCGTACATGTGCGACTCCCTGCGAGGTGCTGCGCTAGCGGTACTCGGAGGCCTGCTTCCTCTACACGACCTTGAGGTCGGCTTCGTCGTTCTGCATCGACAACGTTTGTGCGGAAACGTAATCCCCGCTTTCGGTCTACAAGGGTACGTATTCCGATCTCTGTTCGTACTACTATATCTGCATAGAATAGATCTTGGCTAGTTTATGGATATCGTTGCTAGGAAATTTTTTGTTTTCTGCACACGATCCCCTTCAAGACCGTTGACGGCCTACCGGGATCCCTCATGCCGGTTATCTTCTTGCTCGATCTCGCGAGTCCTTCCTGCACGAGTCCAGGACAGAGATAAGTGTTCCGGTTAGCATTTACCCGGATTGCCTATCCGGTAAGACCGAGTACTACTCCTTCCGGGAGTCTCCTCGGAGCCCAAGATCCGAGATCCTTTCCGGATGTACTCGAGTTCGTCTCAGGATGAGTATCTCTAGGCCTAACCTCCCGAAGATGTCTTAGCCTACTAGCAAATACATCTTCGAGAAGCTAGTTCTTAGAGGAACCACCCGCTGATGCTTGTGCTGCCATTGTGAGGGCTCGGGGTGTCTATTTATAGCCGCTAGAGCTGACCCTTGCGCCTGCCAGGAGGCACCTTGCACTCTACCAGCACTCAAGGGTCAAGTTGCCCTTTCAGCACACTAGGGGGTGGCCCTTGCTCTCGCCAAAGGTCAAGTACTGTTGGCACACTGCTGAATTACTCCGGGATCTGCCCTACCCGGGGGGCAGCCCCCCGACAGTGCATTTGCGTGCGGTTTAGAGATGTTTGCGTGTATCTTTTGGTGTTCTTGAGTGTTCTTGAGGTTCTTCCTTCGCCTCCTTCCAGACTTAGCCATTCTCGCGTGTGTCTTGGAGTTCCTTCCCGTGTGAGCTTCTTAGCTCGCTAGCCCTCCCCGAATCCACCAGCGTCCATCGGCCCCACACATTAGACATCCTATGGCATCTGCCGTGTTACCAGCACGACATAGCAAGAAAAATTTATAATTCAAAGAATATTTATTTTTACACCAGTAACAATACATTGTCATGTGACTCTTTAATTATCTCAAAGACAACAAATAAGTTGGGTTGCACCATGCACATATGCAACTTCATAATAATTTGTACTATGTGCATATACAACCATAACTAGGTGTAGTGTGACTGTGTTGGTTGGATCATCATTGTAATGTGTGCTCAAGTGGTTACTGATTTAGTGCTAGTGTGGTAATATCGATTTGTATTAGGCACTATCAGCCTCGATCCATGTTTAGAGGCGTGCACTGTTCAGCACCGGAACAGGCACACGCACGTGTCCCTTTTGCTGCAGGGACACCACCGTTTCCTGCAAGCTTTCCCTGAGGGGAGTGAATACCAAGCCCAAGTCCTTGAGCCTCTGGCTGGAGAACCTGTATGGCTTCACCATCGGCTTGCCGTCATCTTCACACCTGCCGCAACAACAACATACACATATCCGATTACATATATATGGAGGGAGAGGCTTCAGGTAATAGTAATAAATTTGTGTTGACGTACTTGGCGGTGACGGGATAGTGCGGGAAGAGTTCACGGAGATGCTGGACGAGCTGTGCACGGTGCAGCACGTCTCCGACGCAGAGGTAGCGCCCGCGTGCATCGGGGTGTTCGTAGACGAGGACATGCGCGCGTGCCACATCGCGGACGTCCGTGTAGGCGGCCACGGCGTTGGGGTATGTGGGCTTGGTGCCGGTGAGGTAGCGGGCAACATGGACGACGCTGCCGGTGAGCGTCTGATGTAGTCTTGGACCGATCGTCATGGGCGGCACCACCACCGCCAGCTCCAGGCCCCTCTTGGCGGCCTCCTCTTTCGCCGTGATCTCCGCCATCATTTTGGCACAGCAGTACAGATTCTGCATGGAATAATTGAGCAGATTGACAAGTTGGATGATCATTATGCATGGGATCGACAGAGGAGATGGGACTGAATTAACGGAAGCTTATACTAACGCCTGTAAGCTTGCAGAATTCGTAGTCACTCCAGCACGTCTCGTCCACCACGGTGTCGGGGCTGCGGTTGGGGTCCATGTGCACGGCGCCGTAGGAGGAGGTGAACACCACGCGCCGCACGCCCATGTCAGCCGCAGCGTTCATCACGTTCCTGGTTCCCTCCACAGCAACCTCCATGACCTCCTGCCGTCTCGGGATCGAGCAGCGCTACATAGGTAAGCACTCCATGTATATACATCTTCAAGCTCAGAAATTTGTCAACTTACAGGGTTGTTGGAGACTGGCGAGGCGACATGGAAGACCGCGTAGCATCCGCTGAACGCGGCACGGAGGCCGTCGCAGTACAAAAGATCAGTGCGCCACAGGGTTAGCCTCTCCTCAGCTCCCTCCAAGGCAAGCAAGTGGGCGTTCTTTTCATCATCTTCACAATCATAGCACACACGACTCAGTAGTCATCTCAGTTTATCTACCTGACTACGCTTTATCTATCGGGCGTGCCTAGAGCTCAGTCGACTTAGAACTCGTGAGTTCTAAGTCGGGTGACGTAAGCATGACATACGCATGAGTTTTGGCTTAAAAATGTTCAAATTTAAAAATTGTTGTAAAAAAATTCAGTTGCAACCCACTTGCAACCAAAAAATCCAGTTACAACCCACTTGTAACTAAAAAAAATCAGTTTCGACCAAGAAAAGATTCAGTTGCAAATCACTTGTCACTAGAAAAAACGTGAAAAAGAAAAGAAAAAAGAAAAACGCACGCATCTTGACGCATGATCAAACGGTGGTGGACGCGACTTAGAACCCGTGAGTTCTCAGACGACTTAGAACTAGCAAAACCGTTATCTATATATCTAGCTACCTGAAAGTATATGGTTCCGAGGTGTCTAAGCAAGAATCTAACAACGAACAACTTGTCTAGCGCATCTATGATTTATAGGATCTCCATAAGTCTTGCTTTCTAACTCCCACCAACATATATAGCTGAACCTACTTACGTCCACACACACTTATGTTTGTGTAAAACCAAAAAAATATCAATTGCTATGTCCAATTGTGTTATTCTTTAGCTTTCTATATCGGTCAGCTTCACATTCATAGTGCACACGAGTCAGTCATCTCGGTTTATCTATATCTAGTTGTGCTTTATCTATCCGGCTACCTGAAACGTATATGGATCCGAGATGTCTAAGCAAGAATCTAAAGATTAAGAAGGGATCTAGCGCAGTGGCATGATAATTTTTTTGGGGTGACATGATAACGTCAAGCTTTTTTAGTTACTACATGGTAAATTAACTCCCAACAACATATATAGCTGAATCCACGTACATCCACACACATTTGTTCGTGTAAAACCTTTTTTGTTTCAATTGCTATGTCCATTATTCTTTAGCTTTTTTATATCGATAGTGCATAAAAATGACACATTTATGTTCTTGGACTCAGCAAATGGTACAAAGAGATGTGGTAACATAATTTTTTATTTTGACGATCCTCGTCAGAGGGTATAGAGCTCCCACATTGCATCATAGAAGAAGAGAGTCTATCCAGTTAATAAGAGAATATACATTGCGCGAAACCGGAAAAACGACATATCACCCAAGCATAAATTAAACTCTGCCAATACACATACTCTTACTTACCAAGATCTCTAACAGTTCCCCTCACACAGTAGCCTCGAAGTAGAAGCATCTTCACCACCCATGAGCCAATGAAGCCTCCCGCTCCAGTCACACAAACCAGCTGCTCCTCGCCATCGTTGGCCTTGGATTCAAGATAGGAAGACATGGCGAATATTGTTGATGGTGTTGATGATGAGTATAAGAGCACCGCACCTGCGATGTACGTATATATATAGAGCAAAGGGGCGTCAAGATGCTCTCTCTCTCTCTCAACCATTTCTCCGTGAGTATTGCCAGCGGACAGATCTGTCAGAAAAAAATTCAAAGTCCATGATGATTTATGAAACACATTTACATACTCAATTAATGTGTCAGAAGGGAAGGAATCATCGTAATAAAGGAATCACATGCGGAAGTTGTGGTGGCCTTAATACTCAACGCTAATACTCAATTTACAGGAGAGTTTTATATTTTGCCGAAATCCCAAAGCATGCATCAATAATCAACGCTAATACTCCTATCAGATTAGAAAACTCATTATATGGGAGTTCGTGCAACCCATATCCAGACCTATAGCACCATCTTGCCTAGAAACTATGGCCATGCATACCAAGAGGTGTAAACGATTACAGTTTGGGCCATGCATATATGGGATAGCTACTTTTTTACTCCCTCCGATGTATAAAAAGTGTCGCTCATCTAGTACAAAGTTTGTACTAGCTTAGTACAAAATAAGGGATACTTTTTATAGATCGGAGGGAGTATTCAAATTTCTTGATATTTTAAAACGTGATTTTGAACAGTGGGAGCATAGGTTCTACGACTCGGAATGAATTTCCCGCCTCTAGAAACTTTATGATGATATGAGCTAGTAATGAACTTTAAACTCTTCTACTCCCATATCGACAGTAGAAGGCGTCCATACTGGGAAAACGTCCGGAGCCGGTGAGGACTAAGCAATCCACGTCAGATCCTTTGCCACAAACGTAACAAAATAAGAATAGAAACGAAACGAGAAAAAAATGGGCAATGAGAAGAAAATGGGGATGAACGAAAGAAAATGGAGGATGGGATTATGTGTATCAATGGCCTACACGTAAAGTGAAATGTACCCATCAATTAATGGCGAGATGCCCCACAAGAGGAAGAAAGAAGGCCCCACAATATTTGAGTCCGGAGCAACGCAAAAACCCAAACGTTCATGTACTGTAGAAGCTAAACAATAGCGAGACACCATGAATGGCCCAAAATAATTCCAGGCTGTGTGAGACAGGCGAGGAACCGGATACGGTAATAGATATCCCACGTGAGCACACAAGGAAGGAAATAAAACACATGACGGTAAAAGAACAAAATCAGCCAATAAGAGGCCTCCTTTGTAAATTCCGCCTCTCCGCCACAAAACGTGTAGCGTGATCGACATGTGGGCCCTTGGGCTCCGGGATGCATCTGGGGAGGGTGTCAGCGAGAGTGGGGGCGCGAAGCTGGGTAGGTGCATGCATATATCGAATCAGTGTTCATGTCGACTCCAGGGACAAACAGTACAGAGGGGTGGAGACACCAATATCAGACGGTCAGAAAGCTCAAATCGTTGTAATGCGTCCAAGTTCTCTCACATTTTGTACTTTTTACATGTGTCACTCTCTTTCAGAAATATTGATTACATTAGGTAAGAACCGTAAAAATATTTGTATTACCCACAAAGTATCCACACTAAGGCAATTATATAGCCAGCTGGTGCTCACTGGTCACTGCTTGTCAATCATGTAGAGTACCAAGTAATGTCGGGTGATACTACTCTCCTTCAAGAATGTTAATTACACGATGAGAAGAATATAAATTACATTATGAAAAGAGATCTCGTTACTGAGATGCGATCACGTTTAACGATATTTTTCTAAGACTGGTCTGTTGCTTTTATTCCCAGCAAAGCATTGACCCGACGAGAATTATGTAGCAACTTCGTGCACTGTGCCATGTTACAACCTCTTCTTGCTAATGAAGTAGTATGCAATCCCTCCTTCAAAAATATTAATTCCATGAGATGAGATTGCCTGTCAAGAATCTTCTAATATTCATTGGCAAACAAAAAACACTTCTAATCTTCCTAGAAGATTACTTGTCTTTTTCAAGTCTTCCGTACATATACTATTGACACATATAATTGCCGCATCCCAATTAGACGCACATTAGTTTGAGACGGACAAGTACCCTGGCAAACGCGGCTAAGGATATGAAGATCTTCTAGTCAATGAGATGGAGTGATGGACAGGCACATGTATCAGGCATGGTCAGCGCACTCAGCAATCTTTTAAACTTCGTAAAGAATATACAATCAAGGGCACGGATAGCGCATGTTTACTTATTCATTTAGAATTCCTTTTGTATATTTACTATGCACACATAATTGCCACATCTCTTGACGAGGCATATCAAGTGTTGAGATGGACAAGTACCGTGACGAACGTGGCTAAAGATATTATGCGATCTTCTAGAGATTTTGATTGCATATGACAACTAGTCCTAGGTACTTCCTTAATGTAGAAAATTTTCTGTCATAGACTTGTTTACACATTCTCTCAATCAGGTTTTCACAACTGTGAGGATTTCCAGCGTTTATCGCGACTGTTGATTCTGCATCATATGGATGATACTATTCCTTTCATTTGATGGGTTAATAAAATAAAAACATGGTAATACATGGTTTTTTTTCAATGCATGTACATAAACTTTATATCACCGCATGAATCTAAAAAAAAATGTTAATCTCTAAACTAATGATAATGAACTTATATTTGAAGATTCATTAATCATTTGTATTCGGATGGTACATATTGAAAGTATGAGATAAGAGGAGGAGATTATTTTCCACTCTAGTACGACTACAAAGATTTGTTTGGGCCACGGACGAAAAAAAACTTCTCTCCTGATGAGAGACCAGAACGTCCTTCGTCGTATCACACCTTCTAACTGAGAAAGAAGTAAGAAAAACAGTTTTCTACATGGAGCGCAGCTAGCCCATGATCTCAGCCAGGAGCCTATCCTAGGAAACGGACAGTCTGGAGCTAACCGACATGGCTTCAAGCAAGGAGAAGGATATAGATCGTGTCTAGCACGCCTAGTTGACGATCTCCGGCTGCCCCCTTCTTCTGATTGTATTGTCTCCATATCTAAAATTCCTATGTGTAATGGTGCCAGCCATGATTTAGCTAGACCATGGTATGATTGAAAATAGAACCCATGTATGGATAGTTTCGGCTCCAGATGTAATTCAGGGTCCTGTCGGTTGGGATTGTAACACTACTACTATGAATTAATACAATCCCATTTCCCTCGCAAAAAACAAGGCCCCAGACCCAATGGTTTCCCAGCTAAGTTTTATCTGTCATGGATCCTTGGACTAACCAAAATAAACAGTCTATAACGCTACAATGTACTGCAAAATTTCCCTTATTAATGAGCCGGGCCATTTTACGGTATATACTAAACTTGCTCTAAGAGCACCTCTAGGAGATCCCCTGAAACGTAAAATTTTAATAGTTGTTTGAGGTACATTTTAAACATGTTTTACGGTACTGCATGGATAGCAGTAGAACAGATCCAGCAAAATTGTTATCCCATACCCGCTCACCGTCTGTAGCGGATGCGGAAGCGACAACGCTTGGGACCCTAATCACAAGCAACCATAAGAGCACCCACACCGCGGCTCTTGCCGAGGTTAGGATGAAAATCCCGGCAATTACTAGCTGAAATGTTGGGCATCAGGCACAACTTTTAGTCCCAGCTTGGATTTTTGCTTGCAGTGTGAAAAACGCAGGTGTGCAGAAGTGCTAATTGGCGTCTGGCTAAGAGGCCAGCGTTGCCTGGCTGAGCGCTTAGCTAAGTTGTTTTATTTTCACGATTTCTCTTTCTGTTACTTAAGCGCCTAATTAAGGGCTCCTCCATTGTTGATTTTCTAATGAAATATGCTTGAAATATTTGTTTTTTCAATACCATTTTCATAGGGCAAAATTTGTAAAATTTCAAAATATGTCCAGTATTGATATTGTTTTGTTTTGAGGATCTTCTCAACATGATCTAAAATATAAAAATATTAAAAATGACATTCGGTTCAAAAGATATACTCGATACAATATTGAGAATAAGATTAAAAAATGATAGATGAGTGGATAGAAAAAATAGTTACATTGCAGATGTACTCGCCACTCACTTACCTGTGGGTATAGACAGTTTCTACCCACAAATCACCACACTTAAGTTGACTAATCAATTCACCACACTTAAATTATTGTCACCACACTCTATTAAATTCCGACTTTTTATTCACATGCATGTTAAAAAAAGGAGTTGGCCTGAGCCGCTGGGGATTCACTCCACTGGTTTCCAGAGCCAAAAATCCACGTTATACCTAACCGGTACGAAGAATGAACATGAAAACTCCACTCAGTTACTTAGAACAAGTTATCACGCCTGAGGTATAAAATAGTCACAAGAAGAGTACCAAACAACACTTCAGAAATAACATATGCTCCCTCCCTCCTCTGGCGTTCAACATTTATTTAAGCTCTAGCACTTGTCGCTCCAAATGAAACGGTGCTTCCACTTTGCCATATATAGAGCAAGTTTGTAGATGGATTCGTCGTTCCACCGTTACATATAACAAACATCATCATCACTATCCAGCACTAGGTCAAAGTGTACTGAACCAGTTTCCTTGTGACCGGCCAAGTAGCCACCAGCATTGGGATGCCTAAGGTCCTTGGCTCCATGATTGCAAGCAAAACAGCGACCTGAATATGTATGTCAATTTAGCATATTAGCTGCTGAATTGCTAATGTATGACAGAAGAGAAATATATATATTCCGACATGTATATAGTTACCCGAGTCTGTGTCTTCCAAAGGGGTGCAGTGATAAACATGCTCCTCTCCATTGAAATCACGACGAGCTACCTCGGCAAAGAACATGGTGGGTGGTGCATCATCACCATCCGAGGAGCGCTTCACCAGGAAGTTGTAGTGGATGTATTCTTTGGTGTCCGTGTATTCATTAACAATGCTCCCCTCTTTCACTTGCACAAACTCTAGTTCGCTAGCCTGAAATCGTATCAGTCAGACTAATTGGTAACTGAACCGTGCATTAATACAGTAGTCGTTAGATTAAATCTAGCTAGCCAACAAGCACGTAATATATTACCTGTATATTGTTTTGCTTGGCGTACTTGTTGAGCGCTGTGAGCAAGATACTGCGCTGACGCTCTTGTATCGTCCTGGCCCGCTCCTCAGGTGACGGCTGCTTGGGCATTGCGTCGAGCTGCGCTTGGCAGGCAGCAACAAAAGCATCGTGGAGGTCCTTGATAGTGAACTCTGATCTTCTTGGGGTGGGGTCATCCCAGGTCTCCAATCCGTTGACGTCGTCGCGCTCGCCGAGTTTGGGTGACGACGGTGAGGAGGAGCCCGGCATGGCAGGCAAAGTACCTAAACCAAAACCAGGCCGACGATCCGTCACACAATCTGAGAAATTAAGAGAGGGAAGGGGCAGGATAATTCGTGCTATAAACCTGCAATCAACTGACGATCGAGGATGGCGCCCGGTGAACGGTGAACGGTGAAGAAAGGATATCGCCGGCGATGAGATCAATCGCCGCCGACCACTAGGGCTAGGCAGTTCCTCCTGCTTTTCTTTTCTTCTGTTTCTTATCTCCTACCAGAATTAAATATAGACGGGCCGGGCCACTGGCCCAGTTCGACCGGACTACAAGACTCCTAACCTGCCGAGGATCGGATCGGATCGGACCAATTTTCTGGTAACTCTTATTCAGCGCCCCCGGCGAAGGATAGCGTCAAAACGCACACCCCTCACAAGTCACAAGCGTTAAAGATGAATCCAACGGCATGACCTAAACAGATGCCAGTTTTTATGTGTTTGAGTCAGTGTCCGATCAGACGGATACAAAGTGGACAGACGAAATTGGCGGTATTGTAGGATGTTTTCTCATATTTATTCATAATGTATCAGTATTTCTCTTTACATTTTTTTAGGTCTACGTTTTTTTTTGTTATCTACTGCTTTTGCAGCAATGCTTGAATTGTCTTCTAGCTTTGGTTTTCAAGTGTGTATCAATGTTTAATTGCCCGAAATTGTTGCATCCTTTTTTTCTATTTTATTTTAGGTCAAATAAATGGATGTTCATATCTCAAATATCGTCAGATGTAGCTCAATAAATCTTGAGTAGAGGATTTTTGTAACAGTGGTCAAAACGCGCATGCTTACGGAACCTGACCGACATATAGACTCAGAGCACGACGACATCCAAATAAGCATGCATACATGAAGGTGATTACCATTGACAAAAATGAGAAATCAAACGCCCAACCAGGCAATGTATGTAGACAGGGACGACGCAGGGAAGCGCTCTGCTTCGTCTAGTATACAAGGTGGCAAGCGAAATAGGAGCCTTGGTAGTACCCGATAGGCAAGTTTTTCTACAAGATGCTCAACATGTGATCTCAAGTTTGTACAAGCGCCTTCTGGATCTGGTCTGCTGCAGAGTTTAGTACGTAGTATAATATACTCAAATTAGCATGTTTGTGAAATGTGAATGATAATTGTGCTCCATCGTTGGTAGTCGTCTGTTACAGTACTGAAGAGCACCCATAATTAATACAGGCGCTAAGACATTTTTTTTGTTTGTTTCCCTCTTTCTTCTTGATTCATATGCGGTGAGTCGATGTATCAGCACCACAGCTCTAGTATATATCTCTTCACCTGACGGATTTCCAGTGGTTGTGATAACTGCTACTCGTATGCGCAAGCAACTTACATTAGGAAATGAATGAAATAAATACACCCGGGCTACTAATCCCACTGACTCAAAACACTATTGCCAATTGAAATATTACAACCGTAGCTCATCACGCTCTAGTGCCTTTTGCTCAAAGCAGATTCCACTGCATATCAACACAAAACAAAAAGAGTAGAATCCACCACAAGAAAACACCAAAACCGACTGACTAGAAGATCCATGTCTTTACACTGCAAATAAAAGACTATCCAATTCACTTTATCCAATCGTTTCATCGTCTTCACTATCATCGTCGTACATAAAGGGAAATCCTACATCTTTCTGCCCACCCAAATAGCCACCAGTACTAGGATGCACAAGATCTTTTGCTCTATCCTTGCACCCAAAACAATGACCTTAATGCATCAAAAGTATGTTGTCAGATGCTTAACTGATCAAATGTAGAGAAATTTAATATGAACGTACATAGAGTTATCACTTACCAGAATCATTCTCCTTCAGAGCAGTGCAGTGATAAACATCTTCATCTTCTCTACAATCAGGATGTACCTCAGCAAAGAGCAAATCAATTGTGCCATCCAAACTTTTCACAGTGAAATTGAAGTGCACATAGCCTTTTCCATACTCGTCAATTAGATTTCTTTCCTTTATCTCCACAAGCTCTAACTCGGTAGGCTGAGTATATATTTACAATAGGTCAAGACAAGGTTAACGGATAGTAAGTTGCATTTCTAAACAGCAAAAAAATAAGTTATAGCCTATTTGAGTAATACTTACTAATTACCAAAGCAACATACAGATTAATAAAATTATTAATATCGATGATTAATTAGGAAATGTACACAATCTATACTTATTATAAAATAAAACCCCGGTAACATGCTCTAAATTAGTCTATCTCTACATGCAAGATTTTCACATCATCCACAATTTGAGCCAATCATTTATCCATGTCATTATCACATCATCTACTATTTGATAGATCCATGTCATCCATATTTATTTATTTATGATATACATACATGCAAGGTATTCACATTATAAATTCTTTTAGCCATATAATTTACACATCATCAATTTTAGGGTTTTTAAAATATAAACATTTCATATTGATTAAATTTAAACTTATACTAGTATGGCTAATCAAATCCTCCATATTACCGAGAACATTTTTTTTCATTTCAGGCATCAAATATCCTTTTTTAATAATTTCTTTTAAGTTCTCGCTGCAACGCCAGGCCGGGGTAGATTTCTAGTTAAATAAACGCTTGAGGGTAACTTGTGTGCTAGGATTTGTGCCCATACATACCTGCATATTGTTTTGCTTGGCATAGACATTCAGAGCTAGCAGCAAGCTCTTACGGTCATGCTCCTGCCTACGCATCATCTGCTCCTCGCGTGACGGCCGCTTGGGCATTGCGTCGAGGTGCGCTTTGCATGCAGCAACACAAGCCTCGCGGAGGTCCTTGATAGTGAACTCTAATATTCTTGGGATGGGATCATCCCAGGTCTCCAATCCGTTCACGTCGTCGCATTCGCCGAGTTTGGGTGACGACGGTGAGGAGCCCGGCATGGCAGGCAAAGTACCTAAAACCAGGCCGACGATCTGTCGCCGAGTTTGGGGGCCGTGCTACCAAACTGTAATCAACTGATGAGGAGGGCGTCCGGTGATGGAAGGAGATCGCCGGCGATCAGATCAATCGAGGACAACTAGGGCTAGGCAGTTCCTCTCTTCCTCCTTCTGCTTTTTTCCCCCTTCTGTTTCTTATATCTCCCGACGCAGGCAGGCCAGGCCAGCGGCCCAGTTCGAATCGACTACGAGAAGACTCCTTCCCTGCCGAGGATAGACCGGAGTATCCGACCAATTTTTTCTCTCTCGCACACCGCCGATCGAGGATAGTGCCGTTCAAAATCGATTGCGACTCGTGCTAGCTCCAGATGAGCATATACTGCTGCTCTACTCCTCCCCGACTAGTTAATTTGCATCAACTATGTGTATTGCGTCAGGTCAGACGTCAGAGTCCTCGACTTTGAGAACAACGTACTCCTCCTAATCATTCTGAACCATAGGGTAAACTTCCTAATTAATTTAGCGTTTGAAGATGTAACAGTATTTAAGCATAGATAAATATGAGAAATCTTTTAAATCACACTCATATGAATGCACTCGGTGATGCTCCTACTTTTTCCTGACTACTTGAGCTCATGTACACTACCGCAGTGGCGTTCTAGAAAGTAAGCATAAACCAACCCAATATCCAGTGAGTTTGACTTAATTACTAGATAATTACAACCATTTCAAAGTATGGTCATTGGTCCGGTTTACACTCTACAAGTTTCTCTAAAGATGTTTATTAATTATACACTAGAACCTACTATTGAGACACTTGTTAGATCGTACTTTGTACAGATTTTTACCATAAAATACTTATTCCATAAATTGTGCATTGTACTAGAAAACATAAATCTAGCACAAACTTTGTTAAAAAAACATAGTGTAGTATCTTTTAATGAATTCACTACAAACAAAAAACACATCAACTAAAATTTCGTCACAACACCCGTTATGTGGTTAAATTAAGCGAAAAAATAAAAATTATACTTGTAATATTATAACTTGCTAAAACTAAGACCCGGAGAAGTATTAAAATTCAATATAAAATGCTTCTAAATCCGTAGATAGTGAACACAACTCAGTTGTAAGTTGCACATTGCATTTTTTTGCATTATATGTTGATTTTTGCAATATAAAATGCTTCTAAATGTTTTTCATTACTACTACAACTCTTTTTACCAAATACCACTTTCTAAGAAATGGGGGAGGCATAAACCTCAATTGAAAAAGTGAAATATTCATCTATATTCTGCCCAACAATTACAAGTGTCATCTACGATTTGGAGTAGAGTAAGAAATTCTCAAGGTAGAAGCAAGCCATATAAAATCATAGTTTGGTGATAATATTTCTAACAATAACAAAATTCATACATGAATATATCTGAAAGCGCTAGAAAAACAGTCATACATGTGTATCAAGGAAGTATATTTTGTCCACATAATCATAAGACATGTTAACTATATCTTCAAAGTTAATTAAGTTGAACTATTTTACCATGGGCGAACTTTTGCAGCTACCGGCAAGTCAATTGTACTTTGACTTGCCGAGACCTATATATCATGATGTCACATATAAATTGCAACAACATAAAAGATTGTTAGAATATAAATAGCCTAACAGTTATGGTAAATGTGTATTGCTTAGCATAAAATTCATGGAAAAAATGGGAGGGCTCTCGTTTCTTCCTCTCTCAACTCAGCGCCCCCTTGAGAGTCAGCTCTCCTGACCTCGGCCCCTCTCCTTTTTGTCTCTGTCAGCCTTGTCGGCTGGACTAGAGGGGAGGATCCACACCCCCTTATCTAAAAAAAACCTAAGACACATTTCTGCATACGGAGTACAACAATCTGCTTGATCATCCTGACAATTCGACACTAAACGGATCTGAGTTATGAGGGAAAAACATACAATGTATTTTACTTGTGATTTAAAGTGGGCTTCAACTTTGCGACCTACACACTATTACGCATGCCTAATCATGGGAAGAACTACAAGTATGCCAGCAAACCAGAAACTTTTCTTTCGATACGGTAACCCAAGAAATGAAAAACAAAGGCTCAATGGAGGACGACACACGCCCGCTAGCCCAGTCGTTGAGGCCCAGTATCGCGGTCTAGCCCATTATTGGGAATCCGAGTCGAACTGGGCTGCCGTACTGAACTGGAGTAGTATACAAGCAGGACACCCTTGAATTAGACGATCGAAGGACCAAAACCGGAACAGATCGAGGGAGAAGGTCGTCTAGCTCTCGGCGGCGGAGGCGGATCATCTTATCGCCGGCAGCGATCTCCTTATGTAGCTACCCTCTATCTCCCTATCTCTCTCAGTCCACTCTCATAGGCAACGTTGATCGGCGATGTCCTGACTAACATATCTTTTTTTCAGGAGCCGATCGAGAGTCGTTGGGTAGCCATGTCCTGGGTTCGCGTTCCATCCTCGCCGACTCGCGGTGATGGCGATACAGTTCCTAGTTGTCACGGAGAATTTTTCATGTATGTCCTCAATTGGCTGGTGCAGTGCCGTCAGGGCTTATTTAGAGAAACACTGCTAAATAATGACTATAATGTGCATGCGTCATTACAGTTATAGTGTGCCTGTATTACTTTGTCATGCAGTGACGACTATGCCAAACTCAAGACATGTGATGATCCCGCCACTAGACAAGCGTTCCAGCAGCTTCGTGATACTTGGCTAGCTGCCGCCAAGCGCCAGGTCAGCCTGAGGCCCAAGTCGCCATCCCCTGAGTAGATAGAGAAACGCAAAGAAGTTCGCCGTCGCAAGGGCTTGCTCATAGCACTCAGCACATATGCCAAGCGAAACAATATGCAGGCCAGTCACATCCTCATGCATTTTCAATGTCGTTTTCCTGTAATTGTACAACAGCTAGAATGCTAGGGAAACGTTGTTACTTCTCAAGGTTGGCGAGAACATCACCCTTAGTTGCAGATTATGGATTCACATACTACGAAGTTTACTGCTGACCGACCAGAGCCGCCTAACATGTGTCGTTCATATTTCAGCTTGCTGAGTTTGAAATCGTTGAAGAGAAAGAGAGGAATCTAGTTCATGGATGCATAGGTGGATATGTGCACTCCAACTTTGTGGTGAAAGGTGTAGACGGCACACCAACTATGTTATTTGCTGAGATACGTTGTGATTGCAGCAGGGAGGATGAGGTTGTTCTCTGCACTCCTCTAAAAGACAATAACGACTCAGGTAACTACCTGGCTAGAATTTTCTTGATTTGTTTTGTCAACATTTGCTAATATACAATTTTTTTCCTTTAATTAAGGTCATTGTTTTGGGTGCAATAAGCGAGCAAAGAAGCTTAGGCACCCCATTGGTGGTTGCTACTTGGGTGGACAGAAGGATGTGTCTTCTTATCTCGTGGAGGAGGATAGTGATGATGAGTATTTCATTTGATCGAGAATCTATCAACCAACACAGAGCTACAAACTTATCTACTCCCTATGTATCAAAATGTAAACCTCCATATCAAAATGTAAGATGTTTTAGTCTCTTTTTTTGCTACATACGTATTTAAACATGTTTAATTGCAAGATTCATTTGAACTTGCACTAAAACATGTCTAGATGCATGTGCAACAAAAAAGGCTACAACATCTTACATTTTGATATGGAGGGATTAGTCACTATGATATCATAAGCAAGCTATGTTACTCGGTGTGAATCATGTAAATTGTTTGGATCATGTTTGATAAATTGTTGGAATAGTTTATGGTTATATGGATAATGGATGTGACTTTGTTGAAAATTTATTCGTTGCGAGAAAAGAGCTGGAATTACACAGATTTATTTAGGTGAAGATTTACTGACGAGTGAAGAACTTTAGATATAGTAAGATTAAAAAAAAACATGCATGAAGATCTAAAGTTGTAGATATCGCCTCTATTTGATTTGTTCCTCGACATCAATTGAAGAAGTCATTTTTTCGTCACCAGTCAGCGAGGGTCGTAGCCATGGAGCTGATGGTTGCAACCTGAGCATGAAACATCCATAACTCGTGTCAACTTCCAAACCTCTTTGGTAAACGGGCAAAGCAAGGAAAGGGTGTGATCATGCTTGGGAAGCCACTCAATCAATTCGTTAAGTATCCAAACTCGAAGCCCGCACTGACGATCAACTGTTGCAAAATACACCCCCCTTGTATGACCTTCCAAGAAGAACCGTTGTGTACCGCTGGATATCAGCATGTATGGGCAGTTTGATTGCTTGTTACGTGCAATTTAATAAGGACATCCTGAGTCATTCACAATAACTAATCAATCAAGTGTCATTGATGCTAGGAAAAAGAAATAATCTTGGAAGTCACCTCATAACAAAATGGTAATGTAGGTGCACGCCATGGTGTCGATCAGATGGACACTTGGCTAGTTGCATGGCAGCAAGAGTCCCTACTAGGGCGTCTCCTTGTTGGATGAACGCCCTCTGTTCCCATTTTGTTGTTTCTGAATAGAAGACATGCACCATGAACGGCCACGAATTGAAGGCCACTTCTGCTGCCTCATCGGGGCGTTCAAACGCATAAGAGGCATGCATAAATATAGCACTTGGTAGTGCAGAGACGTACACTGCATGATCAAACATGAGGTAGTCTTGTTCATGGAAGTTTTCAAACCCCATATGCGGAGATAAGGGCGGAGATTCAGAAATATAAGCACTTAGTACGTGCATAAAACCGATCGTGCATCTGTGTTTCCTGTGCCTTCTAACAAAAACAAACACGGCCCATCCCTGGGTTCAAGAAGCAAGCAATACACTCTCTCCCTTCGTCTCTTTTTTTCTACAACACACTCTCTGTCTTCAAAATATAGCGTGTATTTGTTGGATTTTTTTCAGAATATAGGGTTGAATGGTTGATAGCGGTTCACCACTCGGCTGGATAAATTAATTTACCCATCCGGCCTTGGATCACTTCCCCCACATGCATGCAAATCACGACTGAAATCACTGAAATTTTGGAGTTGGATCGACCATTGAATAATTATATATAGGGATGTCCTAATTATAAATATTTGCAATAGGAAGCATGATTGAGTAAGTTGGTGTGTTCCTTACATCCCTCGCGTGCGATCGCACCTTACTGCACGTTCTTACCACTTGCCTTTGTTTATGTGGTCGTTGCACCTACCTTAGATTAGATTCCGAATCTTTATCCTTCTATCATTCTATTACAATCCCATTAATCATGCATTGGGTCTGGTGCGCGAGATAACCAAGCTTGTCGTTCGCACGAACAGGTGCAGGGCCGTGTGAGGTTGAAGACGCATAAAGGATAATAATAATAATAATAATAATAATAATAATAATAATAATAATAATAGGCGGCATAGTTAGTTTTAGAGAGATTATCATGAGATTGGTTCCAACAAATTAATTAGGAAGGAAACAATGAGAGAGAAGGCCGCTAATCCCTTATTTTTTTCCACCTGTAACACTTCTTTTCTAGGATATATTTTTGTCCAAAAGACATTCCGTACCAGGTAGTGCCTTGGTAATGATACCGCAGCTCGCTTCTTATTCCATAGCTCGCTTCATGTGGAGCTTTATTATCGAGGCGCTTAGTGGAAGGCCTAAAACCTTGCGGAATTCCTGAAAGTGTAGGCAGACCCTATCGGTATGAGGAGGCACCTCTTCAAGTTAGTGTTTTACAAGATAGTTATCGAGCGTGTCTTCTGCAACGGGCATCTAAATCGGTATTCACATTATTGGCTTTTCTGCAAGAGTCGCACCCGCTTTCTAGGCAGCGGGGCATGGAGCGGCTGAATGGCATGCTTGCTAATCTTCTGAGAGTGGCTCGCCTACTATCTACACCATCCAGCCGTTGAGCTCTACTACGTGTGGAATTCTACTATGACTTGTTCTTTTTTCGCTTTGAGCATCTTTGTGGTGTGGCCCCAGCAAAAACCCTTAATTTTCTTCATGTTGGAACCTTATTTTTAATTTTTATAAACTGTAGGTGGTTGATTTATTTATAAAGCAGGGCGAGAACTTGTTTCGAGGATAATACAAAAACCGTACTTCCACAAATAAGTGTAGTTTTATCTTTTGTTCTAAGTCATTAAAGTTGACCAAATTTATAAAAACAGATTCGCAACATATATCATATCGAATTAGTATATTTAGAACTACATTTAAATACAAATTTAATTATTCTAATTCTTATGTTGGTTAAATTTTAATAATTTTGACATAGGACAAAAGTTGGAAATACATTATTTATGAACGCCGTATTTGAAGGAACAAAGGGAGTAGTACAGTACTGATTCATGCGCTCTAATTCCTGTATAATTAAATGACTAGTTAGCACTATAGCAAAATGGCAGATCTGATTTTAAAGACCAAGTTGCAACCTCCATTTGCTAGCAGAACATAGAATTTCGGAAAGCAATTAATTTATGGAGCTCGGAATCGTATTAGGCACGCTTATATAATTGTCACGACGTGCACACTCTCTCGTCAGACTAGCGCATAGCTAGCTCGATCGAGTTCTTGATCTCACCATGGTACAGCTCATGATGAAGCTCGTTCTTGCCCCCGCCACCGTCATCCTCTCGGTGCTCGTCATCATGTCCTGCTTCACCAGCGTGCTCTACCTGAGCTACTCCGGCCTGGCCTACAACAGCTCCTACTCGTCGCCGATTCCCAAGTGCGACATCTTCCGCGGCGAGTGGGTGCCGGACGACGCGGCGCCGCACTACACCAACGAGACGTGCTCCCACATCCAGGATCACCAGAACTGCATGAAGTACGGCCGGCCGGACTTGGAGTTCCTCCGGTGGCGGTGGCAGCCGAGTGGGTGCGACCTCCCACGGTTCGACGCCGACAGGTTCCTCCGTCTCGTCGGGAACAAGACGCTCGCGTTCGTAGGGGACTCGCTCGCCAGGAACCATATGCAGTCCCTCATCTGCCTCTTGTGATCTTGTCCAAGGTATATATGCATGTGTGCTGTACCGGTGCGTGTTGTTGTTTACTAGCTAGCTCCTCGATCGGGCACTCACTAGGACGGGACGGCGACATGCAGGTGGCGTCGCCGCAGGACGTGTCCGCCACCGGGAAGACAGGCCCGAACAGGATACTGTACTACGAGGGCTACAACTTCACCATAAAAATCTTCTGGTCACCGTTCCTGGTGAGGGCGGAGGAGAATGCCGGCGTGTTCAAGCTCTATGTCGACGAGCCCGACGGCCGCTGGTTCTCTGGCGTAGCCGAGTACGACTACGTGATCCTTTCGGGGGCCAACTGGTTCACGCGCCCGTCCATGTTCTACGAGAGGGGGCAGCTCGTGGGCGGCAGCTACATCGACCTCAACATCACCAGCAACCTCACGCTGCGCTACTCCCACCGGATGGCGTTCCGGACAGCCCTGCGCGCCATCAACGACCACGTCGGCGTCCATGCATGGTTGACACCGATTGCTGGATTTTTCTTTCAGAAACATTTGATCATTAATTGTTACCGTACTTCAACATTTCTTACGTTAACAAAGTGAACATTACGTTAACTGCCTCCGTTCATCTTCCTCATATGGGCCAGGCCCATAAGCCGACAGGGGTACGTGGAGGCCCGTAAGCCGAAACCGGGGACGGGGAGGACAACACACGCCCACTTGCCCACTCGTTGAGGCCCACGTTGGGACATAGGACTCCGAGTCGAACTAGGCTGCCTCGTATCCAAGTAGAACACCCTTGGACAATATACGGTGCGCTCAGGTTACCATGTTCAGTGGCGTCATCAATTTGGTCCAGCTGCAGGTCAATTAGCGGCTCCTGGTGTCTCTGCTACCAATCCGGTCTGAAAGAGTTTGTAGAAACTAAACAAACCTGCCAAAGTCAAGGTTTTTATTTGACGTGCACTTCATGGCATTATTCCAGCTAAATGTGTCCTTGCTAATCGCCATGTGGGAACTTCTGGAGGTTGCTTTGCAACCAGGGCCCGGAAGATATTCGACATCTCCTCTTTACTTGTCCGGCTGCTCAGGAAATTTGGACATGCTTAGGCTTATTTGATCATATCCAGGATGCTTTACAATCTGATCGTGCGGGCTCAGCAGATCTGGAATATTTGCTGCGACCGCCGAATAATACGATCATAGGTTTCACTATTATCGGGTTGAAGGAGGCGGTTTCGGTAACCTCGTGGTATTTATGGTGGATACGTCACAGACGTGTGAGAGCAGAGGCGGTTCCCCCGGTCTATAAATGTAAGATGTCGATTCTGGCCATCACTACTAATGCAGCAAAAGCATCGACTAAACGTTGCAATAACAAGGTCAGTTGGACTAAGCCTAAGCCAAGGGAGATAAAATTAAATGTGGATGCTTCTTTTGACTACGAATCTTGTTCGGGGTCTCTTGGAGCGGTCTTACGTGATTGTGAAGGTAACTTCATTGCAGCCATAACTAAATTCATTCCACATGTGCAATCTCCAGTAATGGCGAAAGTGATAGCAATGAGGGAGGGACTATATCCTTGGCAATTCAGATGGGAATTCATAACATTGTTGCTGAATCTGATTGCATAGAAGTGATTAATTCATGCACCGATGAAGAAACTTGATGGAACGAATCGGCAGCAATACTTGCAGATTGTATTGACATCGCAACTACTATTGACAAGGTTCAATTCGTCCATTGTATGAGGGAAGCAAACGAGGTGGCACATGAGCTAGCTAGGAATAGTTTCTTAGATAAATCTTCTGGTAGTTGGTCCTGCGAGGCCCCTAGCTTTATTATTTCTAAACTTATTCATGATGTAACTCTTGTTTGATCCCAGAAGCAGCAGGTTTCATACGCGCTATTTTCCTTACCAGGGTACCTAAAGGGATTGGAAGGTTTTTAATGAGGCGGCCTGCTGTCTTAATATATTATGCTTTCAAAAAAAAGTAGAACACCCTTGAATTAGACGAGGACCTAAACGGGAAAAAGGGACAAATCGGAGGAGAAGGTCGTCTAGCTCTCGGCGGCGGAGGCGGTTCATCTTATCACCGGCGGCGATCTCCTTACGTAGCTACCCTCTATCTCCCTATCTCTCTCTCAGTCCACTCATACGCCAACGTCGATGTCCCTTTTGTTTCGGCACGTGATGTTAAGATATCTCTTTTTCAGGAGCCGATCGAGAGTCGTACGTTGGGTAGCCATGTCCTGGGTCCGCGTTCCATCCTCGCCGACTCGTCGCGGTGATGGCGATACAGTTCACAGTTGTCATGGAGAATTTTTCATGTATGTCCGCAAGCACCGTGCCGCGTTTAGGCGCTAAAATTACATGCCTATGATCTGTATGTTCTTCCATGCATGTGGCGTGTCTTTAAGTCAATCAATCTCATCTCCTTATATATTTTGAAATAGAAGATGACCGTAGTTTGGTTACCTAGCACATAAAAGTAGGTTAATGTCGATAGCTTCATAAATCGAATATGAGTACCTAATTGTTTGTCAAAACATGTCTTAACAAAACAAAATAAAGTACATGTTTTTCTTAATAACAGCCAACCAATTGGCTGGTGAAGTGCCGTCAAGCCTACTTTAGAGAAACAATGCTAAATAACGACTTGATAGGCATGTGTCGACCGTTACAGTTATACCCTGCATGTATTACTTTGTCATGAAGTGACAACTATGCCAAACTCAAGGCATGCGATGATCCCGCCACTAGACAAGCGTTCCAGCAGCTTCGTGATACTTGGCTAGCTGCCGCCAAGCACCATCTCAGCATGAGGCCCAAGTCGCCACCCCCTGAGGAGCTGGAGAAACGAAGAGAAGAGCGCCGTCGCAAGGGCTTGCTCATAGCACTCAACACATATGCCAAGCGAAACAATATGCAGGCCAGTCACATGCTCAAACTATTTATGATTTTTCTGTGTTGTTTCCAGTTATTGTACAGCTAGAATGCCAGGGTAGCTACTTCTCAAGGTTGGCGAGAACATCACCCTTATTTGCAGATTATGGATTCGCGAACTAAGAAGTTCACTGCTGGCCGACCAGAGCCTAGCTAACATGTGTCGGTTTATATTTCAGCTTGCTGAGTTTGAATTCGTTGAAGAGAAACACAAAAATTTAGTTGATGGATGCATAGGAGGATATGTGCACTCCAACTTTGTGGTGAAAGGTGTAGAAGGCACACCAACTATGTTCTTTGCTGAGATACATTGTGATTGCAGCAGGGAGGATGAGGTTGTTCTCTGCACTCCTCTAAAAGACAACAACGACTCAGGTAACTACCTGGCTAGAATTTTCTTGATTTGTTGTGTCAACATTTGCTAATATACATTTTTTTTGTTTCTTTTATTAAGGTCATTGCTTTGGGTGTAATAGGCGAGCAAAGAAGCTTAGGCACCCCATTGGTGGTGGCTACTTGGGTGGACAGAAGGAGGTGCCTTTTTATCTCGTGGAGGAGGATAGTGATGATGAGTATTTAATTTGAGAGAGAATCTATCAACCAACACAGAGGTACAAACTTATCTACTCCCTATGTATCAAAATGTAAGATGTTTTAGTCTTTTTTGCTCCATATGTATCTAAACATGTTAATTGCAAGATTCATTTGAACTTGCACTAAAACATGTCTAGATGCATGTGGAACAAAAAAGGCTACAACGTCTTACATTTTGATACAGAGGGATTAGTCACTATGATATCATAAGCAAGCTATGTTACTCGGTGTGAATCATGTAATGTTAGTTTGGGTCATGTTTGATAAATTGTTGGAAGAGTTTATGGTTATATGGATGTGACTTTGTTGAAGATTTATTCGTTGCGAGAAAAGAGCTGGAATTACACTGATTTACTTAGGGTGAAGATTTACCGACGAGTGAAGAATTTTAGTTATAGTAAGATTAAAAAAACATGCATGAAGATCTAAAGTTGTAGAGCTATAGGAAGTTCCCTCTGTACTTTTCTTTTCTTCTGTTTCTTAAATATAGGCCGGTTGGGCCATTGGCCTAGTTCAACCCGACTACAAGACTCCTAACCTGCCGAGGATAGATCGGATCGGACAAATTTTCTATTACTCCCTCCGATCCATAAAAAGTGTCGCTCCTCTAGTACAAACTTTATTCTAGCTTAGTATAAATGGGCGACACTTTGTATGAATCAGATTGAGTAACTCTTTTTCAGCGCCCGCGGCAAACGTTAGCGTCAAAACGCACACCCCTCACAAGTAAAGATGACTCCAACAACACGACCTAAACGGATGCTAGTTTTTATGTGTTTGAGTCGATATCCGATCGGACAGATACAAAGTGGACAGACGAAATTAAAGAGTGCCCGCAACGCGGATAGACGTAACATGGAGGACAAGGCAAAACAAGCATGAACATAATTATAAACACTTTAACATGCTCTTAAATTTTAATTCTCACTTTAATGCTATTTAAATTCAAAGAGCACTTTTTAATTATTTGCAGCGGAAAATATGAATAAGAAATTCATGCACTTTAGACTTTTCAGAAGCATTACTTTATATTTTTATATTTTCTAAGACAAACATTTCGTTGGATCAGTTTGAATAGAAAAACCTGGGCAAAGTTCGTCCAAAAATTGAATAAAAAACACAAAGAACCGTGATAAACTGCTTCTATAAAACAAAACAAAAAACAGATGGTAGGGTGGCCCACGGCCTGCTAATGCGAGTCTGCCTACTACATTAATAGAAGGAACAAGGGATTGTAAAAAAATCTCAGAGCATTTGAATTTGGATCAATTTCATCTTTTAAAATCAAATTTTAAATTATTTTTGATATTCTAAGTTTGATTTTCAAATTTTGTTTGAAATCCCAGCCCCTCCGAGATTTTCTTCAGAAGCAAATCCTTTCATTTTAGGGATGGAATTTGTAGCAGACAACTCATGTTCCTTTCTATTCGTGAGGACACCTCAGAGCATGTTGATTCGAGCCTTGGACTGAGATGAGTACAGCTCGGCAAGAGCACCATACCTTGGCAGCTCCTTCCAGGACGGTGGTGCCCTTGCCCCGGCTCCTCGCGAGGATGTGGCCGTTTAGGCAGGGCCGGCTCAATGTTTTTTGGGCCCTATTGCAAGGTTGAAAAATTGGCCCGAGTAGATACTATATATGTGGTGCATATGACGTAAAATGTTAAAAATTTATATCCAACCATACACTCTCAGTCTTGTTCAGAAATGTCTATAACTTCCGAGACTTTTCTAAGCAAATTTTCCTCTCCAGTTACGTCCTTATTATCGTCAACATCAATATCTTATATTTAAACACACCAATTTGTAATTAGTTAGTTGCTTACTTACTTCTACAAAAATCAACACTATGCACGTAATTAAACACATCCAGATTCGTAATTGATTGATCGATTACGCGTATGCACGTAGCTAACGAGCCTGCCTATTCCTCTCTTTGCGTGGGATTTCACATTTTTTTATTTTTTCGTCAACCCAATAACATTCAGTGTAAATATAAGAAGATGGCCCCCCTCCAGCCATGGGCACAAGGTCGCCTAGGGTCAGAGCCGGGCATGCGTTTAGGTGCGGTGTTGTCTGCGTCCAACTACAGGCTCAACGCAGGAGTGCAGGACAGTACCCCGGTCCACCTCCACTTTAGTGCGGGCGGCGGCCGGCTCGGATCTCGACGTTGAAGCAGCCACCCGGAGAACCGGTTCAGGTTGGGCGACGTGGTGGAGCTCCACCACTCCCACCCCATGTCCAAGACCCTCCGGAAGCCTGTCCCTGCTCGAGTCCGATGTCGATGGTGATTGGTGAGGCGGACCAATGTCCAGTGATGGTGAGTCGTGACGATGGTCGTCCGGCTGTTTCTTTCCCAGACTCTTCTGGTGTTCTGCTCGTTCCTCTGTTGACTGAATGGATGAATGACAACTCTGTTTTTACCACTTTCCTTCAGGACTTCTTGACTTGTTTCATTTTGGAGGGCGAATTTTGTTGCCACCCAAGTATTTGATTGCATTTTCTGCATTTTCACATCAAGTTGAACTAGCTAGAAACTGAACATATCAACCGTTTTAACCAAAGGGGTGATACATAGTAGCATTTCAATGTGCAGAATTGTTTGCATTAAGGGTACATCCAAGTTGCCCAATTCCATCAGCTGATTGATGCTGCTATGGATAAGGTTGGCACCATAGTCCATAGATGCCATGTCCGTTGTAGCCGTGAAGTCTTCAGGTGGTTCAGGGATGGTAAATTGGGACGCCAGATCCATCTGTTCTTATGTATGTACTAGTTGAATTCGGCGCGGCGGCACGCCGCGTCCTTGGTGAGAAATTGTAGTTTTGGGTTAAATTTTAAATTGCAACAATATTTTGCAGGTTCAACCTAAAATACATTTGGGAAAGACTCGAATAATACATTCAGGAAAGCTTGGAAGAATATACCTAGTTCCTTATGCAGGATTCATGTGCTGAATTACAACTTCTATATGCTTACTTATCATATCACTTCACTGATCAGGTTTCTGCTTTTCTTGAAAAAAGAACTGCAGATGGCACAATACAAAGAGAACAACAAAAGTTCTTGTGTTCTGTACAGATAACGTGGTCATAGAATGTTGCTTGAAATACTTCTTGAGGTGAACGGAAGAACACAACACTGGAACAAAGCTTCAACTTGAAGACGCTCTCAACAAAGCTAGCTAGAGAACAAAGTCGTTTTATAGTTGTATCAATTTAACTAATATCATCAGCAAAAACGTAATGATGCTCATGGGAGAGGTATAGTTTGCCAAATTTGCATGCATCAACAAAAGCAGCAGCAGTAAGTTCATTTTGCCTGCCATTAAAAAGACGACAATGACAATACAGAAGTTAGCCACCGTGCAGGTGTGGCCATAGCTCATAGGAACTGGGATTTCTCTTGAGCAGTAAAGAAAGTAGTGTAATAAAACGCTGAAAAACATAACCCTTAGAAGGATCAACCATGATAATTTCACTGGATAAACAAAGAAAGGACTCAATTAAGGCAACCACATGATAAAAAAAAAGGTGGCCACATAATTCAATCCGAACAGGGCATGAAAAAATGGTCGATGAATTGAATGAAAGAGAAGTGAAGAAAGTCTCCTAGCTTCAGAAAAAAGAATTCTTCCATATTATTTCCCTCAACTGATTTTGAGAGCTCCAACTCCTTAAAACATGTTATGCAATTACTTGGTCTGGTCCATTCAGCATGAACAACACTGAATTTTAAGTGTGCAAGAAGCTCACCTATAGGGCAGCAACATTAAAAGCCATGGAATGGCTAGAAACAGATAAAGAACAAAAAAGAATTAGGTAAGGTCATGGCTGGGCTGAATGTATGAACATGCAATTCAGTGACCATATTAGCTACTGAGTGCCAAAAATTCTGATATGATCTGCTATATCCTTCTAGAGGGAATTATGAACAATATGTTAAGTTATATTATACTAAACAAATACACTTACTGCTGCTGGTTTAAAAGTATGTCTTATGATTTGCTATCATAGTTTTTTTTTTGATAAAGCAACAACTTATATACATAATAGCTCTGAACATTCATTTTCATAAGTATCCTTTCAAGATTTAAATCCTAATAATATTTTGTAGGTTCAGTCAAAAATACATTTAGGAAAGACTCGAATAATACATTTGAGAAAACTTGGAAGAATATACCTAATTCTCTCTCACATCTGCAGTGCTGACATAACCTTGTAAGTTCTGCTTCATAATGAGATCCCTTCTTTAGAAAATATTAGCAATGGTTAAATGAAGATTGTAATATATTTGTTTGGAACGTACACATCAATCTGTAAGGCTGAGTTCACCACTGGATAATGTTTGCTTCCTCTTATTGCATGATTGAGTAATCATGCAAACCCCAAAGTAACAGGAGTTATTCCTAAACTGTCACAAAAAAACACTATTTAGCAACAACACAAAGATGAGAACTATTCAGTCGGAGTACTTGTCAAAAAAATTCGTAAAATATTATATCTATTCCCGAGTTTCATAACAAATACACAGCATGCATATTATTCGTGTGACAGACTACCTGCAAGTAATTCTTTGCATAATACCTGAGAATATATTCCATACGTGCAATCATGAAATTTTAAACAATGGTAAATTGGGAATGAAGGAAACATGCACAAAGGAATCCACATGAAGGTGAGGACATAAAATTTAGGTTTGGTTACCTTGAGTCACAACGGGGCAGAATTATAAGAGCAAAAGGAAATTCAGTTGTAGGACAAAGACATGTTATTAGTTAGGAAGCCATGGTGTAGAGCCTGGATAATCAAGGCTTTTATAGCTCTATATTTCCCATTTTGCTTCTTTCTACTACAGATAAGCTATATAGGCTTAAAGGACAGAAATTCTCTTGGGAAAGCATCCAATTGATTGTGCTTCTGGCGTTCATATCTTCTTTTCTGTTAGGGCAGTCTTTAGGTCTATGCACAAATTGTATTATGAGCAATTGATAATTAATTTAGGAGGTGAAGGAGAATGCAAAAAGATTGTCTGCTTCTACCTGTCGATTTAGTTGTCCATGACGACCAAAATATTGTCCATGACGACCAACGCCAACGCCGTCTCCACGGCGACGTGGTAGGTCTGTCTCTATCCTTTTGCCCCCCTAACCATCACCAGCACCGGCTCGGAGTTATATTGATCGATCCACATAAATTTCTTAACATCAGATCAATAACCTGAAATATAGGCCCCAAATAAATAGTTACATGTCTCGTAGACACTATCAGACAATTGATCCACATAGATTTCTTTACATATACACCTAAAGAAAGAAAAAGAGATTATGGGCATGTTTTAGACAGCAGAGGCCTAGAGGTGGGGAGATGGGGCGAGAGGATCCCGAGCCCAACCAGGCGTTTGTATTGCTGCCTCTTTCAGACCACCTATGGCTCTCTCCTATTCTAGAGTTCAAGACCTGTACCTGTCCTTGATTGAACAACAAAAATCAAAGAGGAACTTGGCAGCGGCGCAGCCGCACAGGGCTGCTTACAGCTTGCTGGGCTCGATCGTGAGCGGCTGTGTACCATGGATGGAATACAGCATAGAGAAGAACTGGGGAGTAGGGAAGAGGAGCAGAGACAGCAACGCCAATCCTCCCTGGCGGTAGCACACCATGGGCATGGTCGGCCTGCTGTGAGAGAGAGAACTGAATCTACCAAGAAATTCAACCCCTCCTCTCCCCTCACCCCTGAGGCCTATCCAATATGCGTAGAAAAAGCGAAAATTTGCCAGCAACCAAATAACAAACAGCAGAAACAGAAATATATAATCCGAAAAGAACAAAGAAAAACTGGACCAGGCAATTCAACCCTTCCTCTCCCATCACCCCTGAGCCCTATCCAATATGCGTACAAAAACCGAAATGAGAGCAAGAGGGAGGGTGAGAAGGGGTCCTGGAGGACCGGTAGCTCACCATGAAGCTCATCGGAGGGTCGTGGTCCTCGTGGATGCACGGCGAGGTAGGGAACGATCGGGATTGTGCTATTCCACGGTGACCGTAATCAAGGGCGACGCCTGGATATTTAACATCTGCGACGCAAACATGCGGCCCTAATTAACATAAAAAACATTAGCAAGCATGTTTTAACAGTGTTTGTCTTGTTAATCTGAAAGCGTCGGTCGTGTTGGCTTTATCACCAATGTTCCATGTTAAAACTGAAAACACTGGAAATAAACTAAAAATTCTTACATATTCAATTTAGACTACGGTAGTGGATGAACATCTCGCAGGCACCACTAATAACCAGCAGGTATGCAAGAGAAGTTGTGTCTTCTGTCAATGACAATATGAAGGCATCAATATAAAGTAATATGTATATTTTTTATCTCAGTAATAGGTAGCTAAAGCAAGTTGGTTAGAGAGGAAATAACTTGTCAATTCCTTGTACTCAAATACACAGAAGTGAAGGAAACATATTCTGAGAGAATTTTGATGCAATTATTAGTAAAAAAGAATCAATATCCTGACCAGTTAACAGTTCAGATAAAAGAAACTTTGCATATACACGCAAAGAAAATACAATGAGGAAGTGGACGTATCAAATACCATACCTTTCTCGCCTTTTATGGTATTCAATTTCCTCGTTGAAGACAAAACTGCAAGAAAGCATCAATATAATAACATATGAGAGGTTGCAACTTATGTTTAAAGGGAAGCTTGCCTTTATGCATATGAATGTGTTATAACAACAGTCTTTAGCAGAAGTACATCATGATAATTTGCCTAATGAAGGGGGGGGGGCTGTATGTATCTTTTCTGAAGCTAGAATGTACCCGACAATTCAAAACAGAGTTTTCATATACAATTTTATTATGGAATGATGTTCTACCTGTACTCATCACTAAAACCATAAGCAAAGACCATGTCGCCAAATTTCTCAAGCATAGAAGTGGTACACACATTCATCAATCTTAAAGCCCTCTCATCATTAGATTTCTCAAAGTCATGCACCTCCACGAACCCGACAACATATAAGATTGAAATTAGTGGACATGACACAAAGATAAATTGTTCCAAATTGTACGCAAGAGTTGGTGATTGTGCAATCATGTACTCCATCTTATTCCTCACATGCCTCTTTTTTAGCTCAGCCTATGGCTGCCCCGGCCCAAGCTGTCGTTGTCGCCAAGCCACCACCACTCCACTAAAAAATGCAGCTAGCAACTTTAGATTCGGATAAGAACGGCATCAGGTACAGAAATGTGTACTCCATCCCCACCATTAACATAAACAACGGGCATTAATCATGTAATAATTACGAAGTAATGGTAGGTGATTACGTTGAAGCATACTCATGATAAGACCAACAATACAATACTCAAATGAACTTCGCTTTGTTAAAATCTGATCAGTGTTGGTGCACATATCTAGTTGAGTTCACTTCAAATACTGAACCTAATAGCTCTACTTCAATGTGCAGGTCTTTCTAATGACTGCAATCTTTAATGTCCATAAAACATACATTACTCCCAGCAGACGAAACAGTAGAAACATAGCACTAAACATATTATAAATTAATATGTGAATCATCACATCTAGACTGATACTTACGCCTACGCATCAGCATTAAAAATTCAGGTGTATTAGTCAAAACCTCAGTCCGTATCATTGGGCATGAATTAGATAGGGTCATAAGCAAACTAACATAAACAATGGCTATTATTGGTTGTTTGTGTGTGTAAAACATTAATTCCTACCTATCTCCATGACTTCAGAAGCGGCAACTCTAGCCAAAGGCATACAAACCGGAGGAAAACCAATTCCTCTAAAAAAGAAACCTGGATATCATGAGGGGGTGTAGGAGAAGAGAAAGGTAGGAAAGATGAATACCTTTTGTAGGACACCAGAAACAGTAGTTCGTGTCGCTGGTCAGAGATGCAAATCTTCTAAACTGAACTGACAAACAAAAAATAAATTAGGTAATAGGAGGGAAAAAGAAAGAGGTGTTGAACGGGACAGACGAAAGATGAGACAACCGTGGCATCTTCCCTCGATCCCGCAGCCTGCCTGTGGCGGAGCCGACCGTGGCATCTCAACCGGGAGGGACGTCGTCGGGAGGCTTCGGGACCACCCCGTCCTCCTCCGCGCCGCCAATCGCCTCGGGAGAGAGAAGAGGGTAAGCGCGCCGAAAGCTTCTTGGTACGGCCTGCCTCCATTTCGCCGAAGGAGATCTGGACCGACTTGGACTGGAGGAGGCAGGACAACTCAGGGCGGCGGCGGGGCGTCCTGCTCCTCCTGCTGCTCGTCCTGTCCGACCGTCCGGCGCCGTCCGCTGCTTGCGAGAGAGGGCACGCCAACACGTTGGGTCGTGGAGGAGAGGCGCGGGGAGGAGCAGAGCGGAGGTCGGCGGCGGAGTGGGAGGGAGGCGAGCAAGGAGAAGGATGAGGAGGTCGATGGCGGCGTCGGGGAGCTGAAGGAGAGAGGCGGCACAGAGGAGGAGAGGACGGCACGTGGCCCGATCGAAGTAGCAAAGCACGTATGCTTGGATGGCTGGGAGCAGGTTTGGAGAGCGAAGGAACCAAACAGCGGGAACACTGTTGGTAACTGTTCACGTGAACAGTAGATCGATCGCTGCCAGGGCTTGAAAATGAGCCCGCTTAATATATAGGGGTAATACGTAATTGACTTCTTGCTTTCTTCTGTTTTGTTTGTTTGCAGATGTTTCAAAATTTATACATTTACCACATATCTGCAATCTATAGGTTTAAAAAAAAAATACAGGTATACCATGTTATTTTGCTCAGCCCTGCAGCCTTGAGCGTGTCCTACATGACTGGTGTCGACCCAACAAATAATCTGCATTTCTCTGTTTTCTCAACTCCTCCACCAGCCTTCACGGAGTGGGGTAACATGGCGATGAAGGCACATGGTTATGTTGGCTGTTGCAAGTGTACCAGGTGCCCTGGTTAAAGCTCAGAGGCAGTGGCAGCAAGTCGTGGATGTGATGAAACTGTCTGTTTACTTTGACACGTCGCTTCCGCATCCATGAGAACTTACTTCACCATGACAACGATTTTTATCTCCCATTGCAACGCACGAGCAATTTTGCTAGTAGTAAATATAAATAAACAAATCAAGACTAAATTGAAGACACTTAGAATCTGTTTATTGCAGCCACAATGCCACATAAGAAAAATATCCAAGCACTGAACTTTCAGCATAGTCAGCCGCAAAGCTGCTCCATACTAAAACCATGACAATATAGTACACATACACACATAATCTATTAAAAAATACTGAATGCCCAAGAATTCACAACAGAATCAAACGCAAAGCATGTTAAAAGTTAAAACAGATCGAACCTTAAGACTCTGCCCAAGACTCCTCTCCTAACAACCACTCACTGGCACCACACCAATGTCATACACGATCACACATCAGCCAAAAGAATCTAATGACAACAGAGATCAGTCCTCATCTTCATCCTCATCACTAGTCTCAAAGAACATAAATGGAAAGCCAACGCCTTTGTGCCCACCCAAGTACACAGCGGTGCTAGGATGCTTGAGATCTTTTGCACGTTCATTGCACCCAAAACAGTGACCTTATAAGAGGGAGAAAGTTTTAATATATGCATAGCAATTTCTGAAGAATATCAACCTGAATATATATATACTTACCAGAGTCATTGTCCTCCAAAGGGCTGCAGAGATAAACTTCCTGCTCCTCTTTGCAATCCGGATGCACCTCCGCAAAGAACAAACTAAAGGTGTCATCTGGTCTTTTCACCAGAAAGTTGAAATGCACATATCCTTTGCCCCCTTCATCGATCAAGTTTCTCTCTTTCACTTCATTCAATTCTAACTCATTAGACTGAAACATAAAAGACACGGGTCAGTTAACTGGTCCACATCACTTTACCCATTGTTGAAAGAGCATTTTCCCTCATGTGTGGTTTTGGTAATTGAATGACAATCTCTATGGACTAATGTTTACATTGAGATATCCTTATAGATGTTGTCCATGGAATGGTGGAGTTCATGTGTTGAACTCTTGAAACTCATGTGTTGAGTGAAGCTTATTGCAAGCATGTCTTGAAGATTCAAGACATCATCTTAGTGAAGAAAAGATGAGTTGTGCAAGACCAAGAGAAGCTTTCTCGAAAAGATCATATGCTTGGTGCTTGCAATGGATACATGAAGATGAAGCTAAGCGAGACTCTCCCATTGTGAGCATGGGGGAGTATTTGGAGAAGTCTTCATCAAGCAAGTGATTGGACGCGCAATCAAGAAAGATGACCCACTTGAAGAGATCAAGATAGTCATCATCCAACTCAAGTGGAATGCTCAAGGCAAAGGTATGATCTTGATAGGGCTATAGGATAGATAGGCGTACTATCAAGAGGGGTTCTCAAGTAGGTAACTTGATCGCATCTTTGTGGAGAGCTCAAACCTTTGCATACTTGGCATATAATATTTATTGGTTCTTATTTGGCTTTTATGTCGGTGAGGAATTAGAGCTTGGTTCATCTCCATGTCAAGCTCTTGTTCATCGAAATCGGTTTTACTTTGTACAACTTGTTGCGTTTTCGGTGGCGGAAATATTGCCGGTTCTACCTTGAGGAAAGTCCCACACCTTGCCATGTGTGGTGATTTTACTCTATTTATGGGATGCAATATTTCCAACAATATTTGTTGGGTAGTCATCGTCGCTATCTTTCCAACAAAATTGGTCTCACCTCATTTGGAGATCATTTGCAAAAGTTACAGCAGTTTTCGTTTCGGTGTTCTGCTGATTCGGATTATTGGGGCCGGATATTCCGCCCTACCGGAATTTCCGGTTCCCTAGCTCATCCAAGAAAACGGCTAAGGAAAGGAGAAAAAGGGTTCTGACTCCAGTCGGAAATTGTGCTCGGAAATTTCCGTCTACCGGAATTTCCGAGTGCCCCCAGAAAAGTCCTCCAGAATTGGCTAAGAAAAAGTTTGGTTTTGCTTCTGACTCCAGCCGAAATTTCCGAGCTCTCTTAGACCGGAATTTCCGAGTCTCTCTAGACCGGAATTTCCGGGTGACCGGAATTTCCGAGTCTCACTTATACCGGAATTTCCGAGTGTAGAAACAGCCAACGGCTATATTTCCTGGAGGGGTATAAATACCCCTCCCCTTCTTTTTCCCCAGCCAATCCAAGGCAGCACGAATTTCCCCTCTCTCCTACTCCATTGTTGACCTTAGAAAGCTCACTTCCCTCTCAATCCCTCCATTGAATCTTCCATATTCTTTAGGGAAAGTTGAGAGGAGATCTATATCTATAATCCTACCAATCCATCTCTCCTCTAAGTGAGGGGGACTTAGTGGATCTAGTTCTTGGAGTTCCTTTGTGGTTCTTCTTCTTTGTTCTTCCTCTCTTCTCCCCCCATAAGCATTAGTTGCTTTTGGTGGGATTTGGGAGTGAAGGATTTGACTCCTTTGTGGTTTCCTTTGTTCTTCCTCTCTTATTCCCCCATAAACATTTGTTGTTGTGTTGGAATTTGAGAGTGAAGGACTTGAGCACTTCGTGTGCTCTTGCCATTGCATTTGCATCGGTTTGAGCCCTCCACGAGGATTCGTGGTGGTGATACTTGTGAGCTTGTTACTCTTGGGTCTTTGGACCCTAGACGCCTTTTGTGGCCGGCCTTTTGTGGCCAAGACCTTTTGTGGTCAAGACCTTTTGTGGTCACTTGACAGCCCCCAATTAAGTTGTGGGTGTGTGCCTCAAGACTTGGGAGCCCCCAATTAAGTTGTGGGTGTGTGCCTCAAGAGTTGTACGGGATTCGATCTCCGCCCCAAAGGAGATCAATAGTGGAAGGTGAACTCGAACCTTTTGTGGTTGAGTTCATCAGGAGAAGAAGGTGAGCCTTTGTGGCGTTGCGGCTAACCTGTTGTGGTTGCGCACACCTCTCCAAATGAGACGTACACCTTTGGGTGGAACTCGGGAATACATCCTCGTCTCCGCGTGCCTCGGTTATTTCTATACCCGAGCTCTTTACTTATGCACTTTACATTGTGATAGCCTTCGTGCTTGAAGTCATATATCTTGCTATCATCTTGTTACTTGTATTGCTTAGCTTAAGTTGTTGGTGCACATAGGTGAGCCTAGTTTATATATCTAGGTTGTATGCTTGTTAAAGTAAACCTCTAGTTTTATTCCGCCTTTATCAAGCATACCGGAATTTCCGGGTCATTGTGGACCGGATATTCCGGCTACTCGGAATTTCCGGGTCACTCTTGGACCGGATATTCCGGCTGCTCGAAAAAGTTTTTAAATCGCCTATTCACCCCCCCCCCCCTCTAGGCGACGTCTATCCGTTCAATTGTGAGTAGCAATTAACTAACAAAGTATCAAGACTACATATAAACGTTCCTATGTCCACCAAAAGTAGTGATTCCCGACCAACCAGAACCCCTCCGATCATCATCCCCACTTAATCAAATCAAACTGCTTGTATTGATCTAATCATATGACAATCGGTTTGATGATTATGATTCATCCTGTCAACCTAATATAGTTAGTCTATCAAGCAAGTTCTATTTTTTGTTATATTAATATTTCTTCTCTTGTAGCCTATATTGAAGTCTACACGTCTGCAAGGAAAAGATCAATTCGTGTCTGAACATGCTCTGTGTTTGAATGATTACGAACTCAAAAGTTTAGCCTACGTGCTCCTATAGTGATTATCTTTCCAACGTTTTCTTTCCAATGCTTATGGCCTATGTATGTGTTTGGAGGTCTGGATATACTTATATATATTCAGGTAGACCGAAACTGTTGTTTAACTGATCATTTAGTTCATGATGATAAAGCTGTTGTGGAAATGGGATAACCCGATGAATAGATGCCCTTGATTTTTTCGTGGAAGCTCACTCATGGTGCTTGAAAGTCGAAATGTTTTTTATTCATCTCAGTTTGCTTTTCTTACAAATGCTGTAGTAGAAGCACATACCACTAGCAGTCTGCCAGGGAATATCCATTTCATGAAATGTTTCCTTTTTTTCTTAATTATCTTCCCTAGCAATGATTGTCAATTTTGAGTAGTTATTCTTGGTTTCACTTTATCAACAATCCTCCTTGTTAACTTCTTCTGGCAATCTAATTACTACCACTCTCTTCATATGTAAATATGTCATTCTGATATTTAACCGAAATATTGCCATTTAGTAACCGAGACATGCCAAAATCTCGAACACCACTGAAACACGGTGTGTTACGAAGTCACGATACTGTCTTTTCATTGATGAAAATATCTCGGACTGAACTGCTAAGAAATGAGCCGCTTTCAAGTATTACACTTCCAGTTTTCACAGTGTGATTGAACGATTAGGATCTGCCTAGGAAAGATGTAATTCCTTCAAATTGTTCTACATTTAGTTCAAGTAATTTAAACTAAATTCCAAACCAATCCAAGGAAATGGTACTCTTCCAAAAAAGGTCCTAGAATTCAATTGTGATTTCCAGCTGATATACAACATGAACAACTAGAACCTGATGCAATATTTACTGTACCTGCTCAAAAGGGATTGTGCTCTCAGTGATCCGGAAATCAATGACTGTCAAATTTGTATCCATTTTACCAAGCATGTGTTGAATAACATAAACCCAACTTGTGTATTGATTGTCACTCTTTTATTTATGTTCATGTTAAGATTCTATCTTGGCTGCTTTACAGTCAGAAGTTTTAGCTCCTCTCATGCCTACTAAATATCAGGCGTCTAACTATTCTGCACTCCGGTGTTAAGATTCTACTTGTTATTCTTGTTGATTTGGTTTCTTGGGAAACAAAAGCCATGATCACCCTTTAACTTTTCTATGATTACAGGAAACATAAAATGCTATCTAACATACTTTGTGTCTTTGTTTGCTAGCAAACTTATCAACTTATGATTAACTACGTTGCTTGGCAGACTACGGTTGGTGTACTGAAATTGTGCTTTTTCAGAAATAAAGTTGGTGTACTGAACTTAATCCTGTAGAGGTTTCGCACTTATGAAAAGATGAAGATGAATCACATGAGAGAGAATTCACATTACCCAATAAATCTATCACGCTTATGAAAATATACAATCAACGATGTTATTGGTGTTTCTTCATATAACACCATCACCAGATTGCTTGGGCAACTTGTGTGTGTAGTGGATGATTCCACTGAGTTTTCACAATCTAGAATGGAAGAAAGGACGCATGAATTTCTTGTTTAGGATGGGTGATTTACAAAGACAATTTGGCTTGTGCATAATGCTTTTCGGAAATTTTCCATGGGATCGAAGAACCGTGTCTTGAAACAGCAGGGCTGGACGTCCTATAATCAGCAGCTGCAGCAAGAGGCCATGAAGAAGAGTGGGAGAACTCAAGTCTTAGTTTAAGATGGGAAGAAAAGTCTCCACGTGAAGTGGTGTAGCAAATGGGTCAAAATGGACTGCCATTTAATGGATAACATCTAAACTTATAGGAGAAGAGTGTGGTATCGTGTTAGTTGAAAGCCAAGTGAAATTGTTGTAATCTAAGGAACTTATTTATATATGTGTGAGTTTTTGGATAGAAAATAGAATTCATTATATGAGACGGACGTGCGAGTGCATAATACTAGTTCTACAAAACAATCATACTACCAGAGATCAAGTAAAAGGTTTTGAAAACTTGAATATTTTGATTCTGATCTCATACCCGCAGATTATTTTGCTTGGCATACACGTTCATCGCTATCATCAAGCTTCTCCGATCATGCTCTTGTCTGCATCTTATCCGCTCCTCACGGGACGGCAACTTGGGCCTGCTGATGAGCTGGCGCTTTGCACAAGCAACCCAGCGATCACTCAACTCCTGAAGGGGTAATGGCTGAAAGTCTAGGAGTGGGATCCTGCCAGGTCTCCAATCCAGCAAAGTCGTCCCTGCACGACAAAATTACATATTAAAGCATAACCACCACTTCATATGATTCTGACGATATGGTGTACAATGAAAGAGTGAAACTGGCAAAAAAATGTTTAACGAAATTGGTAGGAAAAAGTGGCATATATACAATCATCATATCTATAGATGATTCATGCAACAACAAAAAATTGCAACAATTAGAATACATAACGGTGGTTTCAGTTCTGAAATTTGCATCAGTACAGCGCACATTTTATGTGGTGACATGTGTAAATGCACAAAGGATCACTTGGGCAAAGTGGATGTTGCATTGGCAACTGACTAGTACTAACAAATGGAATAGATATCTTCATTCTTTAGCCATATCAAATATGCATAAGATTCCAAAATAATTTTGAAAACAGCATTAAGTTGTCTATTGTCATGTGATGGTTGATTTGACTGAGAGCATGAACAATGTGAGGTGCCTACGCCGGTAAAAACGAATACGACATCACACCTGTATTAAGTTATTTAATTCCCCATGTATTTCCACATGTAAGTACCAAGTGGACCAACCATCATTAAGTTATTACTTGGTCTCTGAATTTGCTAGCAAAGGCACAAGGCACAAATGAAAACTTGAAGAGAATGTAATTTTAGTTTTCCCAAGTCATTATCAGAAGGTTGGTCTTGTAGCAGGTGAGGGTTGAGTGCCAGAGATTTTCTAGGTTGGACACCCCCTCACAGTGTTGAAATCTGCTCGGTTTAATCCTATGACTCATTGGTACCGCTGAAAAGATGAGGTTGTGTTTATTGCAACATTTCAAATGTATACCCCTAATTTCATAAGAGGCTGACTGAATAGGTGTTTATCTTTACACATCAATACATCACAATCGGAACGAATAACTTGATGACAATGAAGGAGATATGCCCTAGAGGCAATTAATAAAGTGTATTCTTTTTCATATCTCGTTTGTTCATAATAGGTTTTTGTGTCATGCTAGAACCGTATTAAGCGGAAACATTAATACGGGTGTGATACGTAAACAACCAGGTCCCTAGTAGCCTCTACTAAGACTAGTTTCGTTGCGCGATTGATGATCGAGGTTTCCCAGTCATGGGGCATGGCGCCGGTCGGCAATGGGAGTCATATCGTTGGAGAACGATGTGATGGACATACCCAGATTTGGAGAACGTAGTCGTTACGCCTTTGACCGTGAGATCAACTCTTATTGTTATTCCTGGAAGATACTTTGATCGCACCAAACGTCGTATCTTATATAGTATGACAATAACGGTGATACTTTTGGGTATCGGAAAGGAGTAGTTGAGATGAGGGGTCAAGAGCGGGATTTGCCAGTCCGCATAGCAGGATAGATACTCTCGGGCCCACTCGGTGAGATCATGTCTAATGAGCTTGCAAGCATGTGACTAGGTCACGGAGACATGAGATCATGAACGAGTAGAAGATAGCGTCGTCGGTAACGAGGTCGGGATTAGGTATGGAGAGATCTATGGAACGACACTCGAACATGCTAAGTATCGCTATGGCAAAAGGTTTAAGACTTTGCGTTCAGGTTTGATAGATGAAAGTCATTCGTTATATCACAGGGATTAATTCATGGGGTCCAGGCCTACGAGTTAGTCGTTGATCATAGAGGAGTCTTGGTCATACATGTTATTATATCGAACCGCTAGGGTAACACACTTAAGGGGTTTCGACAAGACAACCAGAAAGGAAAGAGATCACCGGGAGAGTCCCGGGAGGGGTCCGATGGAGATCGGGCAGCGCCGAAAGAGTTTTCGAAGCTAGGAAAAATTATATATATTATGTTTGATATTAATTAGTGTAATTAATATGCAAATATGATTTTATATATTTATTTTCGGATTTATTTAGTCTGATTTCCCTAAATGGGCCTTCTGGTCGAAAGAAGGCCCAAGAGGGGGGAATCCCCTTGGGGATTCGGTGGGGGCCAGGATGGGCCGACCCAAGTGGGCCAAGGGCCCACTAGGGGGCCGGCGCACCCTCCAATGCCGCACCAGGCATGTGGGGGTTAGTCCCACATTGCCTGGTTAGCAAGTTGGCTCCCCCCTGTGAGCCTATATAAGAAGGGGCACCCCTGGCTTTTTAATTCACCAATTAATTCCCAATTTCTCTCTCGATCTCGTGGTTCCCTTGTCGGAGCCGCGCCGAGCTGAGAAGGGGGGTCTCTTCCACCATAGCCCGCTGCCGCGCTGCTGGTGTTCCGGTCCAAGTCTTCCGCTGCTCGTCCTGGACTGGAGCTTCGGAGGTCGTCGTCTCCACCGTACGTGTGTGACGCCCTGCGAGGTGCGGCGCTAGCGGTACTCGGAGGTCTGCTTCCTCTACACGACCTTGAGGTCGGCTTCGTCGGTCTTCATCGACAACGTTTGTGCGGGAACGTAATCCCCGCTTTCGGTCTACAAGGGTAGGTATTCCGATCTCCGTTCGTACTACTATATCTGCATAGAATAGATCTTGGCATGCTTTTAGGATATCGTTGGTAGGAAAAATTTTGTTTTCTGCACACGATCCCCTTCAGACAAGCAATCCGTTGCAACATACATCATTGCAGAAGGTTGAATGTCTATTCGTTTAAATAATTAGATCGCTTAACACAAGAAATGCTCTTTAGAGCCTGATCTGCAAAGTTGAGCATGGATGCAAACCAATGGATAAGATGACCACGCACCTGTTGGAGCCATGTTCTTCAGAAGCGGTTCGACTCGAAGATGGGCTGGACATCGTAACTGAAACTGATAGGACTGCACCAAGGGTGAAATAGATGGCGATCAGATCCACCGCGGAGAGCTACCTCAACTTCATTTCTGATTTCCATAAGATATACTCTGGATTACAGAGTACTAACGCATTATACAGGAACAAGCATAATTCAAAGAGAGGATGAGAATCACTATTGTGATTTAAAGAGGATAGAATTAGAGGAGGTGTTGGGGGGAGGAGTCGGCGGTGACCTTGCTGTGGCGGCTGGGATGTCCTGGTCGACGGAGTCGCGGTTCAGCAAAGATGGTGTCGCGGCGAGCTTCGGCGGCTGCGTGATATATCGGACGGATGCGGTCGGCGTTGTGGCCGTGATATCGGGGAAGCGGCGGCGGCACCAGCAAGATAGGGCTGCGCAGTGATGAAGGAAATGGAGGAGCGGCGGCAGCAGCAGCAAGCTCCGAGCCAGTGGGTCGTCATTTTCCTCTTTCCCTCTTTCTTTCTTGGCCCATTTGTTACAAGGAGAGACGTTGTCGCGGAGGTATTGGGCCGGCCCATGTTGCCGCGGAGGGGTTGACGTGGGGCTGCCTTGCGGGTAGCCCACGATGATGCTACCTGGGCCGCGCCAAGGATGGAAAGGCCCGCAGAAGGCCCACTCGGGGTACCTCGTATCCTAGTCCAACTCGGTTAGGTCTTGTAACCTACCGTATCTATACCAACCACCCGAGACCTGGCTGCCTATAAAGCTAGGAGGGTTGCCCGTCCTAGAGGACACGCTAATAACCACTACGACAAACTCTAGCGAGATCGCAATCTCGCCATTGTAATCGCTACTCGCATCAATAACCAGACAAGCAGGAGTAGGGTGTTATCCTCCGGGAGCCTGAACCTGGGTAAATCTCGCTTGTCAGCCGTCGTGATCACCTTGCACTCATCTCTCTCCGCATCAATCAACCCGGGGTGCACAACCCTGGGACTTGTCGAGTTAACACCTCGTCAGTTGGCGCCGTCTGTGGGAAGTTCAAACAAGTGCTAGGATCATGGTCGCACCGGCTCCATCCGCAATGAAGATCGGCGCATCCGCCGTCAGGGAGTCGATCCGATTCGGCTCCTTCGAGTACGTCGTCCACTCGCCAGCTCATCAATCGGTGTACGCCGATCTGGACAAAGGTATTCACATCACCTTCGGCTCCATATTCTGTTGCATCGATAGTCGTGGCATACTCAGGTCTACGACTACTGCGCTACGCGCGACGGCGCCACCAAAATCGCCAACCGTCGCGCTCGCTGTACCCGCCAAGATCGCATCTGCCGCACCCGCGGAGATCGCGACCGCTGAGCCCGCTGGGATCGCATCTGCCGCACCCGCGGAGATCGCGACCGCCGAACCCGCGAAGATCGCATCTGCCACACCCGCAGGGTTCGCGCCAGCTGCACCCGCGAAGAGGGCATCTACATCGACAATCTCGGCAACGGCCGCACGAATCGAGTCTACAACCCCAACCTCGGTCGTGCGGTCAATCAAGTCAAGATCCACCTCCACCGCCGCACTCGCACGGGCGACCAGGGGCCCGCGTCCAACAGCCATGTTGCGCGCGCCCTCGTCTTCGTGGAAATCTCAAGTCTACCCCAAGCCACTCGCACTCGCCCCGGCGAGTGTGAGCACATGGACAATCGCGAAGAGACGCGACAGCGGGTGCGCCGCGCGCCACGTTGCAGCAATTTTCGACCCCGAGCAAGAAGCGGGTGACAGAAGCAGCAGCGGCAGCACCAACTCCCCAACTCAAGTCTACCCCAAGCAAGTCTTCATGGCCGGCACAGCACCGCATGACGACGAAGACGAACCCGCATACCCACTGGAGGTGGACATGCCGGACCAGACGAAACTTGTCATCACACGGGATATGGCGATCCAAGCCATGAAGCATGTGGATGAAGGCACGTTCCCGCCACCCAGCGCACCTCGAGAAGATCACCTAGCGGTCCAGTACTTGCTACGCAAGGAAGGCGAACGAATTCGCGCCGAAAAAGCCGAACTTCTCAGGCGCAAAAGGGACGCGGATGCATCGAGTGCCAGGCGAGCCGCCCTCTCCTTCACATCCTCCACAGAGGTAAACCAGGGAGCACGGCGAACCAGAGCCCGTGTCCCCCACATGGAATAAGCTGATCGAACAAGGCTCACCCGCAACCTCGACTCGTCCTTCGTCACCGAAGATGAAAACGGGATACCCGTCCCAAAGACGGCGAACGCCGCCCTGATATCAGTCGAGACATACCTTCGGCTCACACAGCCACCGGAGGGGGACGCGCGCTCCCTTCTCCACAAGCAACAAATTGCCTCCATAAGGGCAATCGAAGAAGCTCTGGCGGCCAAGGGACCAAGTAACCAAGCGCACGAACAAACGACGTCGGGCATCCCGGCGGCGCAGCGACAGCCAGTCAAGGACCTCCGTGACGTCCTGACACAGAAAACGGTGGACCGCAGCCGCAAGGAGCGTTCGGCTAGCGTGGCACACGCGAACGACAACGCCGACCGCGACTTCGAGCCGTGTGGCGCAGCATGCTTTAGCTTCAACATCCGCGACACCCGCATGCCTAAAGGCTTCAAGTTGACGGCTGGCACACCAAAGTACGACGGGAAGCAAGACCCAAAGCTATGGCTCGAGGACTACCTCATCGCTTGCACCTGTCAAGGTGGAACGTTGACTACAGCAATGCAGTACATCCAGCTCATGCTGACGGATTCGGCACGCGGGTGGCTCACAAGCCAACCCAAAGACTCTTTCCGAACATGGGAAGAATTCCAGGACAACTTCATCAAAAGTTTCTCGGGAACATTCGCCAGGCCAACGACCTACATCGAGTTGCAGGCCTGCAAGCAAGGGAGGGATGAGTCGCTCCGCTCTTACATCCAGAGGTGGACACTCCTCCGCAACACCATGGAACCCGTATCAGAGGATCGAGTGATGGACGCCTTCATGCATGGCGTCGCTCGCCGCGACCTCCGGGAGGAATTCGGTAGGCTCCAGCCGAAAACCACGATAGAACTCATGAAGACAGCCAACCAATGGGCCGAAGGAGAGGACTACGTCCGCGAAACTTCTCCCAAAAAGGAATGTGAAACAAGCAACTGGCGCGAGGCACGTCAAAAGAGGAAGGCACGCTACACCCACGATTCAATCGAATTAGTAGCGGCGGGTTATGAAACCCCCCGTGAGATAAAGCGTGAGAGCAGCCGACAGCACGAGCAAAGTCGACAGCCCAGCTCGAGTCAGTACAACCGTGGCAGCAGCAGCATCGGCCACAGTGATGGAAGCCAGAAGCGCGAGTGGAAGCGCCCGTTGACCCCAGCAGAGGAGCTGATGCAACCCTGTAAGCATCACTCGTTCCGCCACCCAGAGACAGGAAAGTGGGGTTCAAACCACCTGCTGAAAGATTGCCGCAAAGCAAGAAAGATCTACCACGCCATGCAGCAAATCATCGCCCCGGTGCAGGCCATACAAGCGGCGCCACAGCTAGCCATCCAGGCAGCACCCGTAAACAACAATCAAGTGCAGGCGGCAGGAGCGTTCCCCCAGCCGCAGCAGCAGCAGCAAGGTCCGTCGGCAGCAGCCGACACGTACCCAGCTGCACGGGGACAGCTGAACATGATCCAGAAGGGACCCCCGTCGAACAGAAGGCAGAAAATCATCACACGCCAAGTACTTCAGGCCATCAACAGCCTGCGCGCGGTACCAGACTACCTGCGCGGGTCGGAGACACCAATCACATTTTCCAGGGCAGATCACCCAGCGGAGGTAGTCCGACCCGGGCACGCCGCACTCGTGATTGAGGCCTTGATCGGCGACTACAGCCTGAAGAAGGTATTCCTGGACGGGGGCAGCGGCATCAACATCATATTCGCCGATACCCTCAGACGAATGAACAGGTCGACAGAGAAGTTGCCGGAGTCGGAAACCACCTTCCACGGCATAGTACCAGGGCAAGCAATCACGCCCATGGGAACAATCACACTCGACGTCATCCTCGGTACACCCGAGCACTTCAGGAAGGAGTCGATAGACTTTGAGGTCGTCGACTGGAAGTCACAATACCACGCCATCCTCGGACGCCCAAGCTTTGCCAGATTCATGGCAGTACCCCACTACGCCTACCTGATGATAAAGCTACCCGGGCCGAAAGGAGTGATCACCGTCCGTGGTGACTTCGGGCTCTCCAACAGCTGCGACCGCGAGTTCACCAAGATCTCGGAGTTCTTCGGTGTCGAAGAGCACTTCAAGGCCATATCAGCCGACAACGACAAGACCATCTTCCCGGCCCGCAAGAAGCCTGCCAAAGACGCAGCGTTCAACATGAATGACGACACTGTCACCCACCAAGTCCATCCGACTGGCAGTGGAAAGACGGTCAAGGTCTCATCAAGTCTGACCCCCGCATAGGAAAGCGCGCTCGTCGAGTTCCTACGTGAGAACTGGAAAATCTTTGCATGGCAACCCTCTGACATGCCAGGGATACCCAGGGAACTCGCCGAGCACTCTCTAAAAGTCCACAAGGACGCAAGACCAGTCAAGCAATCCATGCGACGCTTCTCAGGACCCAAGCGAGACGCGATCACCATGGAGGTCGACAGATTACTACACGCCAAGTTCATCCGAGAGATCAAGGACTCGGACTGGGTCGCCAACCCGGTTCTAGTTGAGAAAAAGAAGACGAAGAAACTGCACATGTGCGTTGACTTCACCGCAGTCAACAAATGCTGCCCCAAGGACCACTTCCCGCTCCCGCGGATAGACCAGATCATCGACTCGAATGCAGGTTGCGAACGCCTATCTTTTCTGGATGCCTACTCAGGTTACCAGCAGATCAGGCTGAAAGTCGAGGACGAAGAGAAGACAGCCTTCATCACACCCGACGGCGTTTTCTGCTACCATACGATGCCGTTCGGGTCAAAGAACGCAGGTGCCACGTACCAGCGGACAATGCAAGCATGCCTCAAGGGGCTAATCGGGCAAATCGTCCAAGTCTATGTCGACGACATCGTCGTCACTACCCGAAAGGAAGATACCCTAGTCGACGACCTCTGCAAGGTCTTCGCCGCACTGGACGTATATCAGATCAAGCTCAATCCAGAGAAGTGCGTGTTCGGCGTACCAGCCGGAGAGCTACTAGGCTACCTTGTATCCGCAAGAGGAATCGAAGCAAACCCCGAGAAGGTGCAGAACATACTCACAATGCCAGCACCAACCAAGCTCAGGGAGGTGCAACGGTTAGCTGGCCGAGTCGCAGCTCTCAGCCGGTTTATTAGTAAGTTGGGAGAGAAAACCTTACCTTTCTACCAACTGATGAAGAAGGCGGACAAGTTCGAGTGGACACAAGAGGCGCAGGACGCGTTCGACCATCTCAAGAAAACACTGACAACTTCTCCAGTCCTCGTGGCACCACTGGAAAATGAGCCGCTGTACCTATACGTCTCAGCAACGAACAGGGTGGTGAGCACGGTGCTCGTAGTCGAACGCGAAGAAGAAGGGCACAGTCACCCGGTGCAGAGGCCCGTCTACTACCTCAGCGAAGTACTCACCTTATCCAAGCAGAACTACCCTCATTACCAGAAGCTGGCATACGGAGTCTTCATGACCTCCAGAAAGGTCGTCCACTACTTCTCCGAGCACCCGATCACGGTGGTAAGCTCCTCTGGACTAGCAGACATCCTCACAAACCAGCACGCGACAGGACGAGTCGCTAAGTGGGTTGTCGAACTAGGACCATGGGGGCTGAAGTATGCTCACCCGAAGTCCATCAAGGCCCAAGTTCTCCCAGAATTCACAACCGAGTGGATAGAAGCCCAGCTACCAAATGTCCCCGACTTGTCCAACGCATGGACAATGTACTTTGATGGCTCCAAAAAATTCAAGTCAGCCGGGGCAGGAGTCGTGCTAATCTCTCCCAAAGGCGACAAGCTTAAGTATGTCCTACAGATGGACTTTCCGACGCCGTCCAACAACGAAGCCGAGTACGAGGCCCTGATCCACGGCATGCGGATGGCCAAGAACTGCGGCGCCACGCACCTCATGATCTACGGCGACTCCTACCTGGTGGTACAACAAACCATGAAGTCCTGCGACGCCGTCGCTGACAACATGATCGCCTACAGAGACCTCTACAATCAGATGGAAGGGAACTTCGACGGCTGCGAGCTGCGCCACATTGGCCGTGAAAGCAACGAGGAAGCCGACGTCCTCGCTAACATGGGCTCAGACAGGGTGCAAGTCCCACCCGGCGTCTTCCTCGAGTGCATCACGCAGAGATCTATCAAGACCCAGAGTACAGCAAGCACAGCTACAACAAAAGGCGATGCCAACCCGCCAAGCCAAGACAAGGTCCCCATGGAGGTCATGCTGGTCGAAGCCACATGGACAGGACCGTACCTGGCATACATACTACATCAGAAGCTGCCAGCAGACCCAGTCAAAGCAAAGCGCATCATCAGACGCTCCAAAAGTTTCACCGTCATCAACGGAGAACTCTACAAAAGAAGCATCTCAGGAATCCTGCAAAAGTGCATAGATCCGGTCGACGGCCAAGCCATCTTACTCGACATCCACGCGGGTATCTGCGGGCATCACGCCAGCAGTCGGGCACTGGTGGCCAAGGCGCTACGCGCCGGGTTCTACTGGTTGACGGCCATGCAGGACGCCGAGGAGCTGGTGAAGAAATGCACAGGGTGTCAGGAATTTGCCAACAAGCCGCACGCCCCAGCGTCAGAACTCAAGACAATACCATTAGCCTGGCCCTTTGCCCAATGGGGTCTGGACATGGTGGGCCCGCTGAAGAAATCCTCACCCGGAGGTCACACTCACCTCCTGGTCGCAGTCGATAAGTTCACAAAGTGGATCGAAGTCGTGCCCATCACAAGTTCGACTGCATCCACAGCGGTCAACTTCATCAGGTCAATCATCTTCAGATTCGGGGTACCAAACGGGATCATCACCGACAACGGCTTGAACTTCACAGCCGAAGAATTCAAGGACTTCTGCTCAGAGCAGGGGATCAAGCTCAACTACGCGTCTGTCTCGCACCCGCAGTCCAACGGACAAGTGGAGAAAGCCAACGGCCTCGTCTGCAGCGGCCTTAAGAAACGACTGCGCGTGCCCCTACGACGCGCAGCGGGCGCATGGGTGGAAGAACTGCCATCGGTCCTCTGGAGCCTGCGAACAACGCCGAATAGATCCACCCAGTACACTCCATTCTTCATGGTGTACGGTGCAGAGGCGGTCCTCCCCTGCGACATCAAGTTCGACGCACCGAGAGTAGTCGCCTACGACGAGTCGGACGCAGAGGAGGCACTCGAAGATAGCAGAGACACCCTGGATGAAGTGCGCGACATCGCCCTGGCACGGTCAGCCGTATATCAGCAAGACCTGCGCAATTATCACACTCGGAGGCTGCGACCGAGAGCGTTCGTGGCAGGCGACCTGGTTCTTCGACTCAAGCAAAAGAAGGTGCACAAGCTCGCTTCCCCATGGGAGGGCCCGTACATCGTAACAGAAGCAATAGGCAATGGAGCTTACCGCCTAAAGGACTCGAAGACAGGAGCAGACTGCAGCAACCCATGGAACGTAGCGCAACTCCGCCGGTTCTACGCCTAGTTCAAAACAGCCATTGTACAAAGAAAACCAGCGCGGCAGGTTTCAGACGCACTCTTTCCCTTACCAGGGTACCCGAGGGGACTGGAAGGGTTTTAATGAGGCGGCCTGTTCGCAAGAATCAATAAAGTGATTTGAAGAAGCTCTGTCTCCTTTACCTGTCACTCAGAGGAAGCTCAAAAATCATAGGCCGCCACTCGAACCACTCGGGGGCTGCGCCACACAGGTTGAAACAAAAGCTTAGGCCGCTACTCGAACCACTCGGGGGCTGCGCCATACAAGCATGGTTGAAAACCCTAGGTCGCCACCCGAACCACCCGGGGGCTGCGCCACACAGGTTGAAATAAAAGCTTAGGCCGCCACCCAACTCACTCGGGGGCTGCGCCATACAAGCACAAAGTCAAAAATCCTAGGCCGCCACCCGACCGACTCGGGGGCTGCGCCATACAGGTCAAGTTCAAAATCCTAGGGCGCCGTCCGCCACACACGGGGGCTGCGCCACACAGGTCACACTTGTAACCCTAGGCTACCACTCGACTTACTCGGGGGCTATGCCAAACAGGACCTCCCAGAAAAATCCTCAGCCGCCACTCGAACTTACTCGGGGGCTGCGCTGCACAGGTCAAGTTCCAAATCCTAGGTCACCACCCGACATACTCGGGGGCTGCGCCAAACAGGTAACACTTGTAACCCTAGGCTGCCACTCGACCTACCCGGGGGCTGCGCCAGACAGGTCTTTGCCAAAATCCTAGGCCACCACTCGAGCGACTCGGGGGCTGCGCCATACAGGTCAAGTTACAGAAATCCTAAGTCGCCACCTGATATAATCAGAGACCGCGGCATACAGGTCACACTTGAGAAACCTAGGTCGCCGCCTAGCATTCTAGGCGACTGCGCCATACAGGTCGCAAACTCAAATCGGGCACTCATTTTCGAGTAAAAAGATCAACTCTTATAATTCCAAAGTATTTCAATCTATTGTCATACTTACACAGGCACATTTGCCACCCTATAGCTAACCCTGTACACCAGACGACAGCTACTCTACACTGCAGGTTCAGCCTTCGGTGCATCAAGGGGCCCTACAAGACGCTCGCTCAGGTCCTGAACCTGCCGGATAATCCGACGCGCAGCCGCCAAGGTCTCGTCGAAGTCATCGTCACCCGGCAGGCCTTCGAGCACCCGCTCAAGAGGAAGATGTGGCCGGTGCATCCGGACGTATGCCAACGCAGCGTTCGCACCAGCCACAAGTTGGGCGTCAAAGACCTCCTTCAACCCTTCACCATCGCGGAACCTCTCCAGCAAGGCAGACAAACCGTTCGGCTGCGCATTATGTGGGAAGTACACACGATTGATGCGCCAAAGTGTCTTCCGGCAGCTCTCCAGAAGAAAAGAAGCGCGCCACGTGCGATCAAGCATGGTGGCAAGGACGCGCCCCCTCGACCGGTTCACCCAGAACTGTCGAGCTTCATAGGAGTCGCCGGACGCCTCTCGGGTGACTCGCTCCTCAACGCGAACCCTCTCAGCCTCCCAGTCTGGATTAACATCTGTGCACATAAAGTGCAAGTAAGAACGAGAAGGAGAGCCACAAAGGACGGCAGCCGCCAAAAAGGATACATACCTTGCAGCTGCCGACTGATCAGGTCGATCTCCCCAAGAAAAAAGTCCTCACGCCGCGAGAACTCCGCCGTGGGATGCGACTGAGAACGATGTAGCAGCCGCTCCGTATTCTTCAGGGTCGCCTCAAGCTCCGCCACCTTGTTCTTCAAACATGTGATTATTCGCTGGTCGTTTGCACTGCGGGGAGGAGCCGGCGCCGCCCGACGACGGCGAGCACCCGAAGAAGAAGCCACGCCACTCGGCACGGCCACTGGAGAAGGCGGAGCATCATCGCGCGCAGCACTCTGCCAGAGACACGCAGAGTCAATATAATCATACGACTGCGAAGCACAGATCAACTCAGGAGAAATAAAGCCAGCAAAATCAAGTATTGAAGACCAAAAGACCCGACAGGGCAATATTCATTACAAGCATGAAGTTCAAAATACAGATCGCGGCGACTGCCGCATTCCTACAACTATGCCTACTCTAAGGCCGCGGACTGCGACCGGGAACGGCCCTTCCGAGCGGCCGCCTCAGTCGCCTTAGCAAGGGCCCTCTCGAAGAGTGCCACAAGCTGCGCAGCCAGCTGCGAGGCGCGCTCCTTCACGCCACTCAGCGACGCGGTCCGGCCATCGGGTTTGCGATGAAAACAGCTGACGACCTTCTCGAAGTCACCTGGAACTTGGTGGCCTAATAGGAGCTGGAAGGTGAGCTCGGAGCCGCGTACCGTCTGCGACCGCGTGAAGTCGGCGATGGTGGTCGCATCCTCAAACGGTGCAGCCAGGGCGTCCACGGTCGCCGGCGGCTGGTCACCCGGGAAGATGCTCTGGTGCACCACGGCCAGAGCTCCAGCCGACTTCTGCAACGCGGCCGAAGACTTCTTCAGCGCGTCCGAAGCATAGGCGCATACCCGGTCGAGGAAGCCAACAACGGTTGCCAGGTCAACCGTGTCACTCGACGCATCTTCTGGAGGAGCCCCACCGCAAGTCTCTGCGCAAAAATCCAAAGTCAGGATAAGAAAAAGAACAAAGACTCAGTAGACGTCAAGTCGAAACTTACCCCCAAGTACACCGGCGAGCGAAAGGAGACGACCAACTTGAGTTCTCTCCTTGGCGACCCGCGCCAGCTCCCGCTCTCGAGACTCGTGAAGAGCCTTCTCAAGCTCATCAACCCGCCCAGTAGCCTGGTCCAGCGAGGCACGCAGTTGGTCCCTCTCTTTCTCCAGGCGAACATAAGCTGCGGCTGCGTCGAGCTGCTGGCGATAGTAAGGCTGAAACAAAAGCAAGATGTCAATAAAGTTGCGGGCGACTATACTAGTCACCCACACATTCGGGGGCTACTCCCATCGGGAGCGCTGATCGTGCACCCGATGAAAAATCAAGAACGCAAGAAAAAGCATGCAAGACTTACGTGGTCCAGGAGTTCAAGGTCTTCCGCAGTCGAAGGAGGCACGCGGCTAGTTGATGCAATACCGGCAGGATAAGCGTGCACCTTCTCCACCACCACTGGCGTCCCCAACCCAGTCGAAGGGGCGGATGTGAGCTCCACGTCCCGAAGGGGGGAGCTAACATCGTCAGAACGATGGCTGCAGCAAAACCAAGAACACCAGTTGAATCAAAACGTCCAAACTGCAAGGTACAACTCGAAGGACACATTGCAAAGAAACTAACCTGGGGGTGCCGGCGTCGTCGTAGCTCTCCAGGGAAGGCGAAGGCATCCGCGCGAACGAGCGTGGTGCTGCGGAGCTGACTGGAGGAACGTTCAGAGGTTCCTCCCAGCCACCCGAAGACCGAGCACCCGGAGACGTCACGACGACCTCCTCCTCAGCAACGTCCACGTCGCGGGCAGGCGACGACGCAGTGGCAGACTCGCCGCGACTCGGAAGCTTCCGCTTCTTCCTCGCGGGTTCCTCCACCTCATCTTCCTCCTCCACCTCGTCGCGGGGAGAGTGCGCGGAGGGAATCTCTTCGTCCTCGTCCTCCTCCTCGACAAACTTCGACTCATCGTCGGGTCCGTTCTCAGGGAGGGGAGGAAAGCTGATGAAAAGATCTCGGCCCTGAAGCAAGTAGACACAAGTCGAATCAAAAATAAAGGTAGACTCAAGTCGAACAAGGGCAGAGAGAAGACAAGGCAAGACTTACCTCAGGAACGGGGTTCGAGGCCCCGTAAGGAGAAATTGGGCACTTGACGTTGCACGTGTCCGCGGCTCGGAGGTTGGTGATGGACCTGACGCTGGCTTCCACCTCCTCGTCCTCCAGCGGCTTGGCGCTGACGCCTTCGGCGGCCCACATCGGGTGAGGCCGGGCGCTGAGCGGCTGCACCCGAAGACGGAAGAAGGTGGCCATCAGAAAGATGCCACCCGCATCGCGCCCAAGGGTCTGAGTCAGCTCGTGCAGCAGGCCCAGCAGGGGCCGCACAGCCTCCTTCTCCACGGCGGAAAGCGGGTGCGCCCAGGCGCCGGTCTTCCGCAGTCCACGCTTGCTGTCGAACGCGTCCAGGCCGTCGTCGTTCGACTGGACGTAGAACCATCTCCGGCGCCATCCTTGGACGGAGTCGTACTTCTTCATCTGAAAGTACGCGGTGTCACCGCGCACCTGGATTCCGAAGCCGCCCACTGGGAAGGTCAGCCCACTCTTCCCCACGTTCTTGCGAACGAGAAAGGGCGACTTCCACAATGCCCAGTGGGGCGCGACACCCAAGAAGCACTCGCAGAGCACGATGAAGCCCGCGATGCTCAAGACGCCATTGGGGGTCAGATCGTGGATCTGAACCCCATAGGCATACAGGAGACCGCGCACGAAATCGTGCATGGGGAACCCGAAGCCTCGCGGAATGAAGTCCGCAAAACAAACACGTTCCCCATCGCGGGGAGTGGGGAAGACTTCCTTGCCAGGGACTCGTACCTGGACTTGGTCGGCAGGTGGCAGCAGGCCCTGCGCACGGAGCAGCTCCACATCGGTCTTCTTCATCGAGGACCTCTGCCAATCGCCTTCGGGTTTCTTCATCACCCCGGCGTCGTCGGCGGCGGCGGAGGAGCCAGCGGCGCTCTTCGGCTTGCCCATTGCCAATGTCGCAAGGTGCGTGGACGGATCGCTCGGAGCTCGGGATGGCGGCGGAAATGGTAGAGCGCAAGAGGAAAAGAAGGCAAGAATCGATTGGAGAAGATGACATCCCAAACGCCAAGACACAGTACTTATGCCTCGAGGATCGGCATCTCAACCGTCCATCGAGCAAGGGCTCCGAGCGGGAACATCCAGCCGTCCACGTGTCGCACGGAGAAACGAACCGTCATCGCCAACTTCCTCCACTACGCACGAGAACCGAGGCGTCGTCATCGTGCCGCGCAAATTTCGCGCCCACTTCGGAGACGTGACAACTGCGGACCGCGGTCAGCTCTGACAGTGGGGCCCGCCACGTCACGTCCCATCGGGCGCAGAGGCGTGCAACGGATCGTCATCAATGACGTCACCAAGCCAACGGCTCCAAAATCAAGCGAAGAAACTCGAAAAAGTTGTTCGAGTGGTAAGCTACACAGCTGAAATCAACAAGGTAGGATCGGCCAATGATCTGAGCACCCGAAGAAACCGTTCGAGTTGCAACGCAGTAAGCTCGAGCAGCCGAATCCATCCAACAAGTAAGCCACAACAGGCTGAGTAGAAGCAAGCTTCACAAGAAGATGAAGGCAAAGTAATTCGACTGCACAGATTACTCCCATCAGGAGTGGCTAGTTCGACTGAAGAAATTCGAGTTCAAGCTCAAGATCAAGCAATCCAACGGCGCGTCCAGGAGGAAGGAGTCCTCTGTCCGACTCTACGCTTCGACCAAGCACTCGGGGGCTACTGACGTGGGGCTGCCTTGCGGGTAGCCCACGATGATGCTACCTGGGCCGCGCCAAGGATGGAAAGGCCCGCAGAAGGCCCACTCGGGGTACCTCGTATCCTAGTCCAACTCGGTTAGGTCTTGTAACCTACCGTATCTATACCAACCACCCGAGACCTGGCTGCCTATAAAGACAGGAGGGTTGCCCGTCCTAGAGGACACGCTAATAACCACTACGACAAACTCTAGCGAGATCGCAATCTCGCCATTGTAATCGCTACTCGCATCAATAACCAGACAAGCAGGAGTAGGGTGTTATCCTCCGGGAGCCTGAACCTGGGTAAATCTCGCTTGTCAGCCGTCGTGATCACCTTGCACTCATCTCTCTCCCCATCAATCAACCCGGGGTGCACAACCCTGGGACTTGTCGAGTTAACACCTCGTCAGGGGTTGTGCGGGAGCCCACTCGTAGAGACCCCGTGATGGAATCGAACTGGGCTGCTTCGTGTAGTAGTACAAGTCGGACATCTTTGGATTTATTTAGATATAAGGAACAAGATTGTCTGAAAAAAAAAGATATAAGGACCAAGAAGGTCGCGGTCGATCTCTCGGCGGAGGCGGAGGCGGTTCATCTTATCGCCGGCGGCGATCTCCTTCCTTAACCGCACGCCCACTGCCCTATGGCTCTCGATCCACCCACAGGTAACGCCGATTTTCCCTATCGTTTTTCTTAACGTGGACTCCCCCCTCCCGTTTCCAATCTGTCCCTTACTGATATTAGATATATCTTGTTTTTTTTGTTTCAGGAACCGAGAGTCGGTTCGCACCCATGTCGTCGTTCGTTGTTCCATCCGCGCCGACTCCCGGCAATCCACTCCGTTGTCATGGAGAGTTTTTCATGTATGTAGGCAAACACCCTACTGCATTAATGCCCTAAAATTACGCGCGTATGTGTATGCTCTTTCATGCGGCATGCCTATGAATCAATTTCCTATCCTGCATATTTTGATTGATCTGGGTATAAAACAAGATAGCTGCAGTATTTTGTTTGGCTGTCCTAATGATAACAACCAACTAATTGGCTGGTGAAGTACCGTGAGAGCTTCTTGGTATGCAAGTGTCATTACAGTTATATTGTTCTCATTTTACTTTCACATGCAGTGAGGACTATGCCAGACTCAAGACTTGTGATGAACCCCACACTAGACAATCATTCCAGCAGCTCCGTGATTGTTGGCTTGATGCCGCCAAGCACCAACTCAGCCTGAGGCCCAAGTCGCCATCCCCCGAGGAGCTGGCGGAAAAGAAAAGAGTGCGTCATCGCAAGGGCTTGCTCATAGCGCTCAACAAATATGCCAAGCAAAACAATATGCAGGCCAGTCACATCCTCAAAACATTTATGCATTTGAGTATTCCTTCCAGTTATTCTACAGCTAGAATGCTAGGGTAGTTATTACTTATGTAGCATCAACCCTCGATTGCAGACTATGGAATCACAAACCAAGAAATTTACTGCTTACCAGAGCTATTGTACTTAACATGTGCCGCTTATATTTCAGCCTACCGAGTTTGAATTCGTTGAAGAGAAACACAGAAATTTAGTTGATGGATGCATAGGAGGATTTGTGCACTCCAACTTTGTGGTGAAAGGTGTAGACGGCACACCAACTATGTTCTTTGCTGAGATACATTGTGATTGCAGCGGGGAGGATGAGGTTGTTCTCTGCACTCCTCTAAAAGACAACAACAACTCAGGTAACTACCTGGCTAGAATTTTCTTGATTTGTTTTGTCAACATTTGCTAATATACAATTTTTTTGTTCTTTTATTAAGGTCATTGTTTTGGGTGCAATAGGCGAGCAAAGAAGCTTAGGCACCCCATTGGTGGTGGCTACTTGGGTGGACAGAAGGAGGTGCCTTTTTATCTCGTGGAGGAGGATAGTGATGATGAGTATTTCATTTGAGGGAGAATCTATAAACCAACACAGAGCTACAAACTTATCTACTCCCTCTGTATCAAAATGTAAGCCTCCGTATCAAACTGTAAGATGTTTTAGTCTTTTCTGCTCCATATGTATCTAAACATGTTTAATTGTAAGATTCATTTGAACTTGCACTAAAACATGTCTAGATGCATGTGGAACAAAAAAGGCTACAACATCTTACATTTTGATACGGAGGGAGTAGTCACTATGATATCATAAGCAAGCTATGTTACTCGGTGTGGATCATGCAATGTTAGTTTGGATCATGTTTGATAAATTGGTGGAAGAGTTTATGGTTATAAGGCTGTGACTTTGTTGAAGATTTACTCGTTGCGAGAAAAGAGCTGGAATTATACAGATTTACTTAGGGTAAAGATTTACCATCGAGTGAAGAATTTTAGAGAGAGTAAGATTTTAAAAAACATGCATGAAGATCTAAAGTTGTAGACATCGCCTCTCTTTGATTTGTTCGTCTGACATCTATTGAAAAAGTCCTTTTTTCGTCCTCATTCCAATGTTTTATTTGGTTTTAAGTGAATCCTCAACTCTGTGAACTGGGGGTTCTAACCATCCTCTTTCTCCTTCCTTGCCCCTTTCCCTTGTTTCCCTTTGAGAGTCCACCGTCATCCCTTGGCTCCTCCCTCCTCTTCCTTGGTTGGCTTTGTTGGCTACTATGGAGATAGGGGAGATTGTCGACCTGCTCTACATGGTGACTGCAGTCATGCTTTGCTTGTTCCAGGATTGCAGCGAGGAGGAGGCCAGTAGGGTGTTGTTCTCTGCACTAGAAGATAACAACGACTCTGGTAATTGTCTGGTTAGAATTTTCTTGTTTTGTTTCCTCAGTATTTGATAACATACATATTTTTCCTTTGTTTCATCAAGGTCCTTGTTTCGGGTGCAATGTGCTAGCAAAGCGGCTTAGGCACCCCGCAGGTGCTGGCTAATTGGGTGGGCAGGAGGATGTGCCTTTTTATTTGGTGGAGGAGAATAGTGATGATGAGTATTTTATGTAATGGAGAATATATCAACCAAGGCAGAGCTACAAACTTGTCTAGTCACTATGCTATCGTAAGCCAGATATCTTACATGAGTGCTGAGACTGTGGAGCTAAAGCGTCTCATGTTTGCTTGAATCATGCTTGATAATTTGTTGGAAGAGTGGAGGGTCAATCTCCTGAGGTTGTTCAAGATTTACTCGTTTAGAGAAAAGAGTCGGCATTGCAGAGATTTACTTAGATAAGATTTACTGAGTGAAGAGTTACTATGATACACAATAATGCAGAAAGTTTGTAGACATTGCCTCTCTTTGATTGGTTCGTTAACATCTATCCTTCTTCCCTCAAAAAGCGATCTACTCTTCTCCATTACAAATATATATTTGCACAAGTTCAAACATACTTTGGTAAATTGTATGAAAGAAACACAACCAATTCACATTGTAGTTCAAAGGTCACCAAATGTATCTATCTATTTTCAGATCTTCAAATAGGATTCTCAAACTGATTTGTTTTTTCTTTGTTTCCTTTTGTCTTACCTCAGAGAAAGGAAAATGAAGTGATAGTTTACAAGTTACTTTGCTACTTCTTTCAATAGAGTATTTATAATAGTTTAGTGCGCTGTATCAATTGTGAGCACACATTCAGACTCGGCACGATTTCTAGATTTATGTGTTGGCAGCAAAACACACACGAATTTAATTACAGCGCGTTGAAAGAATGCAATCATCATCGAAAATCTACCAAAATACTAATTTATGATTTGACGATCCCGCACCCACTCCACATATGTTTTTTTTTTAAAGTAGTAGTATGTGTTTTTTATAGAAAAAAAAGCCAAGAAGGTGTAACTTTTTTTATACATGAAAGTTATAAAGATGATTCTTCTCACAAAGAAAAAGGCATCAAGAAATTTGTCGATTTTGCATATAGCAAAGAAGAAACGGACGATCGACAGAACAGAACAGGCGCGTGCAGAACTGCAGACCACGACAACACCCGCCGAGCGCCGACCATCTCTCCTCCCCTCCAGCTCAGGCGAGGTGAACGGAGAAGAATCCAAGCGCACGCACGCACTTGTCCGCCTCGATCGGGAGCCGTCTCCACGCGCACCGTCCCGAGCCTCCGATGCAGGACCAGGCTGGGTCCGCCTCCGGCTCAGGGGATCCGGACACGGGGCCGGATCGCGCCGGCGCCGGCGAGGGAGGCTCCTCGGCCGCAAGGCTGCCCTCCCGAAACGCCTCCTCCAAGTACGACTTCGTCAAGGTCCGGCGCCTTCCTTCCTCCCTCCTCAGCCCGGCGCGAATTCCCACCGGATTCATCATTCAGTATTTCTTCTCGCCGTCGGCAGGTCAAGGTGTGGCTCGGGGAGAACGCCGACCACTACTACGTCCTCTCCCGGTTTCTCCTCAGCAGGATGCTCACCGTCACAAAGGTCGCCTCAATCCTCTTTGTTACATAGTATGCCATGTGCTATTCCAGTTTGGTCCAATTGCTTTGCTTGCTGGAGATTTAACAAGAGTTATAGGAGGGAGGAATGCCAAGCTTCCACCATCTATCTTGCATGAACTGGCGTAAAAGTTTAAGCTAACAGACTCTGCTCATCTTCTTCTCCCCCTTTTTCAGATTCCGAACCATGTCGCCATCAAGATTGCCCTTGAACTCAAGAAGTTGCTCGTCGACAACAGCCTCCTAGACGTGTATGTTCATCCTTTGCTGCACTTTTTTACACATGTCCAACAGAAAATGCATGTCTGTATGTGTTACGTTGTTGCCTTATTCTTCAGTCCTGATTGTTGTGCTCTATCTTTCTCCTTTCTATTATGATGTAGTTAGTCTAGTTCTTCCTCATGTCGGCCAAATCGTGTATCTACAACACAATTTGTATTAGGCTCATCATGCTATATAAATTACGTTGTTTTGCATAGATGTTGCCTTCTCAGTTTGTACTGTTGTGTTAAGATAGCTCTCTGCTCGAGTTCTAGTATATGATATCCCTAGGTACAGAAAGTTCGTTGCTTGTAGCACGAACATTTGTCACTTTAGCACGAACATTTGTCACTTTAGCCAGAAAGGGTCAATCAACTCATGTGACTTTGAAACATCTACGAAGTAAGTAAGTAAAAATGCACTTTATTACTGTACATCTTCAAGTTGTTTCCCACGTGTTCATGTTTACATCATCCAGGAACTGATATGCAATTTCCCTAGCCACTTAAAAGGGTTACCTGAGTAACACACCTGTAGATCTGGTCATACATCTTTTTTTCTTGTTGAAAGATGTGATCTTTGTGCCGTAGTGCACAATTAGTTAGGATATAGGAAAGAGATGATCAACCACTTTATAGGAATAGCCTTGGAGCAACATCATTTTCATATGCTGATTCTTTCTTTCAGTCATATGAAAATAAATATGTTTTAAACTTTTTTGTGCTCGTACAGTTTTATTAGCATGATGTACCATTGATGATGTTTTTACTGTACTGTCATTCTCTTGAGCCATCACATCGTCTTGGCTGTATTCTACCTGTTTTCTTGATTTACCTGATTTGTCTATCAATCAATTCCTGACTCTTAGTCTAATATGCTAGCAAATGTTTGATCCTTGTGCAGTTCACAAAGTGACTTAGAGGCAAACCTTTTCAAGGTGACTGCCTTTGAGTTTATTTTAATTGGCTTGTTTGTTACGGACTTAACTTAAAACACTAGTTATTTTACAGCTAATGGAGAAACGAGGATATGGTGATGACTACATTAATCGGTATAAAATGATGACAAGGTATGTTTTTTGGAGGAAAATGCAGCTCCATTTCAAATAATATTTTTGTTTGGTAACGAGTTTATTTAAAATGCTGCTCCATTTCAAATAATATTGTTTGCCCTGACTTCTATTCAGTGGTACTAAATCAGAATGACTTCCATAGATTAATGTGCTAACCTCGTATCATTGTTGTAGTTATGTGAAGTCTACTTTGCAGAAGTTTTACCCAAATGGCATTTAGATAGCATGTTGATGATCTATCTGTCCTCAAATGCAGATTCCATCATCAAAGAGTACCACTAGTAATTTTGGTGTGTGGAACTGCTTGCACTGGAAAATCAACAATTGCTACACAGCTAGCTCAAAGGCTCAACCTACCAAATGTTTTACAGGTTTATTGTTCTTTCAACCATATTTATGAGCCATGTTTGCCACCATTTTCACGCTAACTTCTTTTCCTGATTATAACATGTAGACAGACATGGTCTATGAGTTGTTGCGGACATCAACAGAGTGAGTTTGTTCTCCCGGTCTCCATTATTCTCTCCCGTATGGGTTGTTTGTTTTGCTCTTGATTTACCTTTTCCAAAACTTGCAATCTATGAATAAATTACTGATCTGCTCAAGGCATGCAGTGCCCCGCTAACTTCGGTACCTGTATGGGCTCGGGATTTTGATTCACCAGAAGAACTTATCACCGAATTTTGCAGAGAATGCAGAGTTGTTCGTAAAGGTATGCAATTTGTTGTGGGGAAAGAGGTTTTGTATTTCACACATGGAAGCTGTTTGCTTAGTTTCAGGCACTAATTTGGTTTTTTTCTCTTGCTGTCACACTTACCAGGTTTGGCTGGTGATTTGAAGAAAGCAATGAAAGATGGGAAGCCAATTATAATAGAGGTATGTTATGCCTATCATCCTTCTCCTAAAAAGAAAACCCATCTTTTTATTGGTCATATTAGTTTTGTTACAGTTTGATCATGTAAAACAAATTTTGTGAAAATAAACTAGCTCCTTTCTTTTTCGTCATCTTAGCTCCTACATACTGGCTACAACATGGCATTCAAATGTATGTTGGATTGGATGTTATAGAGCACTTTTTTCTGCACATTGATGAATACTAACTGACACAGATGTCTTCTGTTCTATTATTTCTTAACGGGTCAATGCTAATTAAAGGCGTAGACATTTCATGTGGCGTTACATTGGTCATTTACATCGTTCATTATTTTTTATTGTGTTCTGTAACCATAACAGAATGTAATCTGAATTGGTTAGAAATGTATCAACCATTTTGCTCAGGCACAACCAAGTCTTGTTGTTTGCATTAGACGGTCCCAACCATGGCAGAACTGAGATGGCAGTTAAAATTATTTTCTTTTGAATGCATAATTGACTGTTCATTTATCCATATTGCTGTCCAACATGGTTATGACCGGAAAACATAGATGCTGCTTAGCTCACAAAGCCACATTTTACTTTCTAGCAGTTGGTGCATTTGATTTGACACTAGTTAGTGATGTCTGACTGGTAGTAAAAAGCCGACAATGGGTTTTGTTGGGGATGGGGGCTAGCCAAAAGATCTGGTAGTGTCTAGTGTGTCCGCATGTGTGAATTGTTCTAATATTGAGAGACATCTTGCCTTCAGGGAATACACTTGGATCCAAGCATTTATCTGATGGATGAGGAAAATGCAGATGATAATTCCAGAATGGAGAAAAAGGCTGAACCGGGAAATTTAGCCAACTCGGCAGAAAAGGAAACAGAACAGCAATCAGAAAATGGGCTACCTGAGAACGGAACAAGTTTTCTGAAGGAAGATATCATACAAGATCAGAACTGCATGCCTGAGAGTAGTTCGAGTGAAGGACTATCTGGTGCCAATAGCCACGAGATTAACTCTTCTGATTCTACAGATTCTAAAGAGAAAAATGGGCAAAAGGATTTGGACCAACAGAAGAACAACACAGTAAAAAAAGACAAACCTGCTGCTGAACCTATAGTTGTTCCAATTGTGTTGAGGATGTCTGATTTTGATCACAAGGTGTGTTCTCTAAATGACTTATAAACTTAAATATATGATTCATTTTTATAGTTATGGTTTCTGGATACATAAACCTAGCTCCATGAAAAGTTTGTTTTGTGTTTCTGCCTTTCTGGCCTCTCCAAATAACCAAGTTGAAGGCTATTCACCTCCTGTTTCAAACTGGTTCCTTCTCTGAAACTATGCAGCTAAATTTTATGCTTCGCCTAAAAACAACACATCACCCCAGCTTGAATTTCTAATATATTCTATCTTTCCATAATATTTAATACTTTCTGTATTTCACACACTCATTATTTGAGTTTTATTTCATATATGCTATCTTTTGTTCAGATTTGCTTTGTTGTTTGTTCAGGCGTTGTTGGAGGAATGGATAGCCACCAGAGCTTTCAGAGATAATTGTATTCCTCAGGTATTCATGAAAAACTTGAATACACAAGTAAATTCTTGTTTTATCTTGGGTACAGTCCTGTAAAATCATACAGTAAACCATATATTAAATAATTTATACTCATGAAAACTTTAAAGGAATGCTCCTTGACCTCTAACTGTCAACTAGTAGGATCATGCTAGCATTTCAGTTTTTACTGTCCTCCTTTCGAGGCTGTACCTGCAACCATCCTCAGCTTTTATTACACAAGCTGCTTATTGGTATTGTGATGGCAATTATCGGCTACTACTGATAACCATCTAACTATGTGGTTCAGTTACTACTAATAGCCATCTATCTTTGTCATTGATAGTCTATACTGAAAAATCCTGATATCGGAACCATATATTCAAAATGGTGCAGCATACTTTTCCCTCATATGATTTTTTTTGCTTCATTTGATGAATATGAGCTTGGAGTACATGATACCAGCACCTTGACATTCCCCATTTCAGTTTTACTCTACCTTTTGACGTCCATCACAAAAGTTTGAATTTAGTAATCCTCTTTTTACTTAAAAAAATGTCTCTTTATTGCTCATTTGCATAGTATCTGACTTTTACTCTTGTTCAGGATCATCGAAAGCTTATAAATAACCTCAAGCTTATTCAGGACTATCTTTGCTCTTTTGAGTCTCAGGTAATTTTTTTCTTAAGTAGTCAAAAATCTGAAAGTTGGTCCTTGACATTTTTGTCTGTCAAGTACGAGAAAGTTTTTCTGAAAGCTTCTTACACAAGGAGACTAGGATCATGTTGTTTCTCGTATTGATTTACCATCTTATCTAGTACAGTACTCAGTATTTCGTTGGCTGTTTTCCTTTAACTTACTGTTATTCTTATCAGGGATTGACTATTGTTGACATCTCGGCAAACTCATTTCCTCAAACGTTAGATTGGCTTCATGGCTATCTTCTTCAGGTACCTAAAGATAAGCAGATCTTGCTATACCTTCATGCCAGCCAGTTTGTGTCCCATATTCTCTTTTCTTTTAAAGGTTACATTCTATGTTTTATCTAAAAATAATTTAGTTGATAAGTGCAATGATGTCCAAAGAGGAGTTTCATCTCTAGCAGATACGGGAAGAGTGGAACCAGAAAACACTTTATCCGGTTGAACTGGAAACGATTTTATGGTACCGTGAAGTGCCAGACAGAACAGATACCTAAACCCTTACTGTAAAAACGAATCTTCACTTTTTTCCCTAGTTGGTCTTGTTCCCCACGACTCTCACCTTCGCATAAAAGATGCAGACCGCTCCCCAATCTCCTCTTGCTCCGGACCTGGCCGGCCGGCCCGCTCTGGTCCGGCACCGCCCTCCCCTCCGCCGTCCAAGTCTCCTCCCGACCTTGGACGCTTTGACGTACACGTTGACAAAGCAAGCAGGCAGGCTGGTGGCCGGAGGTGCTCACGTACACGAAGCTGGCAGGCCAATGATCAATCTGGAGGCTCACGCACATGGAGCTAGCAAGCATTGGCCGTGGTTGCCGTTGGCTAGCTAGCTAGCTGGCCAATTCGCATGGCGTGGCTATGGAGGTGCTCCCATGGTGTGGCAAGCACATGCCATGATTTTGCACAAAATCTGTCAGAATCAAACCATCTAGCGGAGAATCGACGATTGATGTCGGAATCGAGTCTCCTCTTTGTGGAAAAAAATTTGGGAGTCGCCGGCGCCGCGCCGGCGGGAGTGTTGACCGGCTTGCATAGGTGTTGTATATTGACCTGGAAACTAGTTATTTAGAGCATGGAGGTGATAATATCCAGGGAGCACTAAAAAAAATACGGGTCGAGGCCCTCTCTAGGATCTGTTCCATGTGTGTTTTCAACCGAGACTGTATATATTCGGGTTTGACCACTTACCCGGTATCTGGTAGAGATGCTCTAAGAAAGACCAAGCTATTTTGAATTGGTGACCATAAAAAAAAATTGAATTGGTAAAAACTTCATAGCATTACCTAGTGACAGCATAAATGTTAAGAGAGGTTATGAAATGTTATTTACGTGATAGAAACTCGCCAGAGTATATTATTATTTGTTTATTGCCATAAATATGTTGTGATCAGTTTTGCATCTGGTTTTTACTTGGGCCACCATCGTTTTCTTGACAGTGCATCGAGCGCGGCCTTCTGGCTGCATGTTCAGAAAGTCCCAGGCAAGGGGAAAGACAATCAACATGACAGGTATTTGTTGTCTTCACTTTAATAGAGAACATGGTCTTTAAGTTTTCCATTTTTATGATGTATGTATTATGCATGCAACATTAACCCATTTGTTTGCTAAAAAAATCCTTCAGTACAATGCATATTCTTCAAAGAACCGGTTACGGGAAAAGCTTTTCTTTTTAATCAGACCTTGGCGGTACATGTTACCGCCTGGTAAGCTTTCTTATACCAGCGGCCAAATGAAAAATCCCGGATTGATTATTGTCGGTTCACCAGCTGTAGTCTGACCAGTTTATTGTTTGAAACAAGTTCATGTTATACAAATACAAAAATGTAGTTTAAGGAGGTGTTTCCTGTAGAAATAATATTTACAACGATCACGAAGATGGAAAATAACATCTAAAGTGTCACTAACATAGTAACATGTAAAATTTCAAAAAAAAAAAACATAGTAACATGTTGCCCATGGCTTAACATGGTCATATGTCATCCTCATATTTGACGATATTTTCGTCTTAACGATGACACTGAGATAAAATGAATATGCATATATAACATATAAAGCACCAAATTTTCTGGATTTTGAGCTTAAAAGGTTATTGGATGACAAATATATCATGTCCTTCTATAAAAACAGATGGAAAAGTTGTTTGTAAGCACCTAAAGCAAAATTTACCACTTTCACCATCAACAAGATCATAGAACTGCTACTGAGGCACCTCTCCCAATCATATTGTGCCTTGCTATCTCAACCGTAGGCTTCAAATGGAAGCATTGCACGCTAATTTGTGTTGTTATAAACAATTTAGAGGCCCACTTTCACTGATTATATATGTATATCTCGTGTGTGGCAGATATTGACTGCCCTTGGAATTTCGATAGTTATTTATGTGCTCAGTATCCTAGCAGCACTAAAGGGGTATGTTTCAGCTTTCCGTGTTCCTAACCGCCACCGCCACCGCTGATCACTGAACCTACATTTACTATGAACTGATCTTTGGGAGACAGTTACAGTCCCCGTAAGCGGAAAAGGGTGACGATTTGGTTCCAGAGAAGGCTGCAGAATTGCTCCACATGATGTCCATTTGTCTGTCTGGCATCCATTTTTTTCTTCAATTTCTCGTTTTCTTGTGTGACATGTATTATTTGTCCTGGCCATTGGCTTATTTGTCTTGGGTATAGTAGAATGCCATCTTTGAACTGTGGTATTCTGAACTTACGTTGTAATGTTAACTGCCAGCAACATGATATTGAAGAAAGAAATTGGCAGATTTGTGCAATCCCACCTTGCCGACCACTACCAGCACTGCCGATGGAATAAAAATGTTGACTACTCTTGTTTTCTCTTGTTCTTTGACACTGAGGCCGATCAGCCTAGTGAGTCGGCGATCAAACACTTGGATAGCTACGTTGCTGATGCTATTGACTCTTGTGCTGACACTGAAGTCACCAGCCTAAGCTTTCACGTATTTACAACCACGCTGACAAGTTGAATAAATCTGGCCTCTCATTTACCGTGATTTGATTTTTTTTTTGAGAAAGACACCATGAGCGTGGCTCTTCTCTTTGTTATTCACATCTATCATCTATGTGGCTCCGCGGAGCTGAAGCATCCCGCCTACTCGTGATGTGGGGAACGGTAAGTGAAAGAAAAATTCAAATGGCCGAACGAGTTCGACGAATTTAACAAAATTTGTCGTAAAATGGTGCAAACTTTGATTATAATTAAAAAGTTTGAGTGGACAAAAGTCGAAGATGACCATGGGAATGGAACCTACTCGTTGACGCACATATATTTCATGTATATTTTATCTTGAATCCACACACGGTTGAGCAACTTTCATTCTAAACCAATCCTCAACTTACGCACCAGCTACTCATCAGAGTTTTGGCCCACGCGGTTTCGGCAGGTAAGTAGAGTTTTGGCATGGACACTGTCGAAACCAAGTGTGTCGGAGGGGCAGTGTCAAACGGGGTGCTATTTTTAAAATTGATTTAATTAATGTATTAGTTTTTAATTTTATATTTTAAAATAATATTTTAGAAACTAATTCCTCCACCGGCACCATCAATTATCTATAAAGATCCGATGGTGCTCGGACTCAAAACTCACCCACAGCGACGCCCCAAGAGTCTGGGTTGAATCAATTTGTGTCCGGCACCACTGAGAGGGCCGCCAAACTCGAGCTTTTCGGGGGTGCCAGACACGATCCGGACATGTCCTCGGACAAGCGGGACTCCGTCGTCATAGACACATGGCAAGCAGAGGCAGTTAATAGCGTCGTGCGGGAAGCCGCTCCACCCGCGTAATGGTGATGCGTTTTCGCAGGCGGCGAAGATACGGGGTGGCGATGCGTCTACGGCACGCGTTGCATTTATGCCGACGCATCCGCAATGCCCCAAGCCTTCCATAGCATGGAGGAGACCGTGTCATCGTCATTTATTCGAACGCTACGTGTGCTTCCGCCTCTGTTTCTCGCCTTGAGCGGCCGGCTACAAAAACAGAGGAGGTGAACGCCGCGAGGGAGGCCAGGCAGGGCGGCTGGCAGCGGAGGGGAGTCACAGCGCGCGCGTCGGCAGGAGAGATCGACCTGCTGGTTTGAGACGTTGGCAAAGCTAGGGTACCGCGGCGGTCCTGTCTTAGATCGGCGAGGCGCCAGACGCACGTACACCGTGGTTGACGAACTCCTGAGGGTCCGGGCGGCGGTAGACGAGGGACATGGCGTCCACGGCCAGTGCCAGCTGGAATCGGACGCCAGGTTGGAAACAAACAAGGAATTCACGTAAAAGGATATATGCTGCGATAATTATATATGTGGGCTCTCATGCATATGATTCAATCTTTGGGTCACCGACAGACTGAGGCTATGTGCATTTGCATTGCAGAAACAACGACTTTGCCGGATTGGAGACGTGGGAGGATCCCACTCCTAGGCCATCCTCGATGACTCTAGAGGAGTTTACTGATATTTTTGTAGCTGCCGCCAAGCGGCAGATCAGTCGCAGGCTTAAGTCACCGACCCGTGAGAGGAGCGGAAGGAGCGCAAACAGGAGCGTAGACACGCAATGGCTTGATCGTAGCGCTTAACACATATGCCAAGCAAAACAACTTACAGGCATGTCAAAATGAATCAAATATATTTTTGTTTGCTTTAGCCTCCCATATTGACGAGAACTAGACTGCTATTTGTAGTTCATTATTAAAGGTTGTCTACAGTATCACACCTCGGTTAAGTGTTTGCATCATTTCTATTTCAGCCCACTGAGTTAGAATTTGTGGAAGAGAAAGTGAGGAACCAAGTGGATGGATCCCGGGGAGCATATGTGCACTCCAACTTTCTGGTGAAAGGTTTGGATGACAAACCTACTTTGTTCTTTGCTGAGGTGTATCCTTACTGCACAGAAGAGCAACATGTTGTTCTCTGCGCTCCTTTGGAAGAAAATGACTCAGGTAACGTTTGGGGTGAAATCTTTTTGATTGTTTTGTTAGGCATCTCACCTTTTTTTTTCATCACATCAACAAGGTCATTGTTTTGGGTGTGGTGATCGAGCAAAGGAACTTAGGCATCCCTCCGGCGGTTGCTACTTGGGTGGACATAAGAAGATGATGTTTCATACCGGGGATCTGGACGAAAGTGAGAGTAAGGATGATTTTATGTGAAGGAATCTATATCCACCTATCTTCTTGGTCTTGGTCTATATGAGGTTAGGTTCTCAATAACTGGTCATGTCTATGCTGCGAGTTGTTAGAGCAGTGCTTTTGTAGAATGTGACATGTAATAGGTTATGGTAAGTTTGTAACTGAATGAGTGGAGGAGGATGTATTATCTGATATGTATAAGTTTAAACCTCAGTTGGGATGTAGTTTATTTTAATAAACTTGGTGCGAGAAGTGAGAGAATATGACCATATTCTCCAATCCTCCAATATTTCTAGTCAAATCCTTTGAATCATGGATTCAGTAATGCAATCACATCTCACTGTTTGGAGTTAAAGCACATTTTTCATTATAATTCAAGAATGCAAGTCTCTACTTGAGTTTAAAAGGAGAGTGGGCATCAATAGTATTAGAGACACGAGGAGTTTGGAGACAAATTATCCATTACAGTCAAAATAATCTCAACATGTCGAACAGTGTCAACGACATGTTATAGGGATCGGCCCCCTCCAGCCACTGTGGCCGATTGCACCAGAGGGTTTCCCTTAAGCAGTTGGAGGCATTCAAAGCCTTTGCACCATACATATTATTCTGGTTGGAAAAAAAACAAGGAATGTCTCGCTCTCGCTCCCCGCCCCGACCCACAGCTGCCGCCGACCACCGCCCCCACCACCCACCCTCCAACAGAGCTCCGTCGGCGTCGACACCTAGGTCTACGCCTCCGGCGTCGCCACCTTCCCCCTCGCTAGCAACCTCGGCGCGCTCCGTTCAGAGTTCCGCCCTGGAAGAGCTCCATCTGAGCCATGGACCGAACCTCCGATCTGGAGCCGAATTCGCCGGCGGCGAGCAGCTTGGAGGTAGAAGGAGCGCATGCGCTGCTGGAGCTAACGGAGGTAATTCCAGGGGAGGATCCAACGCGCTCAGGGCAGCACTTCCGCGACCTCACGGCAGAGACGATGCGCATCCGCCCCTCCGACCAAGCACTCCGCCTCTCCGACCATGTCAGAAGAGGAGCAGAGCTCTTCTCAGAGTCAGGAAGCCAGGGGCTATGCTCTCGCTGGTTGCAGCAGAGGAACGGGAGCGCGAAGACAAAATTGGAAGCTCCTCACCTGCTCCCACGGCTTCTGGAATTACGCCTCCGCCTTTTCCAATCCAATTAAAGGTGGGGAGTGTCGACATCTCGCTCGAGACCGAGAGAACCCCGGAGGTCGCTAGGTTTCCGCCGCAGCCGCCACTCCTCGCCTGGATCCGCAAGGACCTCGTCGACTCAGGTTGCTTCTGCTCCTTTGATTTCAACCCTGCGTTCGCTGAAGACATCTCAGATCAGGAGCCGGTCCAGATCAGGAACAAAGCCCTGGTTAAGGCCCTTCTGCTCGACCAGATGCCAGAAGCGAACCGATGTAGAGGAAGAGGGAGAGGGAACACGGGGAACAAGGCGATCGAGTCCACAGGTCAGAGCAGCGGATGGGGGCAGCATCAGCTGAATCAAGGACCGGGTGTGGGGTTTGGGTATGGTTTCCCCCCACCTAGCAACAGCTGCAGACAACCCAAAGCAAGCCAGGTTCCAAAGCTGCGAAGAAGGGGAAAGCATCATCTGTGGCTTCCGAAGCTAATTCTTCAACAAGTGACAAGAGCTCGAAGGCGAAGGACAGTTACCTCAATGCGGTGTGCTTCAACTGTGGGGAGCCAGGCCACAACAAGAGCAGCTGCCCACAGGCACCATACTGTTTCATTTGCAAGTCGACCTAACACAAAGAAGATGGCTTTCCAATTAGGAAAAAGGTACCTCCAATTGCTAGCCTGGTTGGGAGTGCTGACCCTGGTCTAGAGTTCTACCATGTCGATTGCTCTGATGTTAAGAAAGGCTCTGGTTCTTGCAATGTGGGGATTGTCTTCATTGAAGCAGGGGAGGTGTCTAAGGAGGAATTGGCAAAAGAATTTTCCACAATTTATAAAACCAACTGGCCTTGGCCAATAAGAGACCTTGATGGCTGGTCATTCCTAGTCAAATTTCCTCCACACCTTCCAGTTGAGGATGTTGCTGGTTACCCATGCTTTGGTATGACAAAAGATGGAGTGGCTGTTAATGTTGAGGTCTGGGATGGAGAGGTGGAAGCATGTGTGGAAGCTCAGTCTGTGTGGCTGCAGCTGAAGAGTGTCAAATCAGAATGGTTCAATTGGAATACCATGTCCAGAATTTCCTCTGCCTTTGGCATCTTAGAAGATATGGACTGGTTGGGTGCTTTCCAATCCTTCTATGGCGTAGTCAGAATCAAGGTGTTCTGCAAGGATCCCACCCTCATTCCACACAGCAAAAATTTTGAATTCCAGAAGAAATTTCACAAGATTTACTTCAAGGTGGAGCCACCAATTGATGAGGTTGCACCTGCTCAAGATGCCCCCTCTGACCCTGGCGACGATGAGAATGATGGTGAAAAGGAAGGCAACGAAATGGACACTGAGCGTGAGACTGCAGCTGATCCAACTAGCAAAAGCAACCAAGGCAACTCAGCTGGGAGTGGATCCAGGAGTAATCACAAGCAATCTGCAGAGGTTGTTGAGGAGATGGACAGCGAGGAGCAATCTCCAGACCTGCCACCTCACCTGGAGGATGCTAGGAGGGACATTCTAACCTGGCTCTCAAGTGATCCACCAGAAGAAGACAAATGTTTCAATCTTCTTAGAGAACCGGAAATAGTGAATGATGATGGACTATATCAGTACAATGAAACACCAGATTTAGGCAGCTCTGAAATCCCTAGGTTTGAAGGCCCACCTGATACGCCTCAAGTACATGAGATTAGTGACCTTGGAGGTGATCATGCTGCCAAGAGGAGCAAAACCTGGGGTCCAGTGCAAGGCGCAAGACAATGTGATAGGCTGCAGATATATGGTGGGAAATCAGTGTTGCAAATGGCACAGGAGGTTAAAAGGAAGAAGGACTCGAACAACCCTGCATCGTCAAAACTTAAAGGTATAACAGAGGTTAACCCTTTTTGCCTTTTAAACTTCCCTGTTGTTGAGAAAATTGCAAACTCAATAGGCATTGTTATTGATCATTATGCTTTTACTAGTGATGTAGATGAGTCTGCCACTGGTTTTACTGCTGCATTTAATTCTCCTTTGCATAGATCTAGCATAGTAGAAAATATTGGTGACTGCCCTGAGGGACAGCTGCCAGATTCCCCTTTTCATTCACCCCAAACGCCTATTTTCTCCGAGGAGGACAGGCTGGTAGAGGATAGTGAATCAAAATGGATTAAGGTCTGCAATAACAAACGGGGCAAGCACCCTAAGAGAAGGCTGTTATTATGAATAGTCTCAGCCTAAACATTAGAGGGATTGATGCCCCAGGGAGGAAAAGAAGTATAATTGACACCTTAGCTAAAACTCAGGCTGTCATTGTCTCTTTTCAAGAAACAAAAAAAGAGAGTTTCTCTACGTCTTACCTAGATTCAATTAGTTTGAGTAAACCTTTTGTCTGGAATTATTTGTCAGCCAAAGGCACTGCTGGAGGGATCCTTGTAGGGGTTGACTCTAATTTCTTTGAGGTCCTTGCGTGGGATATTAAAGATTTTTCAGTCTCCTGTGTTCTTAGGAGTAAAATAGATAATCAAATCTGGAGACACATTGCTATCTACGGTTCTCCTTATGATGAGGGGAAAGAAAGCTTTATCTCTGAACTACACGGCTTGTTCATAGATAACACTTACCCCACACTCATCATTGGAGATTTCAATCTTGTTAGGCACCATAAAGATAAAAGTAATGGTGTGGTCAACCAAAAGTGGTGTGACAAGTTTAATACTTGGGTGGACCTTTGGGGTTTGCTGGAGGTTAAACTCTCTAACAGAAAATTTACTTGGTCCAATAACCAAGAAAAGTTGATTATGTCAGTGATAGATAGAGTTTTTGCAACTACAGAGTTTGATGCCTTGTTCCCTTTGTCTGGGGCACAAGCCCTCTCTAGAGTTGGGAGCGATCATACCCCCATCCTGTGGGATTCAGGGGTAGATCACCTCAGACAGACTCCTCCTTATAGATTCGAGAAATGGTGGCTCTTGAGGGAGGATTTCATGGATTTGATGTCGAAATCTTGGAATGCTCCCACAAAAAGCACTACTGCCATAGGGATTTGGCAAGAAAAAGTTAGGAGGTTTAGGAAATTCTCGAAAGGTTGGAGTAAAAACGTCGAGGCTGACCTTAGACACCAAAAAAAAGACCTCATGGCAGAATACGATGAGCTGGACCTCAAAGCTGAGGCAGAGGAGCTCTCTGATGTAGAACATATGAGGATGAAAGATATAAATGCCGAAATGCAAAATCTTTGGTTAAAAGAAGAAATAAAGGCTAAACAACGTTCTAGAGACAGAGATGTTCTAGAGGGTGATAGGAACACGGCCTACTTCCATGCGGTGGCAAACCAGCGTAGAAGAAAAACCATGATTCTATCCCTAGATGGCCCTGAGGGACCCACTTCTGATCTAAAAGATATGTTGAACATAGCATCGAGCTTTTATAAAAATCTCTTTCAGGCTGAGCCTAAAACAGGGTTTTCACTAGCTGAAGATTTCTTTTCACCTGCTGACTTGATCACCCAAGATCAGAATACAAGTTTAGAAAAAACTTTCTCTGAGGAGGAAGTGAAAAAAGCAGTTTTCAGCTCATATGCTGATGGTGCACCCGGCCCAGATGGGCTATCCTTTATCTTTTATCAAAAATGTTGGCATGTCATCCGTCATGATATCATGGCACTGTTCCAAGATTTTTTCCTTGGGAAATTAGATTTATATAGACTGAATTTTGCTGTGTTGACTTTAGTGCCGAAGGAACTAGATGCCTCCTCCATGAAAAAGTTCAGGCCTATTATTCTCCTTAACTACATTTTTAAAGTTTTCACTAAAGTCATTACTAGTAGATTGGGGCTGATAATGAACTCGATTATTGCCCCAAACCAAACTGCATTTATCAAAGGTAGGTATATACTAGAGAGTGTTGTCACGGCACATGAGGTTCTGCACTCGGTTTCCCACAGTGGTGAAAAAGGGGCAGTGCTTAAACTAGACTACGAGAAAGCTTTTGACAAGGTAGATTTGGATTTTTTAGATGATCTGCTCATTAAGCGAGCTTTTGGACCAAATCTGAGGAGTTGGATCAAAATGGCTACGAGAGGGTGTTCAGTAGCTGTTAAAATCAACAATACCTTTGGAAATTTTTTTACCACTTCTAGAGGGCTTAGGCAAGGTGACCCCATGTCGCATATCCTTTTCGACATAGTGGTAGACGTCTTCACTCGTATGTTGAGCAAAGCTGCTAATCATGGGCTTATCAAAGGCCTATGCTCTAACTTGATTCCAGTAGGTGTCATCAGCCTTCAATACACTGACGACACGATCCTTTTCCTAGAAAACAAAGTCGAAACAGCTAGGAATTTGAAGTGTATCCTAACCTGTTTCGAACAAGTTCTCGGAATGCGAATCAATTACTGCAAAAGTGAGCTTGTGCAGCTGAATCTTGATTTAGAGGAAATAGAAGCACTTAAAGACATTTTTGAATGTGTTGTAGGCGCATTCCCCATCAAATATTTAGGCGTGCCTCTGCATTATGATAAGCTTAGACGAGAGGATTTACAGCCCATTATAGACAAAATCTTGAAAAGGATAGCCGGCTGGCGTGGGAAACTCCTCTCCTACGCAGCTAGAGTTACCCTCATTAGGGCTTGTCTCGCTAGCATTCCCGTCTACTTGCTATCTTTCTTTAAATTTCCAAGGTGGGCTCTTGAGTTGATTAACTCTCATATGTCCCATTGTCTCTGGAACGATACCAAAGAGAAAAGACGACTCCACCTAGCTAATTGGAACTTAGTCTGTATGCCAAAGGAATTTGGTGGACTAGGGATTCCTTCTCTTCGAGAGGTAAACCTGAGTTTATTAGGGTCTTGGATTAAGAGATATGCTGAAGGTGGAAACAAGTTGTGGAAAGACCTTGTAGATGCTAAATACAAGACCAGTAAACCAAATATCTTTGCTTGCAATGACTTGAATGCTTCTAGGTTCTGGAAGGGGTTCATGTGGGCGGCGAGATCTATGAAATTTGGTTATAGATGGGTTGTAGGAAATGGAGAAAAGATTAAGTTTTGGGAGGATACTTGGTTCGGGTCCTCCCCTCTCTCTGTCCAATTCTGAGAATTGTACAATCTGTGCAATGAGAATTTAGCTAGTATTAACCAGGTTTGGGATGGGGAGCAGCTTATGCTTTCTTTTAGAAGAAATTTTACCCCTGCGCTGATGCAACAGTGGTATGAATTAGAGCAGGTTGCAGCCAGTATTGAATATACGGAGAACTGTGACTCCTTGATCTGGATGTACACAGCTGAGGGTGTGTACTCCTCTAGTTCCTTTTATAAAATTATTAGCTTTCGAGGAGTTTCTCAGGTTTTTATCCCTGCAGTTTGGTCACTCGTGATTCCCCCGAGAGTCCAAATTTTCCTCTGGTTGCTCTCAAATAATAAGCTGATGACTAGGGATAACCTGCTAAAGAGAAAACTTCGGAAACCAGTAGATTGCGTTTTTTGCTGTGAATTAGAAAATGTGCAACACCTGTTTTTCGAGTGCATTGTGGCCTCTGAAATTTGGGTGAAGATTTCTGCTTTCTTTGGAACTAGTCTAGGATCCGATTACATGTCAATAGCCAAATTTTGGATTGCAAATAAAAGGCATGAGGTTTTAAATACTATTTGTGTTGCGGTGCTATGGAGTATTTGGAAACACCGCAACGCCTTAATATTTGACGATACCACTTGGTTATCCATGAAACAGGTCTGGTGGCTTATACTGAGAACAATCAAGAAGTGGAGGTTGCTTTGCAAGCCATCCATGCTGGAGAGAGTGGACAAGTTCATCTCTATGGTGATCGAGACACTCAGGGAAAGACCCTCGCTTCCATGGGGGTGATTCCAGGATTGTCGAACATCTCTCTGTTCTCGGAGATGTCGTTCCTATCTAAGACTCCGGCGCCTACCACTCCCCCAAGCCTTACTCGACCGCTGCCCTCCCAGCTGCTGGCTTCTGATGGATGTCATCTCTGGGGGAAGCCACTGCTGCCCTTTGAAGCCATGAATCCACATACCACAAGACGCAAGCTAGCTGGGATCATCGACCAGTACAAGGCGACACAACAAGTGCAGAACGGAAGTGGCTAGACGCGGGGATGTGATCTCCCCTTGCGGACACCAGCTGCTGGAAGATGGTGCCGCTGGAAGCTGTGCTTTGTAGTTCTTTCGTGTTATCTTCTTCCCTGTTAGAGAAACTTGTAATGGTAGCTTTTATCTCTGCACTTTTAGCTTCCGCTGAGACTCTGCACTTTCAGTTTTTAGTTGCTGGGTTCTGTAAAAATTGTCCTCTGGTTTCATGAGTAATGGGACTGGGGCTCCCCTACAGGGGCCCTCTTATTCTAAAAATATTATTCTGGTTTTATTCTTGGTCTGAGCATGTCAACAGAGACAGATGGCCTGAGGCATCACAGTGAAGGCAGTTGCTTGTTTTTGAAATTTTGTTCCTCGCATGCCCCCAAAAGTTGTTGTAGTACTTATCTTTACCATTATTTTGGCACAAACAGAAGGTGAAGATGAAGCAGAGAAAAATCACGACAAACAGAACTCAAGTTATTATTTGTTGATGCTCGAGTGTTGTTTTACTCAGAAATTTTGCCCACTCGGACCTGATTTGTTTCTATTTTCAGTTTTTGTCGGCACATTCCCCGTGTATTGGTTCCGTCTGGAAGACCTTCCACATGGAGACATCCAACACTATTTTTTTTCTCAATATTATGTGCACTTCATGGAACTAATCGTATAGTAACTTGTCATACGCTTCTGAGAACTTGGTCTCACCAGTTACCAAACTCTTGAACAGGGCAACAAGCTACCGACTGCATATAGTTTAATTAGGTCCAAGCGGAATCTCTTCACCATTATTTTTACACAGAATTAGTCAAAGCTTAACAGGAAGCTCGTGAGATGTGAGCCGTTGAAAATTTGAAACCTCAAGATACGCGTACCGCATCTTTGCTATTTGTGGTAGTATGAAAGCACATCAACAACCAAAGCACATCGATTATTGATATGATTCAGACTTGGTGGTAATGGTGTTCAGAAGAACTTCTTGGGTGGGGTGATGTGGAGCATCTCGGCGAAGAAATCCGTGAGAGCGGTCTCGTAGCCCGGCATCTTGGCGTACCCGGGGAAGTAGTTGATGTCGATGATGAAGTACCGCCGCCGTCCTCCGTCGTCGAGGTCCCTCGCCCGGATCAGGTCGAAGTTGAACAGGCGCAGCCCGAGCGCGCGCCGGAGCCCGCGCGAGACCTCGTCGACGAAGCTGGCCGGTGGCATCTCGGCGTCCTTATCGTCGTCGACCTGCTGGCTTGAGACGTTGGCAAAGGGTACCGCGGCGTCCTGTCCGAGGTCGGCGAGGCGCTCCCCCGGCACGTCCGGCAGGCTGCGTCGCCTGACGCAGGTGGCGCGGCCGCCCACCACGTACACCTTGAAGAGCACGCCGCCGTGGTCGACGAACTCCTGGAGAAGGACGGGGGTCCGGACGGCGAGCAGGCCCTCGCGGCGGTAGACGAGGGACATGGCGTGCGAGCCGGCGCTCCCGTCCACGGCCAGCGGCTTGGCGACGAGCGGGAACCGGAGCCGGAGGTCGGGAGTCGCGAGGGCGGTGGTGTCGTGCACGGTGACCTGCCTCGGCACGCCCAGGGAACAGCACTCCTCTTCGACTTGGAGGCTGGACAGGCTGGTGATCAGCTCGGGGACGACGTCGAGCATGGTGGCCCGGTCGAGGAGGCGGTCGACGGCGGCGGGAGGGTCGACGACGGGGACGGAGGGGTGGAGCTCGGAGAAGGCCTCCAGCTGGGCGCGCCACGGCTGGTCGTACAGCTTGTGGACGAGGAGGTCGAAGGGGCCCTGGTCGGCGAGCGGGCGCGAGGCGTCGACGGCGACGAGGCGCATGCCGCGCTCGGCCGCCTGCGCCACGAGCGACGGCTGGACGACGCTGCCGGCCTTGCTGGGCAGCAGAGCGTAGCCGATGGTGTAGGTGTGAGGGTGATCGGTCACCATCACCATGACTACTTGCGCTTGTGTCCTTGTCGATGTCGTTGCTAGTGCAGGGGCATGCCATTTATACCACAGTGCCCTGCACAAAACATGTCTTATTGCCCGGGGAAGCTTCTTCCGTTGAATATGCCCTGTGCAATTTTTGATGGCAGAGCACAGGACATATCCCTAACTGAGCAGAGCATATATTCTCAGCAATCTTGGTTTAAATCTGCCCATGCTTGAAGGGAATCGGCTTTTGGTTGGTTGAGATCGGCGGAGAAGGGGAGTAAGATTTTGCACGTCTTCAGTTACCAGTTTGCACAACCCGTATCGCGGGAATGGACGGTCGAGATACGTGCTACGCGTCATATGAGATGTAGAGTTTTTTTTTTTTTTGAAAGGTAGATGTAGAGAGTTCATGTTCCACGTTTTCACCAACTCCATCACTAGAAAGGTAATCTAAGAGAAATGAGAATATCTCGCGTGTTACTTTTTCTCATTGTCCAAGGGAAGCCAATATGGCAGCTCACGAACTTTCTAAGTTTTACGAGGTAAACCATGGGGTGTGGCATGGTGATCCTCCGTTATGTATTAGAGTTATAACCGCAAATGATGTAACTATTATTAGAAATTAATAAAGTTGTTGTGGCTTTAAAAAAGAAAGAGAAAGAAATATTATTATTTTTCGTTGTCTGTACTTTCCACCTTGCTTGCAGGTCAAACAAAACAGAAGTTGTCATTAATGCTCCAGTGTTGTTTTACTCAGAACAACTCTGTCAAAAAATATCTTAAAATCCTTGGCAGTGAACCAAGCATGGAACTGATCATGTAGTAATAGCTTGTCATAGTCTTCATGAAATTGCATCTTACCAACTCTTGAAACGGGCAAAAGGCTACCGACTGAATTTATCGTTTTGGTCCAAAGTCCAAACGTACAAGGTCTTATAGGTTGTGCTCTCCGTGGAAACTACTCTTCAACAGAATTAGAGAAAGCTAACGCGTACCACTTTTGGCTGCTAATCGCTCGTACGTTGCTATCTGCAGCATGAGTAATTTGGACTCTACAGATTAAGGAGAGCGCATATATCCCTAAAAAAGAGAGCAGAGCGCATATATTCTCACCACGAATAAAACGCCCGGCACCTGCCTCATACTACATGCTAACTATTGCTAGCCGTCCACAATGTGTACACAACTTTTTTTTTGGCGGGGATGTCGGAAGGGAGTACAAGAATAAAATGTGCGTAAAGGTTTGATTGTTGGCACTCGACTAATTTTGACTAATTTTGAATTCCTCACAAGAGTCAAGTTTTGTTCCGGCCATAATATGACATAGACATTTGATTGTTTAATATTTCATCAAGGGTGAAATGCTTACATATAGTTTGCATGTGCTAGTTGAATGCCAGTGTGTTACCAAGGCCCCCCTCTCGTTATTGTTTTCATCCATGTAAACATAATTAAAAAAAGGAAATTCAGAACAATATAGCAACATAATATTCCAAACACGATAAGATTCTATGTTACATAAAATGTGATCCAATAAGAAGTTATAATTCCACATATGCATAGAAAGCAAGAACCCAACGATTATCTCTTATAGTTAAGTGCACATGGGTCAACCAAATAAAGTGTGCATGATCGACAAAGTCGTTTGATTCCATTCAATGAGTGTAACGATCACACTAATTCTGTTTCGTTTCACCGCTTTTATATGACCATCATAATCATTTTTCCTTGTTGCGTATATTATTATCTATCCTACCATCTCGTGCGAAGGGACACATCTTCCTCTGTTCTTATCCCCTCCTTTCCATTGGTTTCATATGCAACCTTTATCACTCCTGGCTGCATTGGCAACCATTATCACTCCTGGTTGCACTGAATTTACAATCTAATCATAATCTCATATGTAATGCTAAACATCTATACAAAAATTGCACACCCAAATCTCAATCAAAAATTGTGTTGCCAACAATCTTCACTTCCAATTTCGTAATCTAGCCACAATACTAGCTTGCCCTCGCGGGTAAGCACCATAAATACCATGTATCAGTAATTCATTGTTCATATAGTTTAAATGGACAGTTTCTACACCATTATTGTGTGGCCCTTATTCTAATGAAAATGGCATTCTTCCCTAGTTAGTTGATATCCATAGGATGGACTTGGGTTGAAATCTCCGCATAGAGTGCAATTGCATCCATTAAGAAAACAACCAGCTACCCAACTGCACTTAGCACCTTGTTTGCAATGGTTATAGTTATCATACACACGCTTGCAATAGTTGTTGCAACCATTCTGATCGCAGCCAAACGCTGGGATAGTATTTGATCGACAACCATTCGATTCTGCCATGTCTGAAAAGGATGGAAAAAAGAAAAACACCTTGTCATGGCTATAGTTTTATGGGATGAGTCAAGCAAGGTGTTACATGCATGAATAGATTTTACCTGATGGTAGCATGAGTAAGGTGATGGTCAGGAGTAGCAGAAGAGTTTTCCTCATCTTGATGTAGTTGTGATATTGATATGAGATGTTGTTTCTAGTTATCTCATATGACTAAGGAGGATACATTCAATGGAAAGCATTTTATAGTGTGTGTGTGGTATGAATGTCACCTATTATACTTTGGAAATTATTTAAGAGGATTATTGTCATTAATGGAAGTTAATTGTATTTATTTGTGTCTAAACATATTAGTGGTAAGATAAGTCCATACATTCTATCAGAGCAACGAAGAGTACACTGATATTTTGCACTAAAATATAGAAAGATCACAATTGGTACGAAACATATGATATATGATAATAACAAATAATTGCTCATCCACTTAACTAACCACAGAAACTATTCATACCAACTAATCCAAATAATTAAAAACCAAAATGCACCTAAAGATAGCATCCAACACAAGATTGTATGGCAGTCATTATAAATATTTTATCATATATGGCATGTTTATCTATTTCTGTTTTTTTTGGTAGCTTGACTTATCAACAAGTTTTGTGTCCATGCTTAAGTTGTTTCGAGAGAAACCTAAATCTATAGTATCTAAATGAGAGCAACACACTATTTGTATTTTACTCAACGTGTAAGCATGCCACATCATCTCCATTATTTTCATTGGCTGTTATCCGTCCCTAGAGCTCCACCTCAGCAACTTGCCACGTCAACTACTGACTACCTATTTCTCTACCCCATGCAGCGGGACTTGTTATACACAAAGAGGCGTTGCAGATTATGTTTTGACCATTTAGTGCGACCCACGACCCCACTAGCTCATTTAACCTGCCGTTGCAGTAGTGGGTGAAGCTTTTACCTCTTCCCGGAATAATGGTATACAAATGAACCGTCAAACAATGTACCGGCGAGGCAAGCGAGCAGCCACAGGTAGGCCGGCTGCCTTTTTATAGCTGAGCCCAGCTCATGTGTGCCCCTTCCTTCTCCATAATACTCAATTGAGGAAATTGCAAGAACCAGCAATTCTTGGGGCATTTGTTGCGTAAACCAGTGAGTCGAGTTTATTTTTGCACGGACCAGCAACTCTACGTCTAATTCATTGCAAAGAGCTCTAACAAGCATATTACATGACTTAATGCGCATCTGCTAAAGTGGCCCAACTAATAAACTAACCTGGCTGCCACCGTGGCATGGGGTGTGCCCATCGCTTGGCTAAGAGCATTTCCAACACATGCCAAAAAATATCGCACGCTAAATTAGTTTGAAAAATATTTCTTCAACAGAAAAGATCCTACATTTAAAAAAAAACAATTGAGTCCCTGGAGTCGTCATACACCACCACGTTGTGGCGGCGGCGCGACGCGATTCCAACGGCCGTGCGCTGTTTACCTCGTCGTCTTCGGGCATGTGGGCCGTAGAGGCGCGTCCGTGCTGCCCTACGGCCCGACCGGTGGCGGCGAGCTTCAAGAGCATGGGCCACGGTGCTGAGCTGGTTTGCGTCTGTAACCTCTACTTCAACCGCGAGGGCAACGACAACAAGCTAGGAGCAGGAAGGTGGCAGGGGCGAGCTAGGAGTAGGAGGGCGGGGACACGGGCACGGGCGCGGCCCGGCGGTCGTGTGCGGTGGCAGGCGGAAAGCAGAAGTCGTACGCGGAATTATCAGTTTGACCGTTTCGCTTCGGGCGTGGCCTACGATTTTACATTGCATTATAGCCGAAGTACTAAATTTGCAGTGTAGGATACCGCTTTTTATAGCGTGCTGGATATTTTTGGGGCTAGTGTTATTATTGGGACACATATATTTGATTGCAATTGGTAGCATGCCCTATGTAAACTGGATGGAATTCTTTTGACTATCATGCAACATTTGGTTATGCGATCTCTTGGTGTCAATTTTCCTATGTAATTATCAGTTTTGTTCCACAAGCAAACAATATGAATAGAATTATGCACATTTTTCTCCCTTTACAGATAATTATTTACATGTAAAGATAATTATTTACATGTAAAAGTGTCAAATCTAGAGCAAGGCAACGTGTTATGCACCATGCCACGGTGGCTGTCACGCATGTTGTCACAAAGTTTGATATGATCGTTAAGCTCCTTGCAATGGATTAGTTGTAGAGTTGCTGGTCTGTGCAAAAACAAATTCAAGTCACTGGTTTGTGCAACAATATCCCCAAGAGCTGCTGATTCTTGCAATTTTCTCTACTCAATTGGATTCGCCCTACCCTGCTGCCCTTTAGAGGCCGCACGCCATCAGCGTCATTCTGGCTTCGCCATTCCAGTGGGTAAATTCCTTGATCTTCCCGAAAATTTTGTACTGATCCCAAGTCATAAGCTTGCCACTGATCCAGTTCCATATTGTCTTGACATACATGGTCGTCACCTCGAGGTTCTACGATCGGTTCAGTCAGTAAGCGGATGGTGGTCGGCACTCGGCAGGACAAGCACGAGATCATTGTCTTCCAAACGCCTGTAAGTGTGTGCGTGATGGGTAGGGGCACATTGCTGGTCAAATCGTTTATCATTTTTATTTATGGTCAGGGAACAACTTTGGTCCGTCATGTCCTATGTACTTCTTGGCTTTGCTAACATCCGTTGTCATGCTCAGTATCTATGTCGATGGTTGACTGTTGGTTCTAATTTGTATGCTCATTATTCATTTATTTGTATCCTTTGGCTGCATTTCAGGTTTTAGTTTATGTTGTTCAAACAAAGATGATTGAAGAATCATACAGAAACGAGCAAGGAAATATCATCAGAGAAGACAACCAAGGAATTCAACGAATCATATATCTTCGATAGACATGCCGATCTCATGTATCGATGTTCAGTTGATTTCAGTCAGTGGTTAAGCACTCAAAAGAACAATAAGAAAATACAGAGTGGCTGTTACAGCTAAACTTAATTGTGATCTGCTTTTGACAATTTCTGAATTTTCCATGGCTAGGTGTAACCCTGGCCTGTCTAAATTACTATTGTCGGTTAATTGTATACCAACACTGTGGAATGATGAAAGAAAACTTCGTGCATGAATATATCATGTTCCATATTTACTTACAAAAAGACATTTATATTTATGTAAAACAATTTCTGTGACAACGTGCAAGGTATTATTTTATTGGAGTTGCACCATCATAGCGACCTGGTTTGCTATTCTGTTGGCTTTCACGGAGCACCATCATAGTTTGCTGGAGCCATTTTTGTCTCTGTCCAGTAGGCACGGGATATTTGATGATAACCCCCTTTGCTCCCAGACCCCCTAGATGTGCCACTGACATGTGGACCCAAAGTGGCCAGAGGAGGTCTTCTTTCAGCTTAGCCTTCTAAACCATGATTTGGAACACACTATATCCATAATTGTGCAAAGAATGTAGCATTCTAAACCATGATTTTCACCACACTATATCCATATTAACATAACCTTGCATGTTATGCTACACTATTTGTATATGATATTTAATGTTTGTTTCATAATATTTTTTCTACAAAGACCCCGTGGCAACGCGCGGTGAATTGTCTAGTTAGTTATATACTTTACCTCGGGTGAGGTGTCGCCCATGTGATCAGTACCTAAGGAGTCTCCAAGGCGCCTCACGAAAGTATATAAGGCGGTAGTCTTCTCCGGAGAAATGTAATCAGAGAATCCAAAGTGCTACCCTTCAATACAAGATCAGACAATGCGTGGCCGTCGCCTTCGTCTTGACATCGATCTCCCTGGCGCCACCCCCGACACCCTCGTCTCCGGCCAGACGACTCCTAGTTTTATAGGGAAAACAAATCCTTGGGTCGTATAAGATTTGATGAGTCAACACTATCCTGGAGAAATGCTAGGTCCTGATGAGTTAACACTATCCTATCCTACATTATCATATAATATGATTTAGTTGTTCATGTCCTTTACACCGCAGAACATGAACGGTTTCTTCATTCTCTGTTGTGAAAAGCAACATATAACAAATAGTCGCTTGGTTTCCCGAGAGAAATGTACGCAGATAAGAGCAGTAGATACTCTACAACAGATCTCAGGAAACAAAAGAGACCACAGAGGGCCATAGATCCATTGTATTTATTATACAGTTTGTTTTACGTACATTATACAGCCCGCACCACGTACATGAACACACCATCGCGCACACATTCGCTGATGGGTGCAGTGCTTGCTTTATGTTACCACATCAGATTTAAGGATATTTTTTGGCAGATTTCCTCAGGTGTCTAGCTGATCCGTGTGCTGCTACTGCAAAACTACTAAGATGATATACATGACCAGATGACGTTCCCAAGTTAGCTTCCAACAAGCAGGTACCATCAACATATCATATGAATATATGTACACTATTCACTGCAGTTTAACCACGAGACTACATTTGCCAACCCTCTAAAAGTTTAGACCGAGTTTGCTACCTTTACAACACAGAATATCCTGCTACAAAAACTACTGTACAAAATGACAGAGTGCAGGATCTTTGGTGCAACAAAACTGCACATCGATGGGGGCAAATAAGAGAAGACCTTCAGGCAGTGACGATAAAGTTTACATAAAATTACATCAGTGGCTGCCATCAGAGGCATCATCCACAGATTTCCCAGCGCACGACTTTGCGACAGACTCCAACAGCATCTTTATCTCTGGTGCACAGTGCGTGAAGGCTCGGTTCCAAAAGTTGTAGCGAGGGTTCTGATAGAGAAATGCTGCATTAGTGACACTGCATTGCTGGATTTTCCAAAATATAAAGAAAGAACTTGTTCATCATACCTTTATCAGCTCGATGAAAGTAATTAGTAATCCCCAAGGATGAGGGCGGTTCACTATCAGGCGTTCTAAAAGGACCCTAGTTATCTGCTCCTGGATATTATCCTGCAAATTCCAGTTAGAGAGACGTTTTAGGAAAGAACATTATTTGCACCAAACAAATTTTAGCCGGTAACAAGAGGAAGAGTAACAACTATTAGAAAGGCATGTTATGGGATCAACATAACGCACCCAAATATCATGTAAGAATAAAGTGTTATATACAAGGAGAAACTGAAAAATACCTGTGTAGCTTCCGCAAATAGGTACAGAATGATGAAGGAGAAGTAGTGTGTGTGACTATTCGGGTATCGCAATTGGTTAGCTATTGCGTTCAAAAGAAGGTAGCGCCCCTCTGTATCCAAGTTTGTTACAAGGTTTCTGAAAAAATCAGTGGCTGTTTCAATCTGGAAAATATCCATTTGACTATGAATCATCTGCTGGGCTGACGCCGATGCGTTAGCCTTGTTCAGTTGCAGTTGATGCACCGCCTGATATTTATTTCGAAATTAAATGTTAGAAGAAACACAATGTAGAAATCAAACAAACTAAACTGAATATTAGGCAGAATGCTTCAAAGACTAATAATAAGAAGACAGCATGTAAGACAAGAAAACAGGACCATCTACCATATTTCAACTTTCAGGTACATACAAAAAAATTGATAAAATTTTTGGGGAAAAACTGAACTTCAAGTATTTGCAAGTACTGATTCCTGCTCTACTCCACATGAGAAGATAAAAACTCTTACTTGGATGCCAATGTAGAGAACGAGTGAATTGATCAGAGGCACATTGTAGCGCGTCCCAGCAACATTAGCTTCATTCTGAGGCAGCAGCAATTTTTGCTTCAGATCACTCAGAAAGGAAGAGCCTTCTGGTCTCTGCACACAGCAATGAAGATTCAACAAAGCTGTCAAATGGAAGTCTTAGGCAAGACTAAGAATCACATGTTTCAATTCTATCACCTTAAGATACTCATCGACATCAGCCTTCATATGCTTGGACTTCAGAACACCATCGACCTCTGACATGATTCTTGGTGCTTTCGAAATTTCAGGTAGCAGATCAATCTGCCACAGGTAAACAAGAAACATAGTCAAATATTGTCTGACTGAAATAAGTAGAACGCGAAAAGACATATTCATATCTTCTCAGACCTTCAAGTTAGGAGTCGATGGATCTGGAAGTCTCATACTGCGTGGAAAAGCGCTAAGAATAACATTGCGCATTTGAATGCAACTGGAAGGGATCACGTCACAGAAACTGAAGTGATAGTCGCACAGAAACTCAGGAAAGTCATGTAGTAGCACAAGAAGTACTCTCATAGTTCCTTTGTACAAAAGGTGCACCTACGCAAAACAAACACCAAGGTATAAGAACTGAAGCAACATTACTTGACAAGGCAAATAAAAAAACTGATTAGAGGGAGAGGGATAGGTGGGAGATTAACTGGTTCAACAAGTTCTGCATTCCTCAAATACGGTTCCATGAATTTGAACAGACCAACAAGCAGCCAATGGAACAAAGGCCACCCTTTTTGCGGATTGCACATCAGTAGTCTTGGCATGAAGGTTCTATGACTAACCAACTCAAGCCATGCAAAGCTGCAACAGAAGAGTGTTAATCAGATAATACCAAAATACTACAGATTAATATAGTACAGCTTTATAAATGATGAATCTGTCAGCTTGAGCTGCAGTCGGGAACCAGAAACAGCTATTGAACAAGGTTTGGGCCTGAGGACAATGAGCTCAGAGCAAGCAGTAGGAGCAGGCAGTAGCAGTATCATGTATTCGTCGTTATCCTATCGATGGTTTCTCTTTATCATCTATACATTGTTATCTTATTACTTTATTAGTTATATAAGATGAGCACTGCTAAGCCAGGCTCTATGAACTCTATGAAAAGGAATTGGGCTGGGCATCTAGATGAAAGCAAAAAAACAAGGTTTAATATTCCTCTACACCCTTCTCCGAGGAACAGCCTTGCTGGCTGATATATGTGTGAAAGCCAATTCCCTACCTTGTACATGACGCTATACAGCAAATAGAGGGGGAGGACAATCAAGTTGTCTTTGTGGAGTGGCCATGTGGGGCTGTGAGTTTACATTTGATATAAAACTTCAGAGTAGATGGAATAATTCATCTGACTTGGGGGAACAAACCACTGAAACCAACAATTAACCTACAGCTATTATCTCTCGGAAAAAACTACAGCTACAAAGAATTGCACATCTATAAATTCTCAAACGCCATCAAATGTGGCAGGCAGCAGGCACATAGTTTTCTAAAACATGTTACAATGATACTCACTGCATCCAACTCTGTACAGGAATACTGCACTCCCATGGATGGTGTGCATTTATAGCAAGAAAATTGACAGGGGAATATTGAAAGTCAACGGTTCCACAGAATACATAGCAATAGGTAACACAGCACTGTTACATTTCAGAACTAACCACATCGAACATTTGAACTGACAATCTGGTATGGTGTCAAAACCATGAGGATTCGGAAAATCAAATGACATAGCAAGTTGATATTCACATAAAATGTGAAAAATAATAAGTAGGCTAAAGTAACGGACAAACCTCAAACCAGGAATTCTCAAGGGCTGCAGTGCACCGAATGCATTTGCAAATGCAGCCAAAACCTGCTATACCAAATTAAAATGTTATACGGATCCTGGTAAGGCAAAGAACAACTATACATAGTACAAAAAGAATGTACCTCGAAATTAGCACTATCCTGATGAAGGTCAGAAGTAGTAAGGTCATTCAACCAATTTATAAACAACCGGAAGTATGGTCGGGGATTGAATGAAGCTTTCTTTTCTTCAACATCTTTCTGAATGACCCTAACTGTCACTGACAGAATCTGGACAATTTGAAAAATAGTTATTTTGTGCACTGGGTAAATGGCAAGGAAAAATCTGGAATTGGAGAGCCTTACAGGCCTATAGAAATTTAACTGTGAGGCCACAAAGCGACCAGCTACCAATGAAACGATAAGAATAAGCTCATTTTTGCAATGTAAATAAATAAAATTATTTGATAATGCAACATAAAAATGTATGAAACTGCATAACCAAATGTTGGTAGGCAGTGAGCTGACAAGAAAGTTGTTATCACCATGATTTATGTTTACATGCGAGAATATAAAACTTCAACTTCTGACTTTGGACTTTAAGTTTACTTTAACTAGTCTAGGAGCAAAAGGATATCACTGGTTTAGAAAGCAGAAATAGTTTTTAGACACTGACCTTTGGAAGAAGGCTGCCTTTGTTTGGTCCTATTTCCGCCGAAGAGTACTGAAGACAAATAACAAACAAGCAATTAGTATCACTCGACATGAATGGCATTAACCTTTGGCGCACGACATCTGCAAATTTATGAGTTTAAAAATCTTTCTGACAGAAATAGCATCATGTTAGTATTATTATGGCTAGCTATAGGGCAATGTTTGGTCAGAACTCAGAAAATGTGGACAAATCTGCTATAAGAAGCATTGATGGTACAGCTCTGAATATACAAAATGCAACCTAACAGAACTCACATAAGTAAGAGTAAATCATTACAAACATCCCAATTCATTCCTATTGATATATTTTCATGTTATAAGACATACAACTGGAAACAAGATAAACCAAACAAAAGTACATGGCAGGCAAATAGATCAAACACTGCGTAATGGGCGGGCCTACCTAGCTTCTTACTATTCTGGTTTATTAGCAGAAATTTTGTTCACATGCCAAATCATTTTTTTACATGAACACATTGGCAGCTAAAAACCCTTTGAACCTCTAACAAATATGCAATAAAAACCCTAGACTATCAACAGTTACAGTCAGAAGTAATAAGGAACAGTGTACAAATCCATGTAGATACCTTTAGAACCATAGACACAAGCTTCGAATATGAATCAATGGGAAAATATGATATATGTGAGGACTGCTGAGATAGTCCACCAGGGGCAACAATTTGCTCAGACATCAGAGAGTGTGTAACAACAAGTTCCTGAATGAATTAAAATTGACATGAATGAAATTAACTAAAATAAGTGGAATACAAGCTCAGTACAAACTACAAAGTAGAATAATCACCGTGAGATTTCGGAAGAAGCGCTCAGTGAATTCATCTCCCTTCAGCAGGCCAACATGTTGCAGTTGCATAACAAAGCGACTATATGCCGCATCACCAGCACTTGGGTGATCGCATACTAGACACCACTCAGAAAATAGGTGTGCAACCTATGAATCAATCAACTTAATGAATCAAATTTCTAGCATGAATAAATCATTCTGATAAACTGATAATTAATTCATAATTATCCAAACATTCACAAATCATTTTTAGGCAAACCCTAATTTAGGTGTATCGATTAAAAGTTCTAATAAATATTACTGAATTTTAGGGTTTTTTAAAGCTTTGATTTAAGGTTATGCAACTGAACAAGTTCAAACAAAGATACCTGGTCTTGAAAAGCAACAGAATCAGCTTCGTTAGCACTGTTTTCCTCTTTGTTTATTCGACTAGAGAGAACCTACGAACATGCAAGGGCAATATAAGTACTTGTGAGTTATGAGGTGCACTCATTGACTTGAAAAAATGACACTTGCAGTTCAGATCATTCTAAAATGCTTCCACACCTTTTTATCCTTCGATTGTATGACTTTTTCATCCTTCCCAAAAGCTAAACCAGGAGTGTTGTTGGCATTATTCCTTGCAACCTCCATCAACTGTTGCAACGAATCAGGTGAACCTGGCCTCCTTGAAATCTGCAAACCAAAAGTTGTCCAACCAGTGACAATCTGTTTGCCAGTTATTTTACAATATACTTCATCACTATCCCCGCAACCGAAATCAACTCTTCATCAAATAACCACTTCAATATCTAGCAGATCTCCACCATTTTTTTATACTTTTTTCAAAAAGAAATATATTCTGTCCTTTCAGTCAAACGAATATACAAAGGTTTCCTTCGTTTTCATAGAGCCTGCTCCAACGAGGCAATAACTGAATATACAGAGCAGCTTGGAGAAATAGTGTACCTTTGATAACGCATCAACAACATCATAAAGTTCTGAGATGCTAACAGAATCCTGAGTGATCAATGTCTGGACAAGTGACATGGCAAATTCTGTTGCAACCTCTGACGAAACAAAACAGTCGGGGACTCAATTAATTGATTAAAGCAATGCGCTTTTTAAACAATAATAATAACAAAAGGTAATAAGGCACAGATTTAGTGTTTATGAGGACTATGAAACAGAGAATAGCATATATCTAAAATACGAATATGAACACTTCAACGTACTATTTCTTCCACCATCAATTAGCTTTGCCAAATGAACATTGTACTCCCCAATATTCAGCAATTCAGAACGAATAAGGGAAAAAATGATTTCAATGTTAAACTTCTTTTCGTCGTCTAAATAAATCACCTGCACAAAAAAGAAGACAATTACAAAAGTTATGTGTGGAACTGTGGAATAGTTAAACAATCCAAGAACATAGTCGATAAACTTTGCTAGAAAGAACGAACATCAATGGGACGATTTCTTGCACACAAAGACTACCAGGGTTCTGAAAGTATGTAGCATAAAATTCTATGCCAACCATACCGCACAAGCAGTTCAAAAGCAAAACCAAGGCTTGTAATTTGTATTCTCCGTGTGTCATTTATTGTAGTTTAAAGTTGGCAGCCCTTCACACGCACAAGACTCACTTATGTCACAAGAAAAAGGTCAATTCAAGCTGACCAAAGAAAACTCTAAATAACAGTAATCAAACTTGGCTACGGCAGAACTTATTACATCTTGCAACAAAAATAGAAAGTATATTCAAAACAAACATTGTATTCGGATAAGATTAAGGCTCTATGTGAATGAATGAACGAAACGAAGGACTCAGGATTAACCAATTACATTGATAGTACCATAATATGAACAAGTTAAGGACGGTCAGGACTCAGGACAACTAAAACAGGTAACTATAACATTGGGTGGAGATCAGAAAGGAACATACCCAGTTAGTTAGCTCTTTGACAACAAGCTTGCAGACATCTCGTACTGCAACTAAAGTCGCTACATACCACATGACATAGTCACTATTTGATGTGTTGCCATACAAACTTTTAAAAACCTGAGACCAAAGACAAAGAAAATATGTCAAACCAACAGTTAGCGGAGCAATACAAATAAGTACCATAACACAGCAAAGATGATTTACCTTTTGTGCAACAGCTAATGCAGCCTCATCCCGGTTAACACACTTGAGTAAAATATCAGGAACTTCCGCCATAACAGACTGAATACGACAATACAACAAAGAAAATAGATTAGTCTCAATTAGAGAAAATATTGATAAATCTACTAAACAATGAACCAACTGGGTGTGATAACTCCACAAAAAGTAATAGCGAAATAGATCGATGAGTTGTTTGGTTGACAGCTAAAGATTGCCTACAATCCTTGAGTGGTGCACTACACTGGCTAGTTACTACACTTCTAAGAGAATATGTGGGATGATAACATAACATTTTTATCTTGCCACAGTATTCACACCAATTTTTAGAGGTTCACCAACACTTCTTTAGAGAATACATGGGATGATAACATTGCATTTCTTGCCATGGTATTCACACCAACTTTTTACCAGTTCACCAACACAGGAACCCACGGCAGGCAACTCTTTGCCTACAAAACAGCCACTGACTTCCGACAGAGGAATACTAGCATGTGTAGCATAAGTATTAAAGGTTAACTGACCTGGATTTCCCCATCTTTACCATCCTTGGCAATCAAGGCTTCCATCTGGGGAGAGGGGGACAACAAGCATTTAAGTGATTCAAAACGTTACCCAAGGTACTTGTAGCAAAGCTTGGACATATCAAAATTAATAGAACATGTGATATTGGATATGGTGTTCTATTTTACTGCCCACGCATGTACATTTTATATGACGGCCTTTGGCTCATGGAATATAACTTTAGGTATTCATTCTGATTTCTGATGAAAGGAAGGAAGTAAATGATAAGGATTTCAAATAACAATTATTCCGACTTCGATTATCAGTTGACATATCTATTCAAACCCCAATCTACAGTATTCCACAACGCCCCTGCGAACATGCGCATGAATCCAAATGGCATTACCTTTTGCATAACTTGTCCGTATCTCTCCAAAGCATCACCAGTACTGAAAGCATCAGGTAAAACAGATCCATGATTGTCAACAGAAACTGTAGCTGGAAGTGATAGCATATCACTTAAATCCTGGTAAAGAGTTGAAACAGGTTTCAGAAGTCTGCCATATCACATGTATACATTAAGTCAAGAAGAGAACTTATGCGGTCATGACCGTTATTCCTCCCACAAGGAGGTCATTAGATGTCACTGGAGGAGATGTGGATGCAGTGGCAACGGTTCCACCAAGCCAGCTTGAAGAGTCACTGGTCCCAACTTGAGTGGTAGAATCACTACGATAGGCATAAAAAATTCATCAATCTTGAGCTGCAACTCAAGCAATCCACATTTAACAAGACGTTACAACAGAAATTATACCTATAAAGTTGTGCTGCACCAGGAATCAATTCCTCAGCGGCCAGCCCTGTAGGCTGACCTGATGTAAGAGGAGCTATTTGAGCAGTCAAAAATGCACTGGAGGCTGGTACTGGATTTGGGCTGTAAGCTCGAGGTATGCCAAAATTGCTCGAGACAGCAGCTGTACCAGATGAAGCAGAGCCTGCAGCGCTAACATTTTGGCTATGGCTCTGCCATACATGAACAAACTCCTGAAACCACAAAAGATGCAGTTAGTCACATGTAGAATTCGAAACATCAAGTTTTAATTTCAGTTGACTAATTTAGGTCCTGATGCCACACCTCATACACTCGTTGTTGGGCAGCAGACTCAGGCTTCGTATGGAGTACTTCAGGTACAGGGGCAAATGGACCTTGAGCATAAGTAAAAGAGTCATAATATGCAGGACCAGCTGCCTCTCTTTTTTTCCTTTGTTGTGAAAAGGCTTGAGTTATTTCCCCATCGATCGAATCAACAGCCTGCAAAAATGGTGTATATGTCGTGAGGCTAAAGAATGAACTTAACCAGCTTCTCCATTGCAGTTCATCATTCACAAATGCTAAGGGAGCATGCTCAACGATGATCAGAAAAAAGAGACAAATCTGCCGTAGTATGAAGGCAAATCACTGGTAGGTGTTGGGGTGCAAACTGCTGAACTAGAAACAACTACAGAATAGCACATAATCGATAGGAATTCAAGAATGTTTCTAGACCTTTAAGACAAAAAACAGAAACATTGTGTGTCGCCCGAGAAGGATAAATAACATGATAGCATGTCAAGAACCTACCTTGCGTGTTGCAACGGACTCGATACTTGCGCAGCCAAGATCCAAATTGTCGTTGATTAGAATATGGATTACTTGCTCCACAGTCTCAGTGTTGCTAGTAAGGTTTTGAATAAGGCTTCGAAGATGAGACGAGAGTGCAACGCGAAGCGGTTCCTACACCAGAAGGAAAAATAAATCATATCATAGGTTGCACAAAAGATCAACAACAATAAAGAAATAAACTTAAACAGAAGACACAACCACAGAAGAACAACAACGCTTACAGGGCTTAAAACTAAACCAGAAATACCTTGCAAGTAACATGGGCTAGACTTCCAGCTAATGTCCCGACCATCAAACGAGCGGCACGATTTGCAGCATTATAGTCAGATTCCGTTGCATAATCCTGAAAAGTAAAATATCAGTAACATATCAACACGATCAATGTAACACAAAGCTTATTAACCAAAGAAGGTCAGATAAGAAACCTTCAAGACAAGTTCTTTTGTAGTTTTGCTTGCTATTGTGACACTTCTTTCAATGACAGGAAGTATTATCTCTTTGATAGCCTTATCCAAAGCCACACTCATGATTCTATGAAATAAGAGGCGTTTATCAGCTATTCAGCTTATTCAGTAAATTTCAAATAACACAAGATATTTATGCTTAGAAACATCAAACATACTTGCTGAACTGCAGTTGTGAGCCAAGAGACCCAAGTTTTGAATTTATCTTGAAGCGTATCTCATCATGTGGAATTAACGACAAAAGCTGCAGACAACAAATGAAAGAATATGTGACCAAAAATATCAAGATGTCCAGATAAATATGGGGGGGAAATAGTGGCATAGCAAACCTGACTGAGAGACAATGGCGAGGGCGATAGCGATGCCAATGGTGTTTGTGATGGTGAGACCTGAGCCAAGGTGTGCGAGGAGACTTGCTCAGGCATCATTAGAGCAATTTTTTCATCTTCCACCATACTGTTAGGAGGTAGACGACCAGGAGCAGTATACTGCATGCATAAAAATGTTCAAAACACAATACAGCAAGACATAACACCAACACAATTAAATTGATAATGTGTGTCTGAAGCCAACCTGATTCAGCATACTAGGAAGGCTCATGGCACGAGAAGTGTTATTGACTTCAGGCTGCAGCTCCATGTGGTTTACTGTTGTGTTGATGCCCGAAGAGACTTCTGCAGCCACTGGGGTTTGAGATGCAGCAATATCTTTGTTAGAAAAATCTGGGTTTCCCTCAACTTCACGTCCTCGATCTTTAAGGAGGGAAGTCGGTTTGACATCTTTCATGTCCACACTCAGGTTCTTAAACAGGACCTGAAATTCCAAATAAACACAGTTACGCAATGTAACAGAACAAAAGATACAGATTCAATCAGCCAGTGTAAAGAGAAAACGTTGACAACCTCAATATCAAATTTCAGATTCATCTTGAGGTTTGGTAGATTATAAATCTCCGCAAGTAGACTAAGAATTCCCATTGTCCACGGATTTGGAGGACGATATGCTATACTTGACTGGCAAGGTTCGAGAATCTGCAGAGCAAGCACTGGTCAATGGCCATGATATCAGATTGCATGTTTCGTACAAATGAGAATACTGCAAAATGCACACCTTTGAAGTGAAGGGAATTACAGCAATCATCAGTCCTTTCTCATATGCCTGTATAAATAAATAGTATCAAAGGACTGTCAGGCAGTACGCAGAGACATATTTAATCCAATTGGCAGAATCACCCCTCCAATACAAGCACGTGAATATACGTAAAATGGAAGTTATAGAAATAAATGAGATCAAAACAGGTCAGGCATGGCAACACGGTAGGGAGAGAACTCTGAAATTGATCACGGTAAAGACTATTTTGGGTATAATTAGCACGCAGTCACACAAATCAATTTTGTCCCAAAAATGAAAAATCTAAAATACTGATTCCGCTCCAAAGAACGTACCTCCGCAATAAGAGATTTTGGGTCAATTTCCTTAGCTCTTAGGGCCTGGTTCCTTCCAATGGTAAATTTTCCCAACCAACTGCCCAGATTTTTTAGTAAAGAGCGTTCCTCAGAACTAGATTTGATAAGATCCGATCTTAACAAAACCTGCACAAGCAAATCTAAGGTTCAACATACTTGTTTGACCATCAAGGGTAAAAAAGGTATAAAAATTAGAGTAACCAAAACCTTGCAGTTCTCATATGTAGCTTTCAGCATCTCCTTACTCAAGGATCTTGAGTTCAGTTTGTCAAAGAACTTCAGGTACAAATCATGAAAATTTGGTTCAATGCTTGCCCTGCCAAGGTAAACAGGTAAGCAAATTGTCGAGGTTAGAAAACTGATACAGAAAAAATAAGGAAACAAATGGGTATTATACCTTTTCATGACCATGTATTGTGCAAACCAAGGATAGTATTGTTCCTGAAGTACTTCATTAAATTCTTTTGCCTTGGCTTCCATATTAGAGGTAGATATATTGTTAATCATAAACAAGACCTTGTCGTGCACTTCAGACGGAGGAGTCTAGACCAAGAGGAAAATGAATTAGCCCAATAAAAGTTGTGTATTCTCCGACGAGAGAGCACGCCAAGGATATACCAACCTCAATCGGTCTATCTCTTTGCTCTGCTGCTGCTACAAGTGTCTCAATATTTAAAGCGGCTCCAAATCCCGTAGTGTAGGAATGTTGCCGAGGCAAGCCTATAAAAGAGGGCCGTGACAGTAACTCGTTGAGTGGTAATATAGGGATAACAAAGTAAAGAAAACTGAATCAAACTTGTTACTGTGAATATCACGAGCAATAAGTTCACCTGTGGATGTACTTCGATTGCGCAGAAAACCAGTGGCATGAGAAGTAGTTGACATGCTTGTAGAATGAGCTAGTGAAGGTGGAACAGTTGTCTGCAGTTAAAAAATTGCAGTAGGTCAAAGAAAGAGACAACAGGTATCTAAATAAGACAAACAGCAGGACAGCCAAGCATCTCACTATACCAAATATGAACTAACAAACTAACAGGCTACATATAGAAAATCCCTGATACCTTTAGATTAATAGCTGAATCAGCAGGTGCCGAAGAAACTGGAGGTTGGCTAGGTAAAATGCTCTTATTTTGAGAGGTGCCCATGGAGACCTTGGACCTGTCCCCAAGGACACTCTGTTGCCTTTGCTGCAAAGGGTAAGGTGTCCTTCCTAGCTGGGTTGGAGATGTACCCATCAACTGCCATGATTGTTCAGCCTGCACAAATCCAACCATGTCAATCAGGAAAAGGGATTCGATCATAGTAAAACACATCAAATCAGTAAGCACTTATTATCCTAATAAAATACCACGAAATACATTCCTGAGAGCCCTTATTCATTTCAATTCAATGATTGCAGCAGATATAATTTTACCCTTTTCCTTAAGTTTTTGGGCTAATTACCTCCATTGTTTCAATAGATGACGGCCCAGAAACAAGCTGCTCTGCAGAAAGCAAGTTGCCCATGCTGGGCTCGTTTTGACTTGATGAAATCCTGGCAAGGGCTCGCTCAATTGAAGAAACCATTTCAGCATGAGTTCCACGAAGATGTGAAATCTGCAATATGTGGTTGCAGTATTGCGGCCACTCTATTACACGATCCATGAACTGTTCCAATGCTGTCGTGCCAAACATAAACATCTGCAACCAAACAACCATAAAGACACACATTTTACAGATCAGTCAGCAAATGGGGACACATAGTTAAGAAAGATACTACCTTTGTTTTTTAATATACGACGTTTTGGACATTTTTTCCACATTCATATGTCTAAACTTGTATCTAGACATGTTTTAGTGTCCTTAGTGTCCATAACTCCATATACTAATTTTTGTGTGTATCTACAAAACATGTGCAATAGCTAAAACATCTAATATTAAACGGTTTGCTAGTTCTAAGTCGCCTGAGAACTCACGAGTTTTAAGTCGCGTCCACCACCGTTCGATCATGCGTCAAGATGCGTGCGTTTTTCTTTTTTTCTTTTCTTTTTCACGTTTTTTCCAGTTACAAGTGGTTTGCAACTGAATTTTTTCCAGTTACAAGTTGGTCTAAACTGATTTTTTTTTAGTTACAAGTGGGTTGTAACTGGATTTTTCAGTTGCAAGTGGGTTGCAACTGAATTTTTTCAGACATTTTTTGAATTTAAACATTTTTGGGCCAAAACGCCATGCTTAGGTCACGCGACTGAGAACTCACGAGTTCTAAGTCGACTGAGCTCTAGGCACGCCCTATATTAAAAACGGAGGGAGTAAAAGCTAACCTTTGAATCAATGGACTTGCGCAAGGCATCAAGAACAGCACGTAGAGCAATCCCAAGTCCGAGATGAGCCACAAGTTGATGTTTAATTAGGGATCCTATTTTCAAAGATGCAACTGGATTAGAGAATGAAACATGATTGGTGCAAAGAATGACTTTTGCAGTTCTGCAGAACATGTCACATGCAAGCAGCCAAGGCATTTGATTAAAGTTTAGATTACAATTGCCCTAATTGAAACTGTAATGTAGCAGAAATGAACAGGCTTTGAACTTTACTGATATGATAAACTGTATGTTACAGGCAACAAAACACGCATCTGTATTAACATAGAATGTGTGGGCATCTGAGTCAAAACATAATGCAATCTAAACTTGCCTTGTTTGGATAAAGAAAAGAGAGATAAGGTATTGATGCAAAGAAACGTGTGACATTCTTCTAACCTAATCCAACACAGTGAAAGCTTAAAACATTGTGACCCTTTCAAGCTAGATTTTCTTTGATGTGATACTACATATGTTCTCGTGCAGCAAAAGATTTTGTATGCAAGTCCACATAAGCCGTGAGCAGTTTAAGCACAAGACAGAACCAGAAAAGAGTAATTTAATGGGGAAAGCTACGTCGAGTCACAGTTCAACATGATAAATCGCTCATGAAGGTGTAGCAAAGTAAAGATATACTCACCAAACAGCACAGCAGCTAGTTTAAGCTGCTCATCAGGATACTTAGTGAAGAACTTGTATTCCTCAAACAGATTTGAGATCATACAGTTCAAAATCGCTTGCTCCCTGGATATCAATAACATTCATGTAATCCAATTGTCAGCAACAAAACAACTATGTGACTATATAAACCAGAATATTTCGAACAAGATAAGTCCAATTCACATTGATCTCAGAAATGCACCTCTTGTCTACAGATTCTTTGAAGCGGGTGAGCATTTGTATCATAGCATCAACGCTTATCTGTCCAGAAAACATCTGCTGAAAATACGCATTTGCTTTTACTTCAACATCATCTGAACCACCCTCCGAGGTAGGGATGTCCCTTACTACAGAACCATGATTCTTCGATTCATAAACAGTACATAATTCCCTTAGTTCATCAGATAGTTGGTTCGATAAGAGCTGTCCCGAGTGAGACTTGAGAACCTGTAAATGTGGATCGCGTGTGAAACATTGACAACTAAGAACTAAGCCAACAACAAATTGAACAAGTACAATAGCCAAAGACTCATTCGAACCTTTATAAAGGGAGGACAAGCCTCCCAATAAATATCTGTAACACTAGCTTGAGGTTGTTCCGTGGTACCTTCTACTGCATAAGATGCGGCATTCATAGTTTCTTTCACGAAATCAACACATTCCTGGGAGTCAGAACTCACATGGTTAGGTAGGAGATGCTAATTTTGAGATGTCAATGAAAAGTACTACCTTGGTTTCTTCCTTTTTACTTGTCTTTCAATGTTGACCACAACTTTTTAGAACGCATTTTTCCATTAAAAAGAAAGTTTAAAGAATAAATATTATAGTGATTCAGATCTATTTTAGTGACAAATCTCGTACTAGCATTTACATATGATGAATCCAAACAGTCGTGTGTTTGCGGTTAAAGTTTCTAGACATTGATGCATGATGCTACACGAAATCTAAAAGGGGAAGTATTGAACTATACATAGCAGATTTGGAACTCCGCAGCAAGTACGGAAACGGCAAAACATCCATGAATAAGATGTAGTAATTACTAATTAGGGCATAATCACGAATATTACCTCAAGAAAATTTTCCTTGTATACAAATAACTTTTCAGTCAGCCATTTCTCAAGATGACTGTGATCTTTCCTAGAAGCAGCAGCAGCCAATCTAATGCTGAATGTGAATGGAGTAGACTCAAGGACAGCCGATAGTATCTGTTCAAACGGAAATAAAGTTTAAATGATTCAAACAAAAGATAACAAAATATTGAGAAGACATTGTAACATTATTTTTGTACAGTGTCAGTAACCAAATATATGTTCTACAATAAACGTGTATGTGTTCATCATTGTACAGTTTTTAGATAAACTTCATCATTGTACAGTGTTCATCATCAAATTTGTGTTTTCTTCCTCCTGGAGAAGCTAACATTTTCCGGAGTTGTAAAGAGCAAAATACTACCCCTAACTTACAAAAAAACACTGGAGAAGCTGCAACAAAATTGTTCAAAATCGACATCTCCTTTGTGTTACTGTGTTGTACAAACCTTCATGTCTTGACACACATCGACAATTCTCAGAAGACAGCTTGGATCAGAATGAGCACCAACAAATCCTCGAAGAGTGAGGCAAGGGTTAATGTGCCAGAGATGGTTCACCACATTGCTCTTTGTGGCGTCCTTCAGTATAGCAGGAAATGCACAGGATAGTACTTCGAATTGGAGGAGATTATAAGCAGTCTGGATAGCAGTGTGTCAGATTTAACAATAGTAAAATGATATAAAATGGATATAGCTTGTTAAGCGGGACTAGAAAGTCATACGTTGACGTGTCCAAGACCAACAAGTAACAGTTCAGGGCAACGCCCCAGGGGATCCTCAAACATTGATCTCACCGACACAGTGTGTCCAGCTTCAGCAAGCTGGCATAAAACCTCTAGAAGGTCAAGGCAGAACCAAGCATGATTGCCGAGACTGAGACTTGCGAAGTCCGGAAGTGCCTATAAGAAATTACAACTGTTAGATGTACGAAATGCACAGTCTTGTCCATGAGCAAGGCCATATGTTATCAAGATAGTACCAGCTGCCTCGGACAATGTGCAAATGTAAATATAGTAGCAGGAGCAGACACTGCATGCTTTAAAAATGAAATCTGGCCTTCTGTATTCCTCCACATTGACCCACAAACGGCATGAAGCGGAAAGGGCTCCTGTATTGTTCCATAAATTTGTCAGTCAAGGAGTTGTGTCTGGTGAAGTGTCCTTACAGAAACACATCTATATATACCTTGCAAGCACGATTGTATATAGACATCAGTAAATAGAAAGCTGCTTCATCAGGAACACTGAAACCATCATGATCAAGATTTTCCATTACATGCACCCAATTAGTACTTGGCGCCTATATTGGAAAGAACAACCAAATTAGAATGTAAAAGTGGGAGGCAAAGGAGAACAATTCAGCACAACGGCAAATAACTCAAGAGCTCACAAGTTCGTTGATTGATTCCACAAGAACATCCGTGTTCCATGTAGTCAGTTGAGGTGAGTCACTCATGTGGGTATTTCGAATAGCAGATACAAATGTTGCATATGTGTTATTGGCCTCTCCAAGACTATTTTGAGTGCCAATAACTGCCCCGAGCAACTTAGATACTGCCACGTCATCAAGAGGCTCAAAAGTTGAAAGTATTTCCTTACACTGTGTGCTGTCAACAGTACATCCATAGCCCAACTCAGTTATAATGTCAGCCATACTTATTTCTTTCCCAATTTCAGAAAGAAGTGACTCAAAATCATCATTTGTGCTAGCAAAGTACATATCCAAATGTCTGCATGAGACAGAAATTAAGGGGGTAATGAATAAATGAACAAAACGAAATGCCAAGAAGTACAAAGTTTAGCTATTGAAAGACTAAACACCTTGATGAATTTGTTGCCAGAACATCATTCTGCTTTATTGGGATAGGGGCAAAATATGGACTCTGCCTGATTTCCAGCAGAGAAGTAATGTTACTAAAAGTATCAATATGCTTTGACAGGCCATCAGTATGGTGAAGGAAGACAACAATTTCATGAATTTGGTCATTGGATACTGATTGATTAGGATTCAAACACAGCTCCTCAATTTGAGCAATTGCAAATTGTTGCCCTGGAAATGAAAAGATGTAGAAGTGTTAACCACCAACTAAAAATAGAAAAAGCGACCATGAAAACAAGGTTTAACTTCACAGACTGTTTACCTTTCAGCTTCAAGCCTGAATTATCAGAATCTGACAGTGCAAGACCAATACCAACTCTCTCAGCTACTGTTAGTTCAAGGTCATTCGACAGAGTCTCGAGGAGGCCATCAGTAGCAGATAAAGGCATCAGAGCCTCACAAAAACAAGTACTGAAGTATGTTTTATCCAGACAATATCTGAAAATGCCAGATAAAAGACCATGTTTCAACTGGAAGTTCTTCACCTCCCTGGCATTCAAAAACACTTCATCCAAACAGACTTGGAGCAACAAAAGACATCCGTCAAGACCACAGTCAACTAACTGAAAAGGGGTAACATATACATATTAGAAAACCTCTCTACCAAACTCAGATTTAATTGTTACTTTTGCTTATATGGGAAATGATTAAGCAATAAACTTCTCACAAACTGCTAGATTGTGAGAAAAGATGGCTCCCTGAATTACATAAACAACTGCCATAAAAGCAGGAGATATGTTAACTATAAACTCGTAGTGGCAAGTATCATAGATTCTTCCATCCACACTGACCAGAGATCAAGCTTGTATTTGCTAATGAAGCTGGTATAAAAATTATTATAAAAAAAGAAATTCCGTAGCCTTACAAAATAACCACATACAACTAATGAAGCGACAATCAATAAGCGCACAAAAAACGCCATTGATGTGACAAGAATGCACGGTTAAGCCTTTAGCCCTTGATAGGTTGCTTGTAATAAATTCTTTCGTAGAATAAAAGTACGGCTTATGGAAGTTCAGAAAACATGAAGGAACCCGCTACAATATCAGAAAGCTCTAATGCATTCCAAGTAAGAAACTGAAGGTTGCCCAATCAAGAGCGGCCTCTGGGCTTTAGAGCCAAGACAGAGTCTCCTGCAGTTGTCACCTTCCTTATCATGTGATCCCACGACATCGCAAGTCTGGAACTCCAAATAGCTGCTCTCGCCGCACTCACTAGATTGCATGTTGTGTGTGGGCATGCTGACACTGCTTGTTTGTGGCTTTTTGAGTACCCTGTGCAACCGACACGGAGAATCCCACATGCTGGTGGCGCCACCGGCTGCATCTGAGCCCACGTGCTTATTTCGCACACTATGTTTCCTATTGACATAGAGACATAGAGTCATAGACAGTGAATCCTTGTATATTTGGGACGAAAAGATGTAACCCCATGATTTGCAGCACGCATTCACATCACATGACGGGTACAGATAGCTCGATCATGATGTAATCTTGGGTGCATGTGAAACAAAATTTAAAATTCTAGTTTCGAATTACATTGCGAGCTGAGAGGACTGTAGTAATAAGATCAAAATTACTCGTGACGACTTGTCAGGGCTACCACGCCGCACATAGGCAGGTCTTGGGGATGTATGCCGAGAGGGTTGGAGGGTGCCCTAACTTGTCGGGTGAGGTGAGATTGGACAAACACGCCCTAGAAGAAGAACTCGGGCGGGCACAGCAGGAATCAGATCGAATCGCAACAGGAAGCTACGAACGGCCGAACGTATAATGTACTAGTAATAGCAATGATTATACAGACACTCGGGGGGCAGCGACCAGGTCGACCGAGAGAGAGAGAGACTGTCGACAGCACAGCAGCACGCCGTAGCAGATCCGGACGAGCGGCGGGCGAATCGGACGGGGGGCAGCGCGCCACGGCGAAGGCGGTGCGCGGTAGGGAGCAGAAGGGGGGCGGGGCGGTGGGTCTAGGGTTTGGTGGAGGGTTACCTGGCAGAGCTCGCGGCGAATGGATTCGGAGTTGGAGTCGGTGGCGCCCTGGAGCACCAGCCGCACCTCGGCGGCGACGTCGTGGTTCAGCGGGACCATCTCGCCGTTGGGCGACGCCGCGGCGGGGCGGGCGGCGGGGGCGCTAGGGCGTGGGGAGGAGGGTTCCGGCTGTCCGCTGTTGCGAGAGGGGCTTTGCGCAGGCAGGCAGGCAGATGGATGGAGCGCGGAGTCGCGACGAGTCCTCGAGTTTATACCGCGTCAGGCCGATCGATCGATCGATCGATCGGGCAGAACCGACGGGTTGTGTCTCGAGGTGTTTTTGCGTCGATGAGCCTCTCCCTGGCCGTCCATCTGTGGATCGACGGCTCGCCGAACGGTCTCAGCTGCCAAATCTTATGGATATGGATATATCTTTGGGATATAAATGTTTCGTATTTATTTGTATCTGCACAAACTCATTGATGATGAGTCTATACTTTGTGTATGTAGGGGTTTGGATGTGAGTCTAGGTCTTGTTAGGAGTTGTTTTGTCTCTCACGAAACGCCCCCCCCCCCCCTACCCCCGTAACCTACAAAGTCATGTAGCAGCGATCAATAGAAAGTGAGTGAGAATACGAGGACTAGTCGAGTAAAAAAGATATGAAGGAGGTCGAGTACATGCAAGGGTGGTTGCATTGTCATGAGCTCCCTATCAAGAAAGACGGCGATGGTTGAGGTGTTGCGGGAGTGACGGCTCAACTGAGGAGTGAGCTCGTCGATGCAATTGGGGAAAAAGGAAGTACACAACTATTTTTCTACATTTTTTGAGGGTTTATAAGGACTTTACGCATAGCAAAGCGCTCGTTTTTTGTTGTTGGCACTGTGTCTCTGCGGCACATCGGGTACTCACTTAAATAAGACATAGACCAAAAATCATGGAGCGTTGATGGAGAAAAAAATAGGTATAATGCATCAATCGACACCAATAGCTATTTGAGGAGCCCGTAAAACTTCACGAATGCATGCATAAAGTGAACCAGGACAGGATAACATGAGAATAGCACATACATCATATTAACAGCCACAACAACCTCGAGACTCGTACAACATCTATCTAGGAAAATGGCAGAAAAACAGCTTGCTTGCATCAAGCAGAAAAAGCTCAAGTTCGTTACTAGAACTCACGGCCGCTATTAATAACAACATTCTCATGATAATTCACAAAAAAAAACATTCTCCAATGAATCGTCACTCTCTTCCAGGCTTAGAACATTTAGCAATGATGAACCTAACAGACAACTATAACAAAATTCTATTGAACAAACATTCGTGAAAGGTGGGTTTTTGGACCGTTATAAAAACAAATTTAGTATGTTTAATTTTAGAAAGTAAATATTACATGCATAAGTTTAGTCAACCGTAATAACAGCTAAGTTTAACCAATGTCAACACAAAAATATAAACATTTACAATACCAAATTTGTAGCAGTAGATTTACCATAAAATATACATGGCGAACCTAACATGTGTACCATATAATGGCTAACACAAAAGAGGTACGTATACGAAGATGGAGTCATGGAGACGATGTCTATAAGTATCCAACACGAGAGTTATAGATTGATCCACGTCAGAAACATGGACGATCGACAACGACCACCTATCCTGATCAGCTGCACACAAGTCCATTGTCCACATCCTCTCAAGAACATCGTGTGTCCGCTCCAGTGCATGTATATAGGGTGGCGCAACCCAGTCTTCATTCTCACGCACAAGTTCCACATCACCCTGAGTCGTTCCTCGTCGACGTTGGCTCCTTTTGGAAAAAATAACCAGATGGAGGCCGCAGCATGCCAACATGGAGCACCAAATGGCCAGAGCCACCGGGGGCGCCGGTGCTACATGTAACAGGAACCTTGATCGACGACCTCGTCTATTTGGGTAAGGGCTATGACAGGGGCGTCAATGTTCTCTCTAGTGCCTATCGATTGCACAAAGGTGGTTGAAATCGACGTCGGGGAATGTCCTCCATGCCTAACCACTACCAACCTATTACTTTCTTGCTTAGTCATGGATAATAGGAATAGTTATGGGTGTTCCGGTAACTCTGAGTCTCATACAACAACAACTTTTGATTGTGTACGTCTCTCGGACTAACCTGCTTCATCATGATGTTGATGTGTACTCCATAACTACAAACTTTCATAATAAAATGAAATAGCCGTTCATGGTTCTTTGTCATACGTTTTCATGTTGCCATATGATTAATATTGGATGACATCGACAATTGGATCGCTAAAATAGCAAGTGACGTGGATAGGTTGTATGTGTAGATGGAAACTATTAATTACATTTAGTGGGGTTTTGTTTTATAAGATGTTTTAAGTGTTACACATGTTATATAGGTTCACAATAATTTGAGTGCAGTATATACACTAAAACATATCTAAAATTCTAAATACATGTGTGTTACACACATGAATATGAAATTTTGATATAACATATTATATTATGAAACAGAACGAGTATATCATGGTACGCAGTGGAGGGCAGAAGGTGTGGAAATGACCCATGATAGTGAGTGGACACACCACACGCCTTCGTGTATTTGACACTCCACCGCCAGCTCCTCGGACAAACCGGTTGTCAGTGAGTGCATTAGAACGGATTGCAGCTGAGCGAGGTCTGCGGAGAAGTAGATCGAGTTGCTGCTCAGCGAAGGGAGGTCGATGGCCGAGGCGGACAGGCATCCGTAGTTGTTGAGGAACAGCACGCGGTCAAGGAGGCTCCTCACCGGCGTCAGCTTGGCGCCGCCGTGATTGTTCAACTCCACCTTGTACAATATGAAGCCTGCCCGTTCCCGCCGACGAGCTGCATCTCGTTGGAGGGCGAGTAACATCTGTCCTTCGGACTCCACGAGGAACATCTGGTAGCGCCGGTGGCGGGAGATATTCGGAACCCGAGCCACAGCCACAGGAAGATCAAGCGGTGGTCGTCGTCTCGGAGTCGTAGGGTACAGCTGCACGATCTCGAACGAGCCAGCCATGGTGCTGGTGGCGTAGAGCCTTCCTTGGAAGACCAAGGTGTTGGAGACAGAAAACCGTGGGTGGAGGATCTCCCAGCAGTCCGAGCCGGCCTCCGCACCGACAACCACCTCACTGTATGGGAACGGGAACCAGACGACGACGGTGATGGAGGAGGAGGAGGAGGCCGCGCTGCACACCGCGGCTTTCATGGCGAGGAAAGCGCCCCTATACTTGATGGCCTCGGGGTACACGGACGCGAGCGACGGGAAGTGGATGGTGCCGTGTGTGAGCGGGTTGAGCACGCGGATCTCGGCGGTGCTCCTGTGCAGGAGGACGAGAAGGCCGTCGCTGAAGCCGATGACCCGGTGGTCACGGTCACGGAGGTCGGGGACGCGGACGCGGTGGCGCCGGGCCGTGCGCACGTGGAACAGGTCGACCTCGCCGGCGTCATCCGGTCGGACAGCATCTCCGTCGCAGAGCGCGATCCAGCCGCGCAGGCGGAGGCGCGGGTCTTGCAGGGCGGGGTCGCGCTCGCGCGTGCAGGCGCGCCAGCCGGAGCAGACGGCGCGGAAGACGACGTAGTCCACGATCTGGCCGCTTTCGAGGAGGCGATCGGTGACGAGGACGGCCATGTCGGCGGGTAGAGAAGCCCAGCCGCCGCTTGCCTTCTCCAGCCGGCGGCGCTTGTGGCCGGCGCGCTTGAGCGTCATGAAACCGACTGAAATAGAGCAAGAACGAACAAATTAAAGGAACGATTAGGTTGCTGGTAGTATATGTTTGGTTAGCTTCGTGCTTGTTTCAAACTCCAAGCGCCAAACAAACTTGGATACGAAACAGGAGCTAATTCAGTCGGGAAGAATCAGAACCTGCAGATGGGAAGATGTCCGGTGGAAACCAAGTTACATCAACAACCTGTGAAGACCATCGTGATGAACAAAGAACATTTTCCTTTTTTTTCTTTGATAAAAACGTAGACGCTCACAAACACGCACGTACAGACACCCCCTATGACCGCACACACGTAAAACCTACCCCTATTAGCAGGATATTCACACTGGGTATTCAAAGTAAAAAAAAATCCATTGTAAACCTGAAGGTTCATAATTATTTTTCAATGGAACGGTACAGGCACACAAATTTCCAAATTGTTCAATAATAAACATTAAGGTTCACGATTTTTTCTCAACAACAACATCGTGGCAATCACTAATTTGCCGGTATGAAACTTGGAAAGAAATCAAGAAGGAATGAGATCAGATTTTAGAGCCATACCGTGAATCCCTTTGCTGCCGCCGGTCGCCGGATTTGGGATCCCTCCGTGAATCTTTCCCACAACTCGGTCGCCGGTCGCCGGATTCAGCTATTGGCGCCGGTCACGTCGCCAATCGCCTGATCGACTTCGTGAATGGAGCAATCGCTGTGTTGCCGTGCTGGCCTCGCTAGAAGGTCAGGTCGTGATGTTCTGGGCCAACAGTCCAACACATAGTACTACTACCTAATATTTTTTTACCAAAAATAATGGGTATTCGGCTGAATACCCATGAATACGTTTGTGCCCGCCACTGCCTCCGAAAGACTGGTCCGGCATATCTTGAGCTTGACGAAGTCACCACGGGCGCCTCGCTGTTGACGAGCACGTCACCTCCCACTGAAGCATAGCGCCGGTTTAATCCTGTAAAATTCAGAAAAGTGTGAGCACCCATGTCAAGTCTGGGACTTGAACCTGGGTGGGCTGGTTCCACCACAAGGAACCAAACCAGTTGATCTAGGCTCACTTCACAACAAAGAACATTTTCCGTATAGGAGTGAGAAGACTTTTTTGGCTCGAGTTCAAGTGCTCCCTCCATTTTTTTTTGTAAAAAACAGAAAATCAAATTTATGATCTTCAGAAAAAAAAATTGAAAAAGATTCTGGGTGTAGCCAATAGTATGTCCCATGAACGTCTAAAATATCAACATAAAAACTTTGTATTTTGAGCTACACAAAAAAATAAAATAAAAAGCTTAGTATGCAATTTTTTTTTGAATTTTAGTATGCATAATTTTAAATATCAAAGTTTTATAAGATTTATTACTTATTTGTGTAGCCCGTAATAAAATTTTCAAATTGATATTTTTTGTATAGTTTTTTGAAACTCGTAGATATGGGGAGCACGGGAGCTCGGGAGTCTACATACTTAACTTTTTCTTATCACATGGCAACATATCCTAAGCATCCGAGTGTTTTCTGCAACCTCAAATCACACGCACATCACTACATCAAAGATTCAATACGTCGACGTCCAGTTCCTTTATCGGGCCATCGGTGTAAGGATTGAGTTGGGCTGCCTACTAAACTGGTTGTCAGCTCAGATTAGCCGTCGGCATAGCTCTCTGGCCAGTTCAGATTAGCAATTGGCGAGCTCTATTTTTCTTTTCAATCTAAATGTTTCTATTTCCTATATTTCCTATGATGTAGTTATGTTTACATTTGATTTTTTCTTACATGACACTTTTAAAGATATCACATTTATTTGGCACATAGGTAATTCATGGTGTGATAAACAACACCGTCGAACTGAGTTTCCAAATTAATTTTAGAAATAATTTTTTCTAATGTTAAGTGCCAAAATTGATTATTTTTTATACAGGTAAACAAATTTGGTAAAAAAGGCACCCATCTAATTTTCACATATAGTGGTTCATATTTGATGGACAATACAAAAATGGTAGGAGTTTTCTTACATTCTATCTAAATTCTCGTTTTAAATAGTTTTATGACGATTTTTCGAAAGTAATCAAATTTTGAATTATAAGTGTGTGATAGTTTGCTCTGAAATTTTACAAAAATTATATTAAGATATACAACTAGTGAGAACAGAAGATAGTTTTAAATTTTTTGATAAAAAAAGCCATGGTGGCCATTTTAACATTTTTTTCAAAAAAAATCAAATAAAGTGGAAAAGTACTCTTGCCACCTGCGTCGCCATTCGCCATTTCTCGATTTCTCTCGTTGCCGCCGCATCATCGCCATCTGGCTTCAGCCGCAACTGGCTAACTCCAACAACGTCACCACTCGTGAGATCTAGCGCCGTCCGTGCGACCGCAAGGTCGATTCTGGTTTCTCAAGAGCTGCTTCAGGACCTCGTCCACATCCAAAGGTACCTCCTTTCTCCTCTTCCTATTGCTTATCAAATACGATACTCTCTTCATATCAAAATATAAGATATTTTAACACAAGATATGCATGTGGATCGTATCTTATGCTAAAACGTAAAGGATGAGGGAGTAGATCATAACAAACTCTTATGACACTTTTTTATCCTAGCGTAGGGGAACTCTGCTGCTGGGACGTCGACGACCTCCAGCACAAGGATACACGCCATCAACTACAGCATCCAGGTCATCGTACTCTCCCCAACCCTGATATATATGATGGTGGTATGTATGGCTGGCTACTGGACGTGCTCATATCTGCTGTGTGTGCATAATGTATCTTCTTGCCAAAATCTAAATGCCAAGAATATAGGCAGGTTAGGGAATTCTGCGGGAAATTTTGCTAGGAAATACTTGTGTCTTGAGGCCAGTGAGCGTGGACAGAGGTAATCTGCAGCACCGAAGATAACATGCAAGACCGAAGATAACAGGATTTACACGAGAACTTACCTGTGGCAAGATGGTTAGGTCGGTGGTTGTACCTCCAACCCACCAGAGTTCAAACCCCATGTTTGACGCTGGTGTTTCTCGTTTAGCCGGAATATTCTTCAGTGGGAGGCGACGTTCCCGTTGACAACGAGGCGTCTGTGGTGATTTCGTCAATCTCAAGACCTGACCCGCCGGCTCAGTCTCTCGGAGGTGCTCATAGGGGTAGGGTGTGCGTGCGTGCGTTCATAGGGGTGGGTGTGTGCGCGTGTATATGAGCGCTTGCGTTGTACTGCGTTTCTCGAAAAAAAAGATAACATGATTTACACATGTTTTCTCCTCTACTTCACAACGTTTTGTGCTTCGGGGGACGGCACGGGAGCAGAGGGGAGGGACGGGTGGTGAAGTAGAGGAGGCTGACGGCGGGACTCAGTTGGCGGCTTTTTATCGGGCCGTCGGTGTAAGGACCGAGCTGGGCTGCCTATTAAACTGGTCGTAGCTCAGATTAGCCGTCGGCATAGCTCTTTGGCCAGATTAGCCATTGGCGAGCTCTATTTTTATTTTCAACCTTAATTTTTCTATTTCTATGATGTAGTTATGTTTACATTTGATTTTTTTCTTACATGATACTTTTAAACAAAGCACCTATATTTGGCACATAGGTAATTCATGTTATGAGAAACAACGCCGTCGAACTAAGTAATTCTTCAGGCTAGTGAGTGTGGAAGAAAACAGGGACAAAGAGACTGAGAGAGAACTTGCGCCTGGCGACCTAACCCTAGCCTCCGCAACTCGCGCCGTCGTCGCCGCCGCCTCCTCCCTCTCCTCCCCCCTCCCTCCTCTCGCGCGCCCCCCGCTCCCCCGTGGCGGCGGTGCGCGTCCCAGCGTCTCCTCCCTAGACCCCCCTCCAGCCCTTCTCCTCGTCGCCGCCGTCGACAGTGGCCACCGGGCGCGCGACCCGGTTGGCGCCGGCGGCGGTGGCCTGACCTTGCCCGCGTCTTGCAGGGGGGAGACGGGGCTTCCCTCTCCTGGCGGCGGTGAACCTCGGGTGGCGGCGCTCCGGCCTCGGTTTCGTCCTCCAGGCCGGGCGGTACGTGTCTACGGCGGCTTCCTCGAGGGTCTGCGCAACGGCGTCGCAAGACTCCGGCGGTGGCGTGGTGGGCTCCGTGGTAGAGGGGCGTGCCCCGGCGGCGGCAGCCCTGGTCTGGTCCTCCAGGCCGGGCTCCAGATCGGGGCGGTTGCTGGCTGCGGGCTGCTTTCTCTCCGGCACAGCTTTCTCCAGGGCAGCAAGGCTGGATTCCAGGAAGCGGGCAGCGGAGCCGAGCGCCACCTCCGTCGGCGACGGTCCATCGACGCAGCGACGCAGGGCGGGGCCAGATCTGGACCGTGGCGGGCCAGGTGGGCCTGCTGCGTTCCTGAAACAAGTGTGGCCGGTGTGGTGTCTCCGGCCGAGGTCGTGGTGGTGGTGGCTGTGCAGTGCGGCTGAGGAGTGCCGTGCGTGTGCGGGCCAGATCTTGGCCAGGTGGGCCCGTGTCGGGCGGCGTCCTCTTTGATGCTACTTGGCCTTCCCGGTCGTGTGTGCTAGGTGATTGGCTGTGCTGGTGTGGTGTTCCTTAGACCGGTTGTGGTTCGGCTGGCCCGGGTGAACACGTGGGCACGACACTGCTACTTGGTGGCGGGGATCCTTTGGGTCTTCTGGTAGAAGGAGTAGAGACTAGTGCTGGGGTTGGCACAAGGGTAGCACCCTTGCTGCAATGCGACGGCGGGGCTTCACGAGCCCATTCGGGCACGGCTAGGCCAGGTGGCCTGGTTTGACCTGCTGATGCATCTGGTCGGCTATCGCTGGAAGGCGGTGGAGGTTGTTCCCTCTTGCGTGCTCCTGCTTTGCAAACCCTTGTCAAAGTCTCTTCCTCTCTTCTTTACCGGTCTCGTAACGTGTGTCGCGGTGAGACGTTGGTGGCTGCATGACCGTGGTGGCGTATGCTGGTGTGCGGCGAGCTTGGTGGAGCAATACGAAGCGTCTAGGAGTTATGGTGGAGGAGACGGGAGAAATCCTCGTCGTTTGACACCGGCACGGTGACGCCTGTGGACATCATCGACCTTCTTGAGGGTGTCGGATGTATCTCCTCTCCACATCTCATATCGTACCGGGGGAGACCCTTGGACTCGTCCGAGCAGCAGTGTCGTCATCGTCGCTTTCCTTGTTGGAGGTGTTGCTTGGTACGTGACGCTTCGGAGATCTGGGAGCGTGGTGGGATTTCTCCGGAGGGCGCAACGGTCGCGTGTCACCCTTCGTCGAGCCACTGTTGTTGGCTTTGTTTTCTCTTCTTTTTCTTTTTCTTTTTCTCTCTCGTTTCCTTTTGGGCGTTGTGCTGTCTGGCACAACAGCGGTCTCAATAGGTGGTTGCTTTATTTATAAAGCGGGGCGAAAACCTATTTCGAGAGGCTAGTGAGTGTGGACAGAGAGGTAATCTGCACGACCGGAGATAACAAGATTTACACATGTTTTCTCCTCTACCTCACAAAACGTTTTGTGCCTCGGGGAGCGGCACGGGAGTGGAGGGGAGGAGTGGGGAGGGACGGGTGGCAAAGTAGAGGAGGCCGACGCGGCTAGTCCCGATCCGATCTTAGGCGAGTCTAGCTAAATGATGGCTGGCACCATTGTATACATCCTAATTTTTTTTAGATACGGTGACAATACGATCAGAAGCAAGGAGCAGCCTGAGATTCTGAACTAGGCGTGTTAGACACGATCAGAAGCAAAGAAGCCAGGTTGGTTAGCTCCTGCCCGTTTCCACTAGGATAGGCGCGCGCTCCTGGCTGGGATCAAGGGCTAGCTGAGATCCATCCAGAAAACTGTTTTTCTTACATATTTCTCCGTAAAAGGTGTGATAAGAAGGACCGTTCTGGTCCAATCGTGAGCGAAGTTTTGTTCCTCCGTGGCTCAAACAAATCTTTGTAATGTTCTGTGATATCTTCTTAATTAATATTGTAGCTGATCGTGGCCTTTAATCGTGGCAAGTCTATGACAGGACATTTTCTACATTACGGAAGTAGCCAGTACTTGTGATAAATAATCAAGATCTCTAGAGGATCAGATTTTTTTAACTTCAGACAACTTTATTATAGAATTAAAACACGATCATCTACAAGCAATGACAAGAGAAAAGGGGGAGGCTCATCAAACCAAGAAAAAAAAACCAACTCCCTGTGTTGAACCGTGGCAAGCAATCCCATGTGCAGCACCATTTGCTTCTCACGGACGATGCTGAATTGTTATCATGCCCAGCATCGTTAGTAGATGCCACCAGTCGTCGACCACTAAAGACTGGACACCAAATTATTCAGCAAGTTTAAGTCCTATCAGACGCACTCAGGCCTCAATGGCCAAATCAGTGAAATCACAAGCTGCTGCCACAAAGTTACCTCCCGCGTCGTGTTGTACATCTCAACTTGATATGTCTCGTTGAGATGCTGCAGTTATGTGTGCATAGTAAATGTACAAAAGACTTCTAAATAGTTAAGTACACATGCGCTATTCGTGCCCTTGATTTTATACCTTCTCTAATCTCTACGAAGTTCAGAGATTGCTGGGTGCTGACCATGCCTGCTCCATGATCATGTCCTTTGCATTGACTGTATATATGGTTGCACTTGTCTATTACTAGAAGATCTGGATATCCTTAATCACATTTGCCAAGATATGCTTGGCCGTCTGAAACCAATGTGCCTCTGATTGGGACGCGACAATTATGTGTCAATAGTGAATGACAAGTAATCTTTTCTGCTGGCAATATTTGGCAGGGTGGAAAAATGATTGAGAGAGGGAGAGAGCATCTTGGTGTCATTTTTTCCATATATATACATATCGCAGGTGCAGTGCTCTTATACTCATGTTCAGCGCCATCAACAATATTCTCCATGTCTTCCTATCTTGATTCTTGAATCGAAGGCCAACGATGGCGAAGAGCACCTGGTTTGTGTGACCGGAGCAGGAGGCTTCATTGGCTCATGGGTGGTGAAGATGCTTCTACTTCGTGGCTACTGTGTGAGGGGAACTGTTAGAGATCTTGGTAAGTAAGAGTATGGGTATTTGTCAGAGTTGAATTTATGTTACGATGATGTGCCTTAATTGCTAGTAGGGTGTTTGGGGTTTTTCCGGTTTCCGCAAGTTAACCGTGAAGTGTATGTTTTTTTTGTTGTCTCGTTTACCTATTTTTTTTACAAAAAGGTCACCCGTACTCTGCATCAAAATGATGCACACAACCGTCTTTTATTAAATATAAATTAGTGTCTGAGTCGCAAACAAAAGATACAAATCACTGATCACACAATGTTGAAACAAAAATGAGCCAGAAAAAAATGACCTATCCGTCTAATCTTCTAGTAAGATGCCACCTATTTTGGTAGAAGATAACCCGAACGACCACCATCATTCGAGAACATCTAGAATCCATAAGAACCCGCTGGGCTACCGGTAGGAGGGGTAGGAGGAGTGATTGGATCCAATGGGTAGCTTTTAGTACAAACCTGCATAAAGTGAGGAGTTTGAACCTTGTTAAAGACAATATAATTTCGGCAATTCCATTGCCCAAAAGGCTGACACACCGATATGAATCCTAGCTTAGTCCCTTTCTCAATCACATTTAGCTAACTTCAAACCATATGATGAATAATTAGGCGATTTAGCATATGATTTAATTCCCAATAATAATGAACAATTCATGACTAGAATAATATAGATTAAACTAATCATGTGATCTACGCAAACAGTAGATAAACAGATGCAATCTAGAGCATATACTATAAGTAAGAACTCTAGCAAAACTTCATATAGGAAGATCAAGAACACGTACGGTGCAGCGGCAGTCGCACCACTGGAGTTCCCCGTGTCGTCACCCATGTTGTCGATGAAGAGGCTGGTGATGTCGGGGAAGAAGTCGTCGTTGGGGAAGAACTCGAAGCCAGTAGTCGCGCGAGTGCGCTCCCCCAAAACCTGATCGCCCCTCTCCCGTGCAGGATCACAAGAGGGGGGGTTCCGGAGGCCTACTGTCCCTTCAACCGGTGCACGCCGGAAGACGGGATGGAGAAGACTTGGTAGACGGCGGCGCAATGCTCTGGAACGGTGTGAGACCATGTATCTCGTCGTTTTTGCTAGGGTTTGCCCCGGGCTGTATATATAGTGCGAGTCGGGTAGAACGTGGGCTGTAATCCACGATCGAGTCGGTAACGCCCCACGATCCATAGGAATAGGAAACGGCAAGATAATTAACGCGTCCGTTAATTACTAATCAATGACTATTAATTTTCCCGGACTGCAAAAATATAAGCTCGGCTCGGCGAGATTCCCGCAACCCGCGGCGCGTCGTGACGAGGCGAGGCGAGGCGAGCGAGGAGGAGGAGCGCGCGTGTGGCACTCTTCATCTTCTCTTGTTCTCACTAGCTCATACTAGTACTAAAACACCCCACTATATAAAGTGGTGCAGCTCACTCTCCACTAGCAGTATGGGACTAAACATTAGTCACGTACATGCACAACCAGCCAACCAGAATGGGCCATGACAATTTCGGATTTTAGTTGGGCCTTAGCCCAAGTATACTAAAATTCCAGCAATCCCCCACAAAGTCTCATTGGCACATTGTACCACTTTGTTCCAAAACATTGTTTTATATACCGGTGCTTAGTGGGGACTGTTAAGTTGAACTCCACTTAGAAACTTATGCTACGTTAGGCCACAACTTGAATAGTGGACTATGCCTTGAACTACAAGTTTGCTGCGACCTAATTTTACACAAGCCATTGACCGATACTAGGCTACCGCAAGGCTTCCCCGCGGTGTGGAGCTTATACGTCATACTCCAAGGCCTTTCATGAGTTTACTAAAGAGCACCCGACTCTCATAGACTGGGACGTTTAACAGTCAGACTCATATAGGTGTATTCCTCAAGAGATGCTCTGCAGGATAACATCTCCGCTTATAAAAGTAAGCCGCTTGGAACACATTAAGATAAATATCAACCTGCCATGCAGATCAGGAGAGTATTGCATCTTTGCGGAGTGGGATAGTAAAATGTAAGGATACTCTCCTCCCAGCCGACCAACAGCTTGTCTCCCACTTCTAATTCACGAGATCTCCGATCACATAGAGTATACCACTGTGGACAACTCATACGGTGGGTCTCAAACCCATCTCCCTCGATGCATTATCTATCACGTTACGTGATAAACCCTTTGTGAAAGGATCTGCCAAGTTTTTAGACGTTTGGATATAATCCAACGCAATAACTCCGGAGTTCTTTATTTTTCTGACAGATTTCAATCTCCTTTTCACATGCCTTGATGACTTCAAATTATCCTTAGAACTTTTAATCTTAACTATCACAGTTTGATTATCACAGTTCATAAGGATAGCGGGTATGGGTTTTTCAACCACAGGTAAGTCCATCAAAAGCTCTCGAAGCCACTCTGCTTCAACAGTGGCTGTGTCTAATGCTGTGAGTTCTGCTTCCATAGTTGACCTCGTTAAGATGGTCTGCTTGCAAGACTTCCAGGAAACAGCTCCACCACCGAGTGTAAACACATAACCACTCGTGGCCTTAATCTCATCAGCATCAGATATCCAATTGGAATCACTATAACCTTCCAGTACTCTAGGATAACCAGAATAGTGAATTCCATAGCTCGCAGTGCTTTTTAAATAGCGCATAACTCTCTCAAGCGCATGCCAATGATCATCTCCCGGGTTGGAAACAAACCGGCTCAACTTGCTTACAGGAAAAGAGATGTCAGGCCTCGTGGCACAAGCCAAATACATAAGCGAGCCAATGATCTGAGAATATCTCAGTTGATCTCTAGCAATGCCCTGATTCTTTCGAATCAACACACTGGGATCATATGGTGTTGGAGAAGGCTTGCAGTCGTCATACCCGAAGCGACTCAAGATCTTTTCCACATAGTGGGATTGAAGCAGTGTAATCCCACCATCACCATCTCTCAGCAGCTTGATGTTTAAGATTACATCAGCTACTCCAAGATCTTTCATCTCAAAACATTGAGATAAGAAATCCTTAACCTCCTTGATTAAATCAAGATTGGTTCCAAATATTAGTATGTCATCGACATACAGACATAGAATAACTCCCTCGCCCCCACCATGGCGATAGTATACACACTTATCAGATTCGTTAACAACGAAACCTGCAGCAGTTAAAGTTCTTTCAAACTTCTCATGCCACTGCTTCGGAGCTTGCTTAAGGCCATATAAAGACTTCAATAGCTTGCACACCTTTGCTTCCTGACCCGGTACTACAAAACCATCAGGCTGATCCATATAAATTTCCTCGTCTAACTCTCCATTTAGGAAAGCTGTCTTAACGTCCATTTGATGAACAAGAAGACGATGCGAGGCAGCCAATGAAAGTAGCACCCGAATCGTGGTCAGTCTAGCCACAGGTGAGTAAGTATCAAAGAAGTCTTCTCCTTCTTTCTGGGTATAACCCTTGGCCACAAGCCACGCCTTGTACTTCTCAATAGTACCATCAGGCCTAAGCTTTTTCTTAAACACCCACTTACATCCTACAGGTTTGCACACATAAGGACGATCAGTAACTTCCCAGGTTCCGTTAGCTAAGATGGAATCCATCTCACTACGGACAGCGTCCTTCCAGTAGTCAGCATCAAGAGATGCATAAGCTTCTGAAATGGTAATGGGGGTGTCATCCACAAGATACACAATGAAATCATCACCAAAGGACTTAGCAGTCCTCTGTCTCTTGCTCCTAATAGGAGCTTCATTGTCATCCTCCATGGGATTATCAGTGTGTTCTATCGGAATGGTAGGATCAGGAATCTCAACTAATTCCTGACTAGATGTATTAGGTATATCCTGATTTGATGAGCTAGACATACCCTTCATGGGAAAGATGTCCTCAAAGAAAGGCATTTTTTTAAATAATACTTTTTTCTTTAGAAATTAGGGAAATATTGCGCAGTTTGAGTAAATTGCAAAAATAACACGGCCTCGGTCAGGTGGTGGCCGACTGGGCTCGTCGGCCCAGAGCCGGCCGACCAGCGCTGAGAGAGGATCACGGGCGCGGCCGACTGCCTGATCGGCACCGATCGGCCACGGTTCGGCCACGTCGCGGCCGACTGGCCCGTCGGCTACCTCCTGGCCGACGAGGTCCTGTTTAACAGCCCGACCCCTTCTTCTTCCTCCCCACACGGTTTTCTCTTCCTCTCCTCTCTCTCTTTGTCTTGCTCCTCTTCCTCTCCTATCCACGAGCAGCAGAGTACGGGGAGGGCGCGGAGGGCGTGGAGGGTGCGGAGGCGGGCGAGCGCGGAGGCGGGCGAGCGCAGACGGGAGGGAGCCGTTGAAGGCGGAGGAGGCCGGACACGTCGAGCCCCACGACGGTGCCGCGGACGCCGCAGGTGACGGCCGCCCACGCTTCAAGGGTAAGACTTTTCCATGTATTAGGGTTAGGGTTAGGGTTAGGGTTTAGTTTGTATTAGTAGTTTCGGTAGAATTTTAGGTACGATGTGATATTAATATTTGATGCATTATAATATTTTTTAGGTGAGAAATTATGTCGAATGTAGTAAAGTTTGTTTTCTATTACGGTGTCGGTTCAGTAAAGAAAAATGAGTATGGGATGAACCTGAGTGAGTTTGAGCACGTCGAGTTGGATCTGACTGACCCTGAAAATTGGTCTGTTAGTCAGTTAAAAGATTGGTTGGCACAGTGTTTGGGATTAAATGCAGAAACACACACTGTCGGGGTGCACGCGTTATGGTTAAGGTCCAGTAAAAAAAAATTGTACACTCTGAGGCCGATTGATCGGGATTCTCAGTGGGTGAACTGGTTGCAAGGTTGCGAAAACAGGGGAAGCCACCCAGTTGCCTTGTTGCTTCCTGTCGTTAAGGAGGTAAATGTCAATCCTCCTGAAGGCGAGGGTGGGCACGATCCAGGGCAGAACAGTGCAGCAACCATGGAAATTGAACATGATGACAACCATGGTTACGAAGGAGGCAGTGCTTATGAATCAGGGCAGAGTAGTATGGCTGGAGGGCATGATGACGGTGAAAATATGGAGGCAGATGGGGATGAGGAAGATGGCCGAATGCAGGACGAGATGGAAGATGAAGATATTGAGGGTCATTGCGGTGATGGGAGTGATTCTGATTCATCGAATGACACAGAGTACGAGCCGGAGGTGCCTTATCCAGCTTCATGGACTCAGGACTTCTCATCTGGCATGACTCTGGAGGATGGTCATGATTCTTCCTGGCAATATCACCAGAGCAGCATGGCTGTGGGAGCAATTTACGCTGACAAGCAACATCTGCAGGAAGCAATCATACAGTGGGCAACGTCGTGGCAGAGGCGATGACTGAGACTCTACTTATGTATCAGAGACCTTATGTTCGCTATTTTCCATGTACCGTCAGACCTATGTGTGAGTACTAGACTTATGTATCGTTATGTACTAGACTTATTAGTACGATCTATGTGGCAATATTTGATATGTCCGTAACCGGTAGACATTGATTCGATTAAGATAAGATACAACAAACCTCGATTACATACCGATCACACCACACAACAAACGGAAATGCAGGTACAACTACTAATTAATCGATACTCAAAGAAAGATACAACATAACTCAAATTAAGATTCTACCTATCTCCCATCAATGCAGCCTGCACCATCCGCAGATTTAGCACCCTTGCCCTTTGACGATGATTCAGGCTTCTTACCCGCACCCTTCCTCGATGTTTATGCCTTCTTCTCCTTGCCCTTACGCACTGCTTCAGCCCGCTTTTCCTTTGACGACGGCATGAAATCGTCGTCATCATCGCTGGAGTATACCCAGAGAAATTAACGACCGTACCTCTCACGTATGTCTTGAGTTCGATGAATCGGCGCATTAGTAACATGCCTATCGAACTTATCCGCAAGCCTCAAGACTTCAGCACGGATTTGTTCTGGGGTCCTATACGGAAACCCATCTCGGCATAGCCTCGCCCCTAGCAAAGCGAGATGTCTCTCACTACCAACAATTTCTTCAAGTGGAATTTCCCTACCATCTGAAGGGGTTACGGTGCAGAAAACAATAATTTTCTAGCGAGCGGAACCCTAACTAGCCAGGATCTATCTATCTAGTACATGTGATAACGGTGGCGGAACGGGTTACATTACCTCCATGTAGACCGATAGCGGGGATTACGCTCCCGCACAAGCGTTGACGATGAAGTCGTACGTAGCCGACCTCGAGGTCGCGGAGAACTTGCCGCGATGTCGGGGTCGATGACGCCGGGGTGTCGACGATGATCTGCGTCGACGGGCGTCGGGCGGAAGAAGGCAGAGCGCCAGCACCAGGGCTGGTGCGCCGGCAGCAGAAGGAGAGGCGCGGCGGCTACAGGGGGCGAGACGACGTCGCCCAAGCTTCTCAAAAGAGTAGCCTCCGAGCACTCGCAAACATACGGAGCCTAGCGACAACTCCCGGTCATTCAGATCCAGCTGAAATCGCAAGAGTAGATCTTATCTGGAATCCCGCAGAGCAACGGCACTCTGCGGTATGGCTTAGGTGGAGAGATTCCCTTTTCCTCAGCTCGGCGCGGCTCCGACTTGGGAACCACGAGATCGAGAGAGAAATCGGGAATTAATTGAATTTCCTATGAATTAAATCAATTAATATGCCTTGCTATATAAAGGGGGAAGGGGTGTGCCAACCCCCTTGGCTCCCCCATGTGGGACTAAAGGAAGAGAGGGGAGGGGGGTTCGGCCGAACCCCCTTGGGCCTCTCCCTCTTCTAGTCCAATTCGGACTAGGGGGGGGGAAGGCCCCCTTGCTTGGTGCGCCACCCCCTCATGGGCCCTCTTTGGGCCCATTTAGGTGGGAGCCCCTTTTTTCCTTTATTTAATTAATATTAAATTAATATAAAATCTCATTAATTCATAATTAATATATTTATATATAATTCAATATCCCATGACTCCGAAACTATTTCGGATCCATCCGAACAACTTTCGGACATTCCCGGAACCTTTCCATAGCTCCCCGGAACTCCTTCCGGACCACCGGAACTCTTTCCGGATCAATTTTCTCTCTCCAATAAAACCTATAAAATTCCAGAACCTATCTCCTAGCGTCGCTAAGACCTTAAGTTTGTTACGCTACGGTTCGGGAACACTCCAGACATGGTCGAGACACTCTGCTCACCAATGATCGTCAGGGATACCTGGAAATATATAACGACCCCTGTGCATTCCACGAATATCGTCGTTGAACCATAAGTATGATATTCATTCCCTTTGTCTCTGCGATACTACCTTGTCCGAGATATGATCGTAGACACATCGATGCCTTTGCTGTATCTCGTTACCGACGAAGGTTATTAACTCGTCTGCGATATTACATCTCCATGACCTAGTCATAAGCTGCGCAGCTATATAGATGCAATATCACCGAGTGGGCCCAGAGTATCTTTCCATTACAAGAATGAACAAATCCCGCTCTTGATCCTTACGTCTTGATGCTCTTTCGGAATACCCAAGATGGACACCGTTATTGTCATGCTATATAAGACACAACGTTTGATGCTCTCAAAGCACTCCTACGAAGCAACAATAAGTACGGTCTCACGGTCTAAGGAATAAGCTACCACACTCTTATCTATTGCAAATGACAAACATCGTAATACGATCTTATTGCAATACTTTGCGTATGTCCACCACCTTATTCAACTAACAAGATGACCCCATTGTCAACCGACGTCATTGTCCTTGATCGGGAATCTCGATCAACTGTTGCCCAATGGACTAGCTCATATAGAGGCTTGCTAGGGACCTGGTTGTCTATGTATCACACGTGTATTAATAATTCCGATTAATACAGTTATAGCATAATACACAAACCTATTATAAACTTATAAGATAATGCAATAAATACTACTTATTATTTGCCTCTAGGGCATATCTCCTTCACCATCTACCTTCAAATATGTGACCATCTTAGCTAGCTGCTCGGATGCGGCTATATGAAAGCCGGACACACACTTCTCACAAGGTACAATACACACCATGCTGGCGCTCTGTGAGAGTACCCCGCTTAGCCTAGAGTGGTTTTTATAGGACAATGGTGGCGGGAGGAACAGGCGGGAAACGGTGGCGGGAGAAACGGGCGGGAAACGGTGGCGGGAGGAATAGGCGGGAACGGTTGGCGGGAGAAACGGGCGGGAAACGGTGGCGGGAGAAAAAGGCGGGAACGTCTGGCGGGAGAAACGGGCGGGAAACGGTGGCGGGAGAAAAAGGCGGGAACGTATGGCGGGAGAAACGGGCGCTAATCGTGCGCTAAGGAGAAATGGGGGGTTTGCTGCATGCAACCATCGGCTAACCCTGGGCCGACAGGGCTGGTCGGCCACCTCCCAGCCGACCAGGTGTACGCCAGGTTCTGCAGGCGCGCAGATGCGGCCGACCAGACCTGGTCGGCCAGCTCCGGGCCGACCAGCCCCCGTCGGCCTGCTCCGGGCCGACGAGCTCCAGTCGGCCTCCTCCGGGCCGAGCCCGTAATATTTTTGAAATTTGCTGAATCTGCGCAATATTTCTCGAATTTCTTAAAAAAAAAGTATTATTTAAAAAAAATTAGCCAAAGAAAGTCGCATCATTCGACTCCATAATCGTGCCAACATGCATGTCGGGTACCTCCGATTTGATTATCAAAAATCTATAGCCAATGCTATGAAAAGCATAGCCCAGAAGAACACAGTCCACGGTTTTTGGTCCTAGTTTGCGCTTCTTGGGAATTGGAATATTGACTTTCGCCAAACAACCCCAAATACATAAGTAAGAGAGTCTCAACTTTTTTCTTTCCCATTCCTCAAATGGAGAAACAGATTTGTTCTTTGCGGGAACTCGGTTTAGGACATGACAAGCTGTCAATAGCGCCTCCCCCCACCATGCCTTGGAGAGACCCGAAGTGTCTAACATGACGTTAACCAAATCAGTAAGAGTTCGGTTCTTTCTTTCGGCTACCCCATTTGACTGAGGTGAATACGGAGGCGTCCTCTCATGGATTATACCATGTTCCGCACAAAAAGAATCAAACTCATTGGAAAAGTACTCTTCACCACGATCAGACCTTAGCCGTTTTATTTTTAGATCAAGTTGGTTCTCTGCTTCAGCTTTATAGTTTTTGAAGAAGTTTAAAACTTCATCTTTTGTTTTCAGGAGATACACATAACAATATCTAGTGGAGTCATCAATAAGCGTCATGAAATATTTCTTTCCGCCTTTTGTCAACACGCCATTCATCTCACAGAGATCTGATTGTATAAGTTCCAGTGGTGCCAAGTCTCTTGCCTCCGCAGCCTTATGGGACTTGCGGGGTTGTTTAGCTTGAACGCACACTTGACACTTGGAACCTTTGACATTAGTGAATTTCGGAATTAAATCCAAATTAGCTAGCCGCGTCATGCTACCAAAGTTAATATGACAAAGTCGAGAATGCCAAATATTAGATTCAACTTTATGGCAAATATGATTAATAACTTTGGTGCAAATATCCGACAAAGATAGGCGGAACAAGCCTCCGCACTCATAGCCTTTTCCAACAAATTGTCCATACTTAGATATTACAACTTTATTGGACTCGAAAACCAACTTAAAACCATCTCAACACAGCAACGATCCGCTGACGAGATTTTTATTGATGGCGGGCACATGATGAACGTTCTTCAGGCGCACGGTCTTCCCCGAAGTAAACTTCAGATCGACTGTACCGACTCCACGAACAAAAGCATGTGACCCATTACCCATCAGCACGGGGGAAGTCCCTGTGATCTGGTAAGAAGAGAACATCGAGGCATCAGCACAAACATGTACATTGGCACCAGTGTCAATCAACCATTCAGGTGAATGACAAACTGAAAGGATGGTGGGAAATATTCCGTACCCTGGATCCTTCATCTCAGTATCGCCAATGACAACATTGGCACTCTTGCCATTGTTCTCAGGTTCGCGTAGCTCATGGCGGTTGGGACAACGGGGTGCCCAGTGATTTGGATCACCGCAAACATGGCATGAACCCTTCCTTGGTTTATTGTTCTTCTTCTTGAAGTTGGTAGGCTGTGATGGCTTGAACTTTCCATCAGGCTTGCCCTTACCCCAGAGTTGTTCTTGTTAAACTTGGTCTTGTGGGGCGGCTGGTAATTCTTCTTTTGTACCACATGGGCACTAGAACCAGCCTCGGTAACTCGAGCACGTGTATCCTTCGCTCTCGCCTTCTCTTCCACGTCAAGCGACCCAATGAGATCCGAAACGGAAAACTCTTGTCTCTTGTGTTTCAGAGAGGTAGCAAAGTTGCTCCACGAAGGTGGAAGCTTGGCGATTATGCCACCGGCGACAAACTTGTCCGGTAAGATACACTTAAAGTGCTCAAGTTCCTTAGCGAGTGACTGTATCTCATGAGCCTATTGAACAACAGGGCGCTCATCAGTCATCTTGTAGTCATAGAAAGTTTTCATGACATACAACTCGCTGCCAGCGTCCGAGACCCCAAACTTGGCCTCGAGCGCATCCCACATGTCCTTGCCGTTAGAAAACGACATATACGAGTCCACAATGGAATCGTCAAGAATACTCAAAAGGGCACTCTTAAACATGTTGTCGATCCTCTCGAAAGACTCCTGCTGTGCAGGGTCAAGCTCGCCATCAGGCTTGCCTTTGGTGGCAGCATAGCAGTTCATGTTCTGAAACCATAACACTGCTCTCATGCGCCGCCACCGCTTATACATAACCCCTTTAAAGGGAAACGGCCTCGTTGACGCGATAAAGCCAGCAGTTGCTAATTGCCTATATTCAGGTTTTTGGATTGATGAATAATTAGGCGATTTAGCATATGATTTAATTTCCAATAATAGTGAACAATTCATGACTAGAATAATATAGATTAAACTAATCATGTGATCTACGCAAACAGTAGATAAACAGATGCAATCTATAGCATATACTATAAGTAAGAACTCTAGCAAAACTTCATATAGGAAGATCAAGAACACGTACGGTGCAGCGGCAGTCGCACCACTGGAGTTCCCCGTGTCGTCACCCATGTTGTCGATGAAGAGGCTGGTGATGTCGGGGAAGAAGTCGTCGTTGGGGAAGAACTCGAAACCAGTAGTCGCGCGAGTGCGCTCCCCCAAAACCTGATCGGCCCTCTCCCGTACAGGATCACAAGAGGCGGGGTTCCGGAGGCCTACTGTCCCTTCAACCGGTGCACGCCGGAAGACGGGATGGAGAAGACTTGGTAGACGGCGGCGCAATGCTCTGGAACGGTGTGAGACCATGTATCTCGTCGTTTTTGCTAGGGTTTGCCCCGTGCTGTATATATAGTGCGAGTCGGGTAGAACGTGGGCTGTAATCCACGATCGAGTCGGTAACGCCCCACGATCCATAGGAATCGGAAACGGCAAGATAATTAACGCTCGGACTGCAAAAATATAACCTCGGCTCGGTGAGATTCCCGCAACCCGCGTCGCGTCGCGTCGAGACGTGGCGAGGCGAGCGAGGAGGAGGAGCGCGCGTGTGGCACTCTTCATCTTCTCTTGTTCTCACTAGCTCATACTAGTAGTAGAACACCCCACTATATAAAGTGGTGCAGCCCACTCTCCACTAGCAGTATGTGACTAAACATTAGTCACGTACATGAACAACCAGCCAACCAGAAGGGGCATGAGAATTTCGGATTTTAGTTGGACCTTAGCCCAAGTATACTAAAATTCCAGCACCATATTCATTTTTTTTTGTCTCCTTCCTGTTGGGTTCTCCGCGAGTGCATGTGCGGTTGGTTTTCCATCCAACGGTGGATACGAACAAAAACAGCCGTTCCCCAACCCAAGTCCCCGATCCAATCGAGAACGAAGCTGCCATGCGCCTCGCGAGGACCTGCTCCGCCGGTCGCCTACCCTCTTGGCCGCTGCCCCGCCCCGCCGGCCCGGCCTTTCCTGCGCCTCGCCCGACCTGCCCGTGCCCAACCGGCCACCGCCTGCCGGACCCACTGCCTCCCGCCGTCAAACCCTGCCCAGCCGCCGCGCCTCTGCTTGCAGTTTGTGTGTGGTCCGGCCAGGGCAAGAGCTGATCCATCTCTTGCAGCTTGCACTGCTCCATCTCCCGGGCCAGGCCCCAGCTAGATATCCAACTCCTCCCGCATCCCGCTGCATCATCTCCCGGCTGGTACATTCTGCCTGCGTGGATCATGCACCAGCGGCCATTGCTGATCTCAGATTAATTGCAACGAGTTTGACTAAGTGATTTCGTCCTAGGGGTCCTGGCGTGACGGTGTTGCTCCTGTCGTGGATCATCACGCTCTACACGCTGTGGCAGATGCTGGAGATGCACGACATGGTGTCGGGGACGAGGTTCGACCACTACCACGAGCTCGGCCAGTACGCGTTCGGCGACAGGCTCGGGCTCGGGCTCTGGATCGTCGTGCCGCAGCATCTCGTCATCGAGGTCGGCCTCAACATTGTGTACATGGTCACCGACGGCAATTCGCTCAAGAAGTTCACGACGTCGTCTGCCAAGGCAGGAACTGCAAGGATATCAAGCTCACCTACTTCATCATGATCTTCGCCTCTGTCCAGTTCGTCCTCTCCCAGCTCCCCAATTTCGACTCCATCACCACCATCTCCCTTCCCGCCGCCATCATGCATGTCGCTCTGGTTAACTTCTGTCTATCCCCACGACCATTTCGATCCATCTGCAAATTTTTTGAAAACCGCTGACATGAAACTATACGCATATGTGACAGCTACTCGACGATTGCTTGTGGGGCTTCCGTTGACAAGGGATGGAACGCAGCGGGGGGGCACCTGAACTACAGCCTGCCGGAGAAGACGGCGGCGGGGAAGGTCTTCGGCTTCTTCGAGGCGCTCAGGGATGTTGCCTTCGCCTACACCGGCCACAACGTGGTGCTGGAGATCCAGGCGACCATTCCTTCAACGCCGGAGCTACCAGGTTTGCGCCATGCCGGTGTTCGACATGATCGAGATGGTGCTGGTCAAGAAGTTGTGCTTCCCTCCCGGCCTGCCCGTTCGTTTGTTGGTGGCCCAGACTGCCTGTGTTGGTAATTAATCAACACGTTTCCTTCTCAGAAATCAAAGCTCAGAAACTGTTTTTGACTTTAACTGTAAATTCTTTTACCTGCAAATTCTGAGTTCTGGTTGCTTCTATGTGTCTTTCTGAATAATGGTATCTTCGATTTTCTTATAATTGTCCGTGTGCAGCACATGGAATTAGAAGGGCTACAACATTCGCTATCAGAGTATCAGTACGCCGGAACGTCGGCCTTGCATTGGTTCTAATTCATGGTTTCGGCGCCAACAGGTGATTAGATCTTCGAAACAGGATTAAACAGGATTGAGGATGATTGGGTCAATGATTTGATGATTTGCTATGTTGAGAAAGAGATATTTGTAGAAAATGATGACAAGCAGATTATGTTACGTTTCCATTCCCACATTGATAGTAGAGGTCATCTTCCTCGACCGTTTCGTCTTGCCAACATGGATTCAACTTATTGGTATGATACTATCTTTTCACGATATAGCTGTTTGTTGGAGTCAGTTTGTAATTGTACTTGCTTAAATATGAAATTGAATCTGTTTGGATCTTTATTTTGGTGAATGCACTTGCTTTTCAGCGTAAAACTTTGTAGACCTTATTTGTTTGATCCGGCTAGGTTCAATTCCTGGCTTCACCACTGCACGTCTCAGTGGTCTATTTTTGGAGCTACTTTCTATTTACAACAATGCACTAAATTTATATAAGAAAATTCTATTGTTCTTCCACCATCATAGAAACATTACATCGGCTATAAGAACTGCACACATGAACTTAATTGTCCTGCAACTTGTTCTCAAAAGACACCAGTAATTAATCATACGCTGTGTGCCGATCGGGCGCAGTTGCTGCGCCCTATCCTTCTAGTACTAACTTACATTTAAAGATATCAGCCCTAACTGATAATGTTAACTGAATCAAACGAGTTACTAGATGTATCCAAGCATCCCGTTTGTCACATATAATAGCCTTACGAAATTGTAAATTAATTAGATTTGTGGCCAAAACTTGTACTTGTGCAACAAGAGTAGTTTTATTTGTGGCAAATAGCAGGGGAGGTCTGCGCGCGCTTGGAAGCAACCGAGCCCAAATCTGCATTGTGAATGGGCAACGTGCGAGTAGAGTAAGAAGACAATACACTGAGAAGAGTAAGAAGAAAAACTGGGTGGTGTTGACACAGCTAGTGTGGTGGACAACCTGGAAGGAGAGAAATGCTCGGATACTCAATCGTCAAGCGCGTAACATGGTCGACATAAAGGCAACCATCTTTCAGGAAGCGATCCTTTGACGTTCTGCTGGCAGCACAGAGTTGCTGACCTAGTCCAAAGACCTCGAGAGCCGGACTAGTTCCTAGGGCTATTTTACTGTTGTTAGATTAGTTTCTTACTTTGTACATGCCTTTGTACACATTTTATTTCTCCTACTATAAATGAAACAACATGCTCAACTGCTCTTTCCGTCAAAAGAGTAGTTTTATTACGAGCAATGTTAAAAAGGGTCGGGTATTGGGAAGACAACGGTTCCGCACAACCAAGTGTCTTCCCAAAATCTGGTCCGCATTCCATCCCCTATTATAACCAAGTTATATATGTTTAGTTTTTTAAGTTGTTGGGAGTTAGCACACAAGACTTATGGAGATCCTATGAATCATAGATGCACTTGAAAATATTACTTTACCATGTAACCAAAAAAAAAACTCAGGCCACTGTACTTGACAACTTCGTTTTTAGATTCTTGCTTAGACACCTCGGAATCATATACGTTTCAGGTAGCTAGATAGATAAACCAAGATGACTGACTCGTGTGTCGTGTGTACTATGAATGTGAAGCTGATGACAAGAACGCCCACTTGCTTGCCTTGGAGGGAGCTGAGCAGAGGCTAACCCTGTGGCGCACTGATCTCTTGTACTGCGACGGCCTCCGTGCCGCGTTCAGCGGATGCTACGGGGTCTTCCATGTCGCCTCCCCAGTCAGCAACAACCCTGTAAGTTGACAAATTTCTGAGCTTGAAGAAGTATGCCGCATATATCTATGTATACACAACATGGAGTGCTTACCTATGTAGCGCTGCAGGAGGTCATGGGGGTTGCTGTGGAGGGAACCAGGAACGTGATGAACGTTGCGGCGGACATGGGCGTACGGCGCCGTGCACATGGACCCGAACCGCAGCCCCGACACCGTGGCAGACGAGACGTGCTGGAGTGACTACGAGTTCTGCAAACTTACAGGCGTAAGTATAAGCTTCCGTTAATTTGGTCCCATCTCCTCTGTCGATCCCATGCATGATGATCATCCAACTTGTCAATCTGCTCAATTGTTCCATGCAGAATCTGTACTGCTGTGCCAAAATGATGGCGGAGATCACCGCGAAAGAGGAGGCCGCCAAGAGGGGCCTGGAGCTGGTGGTGGTGGTGCCGCCCATGACGATCGGTCCAAGACTACCTCTTTGGCATGAAGGCTACATACCCAACGCCGTGGCCTGGAGCTGGCGGTGGTGGTGCCGCCCATGACGATCGGTCCAGGACTACAGCAGAGGCTCAACGTCAGCGTCGGCCATGTCGTCCGCTACCTCTTTGGCATGAAGGCCACATACCCCGACGCCGTGGCCGCCTATACGGACGTCCGTGATGTGGCACGCGCGCATGTCCTCATCTACGAACACCCCGATGCACGCGGCCGCTACCTCTGCGTCGGAGATGTGCTGCACCGCACACACATCGTCACTGCCAAGATACCTCTTCCCGCTCTACCCCGTCACTGCCAAGTACGTCAACACAAATTTATTATCTCACCTGAAGCGTCTCTCCCTCTCTCTATATATAATGTGTATGTTGTTGTTGCGGCAGGTGTGAAGATGACGGCAAGCCTCTGGCGAAACCGTACAGGTTCTCCTGCAAGAGGCTCAAGGACTTGGGCTTGAGATTCACTCCCGGGAAAGCCTCCGTGAAACGGTGGTATCCCTACAGCAAAAGGGGCACCCGGGTGTGCCTGCTCCGGTGCTGAAAAGTGCACGCCTCTAAACATGGATATATACACCGGCTTGAGGCTGATATAGTGCCTAATATAATGCAACATACCACATTATATTAGCACTAAATCAGTAACTACTTACGCACACTTACAGTGACGATCCAACCATCACAGTCACACTATACCTGAAGTTATCTCTACTATATAATACGGCCTGAGGTGTCCGGTACGTTGTGGTTATTTTGCACTTTAGTCCCTGATAAATATGGAAATTAGACCCGCAATCCTGCAGTGACCGCTGAAGAAAAACGGTCAACCCTATCGTCTTCCCGTTCAGCCGATCCCCATTTTCTCGCCTGCTCCACCTCTCCAGTAACCGGCCAGCTCTCTCCGGTGATGGAGCTCGGGTGGGGCGCCGCCGCGGGCCCACGAGAAACCGGCCATGGAGATATCTGATTCCACTTCGGCCTTCCCCAATTTCTCCGATGCCCAGCCAACGCGGCCGCCGCTGTCGAATCGCTTCGCCAGGCCGCTGCTCCTCTCGACGCCCCAATGCAGTTGCCGCAATGGTTCTCTCGGCCACACCATGACGCCGAGTCCGTGCCTCTACCGATGCACCGACGTATCCGGGCCGCAGCACGACGCCAAGCTCATGCTCCTCCCAAACCAACGCCAAGCGCAAAAAACGGTTCCTTACTACACCGCGTCGGCCAGCTGCAAGAGCCGAGACCCCGAGTCAATCCATCCACATCTACAAGAAAAGAGAGTCAATCGATCCAGGCATCCAACTCGAGCAGGAGTTTCTTCCCAGGAGCTTCGGCCTTCTCCGCCGCACCTTGAGAGAATAGAGATGTGAGAGGTCTCCAGGGTTCATCTTCGACGGATCGGTGAGGGGCAGGCAATCAGAGGAGGGAAGGGTCGAGGCGACCTCGCCATGCCCATGCCTGGGTGAAATCGGAGAGTTGGTCGGCCGCCGCTCTTGGGGTTAAGCGGAGAGCCACAACTCGGTGAATAGATGATGGCGCGGAGTATCGCTCCGTGGTTATTTGCATCCATACAGGCAGAGGGCGGCTGTTGACAGCCTTTGCCCTGGAGACTGTAGCAAGCAAGGCGTCATGATCTGGGCCCGCCGGCTCCGGTCACCAGTGGGAGCAGCTGTGCGTCCGCGCCCGACCACACTCAAAGCTCACGAGCTCTTTGGACACCGCTAGGGACTGGGCGGTGTTTTGTTCGACTGCTCATGCTCAATCACGTGTATCTACAATCTGCAACAAGTATTTTCTCTATACATGGTTACCCAACTGACTAAGTGTTGATCCCACGATTACTAATGAGTGTTCAGTATCTTGATCACTATGTGTTAGTTTTAGAGATTACAACATGGATTTTAATTTTTTATAGCCTGGCGTAAATAAAAGCATCATTGAAACATATATCTTACTCCTAAGGAAACTGCATATTAATAATAGTATGTGATGATGCCAACCTATATATTATCATTGCAATGGGAACAAATATCAAATATCGTGTGATTTTGATGTTTCAGTGGATGGATCGCTAGCTAAAGCAAATATGAACAAATATCAAATATGTCGCATAGCCATTTTGATAGCCTCTATGAACTGTTTTTTTTTATTTGAGGGAAAAAATGAGAACCCATTATTGATTTGTTTGCCCGTATCCAGTCAAATTTATTTGCCCGTAGCAACGCACGGGCATTATGCTAGTGGTTGTATATATGCACATAGTACGAATTATTATAAAGTTGTGGTTGTATATGTGCATAGTGCAACCAGTCTTCGTTGTCTTTGAGATAAACAAGTGTTTACTTTGGATAGTTACATGGTTTATATCTTTGCAAACAGAGATATATTTTCTAGTACCGTTCGAAAAAGTACTGCTCAGTAATATGTGCAAAATGCCTTGATCGAAATATACTTTTAATGGTATGTATCTTATAAATACATGGTAGATACCTGTTCTGATGCAGAACACCTAACTGAGACATATGGTCTCCTCTCCAAATATGTAGGCAGGTATTTTTAGGTCTATGATTTTACAAAAAAAAGTTATCACTCAGCCATTACATGATACAAACTAACGAACATCATACTTCACAGCATCGAACGGAGCATATAATGGGGGGGCTGGCTCCATCTCCCAACTCAGGCCACGGCTGCGACCATGGCAGCAGCAACGGTCATGAACGCGAGGGCCATCTGTACTGAAGAATCGTGAACACCACGGGACGTTGGTGGTGGCGGCGGTGGGGTGGAGTTGACGATGGCGCCGCGCGCAGGAGACGAGCGCGGTGGTTCTACTGACCCAGCTGCATGAATATCAAATCGAAGCACTCGGGTCAGATATTTTGAAACAAAATCAAAGACTCGGGGTCAGATATCAATTGCATGCAAGTGCGTAAGCTCATCGATCGATCTCGCTGTCGCATGACCGGTTACCTGAAGGTGACTGCGCTGCCGCCGCCGGCGGCGGCGATGCTTTGGAAGAGCCCGGCTCGTAGGCAGGAAGCGCCAGCCCTTCCACTGCAAGATCCATGGATCAGTTGATCGATCAGAAAATGTATACTCCAACAATCATATACTAGGATCGAGTACACGCGTAGAGAGTTGGATCGACCATGCATGGCAAGGTGTATAGATGCTACTTACTGTTGCAGAGCTCGATGGGTGGCTGGACCTGGCCGCAGCTGGTGGGGATCTCGAGGGCGTGGGTGACGTTGACGTCGTAGCCGGTGGAGCGGCCGTAGACGCCGTTGGCGATGTAGCAGAGGCAGAACGGGTCAGAGTTGAAGACGGCGCCGTACGCGTCGCAGCACGCGGGCGAGGCCGCCGGCGCGCCGTCGAACATGAAGTCGTGGCACGCCAGCAGGCCGCCCATCGTGTCGCGGCAGAACACCTCGGCCGCCGACGCCGAGGCGGCGAGCGCCGCGGCGGCGAGGACGAGGAGGAGAGCAAACTTGGGAGACGCCATATACGGATGTGATTGATCAGCAAGTTGATGTTTCGTAGACCTAGCTAGGTATCGTATCACGTATGCATGAACTGCAGCTTGTTTATCTTTATATAGGACGCAGCTAGGTAGGCAGGGATAAATCAGCTTAGCATTTGAACGGAGACATTGCGTCGTGCAAGGAACGGACAATTAATCAGTTAAGTAGGAGTTGTACCGGAAAAGGTTACTAGCTAGTCTTTGCTTAATTACGTACCCCCGTACAGTTTTTTCTTTTGATGGGAGCACCTAGCATTCCATTTAACTTATGGACTCGATAACATGCATCGTCGGCCACTGAACGGGCTACAACACTAGGGAAATCAGTAAGACTAGTCCTAGTGGGGATTATCATATATTGGTATCATGTATATGATACTCCTCTATGTTATTATGTCAATAATGGGGGGTCTTTTACGGTACGGACAAATCAACATCAACAGGAGCCGTCCAACCGGCCAGATCCTACGGCTGATGTCGATTCATACCGGTCAACTCATCCACCAGTATTTTTCCACCGCAGGGTCAAAATCGTAAACGAGAAATAAATGTCCCAAAACATAATTTCCAAATCAAACATGGTTTCTTTGCAAGTTGTCCATCCGGTTAGGGTTGGGGACTTGGGGCCTGCGATCCAGACAGTCGCTAGCGGCGGCGGCGCATCCACTACTCGCTCGGTGCCTCGGTCCACCCACTCCACCACTTCTCTTCGAGATCTCGACGGTTCGTCCCAGTCGTGCTTCGGGTGACGGCAGCTGCTGCGGCCGCCATCGCGGCGATAGTCATGGACACGAGCCACGAAACGACCGCCGTCCGCTCTAGCACAACATTGGCGACGGACCCGACGCGCTCCCGTGCCACCCTCCGCCGCCGCCAGAGATGACGAGCGGCATCAACTCGATCTGGACGGGAGGGGGATGGCTCGACCTTACGCGGCAACAGGTAGGGCGGAGGTGACGGCGGACTGCAGAAAGAGGGGAGTGTGGCGTCGCCGAGCTCGTCATGTGCGCCGCCGTCGACCGGGCATACACAAGGTACCTACTTACTGACCATTCTCTTGTTGGTTATGGAGTTGAGTCCATACACTTAGCTGAATGCGACTATTGGTGTGTGTCGTGTGAATTCAGAGTTGACATATTACCTCCAAGCTAGACGATCGGTGCAGCGTGATGAATCATGGTTTGTGTCTGTTTTCATAGAAAGATGCACGACGGGCGAGCACGCGCAACGGCGCCTCCGACACCGTACGGTTGCTTCAGCTTGCCTAGCGAGAAGCGGCCATGCAGTATGCGAGTGCGAGCTGCAGTGGAGGTATTGCCCAGCGAGAAGTGACTGATGTTTTACTTCTAGCAGAGACTGGGCAAGTTGTTGTTTGACAGAACTGATATAATTACTAGAGGAGAGTTCTCTGTTGAGAAGTTCTTGACAGCCGACGAGCATGTTCCGAAGCAACAACTTCTGTATCGGTGAGTGTTGTTTCCTTGTAGGTACCGCCGTACCATAATGCACAAACTTTTTCAATCGTATTATGTGTTTCGGTACTCATGTGATGTCTGTTTTAATCTCTTGGCTGCTACAGGGTTTCAAGTATCGAGAGCAGATCAAGCCACCCAATGGGAGATGCTCTGGTTGATTATGGTCAGTTTAACTCCGTAGAGCAGAAGTCAGAAAATGTCACTGAATTTCAGATATACCCTGGTTAGGGGATCTACGGAGAAATTGATGGAGATGGTGTATATATAGGGAACAAAAGGATCCTGTCAAGGACTTTATGTCAAACAGGTTGGTGAAATGTGGTATCATCATTTTCGTGTTAGATTTTGTCGACATTGTGCTTGTAGTTAACATGAAGTTAATGTGACAAAAAGCGGTTGTGCTTCATGAGCTTTGACATTAATCATTTTTACTACATGTTTTGCTTCATACTTCTATTTTGTTTGATCAATAGTTCAAAACATGATTTCTGTTAAAATATCAAGCCCATAAATGATCTTGTTCATTTTTTTCCTTTTTATGTTGCAGTTCATTGTCACCATTGGCTACGTGGCCTGCAACAACAAAGTGATTGGGGTATTCAGTCTTTCGGATTCTTGCCGAACTGGATGAGCTGAAGCCATCTAGGAATTGAGATCAATGGGCATAAAATCTCTGATGCTTACTACGCCAGTATGCCGCTGTCATGTTTTATACAGAACCAGGTAAACAATGTTACACACACAATAATTCCGCAAATTTATAGTGCTGTGGGCAAATTTATGGATTGTGACTGGATATCGCAACACAAATGTAAGAAAAATTATACAACTTGAATGGTGTAAATGGATCCGTCAACAAGTTGGTAATTATTTGGTTGTTGAAATACGTACTTTTGGATAACCAAAATTATACAACATGATAGCTTGCTGATAGATTTTTGTTATTGATTGATGAAGAATATGTTGTTTAGTGGTGTTTCCCTAAAGACAGAGTGCAACTTATTGAAATTAGGTTGACAAAACTGGACATGAGAATTTATGTTTTCCAAAAAACACGCCTGTAAGATTTCTACACACAAACTTCTGTATGTGAAGAAATTTCTACACGCAGGTGGATTTCTTTCTTAGAAAACTACGAGAGTCTATTCTTTCTTAGATGCTCCTCACAGTCACAAGGGGATTTCTTTTCAGTATTCATATATTATGTCGTGCAATATTATGTACTAATATTTCATCATATGCAAACTGTCAGCTGTAATCATTTAATTTTATATGTCTAATATTTCAAATCTTGTTGGTGTATGTACGGTTGCAGTTTCTCGATCCGAGAGGATCTTCTCAACAAGTATGCTGAAGACATGGTCAACTACTGCACAACGGCTTCAAACGCGAGTTTAAAAGATGTGTTAGATTCATACGTCAGTCTTCTCACTGAGAAAGAACAATAAATTTTAGATGAAGAACATATTTGATGATTTATGTTCAGAATTATCCGTATACAAGGAGAAGAACTCTCGTGGCACATCAAAAAACAAGAGACATGTACAACAGAAATGCATATATAGGAAATACTATACACTTTTCTGGTTCATGCTATTCTTGTACTTATGTAGCTTGAATATTAATCCCTACTGTATAGATAAATATACGCAATAAGATAATGCATTTAGAATTACAGAATCTCATCGTTCTTTACTTTTTGATTGTGTGATTATGTCGATCGTAATTCAGTAAATGCCTAGAGCGATGCTTACCGCAACAGTCAAAAACTTAACTGTTTTTATAAACCCACTGTACAATACAATGGTGCTGACGTACTTTCACTTCGTTGAGCTGGAGTGAGCTAATCCAGCATTAGGAGAGCAGCGCACGCGTCCAGCTACATGGAGCTACGGCGGCGGCGTGTGCGCTGCTGGCTTGATCCAAATGTTTCTTTTATCTGTTAGTGTCCGGCTCGGTTTGCTATTTTTCTGGATGTTTAGTGCAATTTTAGATTCCCGTTCATAATAATATATTTCTTAAACCAGTCCACAGGATACTACTATCCATAGGGACAAGTAAGTTGTACCGTAAAACACCCCCAATAATGGGTAGTAACATAGAAGTAGTATCATATAACCATGTATTTATTAGGCTATAGATTCATCTTATCTTGAAATCCGCTATGTTACGGTATCTACCTATGATACCACCACCACTTTTCTTCTTATTAAATACTTGCCACATCATCATTTTTACCTATGTGGTAGTTATGTTACTACATATGATACCCCCACTATGACTAGTCTAAACCATACAACATGCATGGTTACCAAAGACCCCACTCAAACCAAGTAACTAAAGCACATGTGCCAGGTGATTACAGGAACGGGAATTAAACACGATTTACCACTGAAATCTTATAAATAATCTCGTAGCCAATGAAACCCGGTAGCTGTTTTAAAGAAATGCGCTAACTGTGTCTAAACAAAAATGATACAATAACTCTTTATAATAAACTAGCAAGGTGACCCTCGTAAATGTGAGGGTAGTATTCTTTACTGCGCTGGATGTGTGCCGGAAATAAATCGAATGCTGTAAAACATTAGTATTGTATTACGACAAAAACTATAATATATTTGAGCTATGATATAAAAATATTAAATATGCGGAAACATTGTGTTAAAAAAGCGAAAACATATATAATAATTTTCAATCTTATGTGTGTTATCCGATAGATATCATGTGATGTTGAATTAATATGTGAGGCTCTCGACGGCTTCGGTATTCGATATATAGTTGTAATTCATATTAGATATGTGCCACGGCATATAGAGTTCACTTGAGAATTGTTAGACAATGTTAAGATCACCTTTGGAGCAGGTTGCAAAATATTATTAGTAAATTTGAACACAAAATCTTTTATCCCCATAGAATTTACGTTCTTAGCTAAATAATAAGCATTTTCATTGTACTTTGTGCATCTTCTATAAGAACAATAATAAATATGTCATATATGTTTCTTAACATGTCAGAGTTAATTAGTTGCTATTAGGACATAAATCCTGTCTCAAATGTCTGTGTTGATCATGAATTGTATTTATCGGTTTTTAGAAGTTAGCGGTAAATGTTGGAGTGTAGCTATTCGATGAAATGAGTAGTGTCTTCGCTATTAATTGTAGGTGTGTGCATAGAAGCCAAGGAGAGATAACACACATCTAGAGTTTTACTTTAAAGAAACATAAGTAACATACATAAATTTACATGGAACGATAAGAAATATAGAGAACCATAGAATATGAGAAAACTCAATTATATAGTCGGATATTCATGAACGGTTGAACTTTATATGTTACCCACTATAGTTCAATTATAGTAACAATTTGAAGCGTGCACACCGTTAGTGCAATGTACAAATTGTTATACCTAATTGAATCTTTGAAACTTAATGTAATTTATCTTCGCCAATAGATAAAATATATTACTTGACATATAATATAACACTTCTACAATCTTGAGAGTTGTATATGGATTCAACACCCTTAAATTTGTATGTCTAAATACTATAGATTTTCTCTTCAATAAGACCACAATTTTTCAAGTCCAATATATTTTTGCTATCGCTTAAAAAAATATATTTAAGGTGTTAATTTGTATTTCTGATCCAGCTTGTCGAAATAGAAACATGCAATCTACTTTTGGCCCTTGTTGTTCTTTATTTCCTGTGTAAGCATACGTAGAAGATACAAAACTATTTTCTAAATGAGCTACGCACACTTTTCCTTGAGAGTATAATCTTTGACCATACAAATATACTCTCTCCGATCCATATTACTTGTCATTGAATCAAATATATCTAGTACTAAGATATGTCTAGATACATCTGGTTCGGCGTCAATTAATATGAATCGGAAGGACTATGTATATGATAACCACAACACCTTTTTGCCGGTTCTTTTTTAATATTTTAGAGAAGTATCAACTTATATTTTCTTTATTTATCGGTACATTATATATTATTTGAAAACCTTGGGTGTACTTCTATTTAATAGATAGCGTCTAAACTGACAGATATGCATATGTTTACTTCTACGTGTCCGTGAAGCTAAATGTTTCTGGTGGCCGGTGTTATAAACTTATAATCTGCACGGAAATTAGAGTCCAACATCTGTACAACTTATATTCGCTAGGATTTTGTGGACCATACGACTTAAGCAAAGTTTGACATATACGTGGCTGTAAAAAAAGTACTTACGATGACATAGAGTTTTCTCTTGTACATGTTTAATGTTGCATAAAAACTCTTAACCCTTGACTAATTAAATCTTATTTGTTAATTTTAGATCTATAGTGGAAATGGCTAGACCTTTTTTTTAGAAACACAGTATAACGCAAGCGCTCATATGCACACGTACACACTCATCCCTATAAACGCACGCACACACCCTACCCCTATGAGCACCTCCGAGAGACTGAGCCGGCGGGTCAGGTTTTAAGATTGACGAAGTCATCACAAGCGCCTCGCTGTCGACGGGAACGTCGCCTCCCACTGAAGAATATTCCGACTAAATGAGAAGCACCCGCGTCAAACCTGGGGTTTGAACTCTGGTGGATTGGGGGTACAACCACCCACCTAACCACCTTCCCACAGGCAAATCTTAATCGTGTTACATTTAGTCCTACATGTGGGCTAACTAAAGGTACAATGTTTGTCATGAAAACCACATCTGAGATCTCCTTCATGGGATGTCTACCTTACCTGTAGTTGGGGTGTTGTTCCACCAGATTAGAGCGTACTATATCTACAACATTCACCTTGATTACTCACATTTTTTACATACTCATATTAAAATATTATGTTGGCATCAAACTATGAGTGAAAGCAGTCACCCTTCTACATTGCATACTCTGCCCCGTGTAATAATCATATTGTTTCCTATGGATATCCACGGGTGGACATAGAAACCTTTATGGGACTCTGATCAACAACGCCAAACACAAGTACAACACACTTATTCCATGATGAAGTAGTTAGCAGCTGCTGCAACTCTCATACTTATGGGCGCTAGCTTAACAAGCTAAATAGTTGCCTCACATTAAGGTATTCTACTGTGATGATTCCAGGAGCCGAAAGTTGTCAAGCCGGTCGCGAAAGAGGAGTGGATGTTGATTGGTGATTTCAACTTGATCACTAAGATGTCCGAGAAGAGCAACGACAACGTAAATCTGCAGATGATGGCGAGGTTCAATCACGTGATTCATGAGCTGGAGCTGATTGATTACCCGTTGGTGGGGAGGCAATTCACCTGGTCAAATGAGAGAGAGCAGGCAACCATGACAAGAATTGATCGGATTCTGGTTACTCATGCCTGGGACACGAAGTTCACTAACTACCAGATGACACCGGCATCGTCTTCCTCCTCCGATCACTGCCCCATTATGCTTAAACCAATTGAGGTTAAGCACTATAAGGGGTTCCGCTTTGAGTCTTTCTGGTTGCAGAAGGAGGTTTTTTTTGGATGTGGTAAAGAAGGCGTGGGAAAGGCCTGTCAGCACTTCCGACGCTGTGCTCACTCTTCATATCAAGCTCTCGCGGGCTGCTCGGGCACTTCGTCTGTGGCACAAAGAGGAGTCCAAGAAGGCAAGGGTTATGTCGCTGCTAGCAAATGATCTCATCTTCAGGCTTGACCTTGCGCAGGAACAAAGGGCTCTCTCGGCGGAGGAGGTCGATTTCCGCAGATTCCTTAAGGCCAAGTTGCTCGGTCTTGCGGCAATTGAAAGGACGAAGTGGCGGCAGAGATCAAGGATTGCATGGATAAGGGCCGGGGATGCGAGCACCAAGCTGTTTCACCTCAAGGAAAATGGCAAGCGCCGGAAAAACCACATCCCTTCGCTGGTTGGGACTGCCGGCAGTGTATCCAAACATGAGCTAAAAGAGGAGATTTTGTTCGACCACTTTGCTGGCTTGATGGGGACTTCGGCACACAGAGACTTCACCTTAGACTGGGAGCTGTTGGGATTGCCGCGTGCTGAGCTTGGACACCTCGATGACCCTTTCACCATGGCTGAGTTGAAGACGCCAGGGACCCGATGGTTTTATTGGGGGGTTCTACAAGAAGTGCTGGGAGGTGATCAAGTCTGAGTTGCTCAACGCTTTCAACTGCCTTCACAGCCGTCATGATCGTCATTGGAATCTGTTGAACTCTGCGCATATTGTGTTGCTGCCTAAACAAGGAGATGTGTCCAAAGCGGCTGATTTCAGACCTGTGAGTTTGATGCACAGTGTGGCCAAAGTGGCGTGCAAGATGTTGGCCAACAGGCTAGCTCCGGAGCTTCCCAATTTGATATCCAGCAGTCAAGAGCGCATATATAAAAGGCCGAAACATCCAGGATATTTTTTTGTATGTGCAGAATGTAATCAAGGAGGCCCATGCCAAGAAGAAGCCTCTCATTTTTCTAAAATTGGACATTGCTAAAGCCTTTGATTCGGTGAGTTGGGCTTACCTGTTGGAAGTTCTTGAGGCTTTTGGCTTCGGGTAGCGATGGCGTGAATTAATCTCAATGCTGCTGGCCACGTCTACTTCCCGTGTGTTGCTCAATGGTGTGCCGGGCCGTCAGTTTAAACACAGGCGAGGCCTGAGGCAGGACGACCCAATTTCGCCGTTTCTCTTCCTTCTGGCGATTGAACCTCTACAACGCATCCTGGGGCTTACCACTGAGCAGGGTTTGCTCTCACCGCTGCAGCAGAGGAAAGCTAGGCTGCGGACCAGCCTTTACGCTGATGACGCCGCCCTTTTTCTGAACACAATAAAGGAGGAGGTTCAGGTGGTACAGGACATTTTGATCAGGTTTGGTTTAATCACTGGGCTGAAGGCAAACTTGCAAAAATGCACGGCTTACAAGGTTCAATGCAATGCTCCTGAGTTCGTGGGGTGAAGGGGATCGTGTGCAGAAAACAAAAATTTTCCTAGCAACGATATCCTTAAACTAGCCAAGATCTATTCTATGCAGATATAGTAGTACGAACGGAGATCGGAATACGTACCCTTGTAAACCGAAAGCGGGGATTACGTTCCCGCACAAACGTTGTCGATGAAGACCGACGTAGCCGACCTCAAGGTCGTGTAGAGGAAGCAGGCCTCCGAGTACCGCTAGCGCAGCACCTCGCAGGGAAGCGCACACGTACGGTGGAGACGACGCCTCCGAAGCTCCAGTCCAGGACGAGCAGCGGAAGACTTGGACCGGAATACCAGCAGCGCGGCAGCGGGCTATGGTGGAGGAGATCCCCGACTCCTCTTGCTCGGCGCGGCTCCGACTTGGGAACCACGAGATTGAGAGAGAAATCAGGAATTAATTGGTGAATTAAAAGGCTGGGGGTGCCCCTTCTTATATAGGCTCCCAAGGGGAGCCAACCTTGCCAGCCAGGCAATGTGGGACTAACCCCCCACAGCCTGGTTCGGCCAAGGGAGTGCGCCGGCCCCCTGGTGGGCCCCTTGTGGCCCACCTAGGCCGGCCCTCCTGGCCCCCACCGAATTCCCCTAGGGAATTTTCCCCTCTTGGACCTTCTTTCGTCCGGAAGGCCCATTTAGGGAAATTTGCCTTAATAATTTCGAAAATAAATATATAAAATCATATTTGCATATTAATAACACTAATTAATATCAAACATAATATATATAATATTTCCTAGCTCCGAAAACTCTTTCGGCGCTGCCCGATCTCCATCGGACCTCTCCCGGGACGTTCCCGGTGATCTCCTTCCTTTCTGGTTGTCTTGTCGAAACCCCTTAAGTGTGTTACCCTAGCGGTTCGATATAATATCAGGTATGATCAAGACTCCTCAATGATCAACGACTAATCCTTAGGCCTGGACCCCATGAATTAATCCCTGAGATATAACGAATGACTTTCATCTATCAAACCTGAACGTGAAGTCTTAGACCTTTTGCCATAGCGATACTTAGCACGTCCGAGCGTCGCTCCATAGATATCTCCATACCTAATCCCGACCTCGTTACCGACGACGCTATCTTCTACTCGTTCATGATCTCATGTCTCCGTGACCTAGTCACATGCTTGCAAGCTCATTAGACATGATCTCACCGAGTGGGCCCGAGAGTATCTATCCTGCTATGCGGACTGGCAAATCCTGCTCTTGACCCCTCGTCTCAATACTCCTTTCCAATACCCAAAAGTATCACCGTTATTGTCATACTAAATAAGATACGACGTTTGGTGCAATCAAAGTATCTTCGGGGAATATCAATAAGAGTTGATCTCACGGTCAAAGGTGTAACGACTATGTTCTCCAAATCTGGGTATGTCCATCACATCACTCTCCAGCGATATGACTCTCATTGCCGACCGGGGCCATGCCCCATGACCGGGAAACCTCGATCATCAATCGCGCAACGAAACTAGTCTTAGTAGAGGCTACTAGGGACCTGGTTGTTTACGTATCACACCCGCATTAATGTTTCCGCTTAATACGGTTCCAGCATGACACAAAAACCTATTATGAACAAACGAGATATGATAAAGAATACACTTTATTAATTGCCTCTAGGGCATATCTCCTTCAGTCTCCCACTTGCACTAGAGTACAATTTAATCTAGATTACAACTTGGTAAAAGCCTAACACCCATAGCTAACTGGTGCTGTTCATGCTTATCAAGCGGAAGAGGCTTCGTCAGCGGATCTGCCACATTCAGATCCGTATGCACTTTGCAAATCTTCACATCGCCTTCTTATACGTACTGACGTATCACGTGGAAGCGTCGGAGAATGTGTTTGGCGGTGGAGTGAGACCTTGGCTCCTTGGCGTTCGCAATGGCACCCGTATTGTCGCAGAAGAGGATCACGGGGTCTTGCACGCTCGGGAACACTCCAAGTTCGATGACAAACTTCCTCAGCCACACAGCTTCATTCGCGGCCTCGCAGGCAACAATGTACTCCGACTCCATTGTAGATTGTGCGACTATGGGTTGCTTCCCACTTCTCCAGCACACGGCGCCTCCATTCACCTTGAACACGTAACCTGTCTGTGACTTACAGTCATCGGGGTCTGAGCAGAAACTTGCATCTACGTAACCCGTTACGCCAAGTTCCTCATCGCAGCCACCATACACAAGGAACATTTCCTTTGTCTTATTGAGATACTTAAGAATGCTCTTAACAACTACCCAATGCGGCATTCCAGGATTACTCTGGAACCGGCTTGTCAAACTTAGAGCTAATGCCACATCCGGTCTAGTACTCAACATTGCATACATGATCGATCCTATGGCTGAAGCATAAGGATGTTTCGTCATTTCGGCCTTACCCAGTTCCGTCACCGGACACTGCGCCTTACGCAATATCTTATTCTTGATAACCGGCAGAGAACCCTTCTTTGCCTTCTCCATATTAAAACGCTTCAATATTTTATCAAGATAAGTACTCTGACTTAGTGCTAATAGGCGCCTTGATCTATCACGATAGATTTTTATGCCTAAAACATACGCAGCTTCTCCTAAGTCCTTCATGGAAAACTTACTGTTTAAATATTCCTTCACGCTATTCAGAAGTTCCACATCATTCCCTATTAGCAATATGTCGTCAACATACAGTGCTAAGAACACAACCGAGCTCCCACTCATTTTCTTGTAAATACAGGTCTCTTCCACATTCTGGATAAATCCAAAACCTTTGATTACCTCATCAAAGCGAAGATTCCAGCTCCGAGATGCCTGCTTCAATCCATAGATGGATCGCTGAAGCTTGCACACCTTGTTAGCACTTCCTGGATCGACAAAACCTTCCGGCTGTACCATGTACAACTCTTTCTCAATGTTTCCATTCAGGAAGGCCGTTTTGACGTCCATCTGCCAGATTTCATAATCGTAGTAGGCAGCTACCGCTAACAAAATCCGAATAGACTTAAGCATCGCTACCGGTGAAAAAGTTTCATCGTAGTCAATTCCATGAACTTGTCGGAAACCCTTTGCGACAAGCCGAGCTTTATAGACGGTCACATTACCATCAGCATCAGTCTTCTTCTTAAAGATCCACTTATTCTCGACGGCCTTGCGCCCTTCGGGAATATCCACCAAAGTCCACACTTGGTTATCATACATGGATCCTATTTCGGATTTCATGGCTTCAAGCCATTTCTCGGACTCTAGACTCTCCATCGCCTCCTTGTAGTTTGTAGGTTCGTCTTGCTCGACTAGCATGACGGTGCAAACCATGTTGCCATACCATTCTGGTGGGATCCGAGATCTACCAGACCTACGAGGTAGAACATCTTCCTCGACAGTTTCTCCCACTCCTTCCACGGAGGACGTTTCCGGAATTGCTTCCGTTGCGCCACTCGGAATCTCGAGTTCAGGATCAACGATTTCATCGAGGTCTACCTTCCTCCCACTTACTCCTTTCGCGAGAAACTCCTTCTCTAGAAAGGTACCGGTCTTCGCGACAAAAGTTTTTCCCTCAGCTTGGTTGTAAAAGGTGTACCCAACGGTTTCCCGCGGATATCCTACAAAGACGACTTTCTCCGACTTCGGTTCGAGTTTGTCGGGCTGTAGTTTCTTAACGTACGCCTCACAACCCCAAACCTTCAGAAACGATAACTTAGGCTTGTGGCCATACCATAATTCATACGGTGTCGTTTCAACGGACTTGGACGGAGCCCTATTTAAAATGAATGCGGTTGTTTCTAACGCATAACCCCAGAAGGACACTGGCAGATCGGTAAGAGACATCATAGATCGGACACTATCCAGTAGAGTACGATTACGTCGCTCGGACACACCGTTACGCTGCGGCGTTCCGGCGGGCGTAAGTTGGGGCACTATGCCGCAACTCTTCAGATGTGAGCCAAACTCAAAACTCAAGTACTCTCCACCGCGATCGGACCGGAGATGCTTGATTTTCCTATTAAGCTGATTCTCAACTTCACTCTGGAATTCTTTGAACTTTTCAAACGTTTCAGACTTGTGTTTCATCAAATAGATATAACCGTATCTACTCAAGTCATCAGTGAAGGTGACGAAGTAACGATAACCATTGCGTGTCGAAACGCTCATCGGTCCACACACATCTGTATGTATGATCCCCAACAAATCCGACGCCCGTTCAACGAAACCTTTGAACGGTGTCCTGGTCATTTTGCCCATGAGGCATGGTTCACATGTATCGAGGGATCCGAAATCCAACGAGTCCAAGAGTCCATCAGAGTGGAGTCGCTTCATGCGCTTTATACCAATATGACCAAGACGGCAATGCCACAAAAACATGGCGGTATCGTCACTACACTTAATTCGTTTGGCTTCTATGTTATGGATGTGAGTACTACGATCGAGATTCAACAAGAATAAACCATTACTCTCGGGAGCATCAACATAAAAGATATCATTCATATAAATAGCACAATTGCTTGACATTGATTTAAATGAATAACCGTCTTGTAACAGGCAAGACCCACTTATAATGTTTACACTCAAGGATGGCACAAAATAACATTTATTTAAAACCAAAACTAATCCCGATGGTAGATGCAGAGGGAGCGTGCCGACAGCCACCACGTCAACTCTCGATCCGTTGCCGACGCGCATCGTCACCTCATCCTTCGCCAGCCGCCTTCTATTCCGTAACTCCTCCTGAGAGTTACATATATGAGCAACAGAACCAGTATCAAATACCCACGTATTGCTCTGGGCGGATGTAAGGTACACATCTATAACATGTATATCAAATATACCTTGCTCTTTGTCGACCGTCTTGCCAGACTTCCTATCCTCCAGATACTTGGGGCAGTTGCGCTTCCAGTGACCCTTCCCCTTGCAGTAGAAACACTCCACGCTAGTTCTGGGACCAGACCTGTTAGTCCTGGACTTGGCAGCCAACTTTGCCTCCCTCCGGGACTTCTAGCTCTGCTTTCCCTTGCCACCGGACTTCTTGAAATCAACGGTCTTATTGACCATCAACAGCCTGTGCTCCTTCTTAATCTCTACCTCAGCAGTCTTGAGCATCACGAACACTTCACCCAGGGACTTAGCCATGCCCTGCATGTTGTAGTTCATGACGAAGCCTTTGTAGCTTGGTGGCAACGATTGCAACACCCTGTCAATCGCCAGCTCATCGGGAATCTTGCACTCCAGAGCATTCAGGCGTTGAACGTAGCCAGACATCTTGACTACATGCTCGCTCACACTGCTATGCTCTTCCATCTTGGCTGAGAAGAAAAGCTCAGAAGACTCATATCTCTCAGCCTTAGCCTGCGGCGCAAAGACAGCCTTAAGATCCGAGATGATCTCAAAGGCGCTCATATTCTCAAAGCGCTTCTGCAGGTCGGCTTCCATGGCGTAGAGCATGACACTTTGGAGAAAGGCAGAATCCTCCGATCGGGTCTGGAAGACCTTCTTCTCATCCTCAGAGGCATCATCTGCAGGGGGGTAACCTATGGCGGCCTCAATGACGTAGGCCACCCTATGGGGAGTGAGGAGGATCCTCAGGTTGCGGAACCAGGCCATGAAGTTTGACCAATTGGTCTTAAGCTTTTCTTTCTCAAGGAACAGGCCTAGGTTAAACGAGGGGCGAGACATCTACAATGGAATTTGCAACAACATAAGACTTTGTTCATAATAATTTTGAGTTATAGTATTTTAGAAAATAACTGACATAACTCCCACTCAAACGAACATCCCTCCTGGTCGTTTAAGCGATTACACGACCCCCATCCATTGCACCACCCCTCATCATCAAAGCTGGCGGCACAACTTCAGGAGTAGACAAAATCGTCCGCCACACCAATTTTGTGACTCGTGCTCGACCTTTCGGTCTTCCTGTTCCGAGGCCATACCTCTGAGTATGCTAGGCTCGCCACCAAAGACCTCCACGCTGACGCTTGTGCAACATGGCTTACACCCACCGTATGCGAACGAAGATATGTCTGACACCCGATCATCACTGCCTGCCTCATAACGTAGAACTTTATTGGTGGTGCGCGTTGGAGGGAGAACACTAGTGGTATTTTGAAGGGATCATCTTATTCAGCTACCGCCGTGTAACACACAATTACACAAAATAAGATGCACACAAAACATCAAATGTAATGCAATGTGATATAGTCCATCGCGCCATGGTCTTCTTGGCGCCCGCAGTTTATAAACAATTTAATAAACCTACCTTGACCATATCACATAGCCCCTGCAAAATAAAGTTAGACGCTTCTACTTTACCTTTTGCATATTTTACTTGGCTTGGGGCTTTCGTAAATAGAACCGCTTCATACCTACGAATCTTATGACCACAACAACGATCCAATAATTGCATGTTTAAGCATCCCTTTCGGGCCCTCCATTGAAAATGCGAAGACCAACTAAAGAGAGAGAAACTGTCACCCGCCAGCCACATATACGGTACAAGCCGTATGTCAGTAGTGGAACCAGTCTCGCGTAAGCGTACGCATAAAGTCGGTCCGGGCCGCTTCATCAACTCAATGCCGCTGGAATACACAAGTGCACGCTAGAGGGTAGCAAATAACAGGAACGGTGCCCCCGTGCAGAGCACGAGTTCTAACAGCGTACATCTATATCTTACGATAGATCGGCTCTCATACCACTGAAGGGGATCGTGTGCAGAAAACAAAAAATTTCCTAGCAACGATATCCTTAAACTAGCCAAGATCTATTCTATGCAGATATAGTAGTACGAACGGAGATCGGAATACGTACCCTTGTAGACCGAAAGCGGGGATTACGTTCCCGCACAAACGTTGTCGATGAAGACCGACGTAGCCGACCTCAAGGTCGTGTAGAGGAAGCAGGCCTCCGAGTACCGCTAGCGCAGCACCTCGCAGGGAGTCGCACACGTACGGTGGAGACGACGCCTCCGAAGCTCCAGTCCAGGACGAGCAGCGGAAGACTTGGACCGGAACACCAGCAGCGCGGCAGCGGGCTATGGTGGAGGAGATCCCCGACTCCTCTTGCTCGGCGCGGCTCCGACTTGGGAACCACGAGATTGAGAGAGAAATCAGGAATTAATTGGTGAATTAAAAGGCTGGGGGTGCCCCTTCTTATATAGGCTCCCAAGGGGAGCCAACCTTGCCAGCCAGGCAATGTGGGACTAACCCCCCACAGCCTGGTTCGGCCAAGGGAGTGCGCCGGCCCCCTGGTGGGCCCCTTGTGGCCCACCTAGGCCGGCCCTCCTGGCCCCCACCGAATTCCCCTAGGGAATTTTCCCCTCTTGGGCCTTCTTTCGTCCGGAAGGCCCATTTAGGGAAATTTGCCTTAATAATTTCGAAAATAAATATATAAAATCATATTTGCATATTAATAACACTAATTAATATCAAACATAATATATATATAATATTTCCTAGCTCCGAAAACTCTTTCGGCGCTGCCCGATCTCCATCGGACCTCTCCCGGGACGTTCCCGGTGATCTCCTTCCTTTCCGGTTGTCTTGTCGAAACCCCTTAAGTGTGTTACCCTAGCGGTTCGATATAATATCAGGTATGATCAAGACTCCTCAATGATCAACGACTAATCCTTAGGCCTGGACCCCATGAATTAGTCCCTGAGATATAACGAATGACTTTCATCTATCAAACCTGAACGTGAAGTCTTAGACCTTTTGCCATAGCGATACTTAGCACGTCCGAGCGTCGCTCCATACATATCTCCATACCTAATCCCGACCTCGTTACCGACGACGCTATCTTCTACTCGTCCATGATCTCATGTCTCCGTGACCTAGTCACATGCTTGCAAGCTCATTAGACATGATCTCACCGAGTGGGCCCGAGAGTATCTATCCTGCTATGCGGACTGGCAAATCCTGCTCTTGACCCCTCGTCTCAATACTCCTTTCCAATACCCAAAAGTATCACCGTTATTGTCATACTAAATAAGATACGACGTTTGGTGCAATCAAAGTATCTTCGGGGAATATCAATAAGAGTTGATCTCACGGTCAAAGGTGTAACGACTATGTTCTCCAAATCTGGGTATGTCCATCACATCACTCTCCAGCGATATGACTCTCATTGCCGACCAGGGCCATGCCCCATGACCGGGAAACCTCGATCATCAATCGCGCAACGAAACTAGTCTTAGTAGAGGCTACTAGGGACCTGGTTGTTTACGTATCACACCCGCATTAATGTTTCCGCTTAATACGGTTCCAGCATGACACAAAAACCTATTATGAACAAACGAGATATGATAAAGAATACACTTTATTAATTGCCTCTAGGGCATATCTCCTTCATGGGGATCCTGGATGATTTCGGTGGAAGTATTGGATCGCTCCCATGTAAATATTTGGTCCTCTCAGTGTCAGGAAGCCCACGCGTGTTGAGATTCAGCCGCTGCTTGACAGAGCTGCGGCCAGGGTGCCTCCTTGGAAGGGCAAGCTTTTCAATCGATCGGGTCGTCTTTCTCTCATCAACTCCACCCTGACAGCCATTTTCACTTATTTCCTTACTTGTTTCACACTCGACAAGTGGGCCACGAAGAAGATCAACAGGATCAGTAGGAGTTTCCTGTGGGCGGGCGATGTGGAGGCCCACGGGGGAAAATGTCTTGTGATTTGGCAACAAGTTTCTGCTCCGAAGAAATTCGGCGGCCTAGGGATAAAAGACCTGGCGTCATTTGGGCGCGCGCTGAGGTTGCGGTGGCTTTGGTATGAGTGGGATGTCATCGAGTGACCTTGGCTTGGCACCGCGGTGCCGTGCAATAGTTTGGACAGAGCCTTGTTTGCCTCTTGCTCGTCTGTTCTTCTCAAGGATGGGGCCACGGCTGGGTTTTGGACTTCGCGCTGGCTTGATGGCAGTTCTCCTAAAGACTTGGCACCAGATGTCTTCCCGTTGGCCTGGCGGAAGAATCTGTCTGTGCGTGATGCTATCTTGAATGGGCGATGGATGGTTGGACTGAATCACATCTCCTCGGCCGCGCAATTGACACAATTTGTCAGGCTTTGGCACCTTGTTCAGCCGATTGTGCTTACGGATGACAGAGATGAGATTGAAATTGGACGGTGGATCGGCTTGCTGCTCGCGGCTGGCCGCACTCGCCTGTCTGCATTTTCTGCGATCTGGTCGTTGAGACCGCCGCTCACATTCTTCTTGTTTGCCCTTTTGCAAAGGAGGTGTGGCACCTGGCTTCTTTCGACCACCCACGCCTCGCGGCGGTCGCCATGTCCAGTCACTCGGTCACGGCGTGGTGGCGTGCTGTTGGCAGTTCAGCTGCAAAGGAGATGCGCAGAAAGGAGATGAGCCTAGGGGCATATGTGGCCTGGCATCTGTGGAACGAGCGAAACAGGCGAACCTTTCAAGGAAAGTCGTTGCCGGCAAGCGGAGTGTTGCAACTGGTGCGAGATGATGTTTCCCTCTTAGGAGAGGTGTTTTGGGAGTAGTTTAATCACTGTTGTTTCTACTGGCCATTTTTTCCGACCGTAACTCAAAATTCTTTTAACCCTATTTGGTTCCCTCTTGCTTTAATGAAATGGTAGAACTCCTGCCCGTTAGTCTGTCAAAAAAACAAATGGAGAACCATGCATTCATGTTCTCATGTTTTGTTACCTAAAACACTTCAAAGAGCTAAGTGGATCCGATCCAGTGATCGGTAGCGATGATTAGCATGGAGCGATGGAGGCGGCTGGAATCGTAGTCAACAATGTTGTTGTTCGGAGCGAGTGCGCAAGCGACTGAGGTTTTCCTCTATCCCTCTCGATCAGCTCCATGGCAATCAACACACTAACCCAGTAGTTGGTACAAGGAAATAAACGCCTTTCGCTGGATGACATGTTGTTCGTTTGAAGAACGTGATAGGACACACACATATGCCGTGCATCACTTCATAGCGTCAAACAAAACCGACTTTAGACGAACATACACGAGAAAGTGCAGGACAAGACGACATGCAGGAACATATCACGCTTTGATTCTAGGAAGTGCATAGTTTGGAGGGATGGTTCTACATCAACTACACATCGCAACGGTACAAACTAGGGATATTACAACTGAGTTAAAGAGGAGGCCTCTCATGATTGAAACGATTTGGACGCTGTTGTGTGCCGGCGGCCTAGCATCTGAAGCGTTGCCACCTTCTCATCCACACGTTGTAGGTCTGGCACCGACGTCGTGCGCCGTTGGATTGGCGTTGCCATCTCCACATGCACACGTCGTCTGCCCAACGTTCCACGAAGAATAGCAGGGCCACGGATTGCCCGGCAGAGCGGGGATCGAATAGGACGGCAGGGGGGAAAGCTGTGTCATGTGTCGAGTTAGCGGGGCGGGCGGCGAGAGGGACAGTAGGTCAGGCCAGCGTAGCGGTCAAAGGGGTGAGCGGTTAGAAGGAAGGTGAGCAGGGTCTAGAATAGCAACGGGCGAGGAAGGCAAGGAACATTTGACACGTTTGTGGGATCTTTCCGGCTGCTATCAACACAGTGTACCTCATTCGACTACTAAAATTTTAGATCTCCTAGAGGCTAGAGATACTCCTAAAGCATGCTTAGCCGGGAAATGACACGGCTCATAAAATAAGGGACATTTTGCAGTACATCATATCATTATAGACCGTTCATTTTGGTTGGTCCAAGAATACATGACAGCTGAAACTTACCCGGGAAACCATCGATCCCGAGGCCTTGTTGAACTCTTTCTTTTTTACGGCGGAAGCGGAATCGTATTAATTTACAGAATTAGGGTTATAATCCCAACCGATACGACCTGAATTACATCCGGACGAAAGCAATCCACGATTGGGTTCTATGTTCAATCATACCAAGGTCTAAATCATGGTTGGCACCATTGCACATCCTAGAAATTTTAGGCGTGGTGAGTGGTGACAATACGATCAGAAGCAAGGAGCAGCCAGAGATTCTCAATTAGGCGTGCTAGACACGATGCATCCTTCTCCTTGCTTAGCTCCAGACTGTCTGTTTCCTCTAGGATGATAGGCTCCTGGGCCCCTAGCTGAGATCAAGGGCTACCTGAGTTCCATTTAGAAAACTGTTTTTCTTACTTTTTTTCCCCGTAGAAGGTGTGATAAGAAGGACGTTCTAGTCTCTGTCATGAGCGGAGTTTTGTTCCTCCGTGGCCGAAACATTTTTTTTAATGTTCCGTGATATCTATACTTCTTATAAAGCAAAACCCCACTAACTTCCACTAACTTATAATAAATGATTCTATCTCAACATGCAAACCATCCACATCACTTCTTCTTTTAGCCAACCAATTATCCACATCATCTCACAAAAATTAATTACTTATTGTCCATCTCTACATGGAAGTATCCACATCATTTTTTTCTTTAGCCATTAAATTAGCCACATCATCTTTTTATTTTGTGGTTCAATGATAAGACCACATAATTCCTCAATGTAATTACTAAATTAAATCACGTGTTATTCATGCATGCATATTTCTATAGTTTGCTTCAGAGTTTGATCGTTTATTTTGTTCTTAGTGATACCCGCTGCAACGCGCGGGGTATCCATCTAGTTATCTCTATATTGTCGTAGCTGTTTGTGGCCTTTAATCGCCCTCTCAGATCTTGCTAGAGAATGTGAACAGGTCTATGTAGTAAGGACATTTTGTACATCATGGAAGTTGTTAGTACTTGTCATATGCAATCAAGATCTCTAGAAGATCAGAATATCTTTAGCCACGTTTGTCGCAATACTTGTCCATCTAAACTTGATATGCCTCACACTCGCAGAGATGTGGAACTTATGTGTGCATAGTAAATGTACAAAAGACTTCTAAATGAATAAGTACACATGCGCTATCCGTGCCCTTGATTGTATACCTTCTCTACGAAGTTTAAAAGATTGCTGAGTGCTGACCATGCCAGCTCCATGATCCTTGTCCATATCATTGACTGTATGGTTGCACTTGTCTATTACTAGAAGATCTTAATATGTTTTTTTTTTGAGAAAAAGATCAAGAGGCCAAACATCAGGAGGACAAGTCGAGCCACCGCGATTAACTGGAAGTTGAGCAGGATTATAATCCGTGCGTCCCATTTAAGCGTGCCATTGTGCATGCTCTTAACGGCATAAACAAACCGCGGCTTCGCCTTCCCGCACACGTCCTGTCTGTCCAGCACCTCACCTCACCACGCCCATGGCCACCAAGTCCCGCTCCGGCGCGGAACAAGCAGACACCACGGCGGCGATGCGCCGCCTCCGACGCATCTCCCTCCACCTCCTCCAGCCCGAGGGTGCTAACAGGCTGGCGCGGGGCCTAAACGCGGCCGCGGCCGCGGGGCTCAAAGCGTACCTGCGCGGGCGGCACCGGGAGATGCAGGAGTGGGTGTACGAGTTCTTCGCCGCCAGGCCCGATCTCCAAACTCCCGCCGACCTGCCCCCGGCCGCCGCACACCAGGAGCTTTGCATCCGGCAGATGTCCGCGCTGGTGCGGGATGCCGGGTTGCGGCCGCTCAGCCTCATCGCGGCTGACCCCGCCAAGTACTTCGCGTTTCAGGCGGCAGTCAGTTTGTTCGACATCTCCATCGCCGTCAAGTTCGGCGCCCAGTTCAAGTTAGTGCCCCCCTGATCTTGTACTTAGCGCAGAGTTAAACTTGTTACATTACATAACGCAGCTACTAGCTAGCAAGAACCTGATGCTTCCATTCCATACGGAGGGTAACTCCGGATTTATAAAGCTTCCATCACCAGTCTGGACGCTATAGCGTAAAAGTCGTTTTAGTTTAGCTCTTTTTAGTATAGAAGAAGCCGATCCTGATCATTATGATTACTGCATTCAGGAGGATTCTATATATCATGGTTGTTCTGATTTAGTCATATTTTTGTGCATAGTTTTTCAGGAATCTGCCATTATGGCAGATTTCAAGGGCTAATGAATTCAGGAGTGCTTTGTTCAGATTTAGTCATAGTTTTGTTCATAGTTGTTAAGGATAATGAATTTAAATTACGATGTGGCAGATCATGTAACAAAGCCCTTGAAATCTGCCATATTTAAATTCATTACACACTACTCAACTTATCCTTGTATGCTTGTTGCAAAAAGTGCACTGACTTGCCTTCTGGTAATGCAGCCTTTGGGGCGGGTCTGTAATAAATTTAGGAACTAAGAAGCACAAAGAAAAGTACTTCGACAAAATCGACAATTTGGACTATCCAGGCTGTTTTGCTATGACAGAACTACATCATGGTTAGATTATCTATTTATTTGATTCATTGGATTTCTCATTTATTATTTCGTACTTTGACCAATCACTTCGTGTCTCTTTTGAATTGACTTGTACGAAAAAGACGGTTCCCAATAAATTTTTATAACTCTTCCTTTTGGTTTGCCGCTATTTGGCAGGATCAAATGTTCAAGGCTTACAGACTACTGCCACATTTGATCAAGTTACCGACGAGTTTATTATTGACACCCCAAATGTTGGAGCTATCAAGTGGTGGATTGGCCTTGCAGGTCTGCAAGCAAAATTCGCTACTGTTTTTGCAAGGTTAATTTTACCACTTGAGGGGAAAGGAGTGGAACCTAATGACATGGGAATTCATGCATTTATTGTCCCGATTCGAGACCTTGAAACCCATGTTGTTCTTCCCGGGATTGAGATCAATGATTGTGGGGACAAGATAGGCTTAAATGGTGTAGATACTGGTGCCATGAGGTTTTGTTCAGTTAGAATACCCCGTGAAAATCTTCTGAACCGATTCGGTGATGTGACGCGAGACGGAAAATACACAAGCAGTCTCCCCACGATTAACAAAAGATTTGCAGCAACCCTTGCCGAGCTTGTCGGGGGACGAGTTGGTATTACATATTGTTCTATGTCGATACTCAAAGTTGCAGTAACCATTGGTGTTAGATATGCTTTATTGCGTCAACAATTTGGTCCTCCTGATCAACCTGAAGTCAGTCTGATGGATTACCAATCTCACCAACACAAACTAATGCCTATGTTGGCATCAGCGTATGCATTTCACTTTGCCGCAACGTATCTGGTGGAGAAGTATTCCGAGATGAAGAAAACCAGTGATGAGGATCTTATTGCTGATGTCCATATGCTTACATCCGGGTTGAAATCCTATATAACTTCATACACAGTAAAATCTATTAGCATATGTCGAGAGTCCTGTGGTGGCCATGGGTATGCCGTCGTAAATCGTTTCGGTTGTCTACGAAATGACCAAGATATATCTCAAACATTTGAAGGAGACAATACAGTTCTTTTACAGCAGGTACAGTAAGCATCCTATACAAACCAGAAAATATGGTTCATTACATATTCCAGATGAAATGAAGTTTCAGTGTGATATCAATATACTTACACTTCACATAATGAACCTCCTATGATATAGGTTGCTAGATATCTCCTGAAAGATCATGAGAAAAAAATTAAGGGGGGAACGCTCACAGGCACCTCCTGGAACTACTTGACAGACTCCATGAGCACCTACTTGTCTAAGCCCAATGCTGTTACTGCCCGATGGGACAGGGAAGATCATCTACGGGATCCAAACTTTCAGCTGGATGCTTTAAGAGTGAGTACTTTATATCTTCATACTAATCTCAGTATAATTTTGCTACATTCATATGCTGATTGGATACACTCTCACATCTCAGTACCGAACATCACGATTACTACATAGTGTGGCTGCTCGACTTCAGAAGCACATGAAGACACTTGGAGATTTTGGTGCGTGGAACATATGTTTGAATCATCTGCTCACACTTGCAGAGTCACACATTGAGTATGTCATCCTTGCTAGATTTATAGAAGCAGTGAGAAGGTATAATTCTATGCTCAACCTTAGTTACGCTGTTATCACTATCAATGATCACTAATAGGTATTTCCTTTATCATTTGAATCTCGCTAGAAGATTTTTCAAAGCAAATGAAACTCACTAGTAGATTGACTCTTTTAATGTCTCAAGAATGACTTATGATGTATCTATGTAGTTGCCCTGACGAAAAAACACGTGAAGTATTGAAGCTAATGTGCGACCTTTATGCGCTCGATCGAATTTGTAAGGACATGGGGACGTATCGGAATTTCGACTATGTTGCACCAAACAAAGCCAAGGTTCGTTATTCCTGTTTATTGCACCCCCTCGCGCCTCTCCCAAGAATGGAAATATGCACTTTCAGTTCTGGCTTCAAACCAGAACCAGGACCTGATGGTTCCCTTTATGCTTGTAGGCTATCCGTAAACTTGTAGACAACCTCGCTTACCAAGTGAGGCTTGTGGCCCGTGAACTCGTAGACGCTTTCGATCTTCCAGATCCAACCATCCGCGCCCCAATCGGGATGCAATCAGAGGCCTACACGAAGTATACACAGGGAGTCGGCTTCTACACTAGCAAAGAAAACATGCATACAATTGCACAACCAGCTGAATGTAAATAATTGTTGTGAGACTGTGTTTTGGTATTACTAGTGTGAATAAAGTTCCTACGTGCCACACTATGTAGCTACCTTTTGTTTTTGAAATGGGGATCATAAGCAACCTTGTTATCTTTGCCTTTTTGTATTCAATCTTGTAACTGAACTAGCAAGGTGGCCCACGCAAATGTGAGGTCATCATCTTTATTGTATTGAATATGTTTTTGAACAATACTCATTGCTTTTTCAGTGAATATATTTATGAAATAAATTATGGATTCAACAAATATGGAGCATAGATATACTACTCAGGAGAAAATAGTTTTGTAGAAGTCATAGTAAAGAAGAAATCTAGACAACCAAATGATCATGTATAAGAATATGAGTGGGAACCTTATCTCAAATAATTATGAGTGGGAGCCTTGCGTCCTACAATCAATCACACACTTATCATCTGAGTTGCATCTCTACTCCCTTAATTTTCATGAAATAATTTGTCTTCCCATATATGGTGCTTGAACGTCGATCAAACCTCTCATCTGTTTCTATTTAAAATCCTAAATTATTTCACCTGATTTATACTCGTCCCTGGTTGCAGTCCCCGCCTCACTTCAGCCTACCTTTCATGACATGATAAGAGGATAAATATGCACATCTGAGGATCAACATGCAGATTTTTTCTGAGAACTATCTGGGAAAAGAAGTTAATCTAAACTTCTCTGTACATGTACTCAAATCACTATACTATATCGAGCTTTTCTACCTTCGAAATTACAGATGCACAAATAAAAGAACGAACAAGCATTCACTATGCATATCATATCACTCTGGCAAAGCAAGGCTTCATGGCGCGATCAATGTAGATTGCACCCTTGATCCCTGCCTGGTCATCGTCTTCTCGCACACCAGCAAGCGACAGCTAAGATCACGCATCGGAAAATGAAGTACAACAACACATGCAGCAAATGTTCTGACAGCATATGTAAAGTAAGGCCGAAATTTTGGAAATAAACGTTCTATATTCCTGGATGCAATCGGCAGCAGAATAGCAAAAATCAGTAGAGAGAAATGGCCCCTTGCCCCTTTCCGCGGCTGCCGGAGATGGGGATGCCATGGCCGCAGGTGCTTCGACGACCGGCTCCTCCCGTCAAAACCCTTGATCTCTGATTGGCTCATCCTCTTCTTCAATACAGATTTTCTTGGCACGATGGCAGTCTGCTCCCTCGGTCTCCACTCTTTCTTGAATCTAGATAAAATCTATTCAATTATTAGGCATAGAAAAAGGGGTTCAGCTCCGGTGCTCCTCCTCTGCCAAATATTCTAACTCAAACGCGCAATCCGACAAATACATATAGGGACTGTAGAAGCCCGTACGGCCCGCGTGTATACACCATATGATGCGACGGTTCGAGACACGACCCGTATACTGATCTCACAAAGTAGACCGCACCGTTGATGAGACGACCCGAACTAAAAAAAATCTTTATGTTTCCGTAAGGGGGTAGCAGTGAATCAATCCTCTAGAAAAAGCTTTACTATTACTATTGAATGGAATTCAGAGGAGACGGAGGAATTCCATACATATTAGGCCGGCGCGAGGGCATGGACCAAGGCAGAGGAAGCAGCAGAGATCGGTGAAGGGGATTGTAGGCAGATAATAAAAAAAATCCTAGCAACGATATCCTTAAAACATGGCAATATCTATTCTATGCAGATATAGTAGTAAAAACGGAGATCGGAATACATACCTTGTAGACCGAAAGCGGGATTACGTTCACGCATTAAGGTTGACGATGAAGACCGACGAAGCCGACCTCAAGGTCGTGAAGAGGAAGCAGACCTCACAGCACCGCTAGTGCAGCACCTCGCAGGGCGTTACACACGTACGGTGGAGACGACGGCCTGTGAAGCTCCCGTCCAGGACGAGAAACGGAAGACTTGGACCGGAACACCAGCAGCGCGGTAGCGGGCTATGGTGGAGAGATCCCCCTCTCAACTCGGCGCAACTCCGACAAAGGGAATCACAGAATCGAGAGAGAATTAGGGAATTAGTTGGTGAATTAAAAAGACATGGGTACCCCTTCTTATATAGGCTCTTAGGGGGAGCCAACTTGCCAGTCAGGCAATGTGGGACTAATCCCACATGCCTGGTGCGGCACTTGGTGCGCCGGCCACCTGGTGGGCCCCTTGTGGGCCACCTAGGCCGACCACCTTGGCCCCCACCGAATTCCCCTAGGGAATTTTCCCCTCTTGGATCTTCTTTCGACCAGAAGGTCCATTTAGGGAAATCGGCCTAAATAAATTCGAAATAAATATATAAAATCATATTTAAACATTAATTTTACTAATGAATATCAAATATATTATATATAATTTATTCTAACTCCGAAAACTATTTCGTCGCTACCTGATCTCCATCAGACCCTTCCCGAGACGTTCTCGGTGATCTCTTTCCTTTCCGGTTGTCTTGTCGAAACCCCTTAAGTGTGTTACCCTAGCGGTTCGATATAATAACAGGTATGATTGAGACTCCTCTCTGATCAACGACAACTCGTAGGCCTGGACCCCATGAATTAATCCCTCTGATATAACGAATGACTCATATATCAAATCTGAACGTAAAGTCTTAAACCTTTTGCCATGGCGATACAGCGTGTCCGAGTATCGTTCATAGATATCTCCATACCTAGCTGACCTCGTTACCGACAACGCTATCTTCTACTCGTCTATGATTTCATGTCTCCGTAATCTAGTCACATGCTTGCAAGCTCATTAGACATAATCTCACCGAGTGAGCCCTAGAGTATCTATCCTGCTATTCGGATTGGCAAATCCTGCTCTTAACCCCTCGTCTCAACTACCCCCTCCCGATACCTAAAAGTATCACCGTTATTGTCATACTATATAAGATACGACGTTGGTGCGATCAAATTATCTTCCAGGGATAACAATAAGAGTTGATCTCACGGTCGAAACCGTAATGACTACGTCCTAAAAATATGGGTATGTCCATCACATCGTTCCACCAACTATATGACTTTCATTGCGACTGACGCCATGCCCTTTAATCGGGAAACCTCGATCATCAATCACGCAACGAAACTAGTCTTAGTAGAGTCTACTAGGGACCTGGTTGTTTACGTATCACACCCGTATTAATGTTTCCGCTTAATACGGTTATAGCATGACATAAAACGTATTATGAACAAACGAGATATGATAAAGAAATACACTTTATTAATTGCCTATATGACATATCTCCTTCAATCGGGTGGGGGAGGCAGGGCTTGAGATGCTCACCTCCCACCTAGTACAAAACTCCACTTATCCCGTCCCAAAAGTCTTGGTTAACCCAGAACCTATAACTTTTAGTGGATCGTGACGCATGTCCCAATAATCCCCCTAAATCCCACCCAAATCGAGAGCGGAGCAAACCAGCGAGTTCTCCATCACCATCGCGCCGCCGGCGAGCGCTGTCTTTGTGGCCCGGACCCAGCCGTTGAGAGCACCGTCATTGAGAGGACCTCCTCCCACCGGATGCCGGCGCCTCCTCGATGACTTCCTCCACCTTGCCGATGCGCACGGCAGCTTCTGGTCCGTGCTCATCGCGCTCGGCGCGACCCCTGCGTCCATGGCGACGGGGCTCGTCGAGGATGGCGAGTTTGAGCGACGGGGCTCATCGAGGATGGCGAGTCTGTGGTTGTGATGGTACGACCGTACGTCGGTACGTATTTGAAAAATATGTTCATTTTTACAACTGTATAAAAAATATTACAAACTTTTTTGATAGTTTTTGTGCACCAAGTTTTTGGCCCGGGGCTTACTCCAATCTTGGATCCGCCACCGTAGGACAACACATGTGCAGTAGGTGACAACAGTACCCTGCGTATTGGCGCACACTTTTAGCAGCCTTCGTCATCTTTTACCTTCGTCTACCAAAATCTTGGTTTAGCTCTTTGTGAGATTTTACCGAAGCTGCCTGCAGGACAAGCCTGAGGGACTCCACAAAATCATCCAGTAGCTGGCGAGAGTCCGGGAATTGCTCGTCATCCACCGCAAGGACAAGTTTCATGATGTTCATATAACTTTGGAAATGTACGGTCAAAGCCTACAGAAAATAAAATCATATGATTAGCGTAACGTGCATCTGGATCCATGCAATTTTTCAACCTTGTCTATTCGTGTAAACTCCAAATATCTCAGAGATCCGCCGACTCCGGGAGCATTTTTTTTAGACTATCCTTTTTTTCATTTCTTAACTTATGAAAATAAAGTATCCAACTACATATTCATATCTAGTATGTATATAGATTTTTTAAATTAAATTAGATTTCGATATGTTAAAGCATCTTCAATAACGCACTATAAGGCCTCCCAAAACGTCTGGGCAAACAACCAGGAAAGGTTTTGGGCCGAAAACTCTCACCAACCGTGCCCAATGACCGGGCTGTCTGGCAAACCCTAAAGCCAGCCCATATATGAGATGGGTTTGGAGCCGACCCGACGCGTCTGGACACCTCCGCCACGTCATCCCTAATAGCACGGACCCATGTTCCAAAAACTAACCGACGCGGCGTGGCACAACCTAGCCCACCTCTGTCCCCATAAATAACCGACGACAGATCAAACCCTAACGTCTCACTCCACTCTCATCCACTCCAGTTCTCCTTGCCATCTCCGTTCCGGCAATATGTCATCCCTCATCGACCGGAGCGCATTGGAAGAGAAGCTCTCTGATGTGGCGGCTATGCGTCGATCTTCCACCCTCGTGGACAAGAAGGAAGAGATCGTCTACATTGCCATTGAGCAATATCTCAAGGATGTAGCCGGCAGCGCCAGCCCGGCGGTGGCTAGCCAGGGCCAATGCACCCAATGTTCTGTGACGTCCCACGCCGGCCAGATCTTTGACGACGTAGTTGATTCCTCGTTGTTCATCGTCGATTGGATCTGCGCCGCCCCACCCCCCCTACAGGGGCGAGCTATGCAAGCTCCACCTGGATGGAGCATTCTGCCGGATGGGGGCGGCAGATGGAGGCTGCTTTCGACGACCCTGTCGTCCAAACGGATGGGAGCATGCACGCCGGAGATGGAGGACCGAGCGTATTTGCAGCTCCGTAGGACGGACCACGCTGCGGCAGAGTACAGAATCGGGCATTTGCAGCTCCTCGCAGGAGCTACCGAGGCGGTCCCTTTGACCGACTTGGCGGCGTCGCTGAACGATCACGGAGACCGACGCTAGGTGACTCCGTCGCAAGAACAAGGCCATGTTGGACACCGCGATTGCCGAGTCGAAGAAAGAGGCGGTGAAGAACTACCACACGACAAACTTGCTAACAAGTAGACACACGTTGGCCGTATTATCACCGCTCGCTCGACCAACGGCGGCACCTCCGACTCCTCTCACATCAACCCGTACTCGGCCTTCGAGCTACTGCGCCACCACCGCCACTCTAGGGATGACAAGGGGAAGGGGCCTTCAAAAGGAGTGAACCACTACCGATGGGGAAGGGTCCGGCGGACGTGCTCGAGTTCGCCCAGTTTTGCTAAGGTTGCCTATATAGTTTAGCAGTATGGTTTGATTAAGTTGAAATCCGTAGTATGTTGAGCTCCAATCGATATTTGTTATGCAATATTTGAGCTCCAATCTACGATTGCATGGCTAGGATGGTTTTGGGAGGGAAATTTGGAGGAGACGGTTGGAGGAGACCATTTTGGGATTTGCTTGGACAATGTCCACGAACACGTCAGGACGTCCGGATATGTCCGCAGACACTTTGGGGGCCAAATTTGTCTATCCCGGTTAGAGATGCTCTTAGCTACGCAAAAATGACAGGTGTGAAGACCTAAAATAAGTTTGTAATGCCTACTTAGATCAAACAAAATTGCATATAAGTAAAAAACCAAATTTGCATAAAAAAGTTACCAGGCTCCCCGGAGCCCGTGTTCCATATGGCTGGGCCGCGAGAGTAACAAGTTACTACTGTACTTACATGTGGATGCCCATAGATACTGTTGGCAATGTAGACGATGGGGTGACCGTAGAACTCCACCTTCTCAGCAGGTCCGTCCAGATTCGAGAATGTCATGGTGGTGTTAGTGACCATGCCATAGACGAGAGCCGCTCCTGCCTACAAATTTTTGGCACATTCCATGGGGACTAAGGCGATTCAGTTATATGTTTGCGGCAGACAAAATTCACTATCATTTAGTTTATAGACTTTAGAGATAGGAGAACATTGCCAAGTCAAGTAAGCATGGTTGCATCTAAATAGAAGATCAGACGGTAGGACCTTGATACCGAGGAGTTTGATCACAAGATTTGCGCTCCAATACGAGAACACGGCTTCTAACGATCTCTTCTTCCTGTCGCCCGTCTTTTTCCCCAGCCGGATGTACTCGAGAGGGTCGTCGTGGAGCGCTATGTGGATCGGGAGCATTTTGAAGCCGATCTTGTTCCCCCATTTCACAGTGTTGTGCTTGCTAGAGTCCATCATCTCTACCAATGTCTGCTCAAGCCAGACACACACACGGAGTTCAGAATTCTGCCGGGTAGTTTGTGTTGTAAAAGTGCAGTGGAGGTTTTCAGCAGATTAATTAGTTAGTCTTACATGCATGCCGGGTCTTTTCCTAATGTTGACAAGCATGGCCGATCTCAGGCGGATGTTCTTCTTCTGCGTTTTTCTACTGTCGCCGCGGCTGGTGTCACCTGAAGACGCTTCAGAAACGTGACGATCAAATTATTACCGTCTGTTCAGATAGTATACTGCACACATATGAAGAGTGAATTGACTGTGGCACGCTTCTCACCGTTCTTGCGGAAGTAATAGCGCGACAGTGCTGCAGAGGTCACTCCAATCAGCACATCATTCACAGTCTGCAAACATGCATATGCATGCACACGCTGTTAGAAGCAGCATTCAGCTCGATCCCTAATTCAGTAACACTATAATTAAACTGTATTGATCAAGCAACAAGAAACTGAGGAAGTATGATGTCTTACACACTTCATGGCATTCTTGACGAACTTGACGTCGTCGAGGCTGAGGGTGCAGTTGAGGAAGCGCTTACGTCGGAACTCGACGCCCTCGGTCCCCATGAACGGCGTGCGCGCGTCGCGAAGGAATGACGTCGTCGCCAGGAAGATCACCGCGTCCACAAGCGTGTTCCACGCCAGAACGATGAGCGACCAGACCCACGCCACCAGCGCTAGCACGCCGCGCGGCCCGCCGCCGGCGCCGGAGTTTGGCTGCGGCAGCGTGGGCAGCCTGCCCGGTTCGGCAGCGCTACGAGTGCAGGCCATGAGGAGGGAGATCAGCGAGACGCCGTCGCCGAGGGAGTGGTGAATGCGGACGGCGATGGCGGCGACGGCCTCCGAGGTCGGGAAGTCGAGGATGTGGTACTCCCATAGCGGGCGGGAGTGGTCCATAGGCAGCATGGAGAGGGAGGACAGGTAGTCCTCCACGGCCTGGTCAGGATTCTCAGACGTGGCGGCGGGGTTCAGGCGAGGGAAGACGAGGTGGTCGTCCAGGTTCACCGTGGTCCGAACCCACCGCGGCTTCCTGGCGTCGTCCGACACCTGCGATCGACGCAGCTTGTGTTATTTGAAATTATAAGTACAGCACAAGTGAATTGTCCGACCAGGGTGGCGAGAATCCATGGCGTGGCGTACCTGGACGCTGGAGAACCGGGGGTGGCGGACGAGGGTGGCCTCCAACCAGGCGCGCAACGCTTGGACGTCCACCGGCGTGCCGAGGCCCATCAGCGTCACGATGTAGCAGTTCAAGTGCTTCTCCCGGAACAGCCGTCCCGCCGGGCTCATGGGCTCCTCTTCAGCCATCTCCACTAGAAGCCTGGCGCGGCTTGCCGCGCGCCACCCGCCGTTTGACACTGATTTTCGACTTGCAAAATGCTATGGTAAACATTCATAATGTGACAGGATAGTAAATCGCTATTGTAGATGGTACTGGCAGTATAGGTTTATATCAGACCACAATGCTTTTACATACACATAGTCTACTCCCATAACCTTTAGGTAATCAGTTTTTTATTACAACATCTACAATCATCACTGGTATTAAAACTGTAAAACACTTTGCTAAACAGCATTAGTATGACACGTGGTCAAATAACTATTATACATAGCAGTGGCATTACAGGTTTAGAGAAAAACACATACGCACAGATTTACATATATATAAGACTTCAGGATAGGATAGATAGGTCTATAAGGGGAGACATAGCTTCTTCAGCATCTCCTCAAGCAGGACAGTGGTTGGAATCTAGAGTTCTCGACAACCTCCATGTGAATGAGAAATAATGATGGAATTAACAGTCAGATAGCAACATTGTGTCGTTAATAAGTATAGTGACAATGTAAGTACATTTTCCAATTGCTAGATAAAATACAAACACTCGAAAGTATTATACAATTAAAAATTCAGACAAGCCAAAATGCATTTCATGGCCAGAATATGCTATTCCGAACTGAGATGGTTGATAGTTAAATCATTCCCAGTTGTATAAGGAACACAATATCAACCAAAAGAAAGAATAGAGCTACCCATTTCAATCAAAAGCCAAAAAAGCAAAATCCGGAAGGCACCAACAAACACGATATTTATAAGGAAAGAAAGCGGAAAGCTCGAAGGATAAATAAAAGGAAGAAAAGGGAAACAAAACAGTGGGCACACAAAAATAAGAACGCGGCGACACCCTCCAGCAACAACTCAACACACGGTACCAAAGCTTGACCGCGTAACGCAATATACATATATGAGACCAACCAGAAAAAATGTACCACTTAGGAGAAGAGAAGATAACCTAACTATTAGAAATATAGAAATATTTTTATTTCTATAATACAAACGGGTACTACATGTGGAACCTAAATATCGGCAGAGAAATACGGCCAATGTAGTGTCACAAGAATTATATCAACCAAGAATGGAGCTACCCATTTCAATCAAAAGCCAAAAAAGCAAAATCCAGAAGGCACCAACAAACACGGTATTTCTAAGGAAAGAAAGCGGAAAGCTCGAAGGATAAGTAAAAATAAAGAAAAGGGAAACAAAACAGTGGGCACACACATGGTAAAGCAAGGGGAAAATAGAGCAAAGCCTGCCTTTTCCAAATGAGAGTGGAAGCATTAATACAATTCTCAAACCTTAATCTATGGGCTTAATATGTCAAATAGGCTAGCACTTTATCAAAGATCGCTTGAATCAAACATGTACGGACTATAGCCTATATGTTCCATTCCAGCCAATATATCTTCTGTCTCGAGGGGATCTCTAATTAAGGAAAAGCTCAACAACAATATTAAGCTTACCAACCGGAAACATTCAAATGGATGATAAAATTATACCGGTAATCAAAACATTATGTGGAACTTAACCTGGAGCATAAACCTCGGAACCAAATAATGCTGAAAGATTGCAAGTGAGGATGGATATAAGGAAAATTACCTTTTGTGGAACTGAACCTGGAGCACTGAAGGTTTGGGTGCTTTTCTCAAGTCAAGGACGTCAGGTAATATATCTTCCTAGTTCTGCAAACACCATGGTATCAAAATCCTTCAGAATTTTTACTAATCGTTAGCAAACACACAACTATAGGCTGATGACTATCAATGGAAACATGCCGAAACTTCCTTGATTATCCAAACTGATGCTAATATACAAACTAATAGTAACCTGGGAGTTTAGCACCTGTAGGAGTCTAGAAGATAAATGTGATCAGGGTGATCTATGTAGATGCATAAGTGACCATATTCCGAATTTATTTTCGGAGGAAATCTGCCAACAAAAATGAGGCAGGTATCCTCGTGAAGTCAACCGTCGTGCGTTTTCGTAATCCGGGAAGAGAGATTTATTTAGTTATACCACAAAGTTTACCCGATATTTACCGTTTAATTGAAGAAACAATATACATATCGTCGCCATATAGTGTGAAAAGACAGTTTGCAATTTATTAGTCAACATGAGCTCAATTCCGACATATCAAGTAAGCTGTTTGAACCAAAGGTGGGTGAAATGAAACTCAATGAAGCCGACTGAACAAATTGTGAGTAAAAGGGATCAGGCCTTACCTTTGGCAAAAATTATGGTCCATTATGGATAATTCCAAGATTATCATCGCTATTATCCACATGTTTCAATGAAATACAAAAATGCCAGTCACATGGAAAAACTCAAATGGGTTAAACAACTATCATTATAGATTGAGGAACAACCGAAGGCCCATCCACAACTGCAGCCTCAGTGTGCTTGCCAAGAAAAGGAAGCCAGCAAGCTTTGTACCTAGCACAATAGCAAAACGAATGTGTGAAGGCCTATGCAGCACCAGAGGAGGAACTCAGCTAACTGTAGCTTCCTCATGGGGAATTGAACTGCGATCCAATTCATTGGATGTAAAGAATTATTCTCTGTCCACAATATATACGATTGCATAATCAAAACTAAAAAAAGATAGTACAATACTGCTTGGCTCACGAATATTAATTACCTGAAGCCAGCAAAGTCTAGCAAAGTCTGGAGAAGAGTAGGTATGGAGAAATTTAGTCAAGCCATCCACCAAAAATGGAACATATACAACATTCAAACCAACTGATCTGAAAGCTTCATAATGCAAAATCGGACTTTGACTGTGGCCAACGGGTTTTCCAATAATACCAAACATCTTAGTATCTGGCAAAGCTGTAGACACCGTACACATGGATCTTGTCGCCGAATTACTCTCCAGAATACCGATTACCATTTCTGTAACAAATTGCACCTTTAGCACACCCTTCCCCATGTAACCAGAGCCTCCATCCCTCAACTCCAATGCTTCATATAAAATCCTGGCAAACATAATCCTTATAAGGATTAACTATGTTAATTTCTTTGGATAAAGAAAGAAAGGACCCAATTAACACAACCACATGATAAAAAAAGGCGACCACATAGTTCAATCTGAATAGGGCACGAAAAAATGGTCAATGGATTGAATGAGAGAGGAGAGGAGAGTGTGTCCTAACTTCACAAAAAATAATTCCTCCATATTATTTCCCTCAACTGATTTTGAGAGCTCCAACTCCTACAACAGATGCTATGCAATTACTTCATCTGTTCAATTTAGCATCAATAACACTGGATTTTAAGTGTGCAAGCAGTTCATCTACACGAGGCACCAATATTAAAAGCCATGGAATGGGTAAAAACGGTTAAAGAACAGAAAAAAAGAATTAGGTAAGCTCATGGCTGAGCTGAATTTATGAGCATGCAATTCAGTGACCATATTAGCTACCGAGTAGCGACAATTCTGACCCGCTATATTCTTCTCGAGGGTATTATCAACAAACTGTTAAGTTAAAAGTACGTCTTATGATTTCTTATTATAGTTTTTTTTTATAAAGCAAGAACTTAAAATCATAATAGTTACTCTGAACATCCATTTTCATAAGTATCATTTCAAGTTTTAAATCCAAATAATATTTTGCAGGTTCAACCTAAAATACATTGGGAAAAGACTTGAATAATACATTCGGGAAAGCTTGGAAGAATATACCTAATTCCCTCTCACATCTGTAGTCCCGACATCACCTTGTAAGTTCTGTTTCATAATGAGATCCTTTCCTTTAGAAAAAATTAGCAACAGTAACATGAAGATTGTAATATGCTTGTTTGGAACGCACACATCAATCTGTGAAGCCGAGTTGACCATTGGATAATGCTTGCTTCCTCTTATTTTATGATTGAGAAATTAGGCAGACCTTCCTCTTATTTTATGATTGAGAAATTAGGCAGACCCCAAAGTAACAAAAGTTATTCCTAACCTGTCCAAAAAAACACTATTTAGCAACAACACAAAGATGAGAACTATTAAGTTGGATTCGAAAGGTGAGAGCTCATGCTTCTCTGGAGATCCAGAAGTTAGCAAGCACAGCAGGGATCGTACGTGGTAGGCAGGATCTAAGAAGAGGAGAAGGTAGGGGCACGCTACCTGCTGGCTGGAGCTGACGGCCGGCCCAAGATGGATCAGCGGCATCAGCGACGACCAGCCGGAGATGGATCAGCGGCAAGGCCACGCTACCTGCTGGCTGGAGCTGACGGCCGGCCCAAGATGGATCAGCGGCAACCGGCCGGAGATGGATCAGCGGGGACGCAGCGGCGACGCCCCGCCTCGCCCCCGCCCCTGGATGGAGCTAGCGGCCGGCCGGAGATGGATCGGTCCATCCCTCGACGACGGCGGCGACTGAACTCGGCGAGCGGAGACGGAGTAGGTCATCCTCGCGCTCACGGGCGGAGTGTCCGGGGAGAAGGGGCAGGGGCGAATCAGCGGTGACTCAGCTCGACTCGTTGTCACGGTGGCTGAGAAACTCCACTTGCAACTCCTTTCGGAGCGCTGCTCTGGTAGGAGAGGCACAGCTTGGGCCGGCCAGCGCAGGCGAGGAAGGACGCCGTGTATGGAGGAGGCGATGAGGTGAGAAAAGCGTGGGAAGAAGAAGCAAGGCGGCGGCTGAGGGTGGGAATGCGGGGGCTCTCACGCAGTCTAGGGTTTCCGCCGCGGGGTCGGATTTTTATACGACGCGGTGGGAAAAAGGAACGGTCCAGATTGCGCCACAAGCTCTCGATCGGACGGTCACAAATCCAAATGCACGAGGAGGCTCCATGAGGTCTCCCCATTTACCTCTTTAGATGCTGCCCGCCGCGGCCGCCTTGCTCTCCCGCTCCGGCATGCGGCCGCTTGGCGCGGACGATGACGTGTTCACCGAGAGCGCGGCAGTACCAGTACGCTTCCGCAGCGGGGAGGAAGCGGCTACGTCGGCCGTCGTCCCGGGGTGATCCATCGGTCGGGATGAGCGGCTGCCGGTGGTGAGAACGACGGCGGCGTCTGGGGGTAAGCTAGCGGGCGACTTGCGAGCAAGTTCGCGACGATGATTACATATGAGAAATTAGGTCCAACTAAGCTAGTGGGCCACCTCTACATCACAAAAAGAGAAGAATATTCCCGAGCGGCAGATATGCATCGAGACCTACAAGGTAGTCAAGCTAAGAACAACCCGGGGAGCTCTAAGAGGCATACAAATATCTACATATGGCTAGATGTATACGTAATATGAATGTCATGCTACCGCTTTTTTTCCGTTGTATGTGTCTTTTGTTTCGTTATCTCTTGTTACAGCTTTTGATTTCTTTTACGTTGGTTGCAGTACAATTGCTGAAAATTTAACGAATTTGAGCCTATGTAATAACATATGATATTTTGTAATCATTATATGGTTTGTCCAGTTCTATCACCTACTATGATGATTATTTTAGTTAGATTACTTAGAAACAACCTTGGGCAGTACAATTTTACAGAATCACAATCCGGTCGAACATCTTGAACATAAAAAGCTCACTGGTCAATTTCAATGTCGCAAGTGCATGGAAGCTTGCATATCCTACTAGAATTTGCTCCCTCGGATTTCGTTCATGATAAATTAGTTGGGTATTGCTTTATTGAATTGATTTTTTTAAATTAAATTATGCATTTAAGCAAGGTGTAATCTTGATGTTTTTTAGTGTGAACAAGAGTTTTAAAATTATCATTTGTACTCAATTAGTGTGAAACCGTTAGAATTTTTACACCCCTTGCAACGCACATGCAATTAACTAGTCTCCTATAAAAAAAGAAAGTCATAACACTTACTTCTCTAACAAGATCACATAAAGCAGTTCTCATATAATTATTCTTATAACTGAACAACGAATAGTGGGAATACATGGATCTCTAAGTTTCTTAGGAATTTTACTATTGAAGGAATAATTAGCAAATATAGTGTAAATCTCTTTATATGTTTTTTTCTCTTATTGAAACCATATCTTTCATATACTTACAACTAGAAGACAACTTAATAGCATCAATGGAAAGAATTTGAAAGAATAGAAATCTCAAAGATAACTATCTGAGGGGACGCTGGTCGATTGCTACAACCCGCGGCAGAACCTGGTTGCTTTTTTGTTTGTTTTTTTCAGTCCTGGCACCTGCTCAGTTCGGAACGAAACTCGAGATATCGTCAACTGCTACGATCCTAGCATATAATAAAATCTTCGCGTGCGACCTCGTGTTGAGAAATCAATGCTAACTATGACAGGTGCACGTTCTGTGCGCAACGTGACTCTGGATGGGTGCCTTGATTAATCCTTGTTGGATGACAAGCTTGAACGGGCCGGCAAGGTTATGCTCTTCAATTAATGCTCTGGATTCAGTGCTGCAATGCCTGCAAGCTCAAATGCGTCAACGTAATCTACTTGTACGTGATGACACGATCGATTACAGTAGCTAAATTAGTATTTTTAGGTGATTTTGTCAAGTGCTACGATCCTCGCAATATCCTTAGACGACAACCGTTAACGGGTCTAATTATTCACTTCGGTTAATGATCTCCATCTCTGTGCTGCAAGTTTATATGCGCCAAAGTAATCGCTTGTACGTGATGACACGATCGATTACACGATCTAAATATTTTTCTATGTGATTTTGTCAACTCCTACGATCCTCGCAATATCATTAGGTGCCAACCTTTAACACACCAATAATGGTCTTCATCTCTGTGCTGCAAGTTTATACGCACCACAGTAATCGCTTGTACATGATGACACTGCTCAGGATAGCTTGGATTTCTGCAGGGTGACGCTGGGTGCACTCTGCCCCGGATCGGACGCACTGAGATGTGGAGCGCTTGATCAACGACACCAAGCCTTATATGTAGTCAGTTGGTTGTAGGCTTTTCGTTTTGGTTCTTATTGTTTCCTGGGTGTTTGGTTTGTCCCAGTTTTTGGGTGAAGTCTGTTTTCTGCTGCCCTGTGCTGAGCTTGTGGCTGTTGCTGAATTTTGTTGTAAACAGTCCTAAGCTGAACCTTTGCGACGCTGTGGTTGCATTTTAATGGAACCAGGGGCGCGGCCCTTTATTTCTAAAAAAAAATCCTATTTGATTTAGTCAACATTGCGATCCTCACATAGACGTATTATTGGATGACAACATTTCGACGGGCCTATTAATCGACGCTCTTGACCTCTGCGCACAAAGTTTAAATATGTCAAAATAAAGGAGTTTGCATGTGATGCACGGTCAATTACACGAGCCTCACATACACGTGTCTTGCAGAATAATGTCCACGCCGTGTCACTTAATGTTGTGAAATCAGTGGAAAATATGAGAGGGCCAAGTCCCTTCCTATACACCCGTTGTGAGGCGACGTGACGTGATCTGGACAAGCTATCGTACGTAATGAAACCCTATGTGGCCATGTGGGTGCCTCTTAAACGGGTCCAGTTATTCTCTTCAATAAGATCATGTAGGTGTGCTTTACCGCATCCATCTATTAGGTAAATAGATTGTTAGGAATAAATAAAAAAATTAGATTGTTGCGTCGGGGAGCTATTCCGCAACTCGCCCCGTGGGAGGTCGGCATCCAGTGGTGTGATATGCAAGACAACAAGCCGACGCTTTTAACACCAGACGCCCTAGCCCCTCGCGAAGGCCCGTTTGAAGAAAGCCGACGATGATTGTCTAAAATAAGACGGACTTGACCACTCTTAGCTTGGTTTTTGATATCCGGTGAGATCTAAGCAAATTCATCGAACAACGGAAGTATGAACAAAGGTTTGAGGATATAAATTTAGGGTATGATGTATATCGATTGTTTGCTTAATTTCAATCGGTCATCACCTCTCACATATATATGAGGCGTCTGGACTTCCTGTACAAGTTTTGGACTCCTACACGAATTATAATTCATGATTTAAGTCGAATTCTATCCTAAATTGGTGGTATCTTGATCGGCTTCGTGCTGGATTCGTATTACATTTGCCCGGCTTCTTTGTAGAGTTGCCTTGTTCTACCCGCATTATCGGAAATTTGTCCTCTCTTTTGCTATCATGTTTTGAAGAAGTTATCTTCTCTTTTGTGATGTAGTGCAACCCACGTTTATCACCATGTCATGCACTCCATCATGGCCCAAGTCGCCACGGACCTCAAAGGTGAACCCATTCCTATACTTGAACTCAGGGTACACCCTTTTGAGTGGTATGCTACGTCATCCCCCACCCTTTGATGTCACTAGGTCCATCATGATGAGTACGAGTACATGGGGAGATGACCAAGGTGCACGAGGAATGGAACCTGACAAGACGGTGGCTTGGAAGATGAGGAAGAAGAGGAGAAGAGAGAGAAGAACTCCTAGGCAGCGGTACTACCTCCGACTTAAGCGGTACTACCGCCTCGGTCTGACCAACAGCACTACCGCCACCGCTACCACTAAAACCACCCTCCGGTCGTGGAACAAGGCACCTCCAATGGCAGCAGCAGCGGCACCGATTGGCGTCGAGGTGGGCTAAAGAAGCGCCAGCCCGCACCAGCAGTATCACCGGCTAACCCATCGGTAGTACCGCTGGTGCGGGAACCTGCACGGTGGAAAAGGCTGCCCACTTTCCCCACCAACCCCCTTTTGGTCAACACTACTTAATGTTCCCCTTTTGCTAGATCTAGGGTTATGTAAGAACACATATGATTTGAGATTGAGCTTGTGCTCTTCACTTTGTGGGTGTTGCCTCCCCTTGTGGAGAAGATCCCCTTGTGGATTCAAGGCCTCCACTTGTGGAGAATATACCTTTTGAGGATTCAAGATCCCTTCCTTGTAGTTGTGATTACATGCCAATCTCATACCCCTCTTCTGGATTCTATTGTCCCGGTTGATCACACCAGTGAGGGAAACGTGTCCTTGTATCGTATTTGTGTTCTTGTGTTCTTCGCGTTCTTCGTGTTCTTGCGTGTGTTCGTCCGAATCCGCCGTCAATCCGTGAAGATCGGACACCCAAGAGGTTCACCCCTCATCATTTTGTCACCTTGTATTGACGAAGTTGTCTAAGTAGCACACCTAATGTGAGGTAGTTGCAACCCTAGTGCCAGATGATTATTGCACATGCAGTGCCCCAAGTCGACACAAAAGAAAATAGTACACCTAGCGTCAGGTGGTTGCACATCCCGCGTCCGCGTCAGGTTTTGTGAAGCCTTGCGGCCGACCGACGTGTACGTCCGGCAAGAACTAGCTAGCCATGCACTACGCCGGCGACGTTCCTCCTCTTGACCGTGACGGCGAGCCCATTCTTCATGTGGAGGATGGCGGACAGCTTCGGCTCCACCACATGCCCCGGCACGACATCGATGGCGAAGTTCCACAGCACGGCGGCGGCCGCGGTCTTCATCTGCACGAACGCCATCTCCTTGCCCAGGCAGGTCCGGGGCCCGGAGTGGAAGGAGATGAACTTGTACGACGGCTCGTACCGCAGCTTCCCGTCGCCGGTGATCCACCTCTCCGGCCTGAACTCCATGCAGTCGTTGCCCCACACGCCCTCCATCCTCCCCATGCAGTAGGAGAAGATGAGTATCTTGTCCCCGGCCTTCATCTCGTGCCCGCTCGGGAGCACGTCGTCACCCACCGCCGTCTTGTGCTCCACAGGCAAGGACGGGTACAGCCTAAGGCACTCGCACAGCGCCGCGTGCAGGTACACGATGCCGCTCAGCTCGCTCACGTCGAACACCACCATCTCATCATTCTTCTTCTTCTTACAGGAAGAAGCGATCGGCGCCAGCTCCTCTAGGATCTTCTGCTCCACGCGCGGGTTCTTCGAGAGGAGGTAGAAGAACCACGACAGGGCCGCCCCAGTCGTATCCCGCCCGGCCAGCAGGAGGTTCACAGTCGTGTCACGCAGGAACTTGTCGCTGAACTCGCTCCCGTCATCGTTGCAGATGAAGGACGACAACATATCGGCCGAATCGCTGATGCCCTCCTCCTTGAGCTTCTGGTCGTCCCTGCGCTTCGCGATGGTGTCAGCGGCGAAGCAGTCGATGGTCCTCTTAGCGGCGGCCATCTTCCTCTCCGTGCCGACCTCCAGCCGGTACATGAGCTTCCAGCACGACGGCGGGATGACGTGACGGAGGAAGAGCGTCTCCATCACGTCGTCCGTAGCACGCGCGAAGGGCACCACCGGGAGGTCAATCTGCAGACACCCGGGGTCGACACCAAACACGAGGGTGCAGGTCATGTCGAATGTCAGCCGCAGGAACACGTCGTGCAGGTCGCAGCTCGTTCCGGCGTCGGCGACGTGCGCGAGAAAAGACAAAAGGCTTCTCTCCACCTTCTCTCTGCTGTACCGCGCCGAGAAAGCGCGGAAGCGAGGCCCCGCCATGATCAGCTGGGATTTGGCCCGCTGGCGGCGCCAGGACTCGCCGTCGGCGTTGAAGATGCCGTTGCCCAAGACGTCGAAGATCTCGGCGAACTCTTCGCCCTTTGGGTAGTTTATGAAATTGGAGGTGAAGATGTGACGCACGTTGGCCGGATCGCAGGTGACGAAGAACCGGACGCCGGTGATCCCCGCGCGAGCTTCAAAGTTGTACCGCGTGCCGGCCAGGATGCCCGTGACCCAGTCGAGGAAGTGGTGCATGTTGCCGACCAGGCCGAAGAGATGGCCCAGTATTGGCCATTCCGTCGGCTCCGCCTTGCTTATTTTCTTGGACTGGAGATGACGGTAGTATAGGGCGAAGCAGCAAACGAGGGCGAGGAGCTCTACCAACCAGTACACAGAATCCATGGCTAGCTATAGCTTGGAAAAGATGGGATGTCACCGGCGCAAGAGAGTCCGATTATATGCATCGACTCCATCGAGGCCTGCAAGGTAGTCTAGTTTAGAACACCCGGGGAACTCTAAGAGGCATACAATATCTACATATGGCAAGATATCTACGTATTATAAATATCATGTTACCTGTAACAATTTATCTGTCGAGATCATTTATCTATCCTCTTTATCTTGTTGGTGATTCCATTAACAGTATGTATGTTCGAAATTCCGTTTCAATAGACGAAAATGAATTGACCTTACTGTCCAAATTTCACTGACGAGAGAACCAACAAGTTCCTTTCTTTTTGGTTCTATGTGTCTTTGTTTTTTAGGCTATCTTTTGTAACATCTTTTGTACTTCTTTTACGTTGGTTGCAGTACAATTGCTGAAAATTTAACAAATTTGAGCCTATGTAATACAAATGCTATTTTGTAATCATTATATGGTTTGTCAGATTGCGTAGTACAGAATCACGGTCAAGTCGAACATCTTAAACATCTATTAAAGCTCACCGGTCAATGACGCAAGTGCTGGAAGCTTGTAAATCGTACTAAATTTTGCTCCTTAGATTTTATTCAGGATATTTAGTTGGGTTTTGCTTTATTAAATTGAATTTTTGGTCAAATTACGCATTTAAGCAAGGTGTAATATTAATGTTTTTCTTGGACTTTGCTAGTTCTAAGTCTCGTCAGAACTCACGAATTCTCAGTCGCGTCCAGCACCGTTCGATCATGCGCCAAGATGTGTGTGTTTTTTTCCATTTACGCTTTTTCCAGTTACATGCGACTTGTAACCGAGATTTTTCTAATTGTAACCGGGGTGCAACTGAATTTTTTCCAGTTGCAAGTTAGTCGCAACTGAACTTTTTTGAAACTTTAATTTTTTTTGAGTTATAAGTGGGCTGGAAGTGGCTCCCAAGTAAGTTTTTCAGTTACAAGTGGGTTGTAAGTGACCCGCAAGTGAATTTTTTACAGAATTAAATAAATTTTACGTAACCTTATGTTGACGTCAGCCGACTGAGAACTCATGAGTTCTCAGTCGACTGAGCTCTAGCCACGCCCTTTCAGGTATATACTACGGGGTGATGTCAGCCTTCTATTAGCATTGACAAGTAGGATACTTGTCTATTATAAAAATAAATACGAGAAGGCTAATTTCACCATTATGCCATTTATCTTTCCTTAGAAATTTAATTTCATTCTAAAAAATAATTAATTTCCATTTCTTGTTAGGGATGACAATAAGATATAATAATGTATTGTGTAACTTATAATTTGATCTTTCCCAAATGATGTTGATGGCTAAGAGAATGAGTGTCTTCTCTATCATTGTACATGTCCTTTAGAATAGTAATAATTAGCAAACATAGTGTAAATCTCCTCATTAAGAATTTTCCTCTTATTAAAATAATATTTTTATATACTTACAATAAGAATGCAACTTAATAGCATTATTGAAACAAAGTTGTAAGAATAGAGATCTCAAAGATAGCCAACTGTCTGAGGGGACTCTGGTCGATTGCTGTACAACCCAGCAGAACCTGATTGCTTTTATGTTTCTTCTTTTTTTCAGTCGTGGCACCTGCTCGGTTCGGAAGGAATCTCGAGATTTTGACAAGTGCTACGATCCTCTCGCGTACATGTATCCTTTAGAATAATATCTCCGCGTGCGACCTCGTGATGAGACAATCAAATGCAAAATATGACAGGTCCTTCCTACATCCTCTCGTGCGCAACGTGAACCCGGGTAGGTGCCTTGATTAATCCCAAAAAAAAAAATTAATCCTTGGATGACAAGCTTGAACGGGGCCGGTCAGGTTATGCTCTTTAATTAATATGTTTTGGATTAATCTGGCAGGGTTGGTGTCACCACGCACGGAAATCAGTTGATTCACGACCTAATATTTTTTATGGGATTTCGTCAACTGCTACGATCCTCGCAATATCATTAGGTACCAACCTTTAACTGGTCTAGTTATTCACTTCAATAATGCTCTCGATCTCTGTGTCGCAAGTTTGTATAATGCGCCAAAGTAATCGCATGAACGTGATAACACGATCGATTACACAACCTAAACATTTTCCTACGGGATTTAGTTAACACCTGTGATCCTCCACTACAGGAGTAACAGCACAGCTCGACGGCATTTGTCGTCGGACTCAGCACAGAAACCCTCGGCCTAAGTGAGCCAGACGGTCACCGTCGGCCTAAGGCCGTCGGGCTGTGGTCCATCGGGCTCACGCCGTGACCGTCGGCGTCGCAAATACCGTCGGGCTCATAGTGAGCCCGACGGTATAACCGTCGGCCTTATAACTACCAATTTAGTCAGCAATGCCGTCGGGCTCATAGATGGCTCTACCAAATTTTTTTTCAAAATTATTTTTTTTCAACTTTATTATTATTATTTTAACTCCAATTTAGTCATATATTTAATCTCATATCACACACTTAATCATAATCTTAGCTTAAACTATCCACTCACACACTTAATCATAATCTTAGCTCAAACTATTCACCCTTAGTCAAACTTCTCAGATGGTCACCCATCTTTAGAGTGCTCCAGGCCAAACACGCTTAACTATTGAGTTCTATTCAAATGAGATTCCAGTTGAGATGTCATACCTTGTTCCTATTAGTATGATAGCAATCATATTAACCCTCATCTCAGATATTATATTTTTTAATCTTTAAAATTTCAAAAATAAGATTTGAATAAACAAAATAACTATGTTTAATAATACTTGAATAATAATAATAATCAATTAATTTATTTTTGTTTTGTCTTTTCCATTTAATAAGAAATAATTCATATCTTCATATTGATATATCAGAATTTAATAAATAAAATGTCTATATCGATCATAAAAATGAGAGGAATCCAAATATGACATCCATGCCATCATTTTCATAATGAATAATGTCTTTTAAAACAAACAAGAACCAACATAAATCAGTATAAAGTCAGTTAAAGAGGCAAATTTAGATAGAAAACAAGGAAAATCCTCATATTAAGTTATTATCCATAAAATATGTTCTACTCTTTGTGAAAATTAAATGGGTGTCATTTTGGACCATATTTTATGTACTTGCTTCACAAAAAAAGTCATTTCTGACACTTAAAAAATGGAAAATGACATTTCTAAAAGGAATTTTGAAAATCGCTTCGACGACGTTGTTTCCCATACCATGACACACATATGTGCTGAATATGGGCACTTTATCACAAACTATGACATGATAATGGTCATACATTGGTCATTTGTCTTGAAACCTATGTATGTTTATAGATGTTTGACATTTTTGTGAAGTTTCGTTTTGAAAAGTTTGCCAAAAATCAAGTTTATCATTTTTCCTATTAACTAGTACACGTAAAAGTACTTCATGCCAAAGGGTTTCTTTTTTTGAGTACTTTTTCATATTTTTCCATTTCTTTCAAAAAACGGTCAAAATGGAGAGCATGGCTATTCATCAAAAGTGGTCGAATTTTTCAAAACTATTGACGGTTCTATGTTGTAACCACTACTTGTGTAGCTTAAAATTATTTTTGTAAGAACTTCAGAGCAAACTATCACACAGTTGTAGTTCAAATTTGAATTACTTCCGGAAAATTGACATAAAGTCAATTAAAGAGGCGAATTTAGATAGAAAGCAAGGAAAATCCTCATATTAAGATATTATCCATAAAATTTGTTCTACTCTTTGTGAAAATTAAATGGGTGTCATTTTGGACCATATTTTATGTACTTGCTTCACAAAAAAAGTCATTTTTCACACTTAAAAAATAGAAAATGATATTTCTAAAAAGAATTTTGAAAATCGCTTCGACGACGTTGTTTTACATACCATGACACACATATGTGCTGATTATGAGCACTTTATCACAAACTATGACATGATAATGGTCACACATATGTGTTAAAACTATTGCATATTTGTATATGATTGATATTTTTTGTAAAGTTTTGATTTAAAAAGTTGCCAAAACTCAAATTTATCATTTTTCTAAAAACTAGTACACGTCAAAAGACTTCATGCCAAAGGGTTTCCTTTTTTTTAGTATTTTTTCATATTTTTTTTGAATGTAATCTAATTTTTTGAGAAAAACTGAAAAACTGTATAGTGAGGCCGACGGTTATACCGTCGGGTTTACAATGTGATCAGGTCGCTTCGTCCAGGACGCCCACGCGGGGGAGACGGGGGGAGAAGTCCGACGGTGTTTTGACGCCGACGGTGGCCGTCGGGCTCACATTAGAACGCCGGCGGTGTTTTGAGCCCGACGGTGTTTCTCTAGTCGTCGGTGCTAGATTGTGACGCCGACGGCCCCGACGTTTGGCCGTCGGCGTTATAATTGCCGTCGGGCTGGTCTGCCACTCCCGTAGTGCTCGCATGGACGTATTATTGGATGACAACATTTCAACATGTATAGGAATCCTTTTTAATCAACGCTCTCGGCCTCTGTGAATCAAGTTTAAATCTGTCAAAATAAAGGATTTTGCATGTGATGACACGGTCGATTACACGATCTATATATTTTTATACATGATTTATCCACTGATAGTATGCTCACATAGATGTGTCTTGCAGAATAATGTCCACGTGGTGTCACTAGATGGTGTGAAAATCAATGGAAATCCACTGATAATACCCTCCCTATACACCCGTTGTAAGGCGACGTGATCTGGACAAGCTGTGGCAACGAGACCACGGGTGCCTTCAACGTGTCTAGTTATCTCTTCTACTAACTTATGTAGGTGTGATTTGTCGCACCCAAGAATGCCAAAACGGACTCATTTGTCACACTTTTTCTTATGTTATACATGTGTAGTATAATTTTTTTCGAAATTTTATACTACTAGACATATATAAATAGGAAAAAATGTTACAAACTAGTCCTGTTTTCAGATCCTTGGCCGTACCCATCCATTTTAAGGTAAATATATTGTTATAAATAGATAAATATATATTTACACTGTTGAAATAAAAGTGCAACATATTGACCAGATATGGAGTTATCGAGAGAAAAAAAGGGTGGATTGGTCGGTTAAGGTAAACGTGTCTGCTGCCTTCAACATGCAATTATTACGTGTCTGGTGCCTTCAACAGTAGTTATTCTCTTCAATTGCCGCTTTTGATCTCAGCACTTCATGTTTATATGAACCAAATCTATATTTATATATATATCTAATAATAAAGTCACTGACGTTTCTCTCTTCGTCCGTCGCTCTCGGCGTTTTCGTTTTGTGGGCTAGCGCGCGTGTATATGTTAGGCTAGCGAACGATCGATCCGCACGTACACAAAAGGTAGCTACTAGCGATCCGGTGAGCGATGGGTATCCCTAGAAAAAGATCGGCCTTCGTGAAGATCTCTTTCCGTTGGCAGCATGCAGCGTTGGTCCTGTCATGTGGACACACAAATCGAGCGAGCGACTATCCACGCATGTCAGATTCAGACTCAAATTTCAGATTTGATTGTTCAAATCAGACATACAACTATACATATTAGATTGTGCAGTATAACTATCCAGATCAGGTCGTACAACTACAAATCATGTTATACAGATCAGATCAAATGTAAAACTACACAAATCAGATTGTACATATTAGATTGTACAACTACACAGATCAGGTTGCAAAGATTAAGTTGAACGTACAACTACACACAAGAAGTTGTACAAATCAGATTGTACGTACAACTACACTCATATACGGTTGGACGTACAAAAATACATATCAGGTTGGACGAACTATACACACTCCATAGTGCAAAAAAATCATCAAAACCTATCAACATGGATCTAGTTTTGAAAATCTCGACGCGACGAATTAAAAAGTGAAAACGGTTCATAATTCGCATAAACGGTTCTCAAGATATTTCATTTGAAAAAACGCATCCCAATATAAATGCATGTAGATCACTCTGCACACCATCAGAAAACCGCCACTTATCACGCACGTAAGAATTGTGGGGAGCGAAAATGAATAAAATATTGACACATGTCGACAGCGGAACCCGCACGCGTGGATCTTCGCAAAGAGAATCATTTTTCTAAGGATTTCGGCGAGCAATCGATCTAAGGCATGTATAATGGTAGGGAAGACACACTTTCTCTTAACCATCCACGTCATTTGTTGCATCCTAGCAAATAATGAGAATTAATTATATTTTGGTAGGAAATTAAAGTTTTAAGTGATGACAAGTGGTATAATGGTGAAATTAGCTTTCTCTTATTTCATAAGTTTCATTTTTACTCCGTCAACTAAATAATTATCCTACCTATCAACGCTAAGAGAAGGCTGATATCACGCTATTATACATGCCCTAAGCTAGCGATCGATCGGCTGGACCAGCAGCCCACGTACAGACTGTTTCAAATCGATCGGTATTTTTCTGCACACATAGAAAGATACGATTACTAATCCGAGTCAAACAGCTACAGCTATGGGTGGCATGATAAATACATACGGTATTTCTTGATCTTTTTTTGCTTTAAGTATTCCTTGATCTTGGTATTGCTTGAACTCAGCTTGCTCTTATTTCACGCCGACTCGCATTACCTTAACAGTAAATTTTTATTTGTTCCCGTCAATAGACTTTTTTTTTTGAAAAGGGGCAGTCCCGGCCTCTGCATCGATCGATGCATACGGCCTTTATTTTATTGAAACAAATAGTATCTCACAAAACTTATTACATCAAAAGTCACCCAAAACAGTGTGAAGAAAAGACATCATATAGTGACTCTACATCAACATGCTATCCTCAACTCAGAACGTCAGCTGAACGCAAGCTGAACGCCAGCTGAACGTCAGCTGAACTGGGAATACAGTTCCCGTCAATAGACTAACATCTCCGTTCCATACTATAATAATAGAAGATGGCGTATGCGTTATGCATGCTGTTTAGATTCTTTAACATAAGACGTTATATGTATTATGCATGTTATTTAGATTCACAGTAAAATAAAAGTGCAGATATATGAATATGTCTAGATAGATACATATGAATATGAAAAAAAACTAAAACATCTTATATTATTGAACGGAGGGAGTACCTAATTGGGGCAATACACAACATTACTCTGAGAGCGGGGCGGCGACAAGTCGTGCATCCACGCTGCATTCGGCAAAAAGGGAAATCATTTGCTCTATTGGGAGATGAAAATGTTTAGTAGTAAAATTATCTTCATCATACAATTATTTAAGTGTAACCGTAGCAACGCACGAGATAGAGCGAGACGACAACACTGCTTGTGTTGGTAGGCTTAGAGATTTAGTCTTCTGATGGAGGTTTCAGCAAGCGGGATGGGGTTGTTGACTAAATGGAATCACCCAATCAATATTTGGTTTTAGCTCGTTTTTGTTTACTCATTATTTGTTTCACTCGTTATGAATTATAACTTATCATTTATATCATCCGTAGGAATCTTTCATGCTGGTACACCATTTGGGTTATATGGATGTCAAGGAACGAAGAAGGAACAAAGATAGAGAACGGTATGCACAGATGACCGATGAAGAAAAACATGAAGGATTGAAGAAACACCGTGAAGCTTATAAGAAAAACAAAACAAATAAGTAGACAAAAAATATATGCATACTTAGAGCCAGAACAAAAGATAAAACAATGCGTATAAAAAGGAAGAAACATGCTAACATGTGGCCAGATTAGAATAAACTAGATCTAATCGTGAGTTTTGACGCTACACGTCATGTAAAGAGTCAACTGCTACAGTGAACCCTACATATATCTCAACAAAAGAGGAGGTTAAATTAGAAAAACTTAGAAATATTCCATAGTTTAGACGCAATACACCATGCAAGAGGAAGTTAGTGCATCAAATGTATATGAATAACTCATATGAGAGATATTTATGTTTTTAACCTTCAAGACATTTTTGTTGTTGTTTCTCCCCCGTTACAACGCACGAGCATATTTCCTATAGTAAAAAATGTCATGTGAGATGACATGATAGATTGCACAAGCTATAAATTCTTCTACGGGATTTTGTCAACGATATGATAAGATTCTCGCATATATGTATCCTTCAGAATAATGTCCACGACACGTCACAAATTCAACCTAGTGCCTTGCATCCATTTAGTCCCGGTTCCTTTTCAATTGCGGACTAAAGGGGTGAATCAAAACCCCGCTTCGGTTTAACAAACATTCTCTTTATCAGCTGGGCTCGCGGGCCGCAAGGCAGCGTCCTATATATACAAAATAAACACGAGAGTTAGGTCTCAACCAAAGCCTCAGAGGCAGCACCCTTTCATGGTGCGGGTGCTCCGTGACCCTGCTTGAGTAGTAGTTTTGGTTCAGCGAACGATGGAAGGAGGCGCCATCGACCACCTTCTTTCGGTCCGTTCTTCACATGGCTCCATGTCCAGAGCCACCAGCTGCGTCGTGGACGTGCAGACAACGGCCGACGACAACGGTGACGACAGTACAACGGTTGACTTCATCTGCCGCCCGGCCGTCCACTTCCTGCTTGCCTTCCACGACCTGACGTACAGCGTCAAGCGGCCGTGGAGGTCGTTCAACGGGACCGACGTCGACGCGACGAAGAGAAACAGGAGGCTGCTCGACGGCATCTCCGGGGAGGCGCGGGAGGGCGAGATCACGGCCGTTCTCGGTGCCAGCGGCGCCGGCAAGAGCACGCTCATCGACGCTCTTGCGAGCCGGATCCAGCGCGAGAGCCTCTGCGGCTCCGTCACGCTCAACGGGGACGCCCTCGACAGCCGCCTGCTCAGCGGCATTTCGGCGTACGTGATGCAGGACGACCTGCTCTACCCGATGCTCACCGTGGCTGAGACGCTCATGTACTCGGCGGAGATCCGGCTGCCCCGATGGGTCTCCACCTCCAAGAAGAGGAGCCGCGTCGAGGCGCTCATCGACCAGCTCGGCCTGCGCGCCGCGGCCAACACCATCATCGGCGACGAGGGCCACCGCGGCGTGTCCGGTGGCGAGCGCCGCCGAGTCTCCATCGGCGTCGACATCATCCATGACCCCATCATCCTGTTCCTTGACGAGCCCACGTCAGGGCTCGACTCCACCAGCGCGTTCATGATTTTGAAGGTGCTGCAGCGCATCGCGCAGAGCGGCAGCGTGGTGATCCTTTCCATCCACCAACCGAGCTACCGCATCCTCGCCCTCCTTGACCGTCTTCTGTTTCTCTCCAAGGGTCGGACCGTGTACTACGGCGCCCCGGCTGCTCTGCCGCTCTTCTTCTCGGAGCTGGGCCAACCTATCCCCGACGGTAAGAACCCGGCCGAGTTCGCGCTGGATCACGTACGCGAGCTGGAAGGCACCCATGCCGGAGTTGAGGAGCTCGTGCAGTTCAACAAGTCGTGGCAAATTAAGAAGATGCCGTCCGGCCGTGCGGTAAATCTCGACGAGCCATCGCCGTCGCTTAAGGAGGCCATCAGCTTGAGCGTTGCCCGGGGCAAGCTGGTTTCGGGCATCAGCGCTACTGACACGGGGGTGGTGGTGACGGTGACAACCCAGCTGGTTTCAATGTACGCGAACCCGTGGTGGATAGAGCTGTGGGTTCTGACCCGGCGAGGGTTCACCAACACGCAGCGCTCGCCGGAGGTCTTCCTTACCCGGTTAGGCGCTGTGGTGGTAACCGCCTTCATCCTGGCAACTATTTATTGGCGGCTGGACAGCACGCCCAAGGGCGTGAACGAGCGGTTCAGCTTCTTTGTCGCCGCCATGTGCACCATGTTCTACACCAGCTGCGACGCGCTCCCGGTGTTCCTGATGGACCGATACATCTTCCTCAGAGAGACGGCGCATAACGGCTACCGCCGGTCCTCCTACGCCCTGTCAAACGCCATCGTCGCCTTCCCGCCACTCGTCTTGCTCTCCGTCGCCTTCGCGGCAATCACCTTCTTCGCAGTAGGGCTGGCCGGTGGCGCCCAGGGCTTCGTTTTCTTCGTCCTCATCGTGCTCGCCGCCTTCTGGGCGGGGAGCGGGTTCGTGACGTTCCTCTCCGGCGTGGTGCCGAACGTGATCATCGGGTATACCCTGCTGGTGGCCATGCTGACCTACTTCCTGGTATTCAGCGGCTTCTTCATGACGCGCGACCGCATAAAGGACTACTGGGTATGGTTCCACTACCTGTCTCTGATCAAGTACCCCTACGAGGCGGTGATGCAGAACGAGTTCGGCGCAGAGCCCGGCAAGTGCTTCATGCGCGGGGTACAGATGTTCGACGGGACGCCCCTGGGGAAGATGCCGGTGGAGACCCAGGTGACGGTGCTCAACGGGATGAGCAAGTCCATGCGGATCGACTTCAACAGCAGCTCCTGCATCTCCACGGGGATGGACATACTGGAGAAGCAGGCCGTGAACCAGCTCGGTAAGTGGGGCTGCCTCTGGGCCACCGTCGCTTGGGGATTCCTCTTCCGCATCCTCTTCTACTTCACCCTCGTCTTGGGCAGCAGGAACAAACGGAGGTGAAGCCTACTTCACTACGTACCAGAATACGCAATGTTTATCTATCTCAGTGTTCATTTGGTTTTGGCCGTCTACGTCACATTATATTTTTTAGGCCAGGGTGTAATTGGTGTCCGCTTGATGTAAGGAAACGTTCGGGCTGTACTGTCTTGTCTATATTGTGTCGCCACATCTCTGGCAATCTTATTTACCAATCGATTTATAAATTTGCTCATGCTAACCACTGGAAAATGAGATGCTGCCCGTGTATTTTCCTATTTCGGAGTGGTGGGATGACATGATTTCGGGAAAGCCCAAGAACATCAGGAGACGAACAAGTGGCCGCCTGCTTTACGTTCTCTGGAACGTCCGGAAGGAACGAAACAGGCGAATCTTCACCGGAGAACGCATGACTTTTGTTGACGTCGCCATCCTTGCTTGGGAAGACATTCTGCAGCGGGGGCGCGTTTTTGCCGCTTACACACCGACCCAACGCCCGACCCAGATTAGTTTTTATATATTTTATTTTCGTATTTTTTGGAGCTTCGTGGGTTTTGGTAAAACATGCCATTTGTGTACACTCCCGTGTACAATGTGCTTTTACCTCTTTCTATCTATATGAAGAGGCAGTGTGCTCCTGCCGGTTGCTCCAAAAAAAAAAACCATCGGCATAATGGCTCGGCAACCCCGCGCCTTGACAAAGCTTGCTTTTTGCGAAGTGTCTTGGACAGAGACACCACGACAACCATGAGGCGTGAAAAAAACTGAAAAGAGAGAGATCGATCAGCTCTAAGTCTAATCGGAGTGATACCTCAATCCTTTTAGACAAAGATTTAAACTAGAGAAAATTGTCCCAACTTGTGTATCGACAGCCCCACCCGTCAGTAACCCACCACCGTGAGGCTCGGGAGCTGCACGAAGCTAGTTGAAAACTCGGACCGAGCTCTACGTACCTCAAGCTGGCTCATCACGGCTCGATTGGCAACTTCAGCGGTGACCGCGAGTGCGTGGAGGCAACGCTTGGCGCAACGCGGGGGGTAGGGCCGGCCCTGATGGGCCCCCAAAATGTTGGGGCCCCTCCCCAGGTAAGCAAGCATATATATGTTATGAATTGCTCTTACAAAAAAGGCCGTGTGTTCGCGAGGTGGGCATGTACTAGTCTAACGGAAAATAAAAGCCTACGAGATTGTGGCTCAGGGCAACTCTCGGTATAGTCAGTTGAAATAAAATGCCTAGCAGAAGGAACGCAACAATAGCCACAGGAATGAAATCGATTAGTTCATCAGTTCAGCTCCTTCCCATTAGCATTACACACAGCTTCCGCGTTAAACCTAGATAATGAGTTTGTGATAATTGCCATGGAGGAAGAGCAAACACCAAGAAATAATCTAAATTTGCCCAGCAAGTAAATATCAACACCAACGTCTACATAAGATCATGTAAGTTATTCTTAGAATGTAGTTAATTCATCTAATGCACAAAAATGTATAAATAAACGTGCCTTTCATCGTTAGTATCACAATTTTACACATAAAAAATGTTATTATATCTATATTAAGGGGACCAAGATTTAGCTTCGCCCTGGGCCCCCAAAATCTCAGGGGACCGATCGAGTCGTGGCCTTCATTGCCGGAGGCAGCCATGCTGGAACCAAACTGCCGAAGCCTGGTGCCGTCTGGACGTGTAAATTGAAGATTTGTTTCGGCTGTTTGAGTGTAAGATAGCGCTATTGGATTTTCTGCACACACGATGACGATGGCATGACCGATCTCCATTGTTGCAGCTCACACGAAGACTTCCATTCACATTCACTAAGAATGGGTTCTGGATTTACAGAGTAGATGTAATTTTTCGAGCCGATCCGGATGCGCATGTACGACCGCGGTTGATGAAGGACGCAACGGCCGCCATCTCCTTCGCCGCCTTGGCCGCCACCACCGGGTCGGACCTCGCGCGTTTCAGGAGGTAGTACAGATGGTCTTCGCCCTCGGTCTCGTACAGCGCCGCCTCCTCCCCTGCCCACGCGCTGCCCCTTAGCGCCTCCATGTACTTCCGTCCCGTGTCCCTGAGGCGGTCGAGCTCCGCCGTCGTCACCAGCACCCGTCGGCAGCCCAGCGCCGCCCAGTCCCCCGGCGGCATCGCCGTAGGGTTAGAGAACGGGTGGTCGATCGCGTACTTGCCCGCGCAAAGGAGCCGCCAGATGATCTCGGGGTCAGTGCCTTCCGACGGCGCAAGACCCCTGCCCATGAACAGCGGATGGAGCATCAACATCCCTTCGATCCGCGCGCCTCCACCTCCAGGGAGCCCTCTCCTTCCGGCCATCATCGCCACGTTGTGCGCCACGTTGCCACCGCTGCTGCTACCAACGACGAAGAGTCTCGTGGAGTCGCCGTGGTCGGCCAGCCACGGCTCCGAGTCCGATCCCCCGGAGGCGCAGCACGCCGCCGTCCAGCAGAGCCCGGCCCACGCGTCGTCGTACGCGGCGGGGACCGGGTACTCGGGGGCGAGCCGGTACTCCACCGACACGGCCAACGCGCGGGCTGCGGCGACGAGCGCGTTGACGTGCCCGGTGTACGTCGCGGAGAAAGCCGACTCGGAGACGAAAGCGCCGCCGTGGAAATAGACGAGGACGGGGAGCTTCTGGGCCGGCCGGACGGCCCTGGGGAGAAAGAGCCGCGCGGCGAGGCCACTGCCGGCGTCGATGACCACGTCCTTGGAGGTGACGCCGGTGGTGGCGTCAGTGCCGGCGCTCCTCGGCGACGTGCTGAGGAAGCGGTGGACGCGCCCGCTCTTGTACAGGACGAGGAACGGGGACATGTCGACTTCGATCTCCTCATCCGGATCCATGGCGTACGTACGGTACGGCCGGAAAGGAAAACCCACGAGCTACTAAAAGAACAGAGAGAGAGATGGGTTGCGCTCAGCACAATGGTAGCCTCTATATATATAGGGCGACGCATATTATGAATCCAGCTCCTCCATGTATATCTTTGCATCCGCCGGAATTTAACCATCCGGTCTATATATACCATGGAAATCATGTGTCCCAACCATGGGAAAAAATAGCACGCTATAATTTTTGCCATTTTTACCTACATCACCTTATTCACGAAATATCACGCTAAACCGTCATAACGTTAGCACGCGATTTTTTTCTTTCCAACCTATCAGCGCAAATTAACGAGTTTTCCACCTTAAGAAGGAGCAAAAATATTTTCTCTATGTGTTGATGATGAACTGTAATATACATGTTCCACTTCTGAATTGATTCTGAATAACCATTTGTATTATGTCGTTGGCCCGTGAGATGTGAGATGTTGATTTTAAGTTCCTAAATAATTGGAGACTGTTTTTCATACTTGGTTACGCATATATTGTTTTGTCATTTCTAGTTTTTTTAAAATATTTTTATCTATATATGGTATTTTTTCCGAAGGCTAGCTATACTGATATGTAGCATTGCTATTAGCGCGCTATTAATTGAATAGCATTTGGAGGAGGCCACCGTTAGTTCCGTTAGCACAGTATTTTTTCCTTGCTCCCAACTCGCTTGATGGGCCGCGGTGTTGGTTCCGGCTCCCAGACGCATTAGAATTTGAAAAAACAATTCCCGCTACATAAAACACAGCATAATTCGACAGTCTCGGCGATCTTCATCAGCCACAGATTGACAATCAAAACTAAAAAAGCTCAAAGTTCGTCAATCAAAATAACCACATTCGACAACACATGTTGGCGGTCAAATCAGATAATCCTCAAGGACTTGTTTGTATCATCGTCCACAAAAAATGGCGATGTGGTCGTCAGAGTTGGGGTAGAGCTTCGAGTGGCCTTAGGCACATTGCTGGGAGGCTATGGACGATGCCAGTGTGGCAGAGCTTGGCGTGCCTCCCCGACGAACTGTTTGGTGGCCCTGCACACCAAGTCCAATTCCAGGTCGGCGTTGTTGCTCATGCTCGGCAACCTCTTCATCAGCATTTTTGGCTTCCTCTGCTTCTTCTTCGGCGGCGGAACGACGGTATTTTGGGGGCCTGTGTACTTCTTTGGCGACAGCGTGGCCGGATCTAGGGCGGGCAAGTGAGGGGAAAATAGCACAATTTACAGGGCGAGGGATAGTATGTGGAAGAAAAATGGAGGGAAAGAAAAAAATGAGGGGACATTCGCGTCCTTTTCATTTCCCCCGGCGTGCTCAGACACCCCCGGGTGCTGGGTTCGGTTTGAAAGTGTTGGAGACAAAACCGACAGAAAACCGAAAATGTAATCCCACAACTAATAGGACGTCCACCAACCATCTACACCATTCATTTTCTAATCCAACGGCTCATTGTACAAATTGCAAAAACAACGGTTTGGAGGTGATTAGCAGGTTTAGTATTATGAATATGTATATAAATGTCAGAATAATGGTCGCAGAAAATTATGTTAAAATTCATGATCTAAAAGCGAATTGTAATATGTAATCAGAAAATTATGTTAATGCGTAAACGGAAATTACTCCTTAATGATCAAGGCAAAAATAAAGGATGATTTGTCATGAGGGGTTCATGAAGACAAAAAAATAGGGTGTTGACTGTAAAATGTTTTGTACGTATCTTGAGATAGATCGACAGTCCTCTCGTTGGAGCGGGTCCTCTTAATTGTGGAAAAACCGCGTTGACAGAAAACGAAACTCTAAGTGAATGACTTGGTGGATTGGTTTCCTCCGGCAAGAAAAATGTCCTCGGAGCTGGGGTGCATGGCTGGAAATGCTCTGAGGTATAAATTACAATGGATCAATCTATTCAAATCAGCCTAACTAACGTCGTATCAATCTAGGATCAGAAACCCGATTCTTAACTAACTAATCATGATACAAATCTAAAAAATAACTAATAATGATACTAAACGTGCTGGCACTGCCTCTCGAAACGCATTGCTGTTTCAGGCACGAAAGGAACGGCAACGAGCCACCCTTGAAGTTCGCACTAAGCCCGCCTGAGTGGATCACCAGCTGTCACATTCTGCACCTCTACAATCTACTTAAATATCCCTCGATTTAAAATATAGTGTACATAAAATGCGCTCGATTAGTAGGATCCATTCTCCTACTTGATTTCGAGTTCCGTTCAGTTTAACTTGTCAATTTTAGACCGGAGTTTATTGTTTTTAATGAATTTTGTCAAATTCGCCGTAGACAGTCGACTATTTTAAATATATTTATACTCCCCTCCGTTTAAAAATAAGTGTTTCAAATTTGTCAAAAAGAATGTATCTGGATGGATGGAGTATGTAGCTTCGTCTCAACACTCCGCACAACTTTTATGTTTTAAATTTCTATTTTGGCAGTAGCAAATCTTGACCTGTATGTATGTACGTGTTTACACTTCGGTCAACGGGTGTCTTCTTCTATATCTACCGCCCAATCTAGGATTTGGTTTTCACCAGGGTATCGAGATGGGTGATAGAGGCACACCAAGCACGGAGGAGGACCGTGTCCACGGACGTCGCCAGCGTCGTGGCTGGCAGGCCAGCCAGGGATTTCTCCTGAATCTTGACTCCCATACCTCCAACACCTTGGACCCGCAACAGATTTGGCGGCTGAGGCTTATGAATCCCGCCACTTGGAGTAGCGGTGAAATCCTCACCAGCACGGTTCCACGATCCGATGAGCTTGCCTGACAATTGTCTCTCTGGTGGTGGCGAGGTGACAGAGAGAGAGAAAAGTGGTCGGTCGTGGGCTGGGGTTAGGTCGCCACCCAAGTCACCCCAAAGCAGACCAAGGTGTGTGTGGGTGTCTAAGTTGGCCATATCACCTCCAAACCTGCTCAAGTGCAAGCAGTATGGTGATGTGTGTATAAAACCTGCACATGCTCAAGCGCAAGACCGTGTGAGGTGTGACTTGGTCCAGGCCGCTGCTACTCGTCGGAAGCGAACGCTCCAAGGCCCTCCTAAGTGTCTACCACGGTACCACCCCGACATCAACTGTTTGTCATAGTGTCCGTGGGTAAAGATCTAACGTCAAATTCATCCTCAGCAAGGCGGTGTGCCGACTGACAAAAGGCGCTCTAGCATGCCTTCTTGCGCTCCTTCCTTGGTCTTTTTTTCTCCCGCTATCGTCCCCTCGCCATCCTCAGATGTGCATATGTTACCTCTTATCATGTCATGAAATGTAGGCTGAAATGAGGTGGGGACTGCAACCAGAGACAAGTGTAAATCAAGTGAAATAATATAGGATTTTAAATGGAACAGATTAGATGCACCATATATAGGAAGACCAATTATTTCATGAAAATTTAGAGAGTGGAGATGCAGCTTAGATGATAAGTGTGTGACTGATTGTAGGACGCAAGGTTCCCACTCATATTTATTTGGAGGAAGGTTCCCACTCATATTCTTATACATCTAGATTTATTCTTTACTATGACTTCTATAGAACTATGTTCTTCTAAGTAGTATATCTATGGTCCATATTTATTGAATCAATAATTTATTTCATAAAATATATTAATTGAAAAAGCTTCAAATAATGTTCAACAACATATTTAATACGATGATGCCCTTGCATTTGCGAGGGCCACCTTGCTAGATTGAATACAAAAAGGCAAAGAAAACAAGGTTGCTTATGATCCCCATTTCAAACAAAAAAAGGTAGCTACATAGTGTGACACGTAGGAACTTTATTCACACTAGTGATACCAAAACACAGTCTGACAAGAATTATTCACATTCAGTTGGTTGTGGAATGGTAGGCATGTTCTCTTTGCTTGTGTAGAAGCCGACATTCTGTATATACTTCGCGTAGGCCTCTGATTGCATCCCGATTGGGGCGCGGATGGTTTGATCTGGAAGATCGAAAGCATCTACGAGTTCGCGGGCCACAAGCCTCACTTGGTAACTGAGGTTGTCTACAAGTTTACGGATAGGCTGCAAGCATAAAGGGAACCATCAGGTCTGGTTCTGGTTTGAAGCTAGAACTGAAAGTGCATATTTCCATTCTTGGAGCGAGGCACGAGGGGGGGGGGGGGGGGGGGGGGGGGGTTGGGGGTGCAAACAGGAATAACGAACCTTAGCTTTGTTTGGGGCAACATAGTCGAAATTCCGATACGTCCCCATGTCTTTACAAATCCGATCGAGCGCGTAAAGGTCGCACATTAGCTTCAGTACTTCACGTGTTTTTTCATCAGGGCAACTGCATAGATACATCATAAGTAATTCTTGAGACACTAAAAGAGTCAATTTACTAGTGAGCTTCATTTTCTTAGGAGATCTACTAGCGAGATTCATATGCTAAAGTGTAACTAAGGGTGAGCATAGAATTATACCTTCTCACAACTTCTATAAACCTAGCAAGAATGATAGACTCAATGTGTGACTCCGCAAGTGTGAGCAGATGATTCAAACATATGTTCCACGCACCAAAATCTCCAAGTGTCTTCATGTGCTTCTGAAGTCGAGCAGCCACACTATGCAGTAATCGTGATGTTCGGTACTGAGACGAGAGTGTATCCAATCAGTATATGAATGTAGAAAAAATATGCTGAAATTATTATGAAGATATGAAGAACTCACTCTTAAAGCATCCAACTGAAAGTTCGGATCCCGTAGATGATCTTCCCCTTCCCATCGGGCAGTGACAACATTGGGCTTAGACAAGTAGGTGCTCATGGAGTCTCTCAAGTAGTTCCACGAGGTGACTGAGAGCGTTCCTCCCTTAAATTTTTTCTCAAATTCCTTCAGGAGATATCTAGCAACCTATATCATAGGAGGTTCATTATGTGAAGTGTAAGTATATATTCATATCACATTGAAACTTCATTTCATCCGGAATATATAATGAACCATATTTTCTGGTTTGTAAATGATGCTTATTGTACCTGTTGTAAAAGAACTGTATTGTCTCCTTCAAATGTTTGAGATATATCTTGGTCATTCCGAAGACTACCAAAACGATTTACGGCAGCATACCCATGGCCACCACAGGACTCTCGGCATATGCTAATAGATTTTACAGTGTATGAAGATATGTAGGATTTCAACCCGGATGTAAGCATATGGACATCAGCAGTAAGATCCTCATCACTGGTTTTCTTCATCTCCGAATATTTCTCCACTAGATACGTTGCGGCAAAGTGAAAAGCATACGCTGATGCCAACGTAGGCATTAGTTTGTGTTGGTGAGATTGGTAATCCATCAGACTGACTTCAGGTTGATCAGGAGGACCAAATTGTTGACGCAATAAAGCATATCTAACACCAATGGTTACTGCCACTTTGAGTACCGACACAGAACAATATGCAATACCAACTCGTCCCCCGACAAGCTCGGCAAGGGTTGATGCAAATCTTTTGTTAACTGTGGGAAGACTGCTTGTGTATTTTCCATCTCGCGCCACATCACCGAATCGGTTCAGAAGATTTTCACGGGGTATTCTAACTGAACAAAACCTCATGGCCCCAGTATCTACACCATTTACGCCTATCTTGTCCCCACAATCATTGATCTCGATCCCAGGAAGAACAGCATGGGTTTCAAGGTCTCGAATCGGGACAATAAATGCATGAATTCCCATGTCATCAGGTTCGTCTCCTCTCCCCTCGACTGGTAAAATTAACCTTGCAAAAACAGTAGCGAATTTTGCTTGCAGAGTTGCGAGGCCAATCCACCACTTAATAGCTCCAGCATTTGGGGTATCAATAATAAACTCGTCAGTAACTGGATCAAATGTAGCAGTAGTCTGTAAGCCTTGAACATTTGATCCTGCCAAACAACAAGAAACCAAAAGGAAGAGTTAACAAAAATTATTGGTAACCATATTTTTGTACAGGGTAAGTCAATTCAAAAGAGACACACGGAAGCGATTGATCAAAGTACGAAATAATAAATGAGAAATAGTGATGTATCAAATAAATAGATAATCAAACCATGATGTAGTTCTGTCATAGCAAAACAGCCTGGATAGTCCAAATTGTCGATTTTGTCGAAGTACTTTTCTTTGTGCTTCTTAGTTCCTAAATTTATTACAGACCCACCCCAAAGGCTGCATTACCAAAAGGCAAGTTAGTGCACTTTTAGCAACACGCATACAAGGATAAGTTGAGTAGCATGTAATGAATTTAAATAATTGCAGGTCTCAAGGGATTTGTTACATAATGAGCCACACAATCTTTTGAGGCAACTCGCCAAGGGCATTTTGCATGAATTCAAGTAAAATATAAAAGTGTGTGCAGGTTGCCTGAACTACTAAAAGATCTCGAAGCACACGGAATTGTAGGGACTACCAAAGATGGGGACAATGCGTGCCATTTCAGAATAGTAGTTGCACATGAATGAGAGAACTGCAACAAAGAACCACAATTTGGGTAAATGTGTCAAAAACCTACCATTTATTCCAATTTGTGGTGATTTCTTAAACATGGATGCTAACTTTAACCAATTGTTGCAGGGAAATAAAATGCATACCATTTTAGTTGTACATGAAATGGTAGATGTTATTACGAATATACCATGGGATAGAGCGAGTAGCTCGCAAATGGGCTCACCCCATCGTTTGATATCGCAAAAGATATCGCATTCCTCAACATCCTTCGATCCTTATCTCCGATTATCTTGTCTTAACAAACTAACTATAACCAAATTTATGTACCCAGCAATCATCGTAATCGAGGATTAGGGCAGCCTTGTGTGTTTTCATTTCATTAATTAAGCCCCAAGTATTAACTGTAGACAAAAGGCCATCATTCAACATATAAGCAAATGTTTGTTCACGTTGAAACATAACATTTTTTATGGTCCTTGCCACGCACAAGTACTTGTCCCATACTCTGAAAGAGTGCAGTTGCTTCTAAATTAGATGACTCTCTTTTGTATCCAATGTGGAGTATTATACAGCGGACAATACCAAATAGAGCCAACCCTTAAAAAAGAGCTAGAACGGGGCTAAATCGGAACTGAATTGCGGTGTAGAAGAAAATTTAGCGGCAACATACGACAAAGCTATGGCGCAATTATAGCGGGATATCTAAAACTATGACTAAATCAGAACAACCCTGATATATAGAATCCTCCTGAATGCAGTAATCATAATGATCAGGACCGGCCGGAACTCATGCATGGAGCAAGGTACTCGCTTCGTCTACTAAAAAGAGCTAAACTAAATGACTTATACGCTATAGCGTCCAGACTGGTGATGGAAGCTTATAAATTCGGAGACCAACATATGGAAGACTGGTGATCAGGGCACTAACTTGAACTGGGGGCCGAACTTGACGGCGAGGGAGATGTCAAACAAGCTGACTGCCGCCTGAAACGCGAAGTACTTGGCGGGGTCAGCCGCGATGAGGCTGAGCGGTCGCAACCCGGCATCCCGCACCAGTGCGGACATCTGCCGGATGCAAAGCTCCTGGTGTGCGGCCGGGGGCAGCCCGGCGGGAGTTTGGAGCTCGGGCCTGGCGGCGAAGAACTCATACACCCACTCCTGCATCTCCCGGTGCCGCCCGCACAGGTACGCTTTGAGCCCCGCGGCCGCGTCCGCGTCCGCGTTTAGGCTCCGCGCCAGCCTATTAGCACCATCATCGGGCTGGAGGAGGTGGAGGGAGATGCGTCGGAGGCGGCGTATCGCCGCCGTGGAGTCTGCTTGTTCCGCGCCGGAGCGGGACTTGGTGGCCATGGGCGTGGTGAGGTGCTGGAGTACAGAACGTGTGCGGGAAGGCGAGAAGCCGTGGCGTGTTGATGTGGTTAAGAGCATCCACAATGGCACGCTTAAATGGGACGCACGGATTATAATCCTGCTCAACTTGCAGTTACTATGATCAATCGTGGGCGTCAGGCTCAACTTTTATGGTCAGACCTACCCTCCCCTTTTTACAGATGCTGCTGTCGAAATCCAAACTAAATTAGTCCAAATTAATTTTGAAGCCTAACCAAATTCATAAGGCGGCTCTCTCCCATAAGTTGGGGTAAAAACAGCTTCTCCGAGAAGCTGTTCTAAAAGCCGCAAAGATCTGGGCCTCAAAACAAATTAAATTGCGGCTTGGCCCAGTAATGGGAATACCAGCGCATGGGTATATATATCATTTTTTTTAAATTGGGTATATATATCATTTACTTTCATTACCTTAGTGTTTCCATTAAGCGCTCTGCACCGTGGATGCTTGTCACCTTAGAGCGTCTCCAACAAACACCCGAAAGTTTAGAACGCTAAAAAATAATACAGCATCGAAATAGCCGTTTAGCACACATGGGTGATGGAGAGTTTTTCTAGGTACGGTAAATTTTAAACGCGCTGCTAGTAGAGCTTGATCATAGCGCGCCACAAGTTTTTGCAAAGTAGAAGATAAAATGCCAAAATAAAATAGACTAAAATAAATTTATTACATAGTCCATACGACAAACATAGTTTGTTGACTTATTATAGAAGAAAAATCCATTTATAAAAGTGAACTAATCCTAAACTAAACTACTCCTCCACCTAAGTGGTGTACTCGGACGTCGTCAAGAGGTCATCCGACCCCGTATCCTCCTCATCGATGGTGGTGGTGTCGTAGAGTTGTTCTTTAGCCAAGGCTTTTCCACGCCCGCTTGTCCACTCGACGTGCGACGCGCTCCACCGTGCTCTACACCCAGCAGGCGTGCTCCTTCGCCACGTCTTGAGGAAATAGGGCCATCCACACCTCCATGGCGTGCTCGTCCGCCTCGGCGACGAGGAGGCGACACTCCGGTTGATGGGTGCGCTGCATGTTCTCGACGGTGACGAGGAGCGGCGGTGAAGCGAGCTCCAACGCCTACTCGTGCGTCCAACTATCGATGAAGTTCATCTTGCGCCGAGGATGCCCGTTGAAGCGGAAGAAGTGTTGATGAGATGGTTGATGAAGCTCCTTGTAGATTCTCTCAACCAAGCTTGGTGGAGAGACCTCCTCCAGAGCTCAACCATCTTGATCCAACCGAGCGAACAGGGTTGTGGCCCAGTGGTTTGAGAGTGATTGAGCACTCTTGACATTCTAAGTTTAAATCCCATCGGGGACGAACTATCTTGGATTTTCTCACAAAGGAGCCTTCTTCTATAAAACAAAGCCCTGTGTGCTACGGGTCACTTGTTTTTATCCAACAGAGCGAGAGTCAACTGCTGCTATTCCAACGACTCACCTCTACGAGAACTCGCACATGTACCTCGGCCTGGTTCAACAATGCTTGAGCTCACAACATGTCAGCGTAGAAGTTTTAGATTTTCATTGGACACAGTAAATTCAAGAGAATATAACTTGACTTACCCTTGCATCGTTTCTTTGATGGGTTAAACACCACTCAATCAAACAAATAGTATACTAAGAAAAGACCAACTCCAACATCGTTTAGTGTTAACATTTAGGAAATTTAAGGAGGTAAAATATTTGAGTAGATATAGAAACGGCGTTTTGGGTCATGGGTCCAGACTAACCCGTTGTGTAAAACATTTTTTAAAACTTTTTAAATATAAAAATTCCATAAACAAATTCAGATATACATTGGAACATTTTGTGTTAGCACAAAAAATTTGACGGAGAAAAAAATATTTTTCTGGCCGTTGACAATGACAAAAAAATGTCTCATACAAAATCATTTTGGAGCATCCGGTTTTATCTTTTTGCACATGTCACAAAAAATGTCTTTTGAAAACGTTATTTTGAATTTTAAAATTTACAAAATTGTTTGTTGCTGCACCCATGAGCCGATATGGATTTTCGAGCATAGATTCATATCCTTATTTTTATCAAGAAATACTCATAGATAATATTTCTTTTAAACTCTTGTGTAAACAGAGACATGGACCTTTTGAATGAATAGTTTGGAGATATACTCATGCCGACAAGTACCCAATCATACGGCCATTACTTTGAGACGGACACGTACCCTGGCAAGCGTGGCTAAATGATATTAAGATCTTTTTCTGAAAATAAATAAATGATATTAAGATCTTGTAGTAATTAATAGACAAATGCAACCATATATACAGTCAATGATATGGACAAGGATCATGCAGCAGGCATGGTCAGCACTCAGCAATCTTTTAAACTTCGTAGAGAAGGTGTACAATCAAGGGCACGGATAGCGCATGTGTATTTATTCATTTACAAGTCTTTTGTAAATTTACTACGCACACATAAGTTGCGCATTTCAGCGAGGCATATCAAGTTGAGAGGGACAAGTACCGCGACGAACGTGGCTAAAGATATTCTGATCTTCTAGAGATCTTGATTGCATATGATAAGTACTAACTACTTCCGTAATGTAAAAAATGTCCTACTATTCATTTTGTGAGAAGCACAGCGGACGCTCACACACGCACGTACAAACAGCCCAATAAAAGTACACACGCAGTCCTACCCCTATGAGCATATCTGAGAGACTGTTCCAGTAATCTTAAGATTGACGAAGTCACCACGGGATTCTCGTTGTGAACGGACACGTCATCTACCACTAGCAGTGTCCTACTATATAGACTTGTTCACATTCTCTAGCACGATGAGAGGGCGATTAAAGGCCACAAATGGTTACTACAATACAGAGATAATATCACGGAACATTAAAAACTGTTTCGGCCACGGAGGAACAAAACTTCGCTCATGACAAGACCAGAACGTCCTTCTTATCACACCTTTTACGGAAAAAAGTACTCCCCCCGATCCATATTAATGGACTTAACTAGATGCATTCGTATCTAGACAAAGTTAAGTCCATTAATATGGATCGGAGGGAGTAAGAAAAACAGTTTTCTAAATGGGATCAGGTAGCCCTTGATCTCAGCCAGGGGCCCAGGAGCCTATCCTAGAGGATACGGACAGTCTGGAGCTAAGCAAGGAGAAGAATGCATCGTGTCTAGCACGCCTAGTTAAGAATCTCAAGGATGTGCACTCACCACGCCTAAAATTTCTAGGATGTGCAATTAATGGTGCCAACCATGATTTAGCTAGACCTTGGTATGATTGAACATTGAACCCAAGTGTGGATTGCTTCCGTCCGGATGTAATCCAGGTCGTATCGGTTGGGATTATAACCCTAATTATGTAAATTAATACGATTCCGCTTCCGTCATAAAAAAAGAAAGAGTTCAACAAGGCCTCGGGATCGGGAGAGTTTCAGCTGTCATGTATTTTTGGGCCAACCAAAATGAACGGTCTATAATGATATGATGTACTGCAAAATGTCCATTATTTTATGAGTCGTGCCATTTTCAGGGATATGCTAAGCATGCTTTAGGAGTATCTCTAGGAGATCCCTTGAAACGTAAAATCTTAGAAGTTGTATCAGGTACACTCTAAAGTGTAAACCTGTTTTACGGTACTGCGTTGATAGCAGCCGGAAAGATCCCGCAAACATGTTAAATGTTGCTTGTCTTCCTCGTGCCTTCCTATCCTAGACCCTGCTCACCTTCCTTCTAGTCGCTCGCCTTGTTGGCCGCTACGCCGGCCCGACCTTCTGTCCCTCTCGCCGCCCGCCCCGCTAACTCGACACATGGCCCTGCTTTCCCTCCCACCACCCTATTCGATCCCCGCTCTGCCGGGCAATCCGTCGCCCTGCTATTCTTCGTGGAACGTTGGGCAGACGACGTGTGGATGCACTTCAAGAAATATGCTACTCTATGAACATTTATAGTGGCGCTCAAAATAGATCTATGACCATTTTTAACTTATTGGTCATAGACCACTTGAAAGGGACCAAACCCTAAAAATATATGACCATTTATGCTAGAAAGATCATAATTTTTTGAAACCAATTGATCATAAAATCTGAAACACTACTCTATCATCTTAAGTACGACCAATTTTATTGGTCACGGTAATATATTGCTGGGCTGACACCTCAGCGATCTCGCCTACGTGTCATTTATGCTTACGTGTCACCACACTGACATGTGGGACCTATTGGTAGAAGGTGTTGATTGTTGAAAAATCTAACCGGTGGGACCCACCCCACCCCACCAACATGTGGGGCGTGCCCCACATCCTGACATGTAGGTCCAATTCGCACCCACCCGCATGACATGCGGCGCACCCACTGACATGCGGCTCCAAACAACCCACTCACTGACATGAAGGTCACACACACACAAACATGCGGCCCCACACACACCCACCGACACACGGGCCCCAGTCGCACACACCAACTGACATGCGGCCCCAAACGATCCACCCACTGACATGCTAGTCCCACACACCCACCCACTGACATGCGGGACCCAATCGCACACACCCACTGACATGCAGTTCCAGCACACACCACCCACTGACATGCAGGTCCCATTCGCACCACCCACTGACATGTCGGTCCCATTTGTACCACCCGATTGACAAACTAGACCCATCCCTCTTTGGCAACGCCGTTCCAACGGCGCACGACGTCGGTGCCAGGCCTATAGCGTGTGGATGAGAAGGTGGCAACACTTCGGATGCTAGGCCTTCGGCGCACAGTGACATCCAAATCGTTTGGATCATGAGAGGTCTCCTCTTTGACTCAGTTTTAATATCCTTAGTTTGTTCGGTTGCGATGTGTAGTGGACATTGGCGCAACCAGGGTTACCGGCTCCCCCTCACAACATGCAGAAGTTTTTCTATTACCCTTGATTACTTATGCAAAAATCTGTGTGTTCTATTCTATGTTCATCCTCAAACACGGAAATGTATGTACTCTAGTACTCACAGAAGATCCAGAGAGATGAGAGGTTTTTGACTTTTCCACCCGTTCCTTCAGCCAAAGAACTACATGCATAAACTTTTACTCTCGTTCCTGCGTGCATGTGCTATTCTCCTTCCTGTTGTTTCTCTTCCCTCTCTCTATTCATAAATATTCAAAAGTACTCAAGCGACAAGCTACAGAACCACCCTAAGTTTGTTTCTTCTCTGATTTGGAACACACATACAAGATGACAAATATTTTCCTTTCATTACCTGATTTTTGTAAGCACTAGCAAAATGTCCATGCGTTGCTACGTGTTGTACTTGTTTTCACACAATCTCCATCTTTTTTTTTCTCATCCTACCTCTTAGTTATGAAGTTTTTAGAGCATATTCTATGATTCCCTCATGAATGAAAACCACAAAGCTTTTTACAGCTAAACAAAAAAGGCCTCTCCTAGTGCGTTGTACCTTGACATTCATTGACAGATAACAATTTAAGAGAGAATATTTGTGTGGCCTTTCAAGAGTGTTTCATTTAATATATGTAGGAATTCCAATTGCATGCCAATATTATTAATTATTTGTGGCACGGAGTAGCACATGTTCATGTTTGATATGAATATCGACTTAAAACTTAGTGGTCTTCGTACAAAAGTGTTAATACATTATCATATGATGTAGAAAATATTATGCCCCGAACATTTCCCAAATGTGGTCAACCAAATCATTGTTAGAATCTCTTCTCAGTACATCGACGAATTTGGGACGTTCTTGTCCGATGCTTGTCCAACAGTTTCCGATGACCCATTTGATTGCATATATTGTCTCTCTTTCTTCTCTCCACCCAATTTTTTAAGTTCAAAATATTGAAGAAATGGTCCTCGCATATAGCGTGAGATGTTGAAGTATTAAATATCCTTTTTATAAAATATGTGCATAGTGTCGTGACTCTGTTTGTCTGTCCTTATTTTTCGATGATAGAAAACCAAGAGTGGCATTTTGGATGCCAAGCTCCATGGAGCCTTGTATTTGAATAATTGAAATCCAACATTTCAAGTTCTAAAAAAATTACTTATATTTTGGCCTATGCAAATATTGAAAAATGTGGTCTATATATATGACAAAGATTTAAAATAAAGATGTCCCCTTATTAAACTTCTTCCACATCTAACATTATTTGCTAAAATCAAATATTTATGTGATCCAAAAATCTCAAAGAACTTGTACATGCACATCATGTATTTTACACCGTCAAATAATATAACATGCATGGACCGACCTACCTCCGGTCCAGAATGCATTCCTCATGTTCTTCATTGAACACAACAGATATGGTACAGGATTAGTACAAGATTTAAGACAATCGGTTGAGGGCTTCAATCATCTGAAAGACAATGTTTAGGATTCATGAGATGCATTTCTGCGACTAAAATTTAGAAGTCTCGTGATGCTTCAGACTGTGTGGTGTGGTACCAGTAGGTTCAACGTTATATTCTCGTACATAGTAGCATGCAGCAAATCTGATCGATACCTATGTACACAATCAGAGTTGTACCCAGATGAAGCGAGCAACTATGGCTTGTTCTACCCAGATGGAAAGGCGGTGTACCAGGTCGACTTCACGGCCATGTCCAGCGGCTGGTGCATGGCGAACGCGGCGGCTGGTCTAGGCAGCGCTAGACTGGGCATGCGGCCACGGGGCGGACTTCACCACCATCCAGCCTGCGAAGACGTTCTACCAGCCCGACACAAAGCTCGCGCGTGCCTTCTATGCCTTCAACGATTACTACCAGCGCAAGGGCGGGCGGGCTGTCATTGGCGACGAAGATGGCGACTTGTCATTGGCGACGAAGATGGCGACGGGCCGATATGGGAGGGCAACACCGGCGCCCGCGAGTACGCGAGTTCTCAGCGGAGGGCCGTCGCTGCGTCATCGTAGGCGGGAAGGATCCATATGGCGATTTGGAGATGGACGCGGGGAAGCTCGATGCGGGGCGATGTTGAGATGGACGCGGGGCACGCTCGCGATGCGTTGGGTGGGGAAAAGCGCCAGGGCCGACGGGAAGACATCGTTGACCGTTTAGTTGTACAAGAGTGCGGGTTAATTATCTAGAACATGCGGGACAAATTGTAAAAACAGCGCGACGTACCGGACACTAACCCATATTATATGGTAGAGATAGAGATAGAGATATCTGGAAGACAGGTTTCGAAGTGCTTATTACTAAACGTCGAGGTAGAGATTTAATGTATTATCAAGGATTGAATCATTTCATGTAAAAAAGAAACGTATTGAATCATTTAATGGGGTACAATCGTACAAAAACATATTTTGGCTACAATCACGATAAAAAAATCTATTCCTTGATAATACATTCTTTTTGCAACTTAAAGTTGTGTTCAGTTCTCGCCCCCCCCGCACACACACATACACAATGTGTAACATGCAACATTAAATTACATTGTTCGCAAAAAATTTAAAATGTCTAGATTTTGGTGTCGACAATGTAAGTAGTACTAAGTACATCCAGCCTTCCCGACGCAAATTACGCCAATGTCAATGGCTTCCCGCCCGACGGTAGAAATAGCTACATCCCACCGCGTCGGTTTCCCGCCCACAGTTCCCCGCGTTCCCGCCCACGACGGTTTTTCTCGCCACCTTCTTCCCGTGCGTGGGGTGGAAGGTCGTTCCCACGCACCGGCCATTCGTCTCCTGCCCACCGAGTCCTTTATAACGCATTGCCGGAGTTTATCCGCCAGCACAAAACAATGGCCGACCAACCCGACAACACCTGAGCTAGAATCGTCGCGATGCCGCGTGGCCACTTCCCCGACAACAAAACCGCGGCGTACGCCACCATCCCGGACAAGATCGCCGCGGAGCAGGCTGTCCTCGACGATGCTCGCGGGGCGGCCCAGCTCCACAGCGAGCTCTACGACGAGCTGCGGGACGAGCCAATCGCATACGCCTTCGCCACCACCTCCGCCTCAACTGCTGACGAACGGTCTGCCATGGCGGTTGCGCAGACGGAGCGCGCGGAGGTCCTCCACGCCGACGGCCCTAGGATGGGGGTACACGGAGGAGCTACGGGAGGAGGTCAACGACGATGACCTCGACTTCCTCGATTCGGACTAGGACGCTCTAGATCCAGATGAGGAGAAGAGGGCGCTCCTCACCTCGTTCGAGATGGCTTGTCGCGACAGAGCTGGGCGGCAGCTCATGGCCGTGCAGCATGCCGCCCAACAGGAGTCCGGTGCATGTGGTAGCACGCGCAGATGAATGGCCAACGCTCGTACGTGCGCTCGGCATACCGAACGTCGTTTCCCTTGCGGACGCCACGGCGGAGGTTGCAGCAATAAGAGTGGAGGCGGTTGCCCTTGCAGACGCCACGGCAGAGTCTGCCTGCGCGTAGGCGGAAGCGGATGAGGCGGTGCGGCAGGCGCACTGGATGAACGCACTGGAGGAGGGCCAGGCGCGGAGGAGGCTGGAGGAGGACCAGGCAGAGGGCGCTACAACGGGTTCCATCTACTACCACAACAGTGGCATCGCCTGGTCGACCAGCGATAGCGTGCGATCTGGGGCGATGGTGGCCGCGACAAGGGGTGCAGAGGTCAATAGGGCGAGCGACTGCGAGCAGCCCCGTAGTGATAGGGAGCGCCGGCGAGTATGTGGCCATCGGCGTAATTTTTGGTGTAATAGGAGGGCTAACTATATTACCTATTAATAAAATTATCTGATTTACATTTATGTGCATGCCATGTGGATAAAAAGGATACACACATACAACGCGGCAACCCAAACCGCACCCAAAATTGTGTTGCTTTTGCGTCGTCGCGAAAAATTTGCGCCAGGTCGCTGGCCTGGATTTTTTCGACCCCAAAAAAATCAGATCGAATCGGGTGTCCATAGGTTGGCCAATTGAAAATGCTCTAACTTAGTTCAAACTGACATAATTAAACCGACCAACGAGACCCATGCCCACTCGTTCTTGCTGCATGCCTATGCTAGTGCAAAATAATTTTTTTGTAACATGCTACAAAACAAAAAATGAATAATGACGTGGCATGCTCCAGAGGCCAGAGATCCCCGCTCCGTTAGTTCTTGTAAAGGATGTGTGTCTTCTCATGTTCTTCAAACGAACAACATGTCATCCAGCGAAAGGCGTTCATTTCCTTGTACCAACTACTGGGTTAGGGAGTCGCTTGCCATGAAAACCAATCTGAACCGTCGCTTGCGCACTCGTTCCGAACAACAACTTTGTTGCCTGCGCGCGATTACAGCTGCCTCCGTGGCTCCATGCTAATTATCGCTACCGATCACCGGATTGGATCCGCTTATCTCTCCTCCTGCAATTCCATGCTCTTTGAACTGTTTTAGGTAACAAAACATGCGAACATGAATGCATGGTTCTCCATTTGTAATTATCACAATATAATACCTTAATATATATGAGGCAAATAGTTAGCTTGTTGAGCTAGCGCCCATAAGTATGAGAGTTGCAGCTGCTGCTAACTACTTGATCACGGAATAAGTGTGTTGTACTTGTGTTTGGCATTGTTGATCAGTAGGGCCAGATTTTGGAGGCCCAGGACGAAATTGAAATATGTGGCCCCTAATATAAATATCGTAATAATAATAATGTATCTATTAAAAAATATGTTGTTAATATCTTGCAAATGCATTTATAAGCAGTATGTGTATCAAATAGATTTCTTATAACATATACACATGTAATATATATATATACAGTTAATATATAGTATAGTATATAAAGTTCGGGCCCTTAGATTTTGGGGGCCTGGCGCGGCCGCACACCCTGACAACCCCTCCGGACCGGCCCTGTTGATCAAAGTCCCATAAAGGTTTTTATGTCCACCCGTGGATAAAGGTTTTTATGTCCACCCGTGGATATCCATAGGAAACAATATGTATTAAACGGGACGGAGTATGCAATGTAGAAGGGTGACTGTTTCCACTCATAGTCTGATGCCAAACGGAAGAATTTAATATGAATAAGTAAAAAAATGTGAGTAATCAAGGTGAACGTTGTAGATATAGTAGTCTCTAATCTGGTGGAACAACACCCCAACTGTAGGTAGACATCCCATGAAGGCGATCTCAGATGTGGTTTTCATGACAAACATTGTACCTTTAGTTAGCCCACATGTAGGACTAAATGTGACACAAGTAATAAGAATTAGCCATTTCCACCACATCACAAATATTATAGCAAGACATATATATATAATTCAAAGGATAACATTTCATATATCTTTGTACATGCGTAGCAATACATTATTATGTGACTTTGATTTATTAAAGACAACAAAGACGGGCTGCACTTTGCACATATACAACCACAACTTTCTAAAAATTCATACTATGTTTACAGGCGTGCACTTTTCAGCACCGGAACAGGCACACCCGCATACCCCTTTTGCTGTAGGGATATCACCGTTTCTTGCAGGCTTTCCCTGATGGGAGTGAATCTCAAGCCCAAGTCCTTGAGCCGCTTGCAGGAGAACCTGTACGGCTTCGTCAGCGGCTTGCCGTCATATTCAGACCTGCCGCAACAACAACATACACATTACGATTATAGAAAGAGAGAGAGAGGCTTCAGGTGATAATAAATTTGTGTTGACGTACTTGGCGGTGACGGGATAGTGCGGAAAGAGTTCACGGAGATGCTGGACGAGCTGTGCACGGTGCAGCACGTCTCCGACGCAGAGGTAGCGCCCGCGTGCATCGGGGTTTTCGTAGATGAGGATATGCGCGCGTGCCACATCACGGACGTCCGTATAGGCGGCCACGGCGTCGGGGTATGTGGCCTTCATGCCAAAGAGGTAGCGGACGACATGGCCGACGCTGACGTTGAGCCTCTGCTGTAGTCCTGGACCGATCGTCATGGGCGGCACCACCACCGCCAGCTCCAGGCCCCTCTTGGCGGCCTCCTCCTTTGCCGTGATCTCTGCCATCATTTTGGCACAGCCTTACAGATTCTGCATGATGGAATTGTGAAGATTGACAAGTTGGATGATCACCATATGGGATCGACAGAGACATGGAACTGAATTAAGGGAAGTTTATACTTACGCCTGTAAGTTTGCAGAATTCGTAGTCACTCCAGCACGTCTCGTCTACCACGGTGTCGGGGCTGCGGTTCGGGTCCATATGCACAGCGCCGTAGGACGAGGTGAACACCACTCGTCGCACGCCCATGTCCGCCGCAGCGTTCATCACGTTCCTGGTTCCCTCCACAGCAACCCCCATGACGTCCTGCCGGCGCTACATAGGTAAGCACTCCATGTGTATACATAGACATATGTGGCATATACTTCTTCAAGCTCTGAAATTTGTGAACTTACAGGGTTGTTGCTGACTGGGGAGGCGACATGAAAGACCCCGTAGCATCCGCTGAACGCGGCACGAAGGCCATCGCAGTACAAGAGATCAGTGCGCCACAGGGTTAGCCTCTCCTCGGCTCCCTCCAAGGCAAGCAAGTGGGCGTTCTTTTCATCAGCTTCACATTCATAGTACACACGACTCAGTCATCTGGTGTTGTTTTCGTGGTGTTAGTGTGGCTGTGTCGAGGATCTGATTGCTGTAGCGGGACTTTTCTTTTTTGTAATTCTTCTTTGTTTTAGCTGTGTGCATCCGCTATGCTATTAGAACATTGCGTTGTTGCAGAGACTGGATGTAGTTGTATCAATTTGATATTAATATATACTCTTTATCTAAAAAAAGCTACCTGAAACATATATGATTCCAAGGTGTCTAAGCAAGAATCTAAAGATGAAATTGTTAAGTACAGTGGCATGATATTTTTTTCTGTTACCTGGTAAAGTAATATTTTCAGTTGCATCTATGATTCATAGGATCTCCATAAGTCTTATGTGCTAACTCCCAACAACGTAAAAAAATAAACATATATAACTGAACCCTTACATATATCCGCACACACTTGTGTTCCTGTAAAACCTTTTTTCTACACTAGGGTGGAGAGCTCCCGCGCACGTTGTATTATAAAAAGAAGAGAGTCAATCCGGTTGTATCTAAATGGTAAAACACTTGCTCAAGTTTAGGTAAAACCTACGGATTCACTGTTCTGGAAAGGGATCGTGGGGTTAAGTCAGATTTTTTTCTTGCATGAATCGTTTGTGGTAGGGGATGGAATGCGGACCAGACTTTGGGAAGACAATTGGTTGTGCGAAACGCCGTTGTCTTCCCAATACCCGACCCTTTTAACATTGCTCGTAATAAAACTACTCTTGTTGCACAAACATAAGTTATGGCCACAAATCAAATTAATTTACAAATTCGTAGGTCTATTATAGGTGACAAACGGGATGCTTGGTGCATCTAGTCACTCGTTTGATTCAGGTAACATTATCAGATAGGGCTGATATATTTAAATGGAAGTTAGTATCGTTTGGGGTATTTTCCGTTAAGTCTATATATGATGAGTATATGAATGGTCATAGAAGATTCTGGCATAAATATTTGCGGAAACTTAAAATACCGTTGAAGATAACGATCTTGTTATGGTTTCTTACCAAACAGGTTCTACTTACTAAGGATAATCTTGCTATGAGACGCTGGACGAGATGCCAAAAATGTGCGTTTTGCGATATATAAGAGTTTGTGGAACATTTATATATCTCCTGTTATTGTGATAAGGATATTTGGAGGCTAATTCACTTTACGTTTAATATCACACCACCAACCAACATTCTGAATATGGTTGGAAGTTAGCTTAATGGGACTAATAGGATTTGCATCGGTGTGTCAACCAAGGATTTGGATTTCGGTTTTGTAAATTTTCCGATCCTGACCGTAATGGCCAGATTTTGGAAATTTTGGTAATTTCGGTAAAATTCCGGACGAAAAGAAAGAACCAAAATTTAAAACTAAAAAACAAAAAATAACTGGAATTTGATTTTTTCAAGAAAATTTCATTTAAACTTATATTTTATTAATATATATTACCAAAATTGCCTAAATTTCGAAGACTTCGTCCGGTAAATACTTTTACCGGTCCTGACCGGAATTGCCGGATTTCAGTAGAATTTCGTTTCTCTCGGCCGAAATCCAAAACCATGGTGTCAACCTTTCTTTGGGTAATATGGAATTGCCGAAATGATATTGTCTTTAACAAAGTTCAAACTCCTCATTTTATGCAGGTTGTACTAAAAGCTACATTGGATCTAGTCACTCCTTCGACTGGAAGCCTAGCGGGTTCTTATGGATTCTGGATGTTCTCGAATGATAGCGGTCGTTTCGGGATATCTTCTGCCAAAATGGGTGGTGCCATACTAAAAGATTAGATGGTTAGATGGATAGGTCTTTTTTCTGGCTCATTTTTATTTTAACATTGTGTGATCAGTGATTTGTATCTTCATACTTTTCGTTGCGACTCAGACACTACATTTATGTTTAATAAAAGACGGTTGTGTGCATAGATTAAAAAAAGTTGGTTGTGTGCATAGGTAAAAGACTCAGACACTACATTCATTTTGATGCAGGTGATTCCTTTTGTAAAAACAAATAGGTAAATGAGAAAAAAAACATACACTGCACGGTTAACTTACGGAAAGCGGAAAACCCCAAACACCCTACTACCAGTTAAGGCACTCCATCCTCCTCCCTCCGGTCCATAATGATTGTTGTGACTGTTGTATAGGTTTGTACTAGCTCAGTTCACTTGCCGCGCCAATCAATTCGGATGGGAGGTAGTAGCATAAATTCAACTCTGCCAAATGCACATACTCTTACTTACCAAGATCTCTAACAGTTCCCCTCACACAGTAGCCACGAAGTAGAAGCATCTTCACCACCCATGAGCCAATGAAGCCTCCTGCTCCAGTCACACAAACCAGGTGCTCTTCGCCATCGTTGGCCTTGGATTCCAGATAGGAAGACATGGAGAATATTGTTGATGGTGCTGAACATGAGTATAAGAGCACTGCACCTGCGATGTACGTATATATAGAAAAAATGACACCAAGATGCTCTCTCCCTCTCTCTCAATCATTTTTCCAGTCTGCCAAATATTGCCAGCAAAAAAGATCTGCTAGAAAAGAAAATCAAAATCGGTCATGATTTATGAAACCAACAATTTAGATACTCAATCGGTCATAAGGAAGGAATCATCGTAAGGAATCACAAATCTACGGGAGTGGTGGCTTTAGGAGAGTTTTTTATTTTGCAGAAATCCCAAATCATGTACCAGTACTCAACGTTAATATCAGATTAATTAGAAAAACATTCTACGGGAGTACGTGCAACCCAAATCCAAAGACCTGTAGCACTATCGAGAAGCTATGGCCATACCGAGAGCACTCAATAAGCGTAACGTTACCTTTTTGGGTTATTGATGAAAAACTAACCAGAAGAGTTTAAAGTTCATTACCCACCATAAAATTTCTAGAGGCAGGAAATTCATTTTGAGTCACACAGAACCATAATGTCCTACTGTTCAAAATTGCGTTTACAAATATCAAGAAAATTTGAAGCACACTCGGGTGTACATCCAACATTCTATTCACGCAAACAAAAATTTATGGAAGAAGACATTTTCTTTGGGCCCTGTCAAAAAGACAGAAAAGTGTCCGATAACTCATTTTGTATTTGTCTTTTCTACACAAACCACACAAAATTCCTTATTTTGGGAAACTTTGTTGGTGAACAATGAAATGTCCGGATGTATTCCAAAATCTATATTTTGTGGTTTTTTTTTAGATTGTACAATGTTTTGAACTATATTTTTCATAATGGAATTGTCAACTCCTACAAGTCCAGACTTCACCTCCATTTGGTGGGGAAATCTGTTTGGCCCATAGGTGTAGATGCACCCGCTACCCAAAATTAGTATTTCAAAATATATGAAATAAGTTGGGTATTATATATTCAGATATTTAATATTCAGACAAAAAATCCCAAAAATCAAATTCCGCTGTGAGACATATTTTTTCTTTTTACACAGTCTGTAAATATATAAAAATTTCGCAAACCATTTTGTGGGGCAACAGAAAGTTTGGATGTCATTCGAAATTTTTGAGACATGTTAGTTTAAGATGGACAAGGACTATGCAGCAGACATGGTCAAGGATCTTGTAATCTTCATCCGCAAAAAAAAAGAACTTCTAATCTTCCTATAAGATTACTTGTCATTTTAGAAGTACTTTGTACACAATATTGACACACAATTGTGGCGTCCCAATCAGACGCACATTGGTTTGAGACAGACAAGTACCCCTGTTAACGTGGCTAAGGATATGCAGATCTTCTAGTAATAGACAAGTGCAACCATATATACAGTCAATGCAAAAGACATGATCATGGAGCAGGCATGGTCACCACCCAGCAATCTTTAAACATCGTAGAGAGGGTATAAAATCAAGGGCACGAATAGCGCATGTGTACTTATTTATTTAGAAGTCTTTTGTACATTTACTATGCACACATAATTGCCGCATCTCAACAATGCATATCAATTTGTGATATACAACGCGACGCGGGAGGTAACGTTGTGGCAGCAGCTTGTGATTTAACTGATCTGACCATTGACGCTTCGTCAATGGAGGCCCGGAGGCCTGAGTGCCGCTAACATGACTTAAATTTGCTGAACAAGTTGGTGCCCAATCTTTATGCTCGAATCTGATGCTTTGCAGGTGGCGCAAGTTTTTCTTGACCCTTCGGAGCATAGCTACACGGTGCGGTGGTGATCGACGACTGCTTGGATCTAGTAACGATGCTAGGCATGATAACAATTCAGCATTGTCCGTGGGAAGCAAATGCTACCGCACATGGGATTGCTTGCCACGGTTCTACATAGGGAGTTAGTTTTTTTTTTGGTTTGACGAGTCTCCCTCTTTTCTCTTGTCAGTGTTTGTAGATGATCGTGTCTTAATTCTATAATAAGTTTGCCTGAAGTTAAAAAAAAAAGATATTCTGATCTTCTAGGGATCTTGATTGCATATATATCACAAGTACTAGCTACTTCCGTAATGTAGAACATGTCCTGTCATAGACTTGTTCACATTCTCTAGTAAGATGAGGGCACGATTAAAGGCCACAATCAGTAACAATATTAAGATAATATCACGGAACTATACAAAGATTTGTTTGAGCCACGGAGAAACAAAATTTCGCTCACGATTGGACCAGAACGACCTTCTTAATTATCACACCTTTTACGGAGAAATAAGAGACAGTTTTCTGAATGGAGCACAGCTAGCCCTTGATCTCAGCCAGGAGCCTATCCTAATGGAAACGGACAGTCTGGAGCTAGCTAACCTGGCTTCAAGGAAGGAGAAGGATGGTTCGTGTCCAGCACGCCTAGTTGAGAATCTCAGGATGCTCCTTGCTTCTGATCGTATTGTCACCATATCTAAGATTTGCAATGGTGCCAGCCATGATTTGGCAAGTCGTCACGCTGAAGTAAAATAAGATGACACCGGTCTTAATGAGTACTTCATTTTTTTAGATAAAGGGAGTTTTATTACTTAAAAGTATAAGTATTACACCCAGCCTCTGCTTAACTAGGATGCACACAGTCGAAAAATGTCTGAAGGTCGAAACAAATAAAAGAGATGAAATACAGAACAAATGATAAAATGTAAGCCTAGGGCGGTGGAGGGTCAATCCGCAAATTATGCTGCCATTCATGTCGGGATAAAAAGTCTATCACCGTATTCTCAGTCTGGTACACACCTCCATAAACAGGTCTCAATGCACCACATGTTACAACTGAGACCACGAACGGAGAGTAGCAGTAGTCCTGTAGATAACCTACATAAGAGAACAACTTTTATCATAAAAAACTTTTCATTTCTACATAGCCACAGCGACCATGTTATGGCAAGCGCTCCTATCCAAATAAGTTGTTTAAACCTATTATCCACCCCATTCAGCCAGTTGCCAAAAATATTAGCAATGTTTTTGGGTGGGTAAATAGTAGAACCTATCTGGATAATGGACCATATAGAACTAGAAAACTTGCAGTCAAAGAATAAGTGTTTAATCGTCTCGTCTTTATGACAGAAGACACACTGTTTACTTCCATGCCAACTGAGTTTTGCAAGATTGTCTTTAGTAAGAATAACCCCTGGATGAAGTTCCATATTTTCTTATTATCAACGGGCACATTTGGTTGGATGAGAGCTGTATACATTAAGTCCATTGTGAATTTACCACTATTGTGTAAATTTCACCGAAATAATCAATCCATTGTGTCAAATTGACATTAGTTAGATGCTGAAGCAACTCGTGCCAAGCGACCAATCTGAAAAAAGTTGAAGCAACTTTGTCCCCTTCATATTCTACATAATCATATTAGATAAAGTTAAAATTAATTTTAACAGTTCACTAAGTTGATTGTTCTCTTAATGACTGAAAGTAGGAAATTAAATTTAGCATGCGCCGACTGCAGCACCCAAGACGATCCCCATTATCTGGCCTTTCGCGGTATGGGGACTTGACATGGTCGGCCCTTTCACGACAGCGCACAACGGTTAGACCCACCTCCTCGTCGCGGTCGACATGTTCACCAAGTGGGTAGAGGCGAAGCCCATCAAGCACCTGGACGGATACTCCATCATCGTGTTCTTTGAGGCCATCATCTGAAGGGGATCGTGTGCAGAAAACAAATATTTTTCTATCAACGATAACCCTAAACTAGCCCTGATCTGAGGTCACACACGTACGGTGGAGACGACGACCTTCAAAGCTCCAGTACAGGACGAGTAGCGGAAGACTTGAACTGAAACACCAGCAGCGCGACAACGGGCTATGGTGGAGAGATCCCCCTCTCAACTCGGCGCAACTCCGATAAAGGGAATCACGAAATCGAGAGAGAATTAGGGAATTAATTGGTGAATTAAAATGTCAGTGGTGCCCCTTCTTATATAGGCTACCAGGGGGAGCCAACTTGCCAGCCAGGCAATGTGGGACAATTCCAACATGCCTGGTGCGGCATGGCTGGATGCGCCGGCCCCATGGTGGGCCCCTTGGCCCACCTAGGCCGGCCTCCAAGCCCCCCACCGAATTCCCTTGGGGATTTTTCCCCTCTTGGGCCTTCTTTCGATCAGAAGGCCCATTTAGGAAAATCAGCATTAATAAATTCGAAAATAAATATATAAAATCATATTTAAACATTAATTACATTAATTAATATCAAACATAATATATATAATTTATTCCAGCTCCGAAAACTATTTCGTCGCTGCCCGATCTCCATCAGACCCTTCCCTGGACATTCCCGGTGATCTCTTTCCTTTCCGGTTGTCTTGTCGAAACCCTTATAGAGTGTTATCCTAGCGGTTCGATATAATAATAGGTATGATCGAGACTACTCTCTGATCAACGACTAACTTATAGGTCTGGACCCCATGAATTAATCTCTATGATATAACGAATGACTCTCATCTATCAAACCTGAACGATTAAGTGTTAAACCCTTTGTCATGGCGATACTTAGGGCGTGTTTGGTAGCCTGGTTGGGCTCAGAAAATCTTACCTCATACGAAAAACTCCCCTCAGCCATGCCCACTAGAGAAGTGGGAATCGAGCTTCACACTTGGCCCAGGCTGAGCTCGTACGAAAAAAACCACGCGTGGGCCCCACCCACGACCCGCGAGCGTTGAGTCGCCCACCCCCTCACTTATTTCCACGCTTCTCTCGTCCCACTTCATCTCTCCTCCGTTTCTCACTGCGCAACGCAACCCGCTCTGCCTAGCTCCGGTACTCGCTGCTCCTCGCGCGGCCTCCGCCACCCAGCAACGCCTCCCCAATGCTCCTCGGGTAGCCATCGATGCGCTGCTCCTCAAGTCGCCATTGATGCGCTGCTCCTCAACGTGCGGCCGCCATGAATGGCAACCCAGCGTTGCGCCCGACGCCAAGCTCGCCCTGACGTCGCCTTGCTCGCCCCGACGCCCAGAACCGCCTCCGCACCGGCGCCCTTTCTCCAGATCTGCGCCGCCCAGCGCCGTGCCTCCATGGATGAAAAGCTCTGCGCAGCTCCTCGTCGTGCAGCGGAATAGGAGAGACGCAAGCATCAGGGGCTACTCCCCGATGCTACTCGTCCTCGCGCCGCCCCGCACCTAGCCCAAAGGCTGGCGGCGCGCCATGCACAACCTCCCATCGTCCGGCCTCTTCTCGCCTCGGCGCGAGCATCCCTCTGGCCCCGTCGTGCAGAGGAATAGGAGCGGCGAGAGCATCCCACCGGCGCCGTCGTGCTGGTGGACCATCTCGGCCTCCAGCGGCGGCTGCTCTAGCCGGAGACGGTGGAGAGATGCCAGCCAGGGACCTCAATGCGTTTAGGGTTTTTATTTCAGGGACCTGATTGCTTTTTAAAAAATGCTGGCCGGGATCAGTTCATACAGGCTACCAAACAGACAATCAACATAGCACCGTTTATATTATACAGCGTACCAAACACACACATTAAAACACACTTGTATCAACTCAGCCTAGCTAGAATTGGCATGGTTGAGAAGAGAAAGCCCATTCAGGCTACCAAACACACCTTTAGCGTGTCCGAGCGTCGTTCTTAGATATCTCCATATCTAGCTGACCTCGTTACCGACATCGCTATTTTCCACTCGTCTATGATTTCATGTCTCTGTGACCTAGTCACAAGCTTGCAATCTCATAAGACATAATCTCACCGAGTGGGCCCTAGAGCATCTATCCGGCTATACGGACTGACAAATCCCACTGTTGACCCCTCGTCTCAACTACCCCCTTCCGATACCCAAAAGTATCACCTATCATTGTCACACTATATAAGATATGATGTTTTGTGCGATCAAAGTATCTTCTAGGGATAACAATAAGAATTGATCTCACGGTTTTAAGGTGTAATGACTTCTTCCTATAAATATGGGTATGTCCATCACCTCGTTCAACCAACGACATGACTTACATTGCTGACCGGCGCCATGCCCCATGATCGGAAAAGCTCGATCATCAATCATGTAACGAAAGTAGTCTTAGTAGAGGCTAATAGGGACCTGGTTGTTTACGTATCACACATGTATTAATGTTTTCGCTTAATACAGTTATAGGATGACACAAAACGTATTATGAACGATCGAGATATGATAAAGAAATATTAATTGCATCTAGGGCATATCTCCTTCAGTCTCCCACTTGCGGTAGAGTACAAATTAATCTAGATTACAACTTGGTAAAAGCTTAACACCCATAGCCACTTGGTGTTTCTCATGCTTATCAAGCGGAAGAGGTTTCGTCAGAAGATCTGCCACATTCAGATCCGTATGCACTTTCCAAATCTTCACATCGCCTCCTTGTACATACTGTCGTATCACATGAAAGCGTCGAAGAATATTTTTGACGGTGGAGTGAGACCTTGGTTCCCTCGCATTAGCAATGGCAGCCGTATTGTCACAGAAGAGAATCATGGGGTCTTGCACGCCTGGGAACACTCAAAGTTCAATGATGAACTTCCTTAGCCACACAGCTTCATTCGCGGCTTCGCAAGCAGCAATGTACTCTGACTCCATTGTAGATTGCACGACGATGGGTTGCTTCCCACTTCTCCAGCACACAGCGCCTCCATTCACCTTGAACACATAACCTGTCTGTGACTTAGAGTCATCGAGGTCTGAGCAGAAACTTGCATCAACGTAACCTGTTACGCCAAGTTCTTCATCACAACCACCATATACAAGGAACTTTTCCTTTGTCTTCTTGAGATACTTAAGAATGCTCTTAACAGCAATCCAATGTTCCATTCTTGGATTACTCTGGAAACGACTCATCAAAATAAATCAAAATAAGAGCCAATGCTACATCAAGTCGAGTACTCAACTTTGCATACATAATCGATCCTATGGCTGAAGTATAAGGATGTTTAGTCATTTCGACCTTAGCCTGTTTCGTTACCGGACACTATGCCTTCCGCAATGGTTTATTCCTGATAACAGGCAGAGAACCCTTCTTTGCCATCTCCATACCGAAACGATTCAGTATCTTATCAGGATATGTACTCTGACGCAACGCTAATAGGCGTCATGATCTATCACGATAGATTTTAATGCCTAAGACGTATGCAGCTTCTCCTAAGTCCTTCGTGGAAAATTTACTATTTAAATATTTCTTCACGCTATTCAGAAGTTCCACATCATTCCCAATCAGCAATATATCATCTACATATAGTGCTAAGAACACAACCAAGCTCCCACTCATTTTCTTGTAAATGCAGGCTTCTTCTAAATTTTGGACAAATCTAAAACCTTTGATCACCTCATCAAAGCGAAGATTCCAGCTCCGAGATGCTTGCTTGAATCCATAGATGGAACGTTGAAGCCTGCATACCTTGTTAGCATTTTATGGATCGACAAAACCTTCCGGTTGTACCATATACAACTCTTTCTCAATGTTTCCATTTAGGAAGGCTGTTTTGACATCCATCTGCCATATTTCATAATCGTAATATGCAGCAACTGCTAACAAAATCCAAATAGACTTCAGCATCGCTACCGGTGAAAAAGTTTCATCGTAGTCAATCTCATGAACTTGTCGGAAACCTTTTGCGATAAGCCGAGCTTTATAGACGTACACATTACCATCAGCATCAGTCTTCTTCTTAAAGATCCATTTATTCTTGACGGCCTTGCGCCCTTCGGGAATCTCCATCAAAGTTCACATTTTGTTATCATACATGGATCCTATTTCGGATTTCATGGCTTCTAGCCATTTCTCGGACTCTAGATTCTCCATTGTCTCCGTGTAGTTCGTAGGTTCGTCCTGTTCAATTAACATGACGGTGTAAACCAGGTTGCCATACCATTCTGGTGCGATACGAGATCTGACAGACCTATGAGGTAGAATAATTTCCTCGACAGTTTCTCCCACTTCATCTGTGGAGGACGTTTCCGGAACAGCTTCCGTTGCGTAACTCGGAATTTCGAGTTTAGGATCAACGATCTCGTCGAGGTCTACCTTCCTCCCACTTACTCCTTTCGCGAGAAACTCCTTCTCAAGGAAGGTACCAGTCTTCGCGACAAACGTTTTGCCCTCAGTTTGGTTGTAGAAGTACGGTTTCCTGCGGATATCCTACAAAGACGACTTTCTCCGACTTCGGTTCGAGTTTGTCGGGCTGTAGTTTCTTAACATACGCCTCACAACACCAAACCTTCAGAAACGATAACTTAGGCTTCTTGCCATACCATAACTCGTACGGTGTCGTTTCAATGGATTTGGACGGATCCCTATTTAAAATGAATGCGGATGTTTCTAACGCATAACCCCAGAAGGATACGCGCAAATCGGTAAGAGACATCATAGACCGCACGCTATCCAATAGAGTACGATTACGTCGCTCAGACACGCCGTTACGTTGCAGTGTTCCTGCAGACGTAAGTTGCGGTACGATGCCACAACTCTTCAGATGTGTGCCAAACTCAAAACTCAAATACTTGCCACCACGATCGGATCAAAGGTGATTGATTTTCTTGTTAAGTTGATTTTCAACTTCACTTTCAAATTCTTTGAACTTTTTAAATGTTTCAGACTTGTGTTTCATCCAATAGATATAACCGTATCTACTTAAATTATCGGTGAAGGTGACGAAGTAACGATAACCATTGCGTGTCGACACGCTCATTGGTCCACACACATCTGTATGTATGACTCCCAATAAGTCCGATGTCCGTTCAACGAAACCTTTGAACGGTGTCTTGGGCATTTTGCCCATAAGGCATTGTTCGCACGTATCGAGGGATCCAAAATCCAACGGCATGGAGTTTCTTCATGCGCTTTACACCAATATGACCGAGACGGCAATGCCACATATACATGGCAGTATAATCACTACACTTAATCCTTTTGGCATCTATGTTATGGATGTGAGTACTACGATCGAGATTCAACAAGAATAGACCATTACTCTCGAGAGCATCACCATAAAAGATATCATTCATTGAAATAGCAAAACCACTTGGTACTGATTTAAATGAATAACCGTCTTGCAACAAGCAAGACTCACTGATAATGTTTACACTAAAAAATGGTACAAAATAATACTTATGTAAAACCAAAACTAATCCCGATGGTATATGTAGAGGGAGTGTGCCGACAGCCACCACGTCGACTCTCGATCCGTTGGCGACGCGCATCGTCACCTCATCCTTAGCCAGTCGCCTCTTATTCTGCAACTCCTCCTGAGAGTTACAAATATGATCAACAGAACCAGTATCAAATACCCAAGTGTTGCTACGGGCAGATGTAAGGTACACATCTATAACATGTATATCAAATATACCTTGCTCTTCGGCGACTATCTTGCCAGCTTTCTTGTCCTCCGGGTACTTGGGGCAGTTGCGCTCAGGTGATCCGATGGTCACCACCATCTTCTCCATCATGATTTCTAATTCGGCCACTTCGAGCATCTTCAGGATTTCCGACAGGGATTTTGACGTCCCTTTCATGTCGTAGTCCACGATGGCGTTCTTATAGCTAGGGGGCAGAGAAATCAGCACCCTATCAATAACCAGCTCTTCTGGGATCACATTTCCCAGATCACTCAGGAGCTGAACGCTGCAAATATCTTGGCTAAGTACTCATTTATATTGCCGTGATCTTCCATCTGGGCTGAGAAGAAAAGCTTGGTAGCTTCAAACCTCTTAGCCATGACTTGTCGTGCAAAAACAAGCATGAGTTCAGTGATTATCTCATAAGCACTCTTGTTCTCAAAATGGTTTTGCAGGTCAGCCTCCATGGCAAAGAGCATGCCACTCTGGACATAAGAAGAAATCTCCACCTTAACCTCATGGACAATCCTATCAGTTTCGGAGGCGGTGTTTGGTAGATCACCTAAGGGGGCTTCAAGGATGTAAGCCACCTTGTGGGTTTCAAGAAGAGACTTCAGATCGCGGAACCAGTACATGAAGTTAGACCCATTGGTCTTAATATTCTCTTTCTCAAGGAACAGGGCTAGGTTAAACGAGGGGTGAGACATCAATGATGGAATTTGCAACAACATAAGACTTTGTTCATAATAATTTGAGTTATAATATTTTAGAAAATAACTATCATAACTCCCACTCAAACGAACATCCCTCTTGGTCGTTTAAGAGATTACATGACCCCCATTCATTGCACAACCCCTCATCGTCAGAGCCGGCAACACAACTTCAAGGGTAGACAACGAATTGTCGATCACAACAACTTTGTGACTCATGCTCGACCTTTCGGTCTCCGTGTTCTGAGGCCATATCTACAAATGCTAGGCTCGCCACAATAACCTCCACGTAACGCTTGTGCAATATGGCTTACACCCACTGTATGCGAACGCCGATATGTCTGACACCCGATCGTCACGGCCTACCTCATAACGTAGAACTTTCTTGGTGCTGCTCGTTGGAGGAACAACACTAGTGGTATTTTTTAAGGGATCATCTTATCTATAACTACCGCCGCGTAACTAATATATAATCGCACAATATAAGATGCACTCAAAACATCAAATGTAATGTGATGTGATATAGTCCATTGCGCCATGGTCTTCTTGGCTCCCGCGGTTCATAAACAATTTAATAAACCTACCTTAACCATATCATATAGCCTCTGCAAAATAAAGTTAGACGCTTCTACTTTATCTTTTGCATATTTTACGTGGCTGGGGCTTTCGTAAAAAGAACCGCTTCTTACCTACGAACTTATGACCACAACAATGATCCAATAATTGCATGTTTAAGCATCCCTTTCGGGCCGTTCATTGAAAATGCAAGACCAACTAAAGAGAGAGAACAGACACCCGCAGCCACAGATACAGTAGAAGCCATATGTCAGTACTGGATCCAGTCTCGCGTAAGCGTACGCGTAAAGTCGGTCTGGGCCGCTTCATCAACTCGATGCCGCTGGAATCACAAGTGCACGCAAGAGGGTAGCAAATAACATGAACGGTGCCCCCGTGCAGAACACGGGTTCTAACAACGTACAATTATATCTACGATAGATCGTCTCTGATACCACTGAAGGGGATCGTGTGCAGAAAACAAAAAAAATTCCTAGCAACGATAACCCTAAACTAGCCAAGATCTAAACTATGCAGATATAGAAGTACGAACAGAGATCGGAATACATACCCTTGTAGACCGAAAGCGGGATTACGTTCCCGCACAAACGTTGACGATGAAGACCGATGAAGCCGACCTCAAGGTCGTGTAGCGGAAGTAGACCTCCCAGCACCGCTAGCGCGGCACCTCGCAGGATGCCACACACGTACGGTGGAGACGACGGCCTCCGAAGCTCCAGTCCAGGATGAGCAGCGGAAGACTTGGACCGGAACACCAGTAGCGCGGAAGCGGGCTATGGTGGAGAGATCCCCCTCTCAACTCGGCGCAACTCCGACAAAGGGAATCACAAAATCGAGAGAGAATTAGGGAATTAATTGGTGAAAATTAAAAGGCGAGGCGGGCCCCTTCTTATATAGGCTCCCGAGGGGAGCCAACTTGCCAGCCAGGCAATGTGGGACAATTCCCACATGCCTGGTGCGGCATGGCTGGGTGCGTTGGCCCCATGGTGGGCCCCTTGGTCTACCTAGGCCGGCCCCCAAGCCCCTCACCGAATTCCCTTGGGGATTTTTCCCCTATTGGGCCTTCTTTCGACCAGAAGGCCCATTTAGGAAAATCAGTCTTAACAAATTTAAAAATAAATATATAAAATCATATTTAAAGATTAATTACACTAATTAATATCAAACATAATATATATAATTTATTCCAGCTCCGAAAACTATTTCGTCGCTGCCCGATCTCCATTGGACCCTTCCCGGGACGTTCCCGGTGATCTCTTTCCTTTCCGGTTGTCTTCTCAAAACCCCTATAGAGTGTTACCCTAGCGGTTCGATATAATAACATTTATGATCGAGACTCCTCTCTAATCAACGACTAACTCGTAGGCCTGGACCCCATGAATTAATCGTTGTAATATAACGAATGACTCTCATCTATCAAACCTGAACGTTAAGTCTTAAACCCTTTGTCATGACGATACTTAGCGTGTCCGAGTGTCGTTCTTAGATATCTCCATATCTTGCTGACCTCGTTACCTATATCGATATCTTCTACTCGTCTATGATTTCATGTCTCCGTGACGTAGTCACAAGCTTGCAAGCTCAATACACATAATCTCACCGAGTGGGCCCTAGAGCATCTATCCGGCTATACGGACTGACAAATCCTGTTGTTAACCACTCGTCTCAAATACCCCCTTCTGATACCCAAAAGTATCACCTATCATTGTCACACTACATAAGATATGACGTTTGGTGCGATCAAAGTATCTTTCAGGGATAACAATAAGAGTTGATCTCACGGTCTTAAGGCGTAATGACTTCGTCCTATAAATATGGTCCTATAAATATGGGTATGTCCATCACATCGTTCAACCAACGACATGACTTCCATTGCCGACTGGCGCCATGCCCCATGATCAGAAAATCTCGATCGTCAATCGTGCAACGAAACTAGTCTTAGTAGAGGCTACTACGGACCTGGTTGTTTACGTATCACACATGTATTAATGTTTTCGCTTAATACAGTTATAGCATGCCACAAAACGTATTATGAACAATCGAGATATGATAAAAAATTAACTTTATTAATTGCCTATAGGGCATATCTCCTTCATCATCCACCGCTACGGGTGCCCGAACAGCATCATCACCGACAATGGCACGAACTTCGCCAAGGGTGTCTTCCGGCGTTACTGCAACGGCACCGGAATTCGGCTCGATCTCGCCTCTGTGGGACACCCAGAGTCGAACGGCCAAGTCGAGAGGACTAACGGCCTGATCTTAGTCGGCATCAAACCTCGCCTTGTGGAGCCACTAGAGCGCACACCAGGATGTTGGGTGGAGGAGTTACCCGTCGTCCTCTGGAGCTTGAGGACGACATCAAACAGGTCAACTGGCTACACACCTTTCTTCCTTGTCTATGGAGCGGAAGCCGTCCTACACGAACATCGTGCACGACGCGCCACGCATCGAGTTGTAGACAGAAGAGGAAGCGGAGGAAGCACGCCAGGGATTGAGTCGACCTGCTAGACGAAGCACGCGATATGACCCTAGCAAGAACGGTCATATACCAGCAAAACTTGCGCCGCTACCATAGCCGCAAGATCCACGCCATCGAGTACAGAGAAGGGGACCTGGTGCTCCGACTGGTCCAGAACAAGAAGGGCGTGCACAAGTTGTCATCGCCATGGGAAGGCCCCTTCATCAGCAGCAGAGTATTGCACAACGACGCCTACTACCTCACATCGACGCAAGGAAGCCAAGGAAGAACAAGAAGGACACGACGGGAGATGAAACGGAGAGGCCATGGAATGCCAACCTCCTGTGACATTTTTACGCTTATATTGCATGTACGAACCCTTGTATCCAAATGACAATGAGTAATGAGAACTTGGCACCTCCCCAGAAAAATCGAGGGCTGACCTTTGAGAAAACCAGACCAAATTCATCTACCCCTATCTTCGCGAATCTTTTCCTTGTAATAGGCTCATAACGAAGCCACTTGGGGGCTAGACAAGAAAGCAAAGACCGCTCGGGATTACTGAAAAGTACCCGACTCGGCAGATAGACCATGTCGGCATACTGCAAAGTACCCAGCCCGGCAGAAATAACCGCCACATTTTACTACAAAGTACCCTGCATGCCGGTAAGACCGCCGCGGCTTCTCGACGGATAACCCGGCTCGACAACATACAGTGGGAAAAGACCCCAAACAAATTCTCTGCCCGGCTTATCAACGGATAACCCGGCTCGACACTAGAGAGTGGGAAAAGACCCCAAGACAAAGTCTTGACACGGCTTACCAAGGAGTAGCCCGGCTCGGCACTAGAAAGCGGGGAAATGCCCCCAAAACAAAGTATCGACACGGCTTATCATTCGATAGTCCGACCTGACACTCGGTGAGGAGAAGGAAAAAGCAATATAAGCAAAGACGCCCGATGACCCGGGAGCAAAATATAGAGGTTCAAAAGCAAAGGCACGAAGCATAGCCAGAAGGAAGTTCTTCAAATACAAGTCAAGCAGGGTGAGAACCCAAAACCAAAGGACAAATACGCTCGGCATACCGAGGATTAGAGCTAAGCACCGGTTGACCAAGGCTGCGCGAAGGGACATCAGAGCGCGCCAGCTGCGACTGTGAACGCGCCACTGGTTCTGGAACCTCCTGGCAAACCCGGTCTGGATCGAACATGCTCCTTTGAATCCGGGAAGCAGCAAGCGCGACATGTAGAGTCCCATGAAGACTGTCGAAGCTGGTACACGCGCGGAAGCCGCGGCCAAGCTGATCCACCCTAGCCTTACCAGGACAGAAGGAGGCACGGAGCCACTTCCGCACCACCTCGAGCCACGCGGTGTCTTGAAGCACATCCAGCGTGGCAGGGACATCTCGAAGTTTCTTGCCAGGATTGCCACCAAATGCAGGCCAAAAGGCATCAACCACGGCGGCACCATCCCGAATGAGCATATTGGCATCACGTTGCAGCTCGACAAGCTGGCTAGCAAGGCTGCCAGTCGGCTCCGGCTGAAACATGTCCTCGAAGATATCTAACATAACAAGAGAAGACGACGAAAGAAGATGAACAAGTCGCAAAACGTGGGAAATGACGATAAATGCGGGCAAAACAAAAATTACCTGCCACGGCAGCAGTGGCCGAATCCACCTCGCCCAGCAGTTTGCGGATCTTTTTCTCCAAGTCGCCGACGACACGCTCATGATCCTCTGTCATTTTCTTCGAACGAACATCACACAAGGCAATCTCGTCGACGGCATTCGCATGAGCATCCTTAACGGATGCGCGCTCCACCTGAAGCTCAGCCACTTCATTAGCAACACGGTCTTTCCAATCAACCATCTTGTCAAACTCGCGCTCCAGCTCCGCGCGAATCACGAAGCTGGGTAGCCTCATGTTTCCAACTGTCGGCAAGGGCCGCTCGCTCGCGAAGATCCTTGTGAGTGTTCTCGAACTCGTGAGCCTTGAGATCGACTCGGTCGACGAGGACCGAGACGGGCAACATGTGTTCTTTATCTCTTCACGGAGGCGAGGCAGTTCCTTCAGCTCGCCTACCCCGCAGAAGAACGATCATCAACACCACGAGGGAAGAAAAGCGAAAGAAGAGGAAAAGAGGGGAAAACACATACGAAGTGCGGCGTCGCGTTCATCCTCGACGACCCGAAGACGCTCCTCTAGTGCCACATGTCTATCCATAGAATCCCGCAAGGCAACCTCCGCTGAAAGACGAAGAGCCCAGACTCCCATATCCACGAAGGCAACGGCCCCAAGAAGTGAGGACGACGCACCGGAATTACCCCCAAAAGACGGGGGCGCGGCAGGCACAACGCTCGTAGCAGGAGGGGGCATCAATCTGACATAGCAGCCTTAACCGACGCAGTGGCCTCCAGCGCCACCTGATGGTGATGAAGGACGGCAGCGGACGACTCACGCTGCACCCCCCCCCCCCCCCCCCCCCCCCCCCCCCTAGCGTCATCTCGTCACTAATGAAAGCCCAAGCTAAAGTCAAGAAAAGAGAAGCAGAAGACCAAAAAACCAAACAAAAGAAGCTACAAAAATCATACCCGTCAACAACCGGGTCAACCACACGCCGACGCACCCGCATGGCAGTCGGCGGAGGAGGAAAGGGCACCCGCCTCCTCGAGATAGCGGTCGACCGATCCTCCCGAGACACCGGAGCCGACCTCACCGCAGAGTTCGGAGCCGGAACCTCCCGCACGTCTGAGTCACTGTCAGCGTCAACAGCACGAGCATCACCGGCATGCATGAGGCGAAGCCTCGTCTGTCCAGTCTTCAATGACGTGATCAGAAAATTGCTTACCCGACACGGTATCCGAACAGGCAAAACTCTCAGCCGGCGCGACGACTTGCTCCCGTTCGGCACGAGCGGCGGCTTCATCATCGCCAAGTTCAGCATAGGAGAGCGTCTCTCCACCACCCTCGACGGGGTTAGGACGGTCGTCGCCAAGTGTGGGGCCAAACTCGCCATCCTCGGCTTTCTGACACAAGAAGCGCTGAAACAAGACAACCAACACGGTAAAACAAGTTAACACCGAGGCCAGGAGCGAAAGGCAAGGACATCACAAGAGGAAGCAGGAAAAGATGAAGAAACCGACCTGCGGCGCCAGGCGATTCAGGGCGTAGGGCTCCAACAAGTAATCCCGGTTGGAGACAAATCAATGTTGGCCACTGTACGGCACCAACCGCTCAGTTTTTCGAACTTGAGACCAAATTGGGATATCCGGGTGGGATCGTTCCCATCCGAATAAAAGCACATCTTGTGCGTCCTCTGCTGCAAGGGAATCAAGCGACGAGACACCCACGCAAGCATCAAATCTTCGCCGCAGAGCCCCTGGCCAACGAGACGACGCACTTCGTCAAGCAGCGCCCTGCTCTCAAGATGCGTGGCCTTGGACGCGCCCCACGTAGCCGACTTCGTGGGCGGCTTGTCGACGAATGGAGGAAGGCTGATGACATCCTCCGACGTCACGTTCTTCACATAGAAGAAGCCGCGCTGCCACTTCCGCACAGATCCGACCGTGCAGAACTTGGGCATGCCTAACCCAGTCCGAGCCTGGATCGACATGGAGGAGCAGCGAACGAGAGGACCCCCACTATGCGTCGTCTGGGATCTGAGGCGGAAGCAGCTCCGAAAGAACCCAACCGTCGGCCAAATGCCGAGGTAAACCTCGCAGAGCACGACGAAGTAGGAGAGGTGCATCACCGCATTCGCCCCTAGACGATGAGGCTAAAGCCCAAAGAAGCAAAGGAAGGCCACGAAGAAATCACTAGCGGCGCCAAACCCCAGCCCGCGCTCTAGATGCGCGGTAAAGTGAACGCGCTTGTCGGGCAGCGGCGCCGGAATGATATCACCACCCGGAGGAACACGCCAACTAAGTTGTGCGGCCGGAGGAAGATATGTTGGAAATATGCCCTGGAGGCAAATAATATATTGATTATTGACATATTTCATTAAGTTTATAACAGGGTTATATCATGCTATAAATGTGTTAATAGGAATCATTAATACAGGTGTGGTATTTAACCAAACCAATGTCCCTAGTAAGCCTTTTATTAATACTAGTTCATTACGCAACAAATGATCATTAATGTCAGTTGGTAATGTGGTCACACCATTGGGAGAATGTTGTGATGGACTAACCCAAAATATTAGCTTTGCAACAAGGTCGCGGCTCGATGTTCAAGTTGCGTTGATAAAAAACGTTCATACCTAAATACTTAGGGTGTGTTTGTTTGGGCTGTCTGTGTCTGATTGTGGCTGGTTGTGAGGCTGTCTGTGAAAAGCTACGGTGCAGGATAAGCTACTGTTCTGAGTGTCAGTGTTTGACAACTAGTTGGCTGTCTGGCTGTAAACATATGAATTGTCTAAAATAACCTCAAAGTCATATAACGTCTACTTTTACTGGTATACATGTATAATAAACAATATAGAGATAAGTGAAATTAACTAATATACTTTTATGTATAATACGCATCTAAAATATATAGGTGATAAATAATTTGTCTTGACCACGTAAGAACTATTAAACATCTAGTAGATAAATCTAGCGAGATATAATTGCCCAAGGTTCTTACATGCATGGCAGTTTCTTTTTCACTGAGCTGTGCATGCACGGGAGCGTACGAGATAACGTACGATGGATGAACCAGCGACAATATATTAAAGAAAAGTATCAGCGAGGGCATGCGGTGGCTTATTGCTTGTAAATAAGTAGAAATACATGGGTAAGCTTTGGTACCGCTTCAGTTTAATGAGCAAAAGCTCGGGAAGCACCTTCGCTTGGCCTGCCTATTCCACGGGCCGGCTTCGGAAAAGCCAAAAGCCAACGCAGTCCGTTTGGTTCGATTCCTCCACTTATTTTCATGGAAAGCTCAAATAAGCCAAAACAAACACACCCTTAAACCGTGAGATGAAACTTAATCGCTACTCCCGGAGAATGGCTTTGATGGCACCTGAAGATGCTTAATTATGCGGCATTGAGAACGGTCATTGTTGGGCATTCGATGGGTATGTTGAGGCGTATGCATCAAGATCGGGATTTGTTCATCCGTGTGAAAGAAATGATACTCTGGTCCCACTCTGTGAGTTTACATCCAACGTTGTGCAACAAGTCACTAGGTCACAGGAGGTGTAAAATCACGGGAATGAGTAAAGACACTTCTGTCAGTCATGAGATTGAACCTCGATATTGTGATATCGACGATCAGATCTCTGACGAAGTTAGTATCGAAGGAACAAAGGAATAGGGTATTCATTATCGACGTTTATGGTTCAACGACAAAAGATCTTCGTGAATGCGCAGAGGTCAATACGGACATCCAGGTTCCTCTGATATCATTTACCAGAGATAGTCTCGGTGATGTCTGGAGTGTTCTCAAACCGTAGGGTAATACACTTACGGGTTCGATGGATTATAAGATAGATTATATGTCCGGAGTTAGTGGAGAATAATTTATAGAACTCATCGAAATATGTTCCGGAGAGATTCCGAAGTCGTATCGGATACCGAAGGTAGTTCGGAGGGTTTCGGAAGAGTTCCGGAAGAGAGGTGATATTTTTTATATATGATATAAATATGTTAAATAAGTTAAAGAAATGTTATTAATGGATTAATATTGTTTAAATGAATTTAATATGATTAAATTTGTATTGAACACATAGGCCCACTAAATGAGCCAAAATGGAAGGAAAGAAGGCCCAAGAGGGAGTGCAACTTGGCCCCCAAGGCAAGGGGGAACAAACCTACATGGATTAGGGTTCGGGGGGTCAGCCGAACCCCTGGCCCACCCCAGCCTCCGGCCTCCTCCTCCTCCCCCTTCCATATCTCCTCCTATAAAAGGAGGGGCACCCCTCCCCTTTTCCTTGTCCCATAATTCCCATTAGAATTTGGTCTCTCTCTCTCTCTCTCTCTCTCTCTCTCTCTCTCTCTCTCTCTCTCTCTCTCTCTCTCTCTCTCTCTCTCTCTCGTGTGTCTCCCTTCCACGTGGTTCCTCGAAGAGCTGCGCCAGGGAGTGATATTCTCCACCATACGCACGCCGTCGTGCTACTTCAGATACGATCTAACATATCTACTTCTGCAGTTCTGCTGGATCAGAGTTTCGGAAGGTTTCATCGTCCACCGTACGTGTATGAAACTCGGAGGCGCCACACTTGAGGTGTCAGGTCGTTGCGCCAAGATCTTCCACGAACTTAAGGTCGGCTACGCACGTCTTTTCGTCAACACCTGTGCGGGGGTGTAATCCCCGCGATCGGTCTTCAAGAGGTATGTGACCGATACCACGATCGTTACCGCATTACTACTTTGTTAAATTCAAGATGTATGAAGCATCTATACAAATTTATGAATAGGGTTGACTTGCCTTGGGTTCAACTTATTTGGGAAGCCCATTATCCCAATTACAAGTTACCACAAGTGCAAGCCCAATGTGGCTCTTTCTGGTGGAAGGATGTGTGCTCACTGTGGGATCAGTTCATGGAGATTACTACATGTTTGGCCAGAGATGGGAGGACTATCAGATTTTGGAAAGATAAATGGAGAGACACGACTGCTATGATTGACTACCCCCATCTGTTCTCCTTTGCACGACAGCAGAACATCACCTTAGAGCAGATGTTAAATTCAGATACAGATAATATCCTAAATCATTTTCATCTGCCACTATCGATGGATGCATTTCATCAGAGTCAAGAGATATTGACGGTTTTAAACCACACTGAAAGATCTACTCAATATGATACTTGGAATCTGCTTAATGGGGCTAGGTTCTCTGTAAAAAGGGTTTATGATGCTATGACCCCTGATGAGCAGGCACCCGCTCCCTTCCAATGGTTATGGAAATCATGTGCGCAATTAAAGCATAAATTCTTCTTTTGGCTTCTACTCCATGATCGCCTGAATACCAGAGACATCCTTTGTCGAAAAACCTTTTTCATAGATGACACGTCATGTGTTCTTTGCCATGATGCTCCTCTAGAATACATGCAACATCTATTCTTTGGATGTGATTTCAGCCAAACATTCAGGTGGAGATTAAACCAGGAGTGGAATTATGATCTGGACTTATATCAGATGCTTATGGATGGGAAATATCGAGCAGGACAAGTCTGTTTAACTGAATATTTAATCATTGGATGTTGGAGTCTATGGAAGCACAGGAATGACATCATATTTGAGGCTGGGCAGTGTAGTGTTGATCAGTGTTTCCTCTTATTCAAAGAGGTTTTTATCCTTACTATGCATAGAGCTAAGCCATCTCTTAGAGAAGGTATGCAACAATGGCTTGATGCCATGTAATTTTTTGACAGGAAAACTTTTCCCCCAATGTAAATCCATTTTTTATATATAAATCACAGTAGGGGCCTTCCCTACTGTTTTCCTGTCAAAAAAATAGGAATTATTTTGTATTTCCACCCGTAACCCAACAAGATAGCCCTCCCGCTGGTACCGCTCGAGCTCGCCGCGCAGGGCATTCGAGCCCTCACAGCTCCCCTTCGCCGACATAGATCCAGATGCCAAGGACGAGGACCGAGGACCTATGGCGCAAGAGTGAGAGGAAAGGAGCGAAAGAGGTGGAAGACCGGAGAGCAGCGTAAGGCGCAAGGGTGAACGGAGAAGGAAGAAAGATTAGGGGAGAAGGGCAAGACTTATCCCGCCCAGGAGATATAAACGAGCCAGGGGATAACCGCGCCACCAAGCCCACTACCCCAGTTTACTCGCGTCATGTGTCAACAACTGAAGGCCACTACGTGGCAATCGCGTGCCAGTAAGCCACAAGGGATCCGCGCAAAGATAGACGGCCGCAAAAGATCCAAGCAAAAAAATCGAAGGGACGCCCCGCTTCTTCTCCGCTTGAAGAGACGTGGCGATGTCATCAACCGGGAGGCACGAACAGAAGGACAACTACCTCAAGAATTCGAACAAAACAACAAAAACGAATCCCGGTAAAGAAAAACAAACGAAATAACGTTTGCAACTCTTTGTATCTTTTCGTTTTTTAGCACGCGTAGGTTTACGACACTGTACCGATGTCAAAACCAACCCATGCTCGGGGGCTACTGTCAAGGATATGGCAAAGGGGGTACAACAACTACCTCGAAAAGACACAAGTCCGGCTAAAGCAATAGCCGGCCATTCGACGGCTCCACCGAGTAGAAGTCGCCTCCCACCAGACAGCGGTCGCCTCGGGATGAGTGTCGGCTCCTCCTTGGACACCCTACACCACGAGCTCCACACCGGAACACAAGACGGCGCTCCGGGAAACCGGGCAGCATCGGCCTGCCGTCCCTCCGGTTATTTCGGTCAACCTAAGACATCATCACGGTTGATAGACATGCGCATCACTGTTGGACAAGACATAAAGGTGCTAACCCCTGTAATCCGCAACGGCTACCGTACTGGGTCTAGGCATAGACCTAGTCACGAACGTGTGACCAGTGTTCGTCGGGTAGGGAACCCGACAGCCTGAAGACAGAATCTTCTCCAAGAAGCTACCTGCCGGATAGACTATTTCTTCTACCCGGTACATGTATTCCCAAGCCGGTCCTCCAGGCCTATATAAGGAGGACCGCTCCCCTCGTAGAAAGGGTTGAACCCTAAGAGCATTTTCACCCCAACCTGAGACAGCTCAAGGAGCACGATTGTAGCTCTCTGATATACCTTATCCTAGGTCAGGCAGGAGTAGGAGTGTTACCTCGAGGGCTCCGAACCTGGGTATGTCTTGGTGTGCTTCCGTGGTCACCTTTGCGGGTGCCCAATCTCGGGTAATCGCCTTCGCTCGCACCCCGATTGGTCTCACACCACTCTTTAGCCAACCCCCCGTGGCACCATCGTCCTGATATGACGACAATTCTGCACTTGGATTTAACTAATGGCTGAATGTTGCATGAATTGCTCATGTTATTTTCTAATTGTTAGGATCAGCATTTTTGTTGTGAGCTTTAGTTTGGCATTGGGTTTTTCAATAGGCAACTGTATTTTGAAGGCCATGTCCTGATCAAATTTGTAATTGTCTTGATTTCAGTAGTACAGCAGAAACATCTACTTATACAATTGCAGCCTACGTAGACTCAACCAACATCTGCTTGAATCTTATATTATTTCCTCCTTTATTGTATAGTATTACATTATTACTTCTCAACTTCTTGATACAACAAGTCAACAACATAGTGGCGTACTGAAGTATATATATACCTTTGAAAGGTTCTAGTACTTAGAAATATCAGTGTACATGAAGTGTGACATATAACAGAAGTTCCAACAAAGGGCGAAGTCTAAAATTTGATCTGTTTGTCATTCTTGAGCCATAAAAGCATCTCAGCTAGACCTTCAGTTAAGTTTCGTGGCCTGTAGCCCAGTTCCCTCTTTGCTTTGTCGCATGAATACGACCATTGATGTCTAAGAACACGCGCCGTCTGCAATCAACAGTACAGACACACTATTATTAACACAAAAGCTTGAACTGTGTGCAAACAGTAAAGTTAAGTGCTTAGAACAAAAAATATTGGAGAAGTGAGGACATACATGATAACTGATTAGTGGGAGTTTTCCAGTGATGCGAGAAACCAAAACTGATATCCACCCATATATTTCAATCGCCCAGAGAGGTACGTGGAATGAGGGAGCTTTCGTGTTTGTTATATTAGCAGCCATGTTGAAAATCTGCATGAATGACGTGTTTTCTCCGGTGAGGAGATATCTTTCTCCCACTCTGCCCTTCTCCATAGCTGCTATTTGTCCACTAACAACATCATCAACATGGCAAAATGATTCTCTATCATACCCATCTCCAACGTAACCAGGTAGACGTCCATTAAATCTTTCAATTAACTGCAAGAAGTACTGAGGTTCAGTTTCTGACCATGACTATTTGTCAAGGTATTGTCTTATACTCATCTCTGTTCCATATTAGATGACTTCCATTTACACAAAGTGGATGTATCTTGACTTTTAATAAGTCCTAATACACACTTTTATACAAAGTGGAAGTCATCAAATCTGGAATAGAGGGAGTATGAATCATGCACCAATACGCAATAAATAACTAATATGACATTTAATGGGTATGAAGCTTCCCATACAATGCGAGAGATAAAGTTTCCAGTTGTAAGTTTTCCAGGACCGTAGATAGCTCCTGGGTAGACAATGGTTATTGGCACGCCCTCTGCTGCTGCTTGCAATGCAATTTTATCTGCAAGAAACTTTGATTTCTCATACTCTGTGAAAAATGTTTTCCCTTGATGCATCTGCAATTTAGAAAATTTTAGCTATGTTACAGTTTGCAGAGTTTGTGCAAAGCTCTACATAGGTGTAGATAATTCGAACCACTCAATACTTCAATTCACCAAAAAGTGTTTGAGTTTGCAACTTTTACTAGGAGAGTATCAGTCAACTAGGCCTACTGTATCAAACACAACTACACAAGTGTTCTACCTCCCTCGAAACAAACTACCAAAGGAAATCTACCTCCCAGCTCAATGCAATCAAATAGAAAGAAGTAAATCTCTGTATGTATTGTGTGCGAGCTAGCAACAGCAGAGTTTGAGGTATTGACAATAAGAGAACCTGTCGGCCAAAGTTGTCGTGCAAGAATCACTCAAACTAGCAAGACCAAAAACGGCAAAAGGTAATACAGTTCAACATTACAATTTTACCTGTGTTTCGTCCGCGACATAGCCATCTGTTGGTCCAAGTGCGAAGAACGACGACGTGTATACTATCTTCTTTATTGACGGTGCCCTCTTGGCTGCCTTCAACACATTCTCAAGCCCTCCCACATTGACCTGTTAGTCACAGGACAAAGCACACCTGTTTTCACACATGCTGTTGCAAATCGTTACTTTCCTCCAGATTGATGCCTTCTTAAATTCTTACTCTACTGGTCAAATTTCACTGCAAGGCAGCTTAAAGAGGCTGGCGACAGATTCAGGGTGATCTTATAGCAGATCCATGATGAATCAAACAACCAAGCATCAATGCATCATAATTTACTGTTAAATTAGAACATGTTTACTGCCAAAACAGGAAACCTTAACACAGCAACCTCTAATCCCTAGAATAAATTCTGAGAAGAACAGTATTAGAACAGCGTTCGGTAAGCACCGTGCACGTACGGTGGTGAAGACGGAGGGGTCGGGGAGCCATCCCTCGACTAATGCGGCGACGTGGAACACGGCGTCGAAGCCCTCGAACGCGGCGGCAAGGGAGTCCGCGTCGCCGACATCGCCGTAGGCGAGCTCGACGCGCTCCGGCAGGCCAGAGGCGTCGCTGGTGCGGCGCACAAACGCGCGCACGTCGTGCCCCGCGGCCACCAGCGCGACGCACAGACGCCCGCCCAGGTACCCCGTGGCGCCCGTCACCACCACCCTCATCCTCGCCGCCGGCGACAGGCAGGCCTAGCAGCCGATCCACACACTATCGGTTTTGTAGTCAACTCGCGGAACAAGAACAACCCAAGCACGACGAGCCCACCTCTTGGACTGAGAGCAAGCAAGCAGGCAGGCAACAAGCTTGCACGACGAGTCCACCCACCTCTTGGCCCATCACACGTTCGTTCTTCTCCCAGCTTCGAGAAATACGGTGGAGTAACACACCTCACACCTTGATAAACCCCTTCTACCTCCACTGCCCAAGCTCTAAACCCTTGCCCACCACCCCGCCTTTCCTCGTCTCCTCCGCTCCCAAGGCTCCACCCATGGCCCAAGGCAGCGATGGCGATCGACAAGAAGGGGATGTGGCCGTAGGTATGAGGCAAGATGTTCTGCGTCGAGCTCATTCTGTAACTGCAAGCACACAGCATGATGCTAAGATGCTATTAACTTCACCTTTTGTCTGTTCAGTTGTCGATTCTAAGTTTATTATGAGCTACTAAGAGATAAATAAAACCAACATCATGTTGTTGAACTGAAGATTATCTCAGTTTACTTCACATTTTTGTCTGTTCAATTGCTCCTGATTACGTCAATTTGATGAATGAGCTACAAAGAGTTAAAACAACTGTATGCTACACTGATATACTATTTTTTTTCCTGCCAAATGCTATTGTTCAGAGGCAATTTGCATTCTACTCGTATCATGCAAAATTTTCCAAATTAAGGGCATTGAGCAGTTGTCCCTAGCTACTGGGTAAGCAACTCATCATAAATGCTGCCATCAACTGAATTCCATGGTTACTCCTCTGACAAGTAACCGAGACTTCTTTTAAATTGACAGGTAGATAGCGAGAGAGCGGGAAGGTTTGTGAAGACGTGTGTATCATCAACATAGAGCCTTATATCTATACTTTCTCCCATCTTGGCCTACAAAATTGAGTTCTGCTTATCGTATTTCAAGATTATTTTTGGTACAAGTATCATCTCGTCTCAAATAAATTAGGGTGTTTCAACATATAGGTCAACTGTGAAAAACAAAGCGATGAAATGGCCACAAAAGGAAGATAGTGCGTATTTGTAGCTCCAAATTATTACCAATATTGGTGGGATAACTTTAATATTATCCATAGAGTCAACGCATGAGAAAACAACGATGATTTTGATGTGCGATGGCATTTTCTTTTTCATGCCATAATTGAGAGACTAGAGTTGTGACATACTCATTCTCTCGAGACGACAATATACTTGGGATAATAACCTCGAAACCCCAATGTTAATAAATTACAACTTTTATGGCATGTTGAGTGGAAATAGAAGTATCAGTTGGTCATAGTGTGTGCTCCCTATAGAGATTTGTTTTTTCTTTTATCACACTCCTTTAGTTATTAATTCGAATTCCTCACTTGAACCGCCCTAGTTCAGTCGAGATGGTTTTCTCTATTTCATTGTGGCTGAATGGCACTTGGTTCAACAAGGTTCACGCGTGCAACACCTCTCTAGGAACTTGGTTCGACAAGGTCTGCCACTTATGGCAATTATGAAGGGGTTACGGTGCAGAAAACAATAATTTTTCTAGCGTATGAAACCCTAACTAGACAGGATCTATCTATCTAGTACATGTGATAACGGTGGCGGAACGGGTTACATTACCTCCATGTAGACCGATAGCGGGGATTACGCTCCCGCACAAGCGTTGATGATGAAGTCGTGCGTAGCCGACCTCGAGGTCGCGGAGAACTTGCCGCGATGACGAAGACGATGACGCCGGGGTGTCGACGATGACCTGCGTCGACGAGCGGCGAGCGTCGGGCGGAAGATGGCGAGCCGCCGACACCAGGGGGTGCGCCGGCGGCAGAGGGGGGTGGCGCGGCGGCTGCAGGGGCGAGACGACGTCGCCCAGGCTCCTCAAAAAGAGTTACCTCCGAGCACTCGCGAACATACGGAGCTTAACGACAACCCCCGGTCATTCAGATCCAGCTGAAATCGCAGGGGTACATCTTATCTGGAATCCCGCAGGGCAACGGCGCCCGGCGGTATAGCTTAGGTGGAGAGAGGGGGCAAAACGGGCGGAGAAGCAACTCGGTCGGCCTGCTATACAATTAATTTTATTTTTCTGTAATTAATCCAATTAATATGCCTTGCTATATAAAGGGGGAGGGGGTGTGCAAACTCCCTAGCTCCCCCATGTGGGACTAAAGGAGGAGGGGGAGGGGGGGTTCGGCCAAACCCCCCATGGGCTGGCCCCCTCCTAGTCCAACTCGGACTAGGGGTCCCAAGCCCCCCTTTCCTTTGGTGGTGCGGCTCCCCCTCTTGGGCCCTCTTAGGGCCCATGTAGGTGGGAGCCCCCCTTTTTCCTTTATTTAATTAATATTAAATTAATATAAAATATAATCAATTCAGAATTAATATATTAAAATACTATTTAATATCCCGTGACTCCGAAACAATTTCCGAACCACCCGAACAACTTTCGGACATCCCTGGAACCATTCCAGACCTTCCCGGAACTCCTTCCAGACCACCGAAACTCTTTCCGGATCATTTCTCTCTCTCCAACAAAAACATAAATTATTCCAGAACCTATCTCCTGGTGTCGCTAAGACCTTAAGTTTGTTACGCTACGGTGGTGTCGCTAAGACCTTAAGTTTGTTACGCTACGGTTCGAGAACACTCCATACATGGTCGAGACACTCCGCTCACCAATGACCGTCAGGGATACCTGGATGTATATGACGACCCCTGTGCATTCTATGAATATCGTCGTTGAACCATAAATATGATATTCATTCCCTTTGTTTCTGCGATACTACCTTGTCCGAGATATGATCGTAGACACACCGATGTCTTTGTTGTATCTCGTTACCGACAAAGGTTATTAACTCGTCTGTGATATTACATCTCCATGACCTAGTCATAAGCTGCGCAGCTATATAGATGTAATCTCACCGAGTGGGCCCAGAGTATCTTTCCATTACAAGAATGAACAAATCCCGCTCTTGATCCTTACGTCTCGATGCTCTTTCGGAATACCCAAGATGGACACCGTTATTGTCATGCTATATAAGACACAACGTTTGATGCTCTCAAAGCACCCCTACGAAGCATCAATAAGTACGGTATCACGGTCTAAGGAATAAGCTATCATATTCTTATCTATTGCAAATGACAAACATCGTAATACGATCTTATTGCAATACTTTGCGCATGTCCATCATCTTATTCAACTAACAAGATGACTCCATTGTCAACCGACGTCATTGTCCTTGATCGGGAATCTCGATCAACTGTTGCCCAATGGACTAGCTCATATAGAGACTTGCTAGGGACCTGGTTGTCTATGTATCACACGTGTATTAATAATTCCGATTAATACAGTTATAGCATAATACACAAACCTATTATAAACTTATGAGATAACGCAATAAATACTACTTATTTATTTTCCTCTAGGGCATATCTCCTTCGGTCTCCCACTTGCACTAGAGTACAAATAAACTAGCTGCATCAAAATCCCTTATCAAATAAGAATCATTTGATAATTCTTGCTCGTGGAAGAGTGTTACTCTGACAATCTGCACAATCCATGATTGTACATACTTTTGAGATTCATTGATATCAACTTGCTTGATATCACCATTTTATCCAATAACATACATGCAAATACCGTAACTAAGTGAGACTTCTGTTTCCCAGCGCTTACTCTGATTATACCAACCAGATAACTGCCTAGAAAAACACACTCAGTCACAATGAGCCCCTTGTAACAATTACAAACTCGTGATATCTGCATACTTTCACACCAATGTAGAAAACTTGACATTCTAATGTCAATCCATCAACTAACACACTCCTACTTCCAATAAATTCTAAATTTACTTTTATAACTGATCTTCTTCTAAGAACATCGGTTATATTTCATCGAGCAGATAATATGGTTTCTGTATGATGTCTAATATTACATAATAGACCAACATGTCATACAACCATTACTACCTTGTATCATTACTCTTAATGATCAATTGGATTTCCAAAGACCATCCTTTTTATTCTATTCTGACTCCTCAGATATAATCCAAAACAACTCGACTAACTATTTAAAATTCCCATTCTATTCCAAACAGACACTAACTTTCAAATAGTTTCACAACTTCATCCTTCTCATCTATTCTACTGGTACAATTTCACAATGTGTCATTTACACAAGATGAATTCGGCTCCCACTCAAATTATGTCTCCACGTATTTGAGAACACGAGCTCCCACTCAAAAACGTGTCATCCACATATTTGAGTTCCTAAGCTCCCACTCAAAAATATGTTCTTCACATATTTCACCTGAGTGAACTAACTATAACTCCCACTTAAATCGACATTTTGGTCAAACCAAAATGTTTGATCTATTATCAATTCGAATTTAATACAACTACAGTATTACATTAATACAAATCCTTCAGACTTCAAGCATGTCTACATAAATGTAGTCAACAAATTTGATCTTGTCCAAGACACATTTCTTGACAAGACATGCTTCCACGTCTTTCTTATAGTCACATTTCTCATAGACCACTTTATATGATGATTAAACAATCTTATTCCTCGAATAAGAATTGTAGCAACAATTACTATTTTAATCATTTCAAATGTAACTTGGACTTCCAGGCCGAAACAGCCTTTGTTTGTATTCCGATATTTTCTCAACTTTCTTTGTATTCATAAAGTGCACCTTGATCTGTCAACAAGATCTGAAACATTTAATATTGTGCTGTGACCTGACAGCAATATTAAATATAACAACACTCTATTTAGAAGCTTCTTTCATGAAAATATTATGATCTTTATAAAGAGGATTGTAAGCAGAAAACAATTTTCTAGTCTCCCTCACTCTTAATCACCAAATTTTCATTTGTAGACATATACTCTTTGGAACACCTTCCAACATAGGTCTGACACCTTATTTCAAGCTTCTAATTCCAATCCATAAACAATAATTCGAAAAATCATCTTTTCCTCGGAATTACATAGACAACAAACTAAGTTTTGTTTCTATTTGGTTTTGGAATACACTCCCATTTAATCCGAGCAATCTACAAAGAACTATTCATGTATATTCCGAATTATCGTATAATCATATACATGTCGACACTACTGTCGATCCCACGAATTCTCGTTGAGAAAAATATCTATTTTCTAAAGTGGACATTGACTATAATGTTTCGAACATATTAGGAGTTTCTAAGATTGATTCTGACAGATCACACTTTATTTAAAGTAGAGTATGATTATAATACCCCATATATCACCATACATGACATTATAATATTGTGAAACATATTTCCACAAGTCTTTTATGCTGAAACCATAATTCAAAAATATTGTCCTTTGATCGAATCTTGTGAATATAACATTCACCATTCTTTCCTCTGAAAAACCCCATTTGATCTCTTATCAAATTAATTTCAGACTTATGATTTATCAGGCAAATACTCCTATTCACCAGTAATCATAGAAGAATTCGGATCAAGCAAAAACACCATCAGTTAATTTAATAATCATTTGAAATGACTTTTAATTAATTTCCTCTCGTATTGACACTTCAAAACTATTTTCAAACTTGATCAATTCGGCACTCGAAATACTTAATGGACCAAAATATCCATTACTTCTTTAATTGCCTTTATGACTCAATTCGACGGTGTTTGTTCTAGTAATAGAAGTCTTATTCATAGGACACGCTATTTTATCATTTCTACAATTATGAACACTTATCATACAATCGATGTAATTGAGATGTGGAATCTTTATTCATAATATAAAACAACTGGCTTGTTCCATAACAAAAAACAATTGAACTTGTCTTATTACATGAATAACTTTATCTTGTAACAATCAAGAAACACACTCGCTCACTAATACAAAAGATCTTATCAAAAACTATTAATGAACTATGATAACTTGAGGACGTGAACACCAAATGGCCATCAATTCCTTGATCACCATCTTCAGCGCCAGGTCACATCATACTGTGCCGCATATATGTGATAATCAGGACATGTTTCACAAACAGAACAAGTATCAAATACTTCATCATATATCAAGAGGCGAATTCATAATTCTGTATATATCAAATATATACCTGTAGCATCGAAGATCTCTCCTTCGATGGAATCAACTTTCTGAGATTTGAATTCAGACACGAACTTGTAGAAGTTCATATCGTCGGCCTTCAAAATGTACTTGCGCACATGCTTCTCATAGCTAGGAGGCAGAGATATCAGGACAGTCCGAATGGAACAAGAATCTGCCATCCAGTAATCGAAGACCATCGTCAGCTGGAAGTAGATGTCATACAATCTCTTCAAATGTGTCTCCAGACAGGTATGCTCCTCCATATGAATGATCTGGAACATTCTAAGCTGCCTGAATTGCTCACGCTTAAATTCTGAAGGAGATATGCCCTAGAGGCAAATAAATAAGTAGTATTTATTGCATTATCTCATAAGTTTATAATAGGTTTGTGTATTATGCTATAACTGTATTAATCGGAATTATTAATACACGTGTGATACATAGACAACCAGGTCCCTAGCAAGCCTCTATATGAGCTAGTCCATTGGGCAACAGTTGATCGAGATTCCCGATCAAGGACAATGACGTCGGTTGACAATGGGGTCATCTTGTTAGTTGAATAAGGTGGTTGACATACGCAAAGTATTGCAATAAGATCGTATTACGATGTTTGTCATTTGCAATAGATAAGAGTGTGATAGCTTATTCCTTAGACCGTGAGACCGTACTTATTGTTGCTTCGTAGGAGTGCTTTGAGAGCATCAAACGTTGTGTCTTATATAGCATGACAATAACGGTGTCCATCTTGGGTATTCCGAAAGAGCATCAAGACGTAAGGATCAAGAGCGGGATTTGTTCATTCTTGTAATGGAAAGATACTCTGGGCCCACTCGGTGATATTGCATCTATATAGCTGCGCAGCTTGTGACTAGGTCATGGAGATGTAATATCGCAGACGAGTTAATAACCTTCGTCGGTAACGAGATACAGCAAAGGCATCGGTGTGTCTACGATCATATCTCGGACAAGGTAGTATCGTAGAGACAAAGGGAATGAATATCATACTTATGGTTCAACGACGATATTCGTGGAATGCACAGGGGTCGTTATATATTTCCAGGTATCCCTGACGATCATTGGTGAGCGGAGTGTCTCGACCATGTCTGGAGTGTTCCCGAACCGTAGCGTAACAAACTTAAGGTCTTAGCGACGCTAGGAGATAGGTTCTGGAATTTTATAGGTTTTTATTGGAGAGAGAAAATTAATCCGGAAAGAGTTCCGGTGGTCCGGAAGGAGTTCCGGGGAGCTATGGAATGGTTCCGGGAATGTCCGAAAGTTGTTCGGGTGGTTCCGAAATAGTTTCGGAGTCATGGGATATTGAATTATACATAAATATATTAATTATGAATTAATGGGATTTTTATATTAATTTAATATTAATTAAATAAAGGAAAAAGGGGGCTCCCACCTAAATGGGCCCTAAGAGGGCCCAAGAAGGGGAAACCGCACCCCACAAGGAAGGGAAGGCTTGGGCCTCCTAGTCCATCTCGGACTAGGAGTGGGAGAGCCCATGGAGGGTTCGGCCGAACCCCCCCTCCCTTCTCCTCCTTTTAGTCCCACATGGGGGAGCCAAGGGGGTTGGCACACCCCTTCCCCCTTTATATAGCAAGGCATATTAATTGATTTAATTCATAGGAAATTCAGTTAATTCCCAATTTCTCTCTCGATCTCGTGGTTCCCAAGTCGGAGCCGCGCCGAGCTGAGGAAGGGGGTCTCTCTCCACCTAAGCCATACCGCAGAGCGCCGTTGCTCTACGGGATTCCAGATAAGATCTACTCCTGTGATTTCAGCTGGATCTGAATGACCGGGAGTTGTCGCTAGGCTCCGTATGTTTGCGAGTGCTCGGAGGCTACTCTTTTGAGGAGCTTGGGCGACGTCGTCTCGCCCCCTGCAGCCGCCGCGCCTCCCCCCTCTGCTGCCGGCGCACCAGCCCTGGCCCTGGTGCTGGCGCTCTGCCTTCTTCCGCCCGACGGCCGTCGACGCAGATCATCGTCGACACCCCGGCGTCATCGACTCCGACATCGCGGCAAGTTCTCCGCGACCTCGAGGTCGGCTACGTACGACTTCATCGTCAACGCTTGTGCGGGAGCGTAATCCCCGCTATCGGTCTACATGGAGGTAATGTAACCCGTTCCGCCACCGTTATCGCATGTACTAGATAGATAGATCCTGGCTAGTTAGGGTTTCGCTCGCTAGAAAATTATTGTTTTCTGCACCGTAACCCCTTCAGTGGTATCAGAGCCGATCTATGCGTAGTACTGCTGGTACGGTTAGAACTCATGTTGAATGAGGACGTCTTTCTTATATTTGCTACCCTCTAGCGTGCACTTGCGATGCCTTCGGTATTGAGTTGATGAAGCGGCCCGGACCGACTTTACGCGTACGCTTACGCGAGACTGGTTCCACTACTGACATACGGCTTGCACTGTATCTGTGGCTGGCGGGTGTCTGTTTCTCTCTCTCTAGTCGGCAAAGCATTTCAATGGAGGGCCCGAAAGGGATGCTTAAACATGCAATTATACGATCGACGTTGTGGTACAAAGTTCGTAGGTAGGGAAGCGATTCTCTTACGAATAAGCCTATTTGCCACGTAAAACTTGCAAAACTAAATAAAGCTAGAGGCGTCTAACTTTGTTTTGCAGAGGCGTTATTTTATGTGACTGAAGGAGATATGCCCTAGAGGCAATTAATAAAGTGTATTCTTTATCATATCTCGTTTGTTCATAATAGGTTTTTGTGTCATGATAGAACCGTATTAAGCGGAAACATTAATACGGGTGTGATACGTAAACAACCAGGTCCCTAGTAGCCTCTACTAAGACTAGTTTCATTGCGCGATTGATGATCGAGGTTTCCCGGTCATGGGGCATGGCGCCGGTCGGCAATGAGAGTCATATCGCTGGAGAGTGATGTGATGGACATACCCAGATTTGGAGAACGTAGTCGTTACACCTTTGACCGTGAGATCAACTCTTATTGATATTCCCCGAAGATACTTTGATTGCACCAAACGTCGTATCTTATTTAGTATGACAATAACGGTGATACTTTTGGGTATTGGAAAGGAGTATTAAGACGAGGGGTCAAGAGCGGGATTTGCCAATCCGCATAGCAGGATAGATACTCTCGGGCCCACTCGGTGAGATCATGTCTAATGAGCTTGCAAGCATGTGACTAGGTCACGGAGACATGAGATCATGAACGAGTAGAAGATAGCGTCGTCGGTAACGAGGTCGGGATTAGGTATGGAGATATCTATGGAGCGACGCTCGGACGTGCTAAGTATCGCTATGGCAAAAGGTCTAAGACTTCACGTTCAGGTTTGATAGATGAAAGTCATTCGTTATATCTCAGGGATTAATTCAGGGGGTCCAGGCCTACGGATTAGTCGTTGATCATTGAGGAGTCTTGATCATACCTGATATTATATCGAACCGCTAGGGTAACACACTTAAGGGGTTTCGACAAGACAACCGGAAAGGAAGGAGATCACCGGGAACGTCCCGGGAGAGGTCCGATGGAGATCGGGTAGCACCGAAAGAGTTTTCGGAGCTAGGAAATATTTTAACCCTCCTTTTATTCCTGAATCGGTAGAATCTTTCCAGAACCCAACAGCTGTGGTGGAAGGATACGAGAAAGTCACTTACTGGACAACAAAAGATATCCAACCAATAGTGAAACATACATTCACGCATGAAAAACCATTTGTAGACATAATGAATCTGAATCAATTTTGGGGCCTCGCCTTTTCCTCCCTCATGAAATCCTAATTTCCCGCAATGAAATTCGATTTCGTTCATGTCGGCGGTTGGCAAAACGGCCCTTCTCCGGCCTGGGAAAAGCAGCGAACTCGTTAAACTAGGGGCTTTTTTATTCATGGTCGCTACTGTTGTATTGTATATTGTCGGGGGAAGCTACTGCTTCTACGACAGCTCCGCTTCCTCGTCTTGCTTCTACTTTGCTTGTTTGCGCGAAGGCTTAGAGTCCTTTTTATATTATGTTTGATATTAATTAGTGTTATTAATATGCAAATATGATTTTATATATTTATTTTCGAATTTATTAAGGCAGATTTCCCTAAATGGGCCTTCCGGACGAAAGAAGGCCCAAGAGGGGAAAATTCCCTAGGGGAATTCGGTGGGGGCCAGGAGGGCCGGCCTAGGTGGGCCACAAGGGGCCCACCAGGGGGGCGGCGCACTCCCTTGGCCGAACCAGGCTGTGGGGGGTTAGTCCCACGTTGCCTGGCTGGCAAGGTTGGCTCCCCTTGGGAGCCTATATAAGAAGGGGCACCCCCAGCCTTTTAATTCACCAATTAATTCCTGATTTCTCTCTCGATCTCGTGGTTCCCAAGTTGGAGCCGCGCCGAGCAAGAGGAGTCGGGGATCTCCTCCACCATAGCCCGCTGTCGCGCTGCTGGTGTTCCGGTCCAAGTCTTCCGCTGCTCGTCCTGGACTGGAGCTTCGGAGGCGTCGTCTCCACCGTACGTGTGCGACTCCCTGCGAGGTGCTGCGCTAGCGGTACTCGGAGGCCTGCTTCCTCTACACGACCTTGAGGTCGGCTACGTCGGTCTTCATCGACAACGTTTGTGCGGGAACGTAATCCCCGCTTTCGGTCTACAAGGGTACGTATTCCGATCTCCGTTCGTACTACTATATCTGCATAGAATAGATCTTGGCTAGTTTAAGGATATCGTTGCTAGGAAAATTTTTGTTTTCTGCACACGATCCCCTTCATTGGTATCAGAGCCGATCTATCGTAAGATATAGCTGTACGCTGTTAGAACCCGTGCTCTGCACGGGGGCACCGTTCCTGTTATTTGCTACCCTCTAGCGTGCACTTGTGTATTCCAGCGGCATTGAGTTGATGAAGCGGCCCGGACCGACTTTACGCGTACGCTTACGCGAGACTGGTTCCACTACTGACATACGGCTTGTACCGTATATGTGGCTGGCGGGTGACAGTTCCTCTCTCTTTAGTTGGTCTTCGCATTTTCAATGGAGGGCCCGAAAGGGATGCTTAAACATGCAATTATTGGATCGTTGTTGTGGTCATAAGATTCGTAGGTATGAAGCAGTTCTATTTACGAAAGCCCCAAACCACGTAAAATATGCAAAAGATAAAGTAGAAGCGTCTAACTTTATTTTGCAGGGGCTATGTGATATGGTCAAGGTAGGTTTATTAAATTGTTTATAAACTGCGGGCGCCAAGAAGACCATGGCGCGATGGACTATATCACATTGCATGACATTTGATGTTTTGTGTGCATCTTATTTTGTGTGATTGTGTGTTACACGGCGGTAGCTGAATAAGATGATCCCTTCAAAATACCACTAGTGTTCTCCCTCCAACGCGCACCACCAATAAAGTTCTACGTTATGAGGCAGGCCGTGATGATCGGGTGTCATACATATCTTCGTTTGCATACGGTGGGTGTAAGCCATGTTGCACAAGCGTCAGCGTGGAGGTCTTTGGTGGCGAGCCTAGCATACTCAGAGGTATGGCCTCGGAACAGGAAGACCGAAAGGTCGAGCACGAGTCACAAAATTGGTGTGGCGGACGATTTTGTCAACTCCTGAAGTTGTGCCGCCGGCTTTGATGATGAGGGGTGGTGCAATGGATGGGGGCTCGTGTAATCGCTTAAACGACCAGGAGGGATGTTCCTTTGAGTGGGAGTTATGTCAGTTATTTTCTAAAATACTGTAACTCAAAATTATTATGAACAAAGTCTTATGTTGTTGCAAATTCCATTGTAGATGTCTCGCCCCTCGTTTAACCTAGGTCTGTTCCTTGAGAAAGAAAAGCTTAAGACCAATGGGTCAAACTTCATGGCCTGGTTCCGCAACCTGAGGATCCTCCTCACTCCCCATAGGGTGGCCTACGTCATTGAGGCCGCCATAGGTGACCCTCCTGCAGATGATGCCTCTGAGGATGAGAAGAAGGTCTTCCAGACCCGATCGGAGGATTCTGCCTTTGTCCAGAGTGGCATGCTCTACGCCATGGAAGCCGACCTGCAGAAGCGCTTTGAGAAGATGAGCGCCTTTGAGATCATTTCGGATCTTAAGGCTGTCTTCGCGCCGCAGGCTAAGGCTGAGAGATATGAGGCTTCTGAGCTTTTATTCTCAGCCAAGATGGAAGAGCATAGTAGTGTGAGCGAGCATGTAGTCAAGATGTCTGGCTACGTTCAACGCCTGAATGCTCTGGAGTGCAAGATTCCCGATGAGCTGGCGATTGACAGGGTGTTGCAATCGTTGCCACCAAGCTACAAAGGCTTCGTCATGAACTACAACATGCAGGGCATGGCTAAGTCCCTGGGTGAAGTGTTCGTGATGCTCAAGACTGCTGAGGTAGAGATTAAGAAGGAGCACACGCTGTTGATGGTCAACAAGACCGTTGATTTCAAGAAGTCCGGTGGCAAGGGAAAGCAGAGCTGGAAGTCCCGGAGGGAGGCAAAGTTGGCTGCCAAGTCCAGGACTAACAGGTCTAGTCCCAGAGCTAGCGTGGAGTGTTTCTACTGCAAGGGGAAGGGTCACTGGAAGCGCAACAGCCCCAAGTATCTGGAGGATAGGAAGTCTGGCAAGACGGTCGACAAAGAGCAAGGTATATTTGATATACATGTTATAGATGTGTACCTTACATCCGCCCGGAGCAATACGTGGGTATTTGATACTGGTTCTGTTGCTCATATATGTAACTCTCAGGAGGAGTTACGGAATAGAAGGCGGCTGGCGAAGGATGAGGTGACGATGCGCGTCGGCAACGGATCGAGAGTCGACGTGGTGGCTGTCGGCACGCTCCCTCTGCATCCACCATCGGGATTAGTTTTGGTTTTAAATAAATGTTATTTTGTGCCATCCTTGAGTGTAAACATCATAAGTGGGTCTTGCCTGTTACAAGACGGTTATTCATTTAAATCAGTGTCAAGCAATTGTGCTATTTATATGAATGATATCTTTTATGTTGATGCTCCCGAGAGTAATGGTTTATTCTTGTTGAATCTCGATCGTAGTACTCACATCCATAACATAGAGGCCAAACGAATTAAGTGTAGTGACGATACCGCCATGTTTTTGTGGCATTGCCGTCTTGGTCATATTGGTATAAAGCGCATGAAGCGACTCCACTCCGATGGACTCTTGTACTCGTTGGATTTCGGATCCCTCGATACATGCGAACCATGCCTCATGGGCAAAATGACCAGGACACCGTTCAAAGGTTTCGTTGAACGGGCGTCGGATTTGTTGGGGATCATACATACAGACGTATGTGGACCAATGAGCGTTTCGACACGCAATGGTTATCGTTACTTCGTCACCTTCACTGATGACTTGAGTAGATACGGTTATATCTATTTGATGAAACACAAGTCTGATACGTTTGAAAAGTTCAAAGAATTCCAGAGTGAAGTTGAGAATCAGCTTAATAGAAAAATCAAGCATCTCCGGTCCGATCGCGGTGGAGAGTACTTGAGTTTTGAGTTTGGCACACATTTGAAGAGTTGTGGCATAGTGCCCCAACTTACGCCCGCCGGAACTCCGCTGTGTAACGGTGTGTCCGAGCGACGTAATCGTACTCTACTGGATAGTGTCCGATCTATGATGTCTCTTACCGATCTGCCAGTGTCCTTCTGGGGTTATGCGTTAGAAACAGCCGCATTCATTTTAAATAGGGCTCCGTCCAAGTCCGTTGAAACGACACCGTATGAATTATGGTATGGCCACAAGCCTAAGTTATCGTTTCTGAAGGTTTGGGGTTGTGAGGCGTACGTTAAGAAACTACAGCCCGACAAACTCGAACCGAAGTCGGAGAAAGTCGTCTTTGTAGGATATCTGCGGGACCGTTGGGTACACCTTCTACAACCAAGCTGAGGGCAAAACTTTTGTCGCGAAGACCGGTACCTTTCTAGAGAAGGAGTTTCTCGCGAAAGGAGTAAGTGGGAGGAAGGTAGACCTCGATGAAATCGTTGATCCTGAACTCGAGATTCCGAGTGGCGCAACGGAAGCAATTCCGGAAACGTCCTCCGTGGAAGGAGTGGGAGAAACTGTCGAGGAAGATGTTCTACCTCGTAGGTCTGGTAGATCTCGGATCGCACCAGAATGGTATGGCAATATGGTTTGCACCGTCATGCTAGTCGAGCAAGACGAACCTACGAACTACAAGGAGGCGATGGAGAGTCTAGAGTCCGAGAAATGGCTTGAAGCCATGAAATCCGAAATAGGATCCATGTATGATAACCAAGTGTGGACTTTGGTGGATATTCCCGAAGGGCGCAAGGCCGTCGAGAATAAGTGGATCTTTAAGAAGAAGACTGATGCTGATGGTAATGTGACCGTCTATAAAGCTCGGCTTGTCGCAAAGGGTTTCCGACAAGTTCATGGAATTGACTAGGATGAAACCTTTTCACCGGTAGAGATGCTTAAGTCTATTCGGATTTTGTTAGCGGTAGCTGCCTACTATGATTATGAAATCTGGCAGATGGACGTCAAAACGGCCTTCCTGAATGGAAACATTGAGTAAGAGTTGTACATGGTACAGCCGGAAGGTTTTGTCGATCCAGGAAGTGCTAACAAGGTGTGCAAGCTTCAGCGATCCATCTATGGATTGAAGCAGGCATCTCGGAGCTGGAATCTTCGCTTTGATGAGGTAATCAAAGGTTTTGGATTTATCCAGAATGTGGAAGAGACCTGTATTTACAAGAAAATGAGTGGGAGCTCGGTTGTGTTCTTAGCACTGTATGTTGACGACATATTGCTAATAGGGAATGATGTGGAACTTCTGAATAGCGTGAAGGAATATTTAAACAGTAAGTTTTCCATGAAGGACTTAGGAGAAGCTGCGTATGTTTTATCATAAAAATCTATCGCGATAGATCAAGACGCCTATTAGCACTGAGTCAGAGTACTTATCTTGATAAAATATTGAAGCGTTTTCATATGGAGAAGGCAAAGAAGGGTTCTCTGCCGGTTATCAAGAATAAGATATTGCGTAAGGCGCAGTGTCCGGTGACGGAACTGGGTAAGGCCGAAATGACGAAACATCCTTATGCTTCAGCCATAGGATCGATCATGTATGCAATGTTGAGTACTAGACCAGATGTGGCATTAGCTCTAAGTTTGACAAGCCGGTTCCAGAGTAATCCTGGAATGGCGCATTGGGTAGCTGTTAAGAGCATTCTTAAGTATCTCAATAAGACAAAGGAAATGTTCCTTGTGTATGGTGGCTGCGATGAGGAACTTGGCGTAACGGGTTACGTAGATGCAAGTTTCTGCTCAGACCCCGATGACAGTAAGTCACAGACAGGTTACGTGTTCAAGGTGAATGGAGGCGCCGTGTGCTGGAGAAGTGGGAAGCAACACATAGTCGCACAATCTACAATGGAGTCGGAGTACATTGCTGCCTGCGAGGCCGCGAATGAAGCTGTGTGGCTGAGGAAGTTCGTCATCGAAGTTGGAGTGTTCCCGAGCGTGCAAGACCCCGTGGTCCTCTTCTGCGACAATACGGGTGCCATTGCGAACGCCAAGGAGCCAAGGTCTCACTCCACCGCCAAACACATTCTCCGACGCTTCCACGTGATACGTCAGTACGTACAAGAAGGCGATGTGAAGATTTGCAAAGTGCATACGGATCTGAATGTGGCAGATCCGCTGACGAAGCCTCTTCCGCTTGATAAGCATGAACAGCACCAGTTAGCTATGGGTGTTAGGCTTTTACCAAGTTGTAATCTAGATTAAATTGTACTCTAGTGCAAGTGGGAGACTGAAGGAGATATGCCCTAGAGGCAATTAATAAAGTGTATTCTTTATCATATCTCGTTTGTTCATAATAGGTTTTTGTGTCATGCTAGAACCGTATTAAGCGGAAACATTAATACGGGTGTGATACGTAAACAACCAGGTCCCTAGTAGCCTCTACTAAGACTAGTTTCGTTGCGCGATTGATGATCGAGGTTTCCCGGTCATGGGGCATGGCGCCGGTCGGCAATGAGAGTCATATCGCTGGAGAGTGATGTGATGGACATACCCAGATTTGGAGAACGTAGTCGTTACACCTTTGACCGTGAGATCAAATCTTATTGATATTCCCCGAAGATACTTTGATTGCACCAAACGTCGTATCTTATTTAGTATGACAATAACGGTGATACTTTTGGGTATTGGAAAGGAGTATTAAGACGAGGGGTCAAGAGCGGGATTTGCCAGTCCGCATAGCAGGATATATACTCTCGGGCCCACTCGGTGAGATCATGTCTAATGAGCTTGCAAGCATGTGACTAGGTCACGGAGACATGAGATCATGAACGAGTAGAAGATAGCGTCGTCGGTAACGAGGTCGGGATTAGGTATGGAGATATCTATGGAGCGACGCTCGGACGTGCTAAGTATCGCTATGGCAAAAGGTCTAAGACTTCACGTTCAGGTTTGATAGATGAAAGTCATTCGTTATATCTCAGGGATTAATTCAGGGGGTCCAGGCCTACGGATTAGTCGTTGATCATTGAGGAGTCTTGATCATACCTGATATTATATCGAACCGCTAGGGTAACACACTTAAGGGGTTTCGACAAGACAACCGGAAAGGAAGGAGATCACCGGGAACGTCCCGGGAGAGGTCCGATGGAGATCGGGTAGCACCGAAAGAGTTTTCGGAGCTAGGAAATATTTTATATATTATGTTTGATATTAATTAGTGTTATTAATATGCAAATATGATTTTATATATTTATTTTCGAATTTATTAAGGCAGATTTCCCTAAATGGGCCTTCCGGACGAAAGAAGGCCCAAGAGGGGAAAATTCCCTAGGGGAATTCGGTGGGGGCCAGGAGGGCCGGCCTAGGTGGGCCACAAGGGGCCCACCAGGGGGCCGGCGCACTCCCTTGGCCGAACCAGGCTGTGGGGGGTTAGTCCCACATTGCCTGGCTGGCAAGGTTGGCTCCCCTTGGGAGCCTATATAAGAAGGGGCACCCCCAGCCTTTTAATTCACCAATTAATTCCTGATTTCTCTCTCGATCTCGTGGTTCCCAAGTTGGAGCCGCGCCGAGCAAGAGGAGTCGGGGATCTCCTCCACCATAGCCCGCTGACGCGCTGCTGGTGTTCCGGTCCAAGTCTTCCGCTGCTCGTCCTGGACTGGAGCTTCGGAGGCGTCGTCTCCACCGTACGTGTGCGACTCCCTGCGAGGTGCTGCGCTAGCGGTACTCGGAGGTCTGCTTCCTCTACACGACCTTGAGGTCGGCTACGTCGGTCTTCATCGACAACGTTTGTGCGGGAACGTAATCCCCGCTTTCGGTCTACAAGGGTACGTATTCCGATCTCCGTTCGTACTACTATATCTGCATAGAATAGATCTTGGCTAGTTTAAGGATATCGTTGCTAGGAAAATTTTTGTTTTCTGCACACGATCCCCTTCAGTGACATGGTTACGGTAAGTTTTGATATTACTCGTACTGTCGGAGGCAATGGAGGGCTCTGTAGACTCGGAGCCATGCCGGGGCGCCGGGGGCCAGGCACATGGCGCCATGAAGGTCCAGGCGCATCGACCATGTCACATCGCACTTCATTGCATCATTATTGTGTGCTGTTGTGTGTGCATCCTATTGATTGCTTATATGCTAGATATACAACGGTAGCATCATAAATAGGATGATCCCTAACAAAATACCAAAAATGTGTTCTCCCTCGTTGCGCACCACCAAGAAAGTTCTACGTTATGAGGCAGACCGTGATGATCGGGTGTCACACATCTCGTCGTTCGCATACAGTGGGTGTAAGCCATGTTGCACGCGCAGGGTCTTCGAGATTTGATTGGCGAGCTTAGCATACTCAGAGGTATGGCCTCGGAACACGGGAATATCGAAAGATCGAGCACGAGTCATAAAGTTGTTATGATCGACATTTTATGTCCACCTTTGAAGCTGTGCTGCCGGCCGTGATGATCGGGGGTAGTATGGTGGATGAGGGTCGTGTCATCGCCATTATTATTTTAGGGATAATAATCTTGGTGAGGTGTGTTTTTGATAATGAGATTATAGGACTAAAACTCACCTACATATTATAAACTTAACCTTACCTCTTTTGCGATCACATATGTAGACTACGCAACTATACTTCGGATACTTCCTCAAAAGCCCGGATGCTACATTAGAAGCCGACGGGTCCAACTTCATCAGATGGTACAGGGGTTTTAGAAACATTCTCGAACACAACAACATTCTATATGTTCTCGATGAACCATTAGGAGAAGGACCAGGAGATTCTGCAAGCGAGGAGGAGGAAGATGATTTCCGTAGGCGTCGAGACATATTCATTGAAGTGGAGATCACCATGACCGTATGCCTGGCACCCGAGTTGAAAGAGATGTTTCGACGCAAGGAGCCAAGCGTCATGATGGATGCGATAAAGACACACTTCGGGGATGAATTAAAGCGTGAGCAATTCAGGCAGCTTAGAATGTTCCAGACCATTCACATGGAGGAGCATACCTGTCTGAAGACACATTTGAAGAGATTGTATGACATCTACTTCCAGCTGACGATGGTCTTCGATTACTGGATGGCGGATTCTTGCGCCATTCGGACTGTCCTGATATCTCTACCTCCTAGTTATGAGAAGCATGTTCGCAAGTACATTTTGAAAGCCGATGATATGAACTTCTACGTATTCATACGTGAGTTCCAGTCTTTGAAGGTTGATTCCATCGAAGGAGAGATCTTCGATGCTACAGGTATATATTTGATATATGCAGAATTATGAATTCGCCCATGGAATATGATGAAATTTTGATAATTGCTCTGTTTGTGAAACAGGTCCTGATTATCACGTATATGCGGCGCAGTTTGATGTGACCAGGCGCTGAAGCTGGTAGTCAAGGAGTTGATGGCCTTTTGGTGTTCACGTCCTCAAGTTATCATAGTTATCATTAATAGTTTTTGATACGATCTTTTGTAATAGTGAGCAAGTGTGTGTGTCTTGATTGTTGCAAGACAAAGTTATTCATGTAATAAGACAAAGTCAGTTGTTTTATGTTATGAAACAAGTCAGTTGTTTTATCTTATGAATAAAGTTTCCACATCTCAGTTACATTGATTGTATGATAAGTATTCATAATTGTAGATATGATAAAATAGCCTGTCCCATGAACAAAGGTTCTATTTCTAGAATAAACACCGTCGAGTTTAATCATAAAAGCAATGAAAGAAGTAATGGATGTTGTTGGTCCATTTAAGTCATTCGAGTGCTGAGTTGATTAAGCTTAAAATCAAGTATTGAAGTTGCAATACTAGCGGAAATTAATTGAGTGTCATTTTTAAATGATTAATTAATGGTGTTTATTGCATGATCCGAATTCTTCCATGATTTTGGTAAATAGGAGTATTTGCCCGATAAATTATGGAGTCTGAAATTAATTTGATAATAGATCAAATGGGGTTTTTCAGAAGAAAGATTAGTGAAAATTGTATTCACGAAATTCGATCAAAGGACAGTATTTTTGAATTATGCTTTCAACACAAAAGGCTTGTGGTGATTTGCTTCACATAATTATAATGTCATATATAGTGATATGTGGGGAATTATAATCATGCTCTATTTTAAATAAAGTGTGGCCTGTCAGAATCAGTCTTAGAATCTCTTAATACGTTCGAAACATTATAGTCGATGTCCACTTTAGAAAAATAGATATATTTCTCAACGAGAATTCGTAGGATCGACAGTAGTGTCGACATGTATATGATTATGCGATAATTCGGAATATACATGAGTAGTTCTTTGTAGATTGCTCGCATTGGACGAGAGTGTCTTCCAGAATCAATTAGAAACAAAGTTCAGTTTGTTGTCTATGTAATTCCGAGAAAAGATGACTTTTTGAATTATGGTTTATGGATTGAAAATTAGAAGTTTGGAATAAAGTGTCAGACTTATGTTGGAAGATGTTCCAAAGAGTATATGTCTGCTAATGAAAGTTTGGTGATTAAGAGTGAGGGAGACTAGAAAATTGTTTTCTGCTTGCAATCCTCTTCATAAAGATCATAATATTTTCATGAAAGAAACTTCTAAATAAAGTGTTGTTATATTTAATATTGCTGTCAGGTCACAGCACTGTATTAAGTATTTCAGATCTTGTTGACAGATCAAGGTGCATTTTATGAATACAAAGAAAGTTGAGAAAATATCGGAATACGAACGAAGGCTTTTTGAGCCTGGAAATCCAAAGTTGCATTTGAAAGGATTAAGAGAGTAATTGTTGTTGCAATTCTTATTAGAGGAATAAGATTGTTTAATCGTCATATAAGGTGTTATATAAGAAATGTGACTATAAGAAAGACGCGGTAGCATGTCTTGTCAAGAAATGTGTCTTGGACAAGATCAAATTTGTTGACTATATTTATGTAGACATGTCTGAAGTCTGAGGGATTTGTATTAATGTAATACTGAAGTTTGTATTAAATTCGAATCGATCTTAGATCAATGATTTTGGTTTGACCTAAATGTCGAATTAAGTGGGAGTCGTAGTTAGTTTACTCAGTTGGAATATGTATGGAACATATTTTTGAGTGGGAGCTCAGGAACTCAAATATGTGGATAACACGTTTTTGAGTGGGAGCGTGTGTTGTCAAATATGTGGAGACATAGTTTGAGTGGGAGTCGAATTCATTTTGTATAGTTAACACATTGTGAAACTGTACCAATAGAATAGGATGAAGTTGTGAGACTATTTAAAATTAGTGTCTATTTTGAAATAGAACGGGAATTTTAAATAGTTAGTCGAGTTGTGTTGGATTATATCTGAGGAGTCAGAATAGAATCAAAAGGATGGTCCTTTGGAATCCAATTGGTCATTAAGAGTAATGATGCATGAAGGTAATGGTTGTATGACATATGGGTCTATTATGTATATATTAGACATCATACAGAAACCATATTATCTGCTCGATAAAATATAACCGACGTTCTTGGAGTAAAGAACAGTTATGAAAGTAAATTTGGAATTTAATGGAAGTAGAAGTGCGTTAGTTAAGGGATTGACATTTGAATGTCAAGTTTTCTACATTGATGTGAAAGTATGTAGATATCGCGAGTTTGTAATTGTTACAAGGGGCTCTGCATGGCTGAGTGTGTTTTTCAGGGCAGTTATCTGGTTAGTATAATCAGAGTAAGCACTGGGAAGCAGAAGTCTCACTTAGTTACGGTATTTGCGTATATGTTGTTAGACGACGTGATGATATCAAGCGAGTTGATACCAGTGAATCGCAAAAGCATGTACAGTCATGGATTGTGCAGTAACACTTTTCCACAAGCAAGCATTATCAAATGATTCTTATTTGATAAGGGATTATGATAAAGTAAAATGCAGCTAGTTTATTTGTACTCTAGTGCAAGTGGGAGACTGAAGGAGATATGCCCTAAAGGCAAATAAATAAGTAGTATTTATTGCATTATCTCATAAGTTTATAATAGGTTTGTGTATTATGCTCTAACTGTATTAATCGGAATTATTAATACACGTGTGATACATAGACAACCAGGTCCCTAGCAAGCCTCTATATGAGCTAGTCCATTGGACAACAGTTGATCGAGATTCCCGATCAAGGACAATGACGTCGGTTGACAATGGGGTCATCTTGTTAGTTGAATAAGGTGGTGGACATACGCAAAGTATTGCAATAAGATCGTATTACGATGTTTGTCATTTGCAATAGATAAGAGTGTGATAGCTTATTCCTTAGACCGTGAGACCGTACTTATTGTTGCTTCGTAGGAGTGCTTTGAGAGCATCAAACGTTGTGTCTTATATAGCATGACAATAACGGTGTCCATCTTGGGTATTCCGAAAGAGCATCAAGACGTAAGGATCAAGAGCGGGATTTGTTCATTCTTGTAATGGAAAGATACTCTGGGCCCACTCGGTGATATTGCATCTATATAGCTGCGCAGCTTGTGACTAGGTCATGGAGATGTAATATCGCAGACGAGTTAATAACCTTCGTCGGTAACGAGATACAGCAAAGGCATCGGTGTGTCTACGATCATATCTCGGACAAGGTAGTATCGCAGAGACAAAGGGAATGAATATCATACTTATGGTTCAACGACGATATTCGTGGAATGCACAGGGGTCGTTATATATTTCCAGGTATCCCTGACGATCATTGGTGAGCGGAGTGTCTCGACCATGTCTGGAGTGTTCCCGAACCGTAGCGTAACAAACTTAAGGTCTTAGCGACGCTAGGAGATAGGTTCTGAAATTTTATAGGTTTTTATTGGAGAGAGAAAATTAATCCGGAAAGAGTTCCGGTGGTCCGGAAGGAGTTCCGGGGAGCTATGGAATGGTTCCGGGAATGTCCGAAAGTTGTTCGGGTGGTTCCGAAATAGTTTCGGAGTCATGGGATATTGAATTATATATAAATATATTAATTATGAATTAATGGGATTTTTATATTAATTTAATATTAATTAAATAAAAGAAAAAGGGGGCTCCCACCTAAATGGGCCCTAAGAGGGCCCAAGAAGGGGAAACCGCACCCCACAAGGAAGGGAAGGCTTGGGCCTCCTAGTCCAACTCGGACTAGGAGTGGGAGAGACCATGGGGGGTTCGGCCGAACCCCCCCTCCCTTCTCCTCCTTTTAGTCCCACATGGGGGAGCCAAGGGGGTTGGCACACCCCTTCCCCCTTTATATAGCAAGGCATATTAATTGATTTAATTCATAGGAAATTCAGTTAATTCCCAATTTCTCTCTCGATCTCGTGGTTCCCAAGTCGGAGCCGCGCCGAGCTGAGGAAGGGGGTCTCTCTCCACCTAAGCCATACCGCAGAGCGCCGTTGCTCTGCGGGATTCCAGATAAGATCTACTCATGTGATTTCAGCTGGATCTGAATGACCGGGAGTTGTCGATAGGCTCCGTATGTTTGCGAGTGCTCGGAGGCTACTCTTTTGAGGAGCTTGGGCGACGTCGTCTCGCCCCCTGCAGCCGCCGCGCCTCCCCCCTCTGCTGCCGGCGCACCAGCCCTGGTGCTGGCGCTCTGCCTTCTTCCGCCCGACGCACGTCGACGCAGATCATCATGGACACCCCGGCGTCATCGACTCTGACATCGCGGCAAGTTCTCCGCGACCTCGAGGTCGGCTACGTACGACTTCATCGTCAACGCTTGTGCGGGAGCGTAATCCCCGCTATCGGTCTACATGGAGGTAATGTAACCCGTTCCGCCACCGTTATCGCATGTACTAGATAGATAGATCCTGGCTAGTTAGGGTTTCGCTCGCTAGAAAATTATTGTTTTCTGCACCGTAACCCCTTCAAATTCATCCCCGAAGTGTGTCTTTATCGCATCAATCATAACGCATGGCTCCTTGCGTCGAAATAACTCTTTCAACTCAGGTGCTAGGCATACGGTCATGGTGATCTCCACTTCGATGAATATGTCTCGACGCCTACGGAAATCATCTTCCTCCTCCTCGCTTGCAAAATCCCCTGGTCTTTCTCCTAACGTTTCATCGAGAACATACAGAATGTTGTTATGTTCGAGGATGTTTCTAAAACCCTTGTACCATATGATGAAGTTGGACCCGTCGGCTTCTAAGGTAGAATCCGGTCTCTTGAGGAAGTAACCGAAGTATAGTCGCGTAGTCTACATATGTGATCGCAAAAGAGGTAAGGTAAAATTTATAATATATAGGTGAGTTTTTAGTTTTATAATCACATTATCAAAACACACCACACCAAGATTATTATCCCTAAAAATAATAATGGTGATCACACGACCCTCATCCACCACACCACACCCGATCATTACGGCCGACAGCACAGCTTCAAAGGTGGACATAAAATGTCGATCACAACAACTTTGTGACTCGTGCTCAATCTTTCGATCTTCCCATGTTCCGAGGCCATATTTCTGAATATGCTAGTCTCGCCAATCAAACCTCGAAGACCCTGCGCGTGCAACATGGCTTACACCCACTGTCTGCGAACAACGAGATGTGTGACACCCGATCATCACGGCCTGCCTCATAACGTAGAACTTTCTTGGTGATGCGCAACGAGGGAGAACACAACTTTGGTATTTGTTAGAGATCATCCTATTCGAGATGCTACCGTTGTATATCTAGCATATAAGCAATCAATAGGATGCACACACAACAACACACAATAATGATGCAATGAAGTGCGATGTGACATGGTCGATGCGCCTGGACCTTCATGGCGCCATGTGCCTAGCCCCCGGCGCCCCGGCATGGCTCCGAGTCTACGGAGCCCTCCATTGCCTCCGACAGTACGAGTAATATCAAAACTTGCCGTAACCATGTCACATAAAATAACGCCTCTGCAAAACAAAGTTAGACGCCTCTAGCTTTATTTAGTTTTGCAAGTTTTACGTGGCATATAGGCTTATTCGTAAGAGAATCGCTTCCCTACCTACGAACTTTGTACCACAACGTCGATCGTATAATTGCATGTTTAAGCATCCCTTTCGGGCCCTCCATTGAAATGCTTTGCCGACTAAAGAGAGAGAAACAGACACCCGCCAGCAACAGATACGGTGCAAGCCATATGTCAGTAGTGGAACCAGTCTCGCGTAAGCGTACGCGTAAAGTCGGTCCGGGCCGCTTCATCAAATCAATACCGAAGGCATTGCAAGTGCACGCTAGAGGGTAGCAAATATAAGAAAGACACCCTCATTCAACATGAGTTCTAACCGTACCAGCAGTACTACGCATAGATCGGCTCTGATACGACTGAAAGGGTTACGGTGCAGAAAACAATAATTTTTCTAGCGTATGAAACCCTAACTAGCCAGGATCTATCTATCTAGTACATGTGATAACGGTGGCGGAACGGGTTACATTACCTCCATGTAGACCGATAGCGGGGATTACGCTCCCGCACAAGCGTTGACGATGAAGTCGTGCGTAGCCGACCTCGAGGTCGCGGAGAACTTGCCGCGATGACGAAGACGATGACGCCGGGGTGTCGACGATGACCTGCGTCGACGAGCGTTGGGCGTCGGGCGGAAGATGGCGAGGCGCCAGCACCAGGGGGTGCGCCGACGGTAGAGGGGGTGGCGCGGCGGCTGCAGGGGTGAGACGACGTCGCCCAGGCTCCTCAGAAAGAGTTACCTCCAAGCACTCGCAAACATACGGAGCTTAACGACAACCCCCGGTCATTCAGATCCAGCTGAAATTGCAGGGGTAGATCTTATCTGGAATCCCGCAGGGCAACGGCGCCCGGCGGTATAGCTTAGGTGGAGAGAGGGGGCAAAACGGGCGGAGAAGCAACTCGGTCGGCCTGCTATACAATTAATTGTATTTTTCTGTAATTAATCCAATTAATATGCCTTGCTATATAAAGGGGGGAGGGGGTGTGCAAACTCCCTAGCTCCCCCATGTGGGACTAAAGGAGGAGAAGGATGGGGGGGGTTCGGCCGAACCCCCCATGGGCTGGCCCCCTCCTAGTCCAACTCGAACTAGGGGGCCCAAGCCCCCCTTTCCTTTGGTGGTGCGGCTCCCCCTCTTGGACCCTCTTAGGGCCCATGTAGGTGGGAGCCCCCCTTTTTCCTTTATTTAATTAATATTAAATTAATATAAAATATAATTAATTCAGAATTAATATATTTAAATACTATTTAATATCCCGTGACTCCGAAACAATTTCCGAACCACCCGAACAACTTTCGGACATCCCTGTAACCATTCCAGACATTCCCGGAACTCCTTCCAGACCACCGGAACTCTTTCCGGATCATTTCTCTCTCTCCAACAAAAACCTATATTATTCCAGAACATATCTCCTGGTGTCGCTAAGACCTTAAGTTTGTTACGCTACGGTTCGAGAACACTCCATACATGGTCGAGACACTCCGCTCACCAATGACCGTCAGGGATACCTGGATGTATATGACGACCCTGTGCATTCTACGACTATCGTCGTTGAACCATAAATATGCTATTCATTCGCTTTGTTTCTGCGATACTACCTTGTCCGAGATATGATCGTAGACACACCGATGTCTTTGTTGTATCTCGTTACCGACAAAGGTTATTAACTCGTTTGTGATATTACATCTCCATGACCTAGTCATAAGCTGCGCAGCTATATAGATGTAATCTCACCGAGTGGGCCCAGAGTATCTTTCCATTACAAGAATGAACAAATCCCGCTCTTGATCCTTACGTCTCGATGCTCTTTCGGAATACCCAAGATGGACGCCGTTATTGTAATGCTATATAAGACACAACGTTTGATGCTCTCAAAGCACCCCTACGAAGCATCAGTAAGTACGGTCTCACAGTCTAAGGAATAAGCTATCATATTCTTATCTATTGCAAATGACAAACATCGTAATTTCGATCTTATTGCAATACTTTGCGCATGTCCATCATCTTATTCAACTAACAAGATGACTCCATTGTCAACCGACGTCATTGTCCTTGACCGGGAATCTCGATCAACTGTTGCCCAATGGACTAGCTCATATAGAGGCTTGCTAGGGACCTGGTTGTTTATGTATCACACGTGTATTAATAATTCCGATTAATACAGTTATAGCATAATACACAAATCTATTATAAACTTATGAGATAACGTAATAAATACTACTTATTTATTTGACTCTAGGGCATATCTCCTTCAAATTATAGCGAGGATGGGCTTGTAACTTCTGTGGAGATTATAAAACATAAATCAAGTAAATCTGCTTGGTATTGTCAATGAGTTAAATATTAAAGCAGAAAAAGTCCCTCTTATATTGTTGTTGAGCGAGCAACTAAAATGGATGCTGACACGACGACGCCATGCCCATCGGCTTTCCTCCTTAGAGGGCGTCATGGACCTCATGGTAGCCCTTATTCTAGTCCCATTGGAGTGTCGGGGAATCCCTAGGACAAACCCACGTATCTAGGTAGTTGTGGGATGTCGACGTCACTCTGCTTCTCGAAGGTGCTTCGTTAGTACTCATTGATTCTTGGTCCATGATGTGTGGTGGTGGGATGATGCCAATCTCTGTCTATGGCGTGATGCATCCATTTTTTTTTATGCCAAGGTGTGCACTTGGAGCTCGCCGGTCATCCAAATAGAGGAAGAAGACAATAGTAGGAAAAGGCCTACACGTGGCGCACCGAATTCGCTTAAATGTGGTGAATGTGGGTGCGCCACAGCTAGCTCGCCAAGTTACAAATGACGCACAAACAATTGATGCGCCACTAGTATACATATTTTTCATGTAACTCCTTTTTTCATATTTCCACTGTATTAAAAAATTTACAGGTATAAATACACAAAGTATCAAAACGTATGCATACGGATATAATACATCTCAATCGGTATCAATACACATACAAATGTAACACATCAAGTTAAGGAAAGTAAGTTTAATCAACTAGCTAGTCTCTAAACAACAAGAGAAGAGAACCATAATGACATGAGAAGGATGGGGATGGCGATGAAGCAGGTCTTTTTTAGGTTGTTTTTCCTCTCTGTTCCTTTCGGGGGTGGTTCATCTCTTCCTCTCGGAGGTGGTTGAAGTATCCATATTGGGCCTCTTCTTTACTCCTGTAACTTTTGTGTTCACCTGCTTGACCCAATACTCCCACTCGTCGTAGACTCCCGGAACCCTACTATTATACACCACATATATACCACTTCTTCTCACTGTCCATATGTATACACAAGACATGTTAAAATGCAAACAATAGCGCATAAAAGACCAGGTACACAAGACAGAGTAAAATATCGCCTTGAGCCTGCTGGAATGAAACCTTGAGATGGAATGCCAAGAAGCGGTCCAGCTTAGAGTTTAGGGTGTGGTGTTGTTGGTGGACTCTCCCCTCTTGTTCATTAGGAAGTCTGAGATGTTGCATGCTTGCTCTCTTTTCCCCCGCTTGATTCATTTGTACGCTTTTACTTCTTTTAACGAGTGAAAACATCACTAATGCTGCTTTTTGTAAAAAAAAGAGGAGTGTCATATGTGTTTGATGTAGGTGTATCATATTGGTCTTCGGCAGTTGTCTTGCTGATGAAATGAAGCATACTTTGTTTGTACTTAATTTGACACTGCCGTAAGTGAATGGCTGGGTGCACCAAATTTTCCTTTAACACGTAGCCCCACAAAATTGGGTTGTGCATATCATATATCATGGATTAATTTTGGTTGAAATATCCTCTCTGCTTCTGAAATAACTTGGGGTGCTTCCAGTTCCACACATAGATGGACAGTGAGAACAAAGTGTGATGAAATGGTGGGAAGAACCGGGCTGAGTGGAGGAGAGAGGTATCACGTGATGAGGGCCGGGGAACACAACACATTGTTCCCGGGCCGCCCCGCCTGACAAAAGTTGCAGCGCACCAACGAACCAAATCACGTGCTGACGCTGCTCCCCTCGTCTCTTTCCTTTCCGTTAAAAAGCTCTTTGACCTAACATCACGTACTGCTCACATCACTCAGTTGTATTATCTATACTATATACACTTGCACTCACTCTTTCTCTTCTCCACAGTGACACAGCTACAGTATCGAAGTAAACGATGCAAATTTCGATTCTTATTTCCAGATCGAGTTTCTCAACAGATTTCCATTATTTATTTCTGACCAAATTAAGAAAATGTCCATATAAACTACAGAAAGCAAGGTGGATGGATTACCAACAAAATAGTACATGAAGAAGAAAGAAATTGCGGAAAAGAGGCAAGGGAAAAGGAATTTGCATGCAAAATTAAGCAGATCGATCGAGGTAATCAGAGCAGCAGCAAGCGGCTTGCTTTGCTTGCTTGGCCTCGGATCCATGCTCCCCGCGTACGAACGTCGTCCAAGACCCAAGCTAGCTAGCGAGATCAGCTGCAGGTCAGCACACGCCGTAGTCGCGGAACATGTGCTCCGCCGCGCCGCCGCCGGCCTGCCCCGCCGCCGCCGACACCACGCCGCCGCCCACGCCGCGGATGTGGACCAGCTCGTTCTGCCGGCGCAGCTCCATCACCTTGCGGTGCGAGTTGGAGTGCTGCGTCAGCACGAACGTGGGGCTCGCCGCCGGCCGGTACTCCGGCACCAGCCGGCCGGACTTGTACCGCACGCCGCACGCGTTGCACAGCGTCTTGGGCCCCAGCGGGCCCGTCCGCCACTGCGGGGTCTTCTCCGACGCGCAGTGGGTGCACCGCCGCACGCCGCCCTCGCCATTGTTATTATTATCCCCACCTCCTCCCTGCTGTCCCACGTCCACGGTGAGGTTCTTCTTCCCGACGAGCCCTAACGAGCGCCCCGACGCCTTCGAGGAGGAGAGGTCCGAGGAGGACGACGAGGAGGACGGCGACGGGTTGCGCGGCGCGAGCGCGTGCCACGCGGCCGCCGCCGCGGACACCGCGCGCGACCGCTTGCTACGCGCGCCGCGGGCGCCAGCTGTGGCCGCCGACGCGGAGTTCTCATGTCCCGACACGGCCTGCCGGCCGCCGCCTCCGTTCCTCGCGGCGACGGCCATCGCCGCTTGCACGGCCGGCGGGTAATTGGGGATGTCAGGGTACGAGTCGTCCACGAAATTGGACAGCCACTCAAGCTCCGCAGCCTCCTCAGTCTGTACACACAGAAATCAATTGCGAGATCGTCAGTTAATGGTTTAGCACGCGGCTTAATTAGCCAGTAGATCTCACGATTCTCATCTAGGTAACAGCTCCGTACGTAATTATCTTCAGCAATTGAGATCGGGTTTTAGTTTTACACGCACGATCGAACAGTTAAACTAGAAGCTATAGGTATTAGGTAGGGGTTTAGTTAGCCGCGGTGCACTCTAATTATTCTTGCTTACATACCGGGACAGGCAGGTAAAACTCGTCGGCGAAGGAGGAGAGGTTGAAGGACGCGACGTTCTGGTGGTGGTGCGACGAGGAAGCCGGCGGAGTGGTAGCAGGCGGGGTCGGCGGCGCCTCGCTCTTCACGACCACGTCACCGGCGCCGTGGTAGTGGCCGCCGCCAGCGCCGGGGAAGAAGTCGTGCGCGCCGAGGTGGGACGAGAGGTCCAGCATCTCGTCGACGCGCATGTGGTCGTCGCCCGCCGGCGCGGAGGGCGCGCCGTAGAAGTGGTAATGCTGGGGCTGCGAGTGGGAATGGGAGTATGCGGCGGCGGCGTGGTGGTGGTGGTGGTGGTTCATCTGCTGCGAGGAGGCGGCGGATGGCGGCGCAGCGTGGTGGTAGTGCGCTCCCATGCCGAGCTCCATGCCCAAGGCTGCCTCCCACTCCGCTGCCATGCTGCTAGCTAGCTAACTCGCGCGCTTAATTATACCGGCCGGAAGAACTGCAGCGAGAGTGGCTGGAAGGAAATCTATCGACGGGAGTACGTAGTAATGGCGAGCTGAGAGCAGTGAGTGAGAGTGAGAGGAGTGCAGCAGTAGCTCCTGGCAGGCTGCCGGCACAAGCAAAGCTAAGCTAAGCTCTGGAGAGCTGCAATCGCGCACCAGTAACAAGAAAGCCGCCGAAGCAAAACCATTAATATAGGAGAGCGAGCAAGGTAGGCGAGAGGTGAGAGACGATCGATGGATGACGAGCACATGAAAAATGAACCGAGCTGAGCCTGAGAGCTACTGTAGTAGTAGCTGGTAAATTATGAGCTGCAGCTGCAAGCAAGGTTGAGTAAGGTGCAACCTAGCAGGACCCATGCACTGCACTGCCCGTACTCTGTAGCCTGTACTCACACTCACTCACTCACTCACTCATAGGCGTGGAGAGGCACGGCCCACCACTGGCTGACCACTCAAGCACGTCATACAATCATTGTGAGTTCGTTAGTTACTTCCTTCTTTCACCGTGGTTGGTTTAATCTTCTCACCTCACCTTATCATCTGGGTGTACATACATACATGGTGGGGCACCTGGTTGCAGTTGCAGGACACTGTGACAAGCTGTAGTTTGTCAGGCACCAGCGTCTTACTAACGCGTCATGGGTCCACGCCTCCCTCACCACCATAACGGTCTTTTCCATTAACATTCGCCCGCCACCACCAAATTTCCTGACCACATGATTTGCCAGGACACTAAAATGAATCACCTTTGTTTTGCTACCAGTGTGTGTGCCACTGTGTATGTATATGTATGTCGATTTTGATGTTCTCATGTTGAGTCTCACTCATTAGTGCCTCATTCAAACTAGAACAATTCGGAGTCACCGGTCGATGGCTCAGTGTCTGGATTAGTCTTGAGAAGATAGATGCATGATTACATATAGCTAATTTTATGTCACTAATGAGAATCATCCGGCAAATACAAAGAGAGAACCCTTATCTCATGACGGCTATCAATAGTTTTCTTGACTGAGTAATAATTGTTTTTGAGTTTTCAACGTAGACCGAAAACGGTGAGTACATGAACATGGATGTGTATATATGTATATGCCAATTTTGATATTCTTGTGTTGAGTCACTAATATTGGTGCTAGTCACCTCATTCAATCTTTATCCCCACATATAGAAAATCTCAAATCGGTGTCATCAGATCGATGAATTAGTGTATGGATTTAGTCTTGAGAAGATAGAAGATATCCATTATGAAATATTAATTTTGTTTGAAGCAACATAACTCGTACAAAATGAAGATCAAAATTTTAAAACCGAGACATCGTAAATGCATGAAAGGATTTATGCCCTCAGTCATAGCACACACATATTACTACATCATCTAGCTCATGTCAACGTCGTTGGAATGTATCTTAGTTTATCTCTAATCTCAAGTGTGAGACACTTACTTTTGGATGGAGGGAGTAGTATATACTATTGAAAATCTAGGTACATATAGTCAGATACATATATATATACCGCCTCGGCGATAGCAATTCACATGCATCTCTTTCAGCAGCATATATATACATAAGTTCTCGAAGGAATCAATAAAACCTTGACAACCGTGTTCAATGTAGTGAGTATGGATGACTACATGTGCCCTCTATGTATCCTAGCCTCCTAGGGAGTAGTTACTGGTTGACTCTTGTGTAGAGCACGGAGGGTCAGCGCTGCAATGTGAAGAGTGAGCGGAGGGAGGAGCTGATGTCATGACTCCGGGCGGGCCGGCACGCGCATAGAAGGCAGCGAAACCAGTTAGTATAGGCGGCAAAGCATGCACACACACACGCAGGGCATAGAAGGCAGCGCTTGGCAGCTTCGCTTCTGCCTCGACGCAACGCCCGTCGACGGTTAAAAATTCAGAGGTGCGAAAGGCCGGCCGGGGGACATGCGCGGGGAGCTAGTCGCATGCATGCACACGCAGCAGAGCAGCAGAAGTGGCGGGGCGGGGGAGGAGGGCATCGAATCACGTGAGCGCGACGAGGATCCCGAGGCGCTTGAGCGCGAGTGGGGGGAATCGTCGCCGGCACGTGCCGCCTCGTGCCCGGCCCCCATGCACGTGACGCCACTGACCTCCCACTCTTTTTATACTTACTCCATCCATCTCCTCCTTGTTCATACATACTCTATGCACGAAGCCTACTATCGAGCTTACTACTAGCTAAGTACGACGACGCATCATCCATCCATGATCGATCGACCTAGCATGCGGAGGCCGAGCTAGGTTGGTCGTTTGTTCCGTCGTCGATGGCGACGCGCGTGATGTGATTCCTTCCTTCGTTCGTTCCGTTAAACAACGGCCTCCGCAGAGCACTGGTACTACGCGCGTACAGTGGTTAGTAATAATTAAGAGGAGGAGGAAGAAGAAGAACGACGACGATAGAGCGCAGGGCAGAGGTGCCAGCGAAGATATAACATGCGCCCCTGCAGCTTCGCTAGCTTCCGGAGCGAATTAAGATATATGTGTATATATAGATATATATAGATATATATATATATATATATATATATATATATATATATATATATATATATATATATATAAGCCTGCTGCAGCACCGGCAGCTGCTAGCTTTCGCTCTCTGACACAGGCACACCTCCCTTGCCGGCCGGTGCGCGGTGGTGGTGGGGGTCGTCGTGCCAGTTGGAGCCTCTGATGAGTGATCAACCCCGTCCATCAAGCTAATAGTAGTAGCTTCTTCATAATTACTACTACTCCAGTCTCCAGCTAGCAGCGTCGATCCCCCCATTATGTATGCTGCTGTTCCTTGTGTTTACAGCAGTAATCACCGGCCGGCGGCAGGCCGGGAAGTGGTAACGCACGCATGTGCGCTAGCTACGGGCGGCGACTGCGCTGTGTTACGGCTGGCCAGCAGGCAGTTACAGCCATCAATGTGTATATATATATATATACTTATATAGTTACATGTAGCTCTGCGGATGGACCTAGGTAAATGAAATGGAAGGAAACAGTGGAGGGAATGAAGGGTTGACGTCAAGGAAACGTGGAGTGTCGGTGGTAGTACGTGATCGACCGAAGGCGCGTGCATGCATATGCATGGGGACTCCTCCCTCCTCCCCACCCGCGCCGTTTACTTTCGTCTACCATCTTCTGCTGCTTCACCGTTAGCTAGAGCCGAGCGCCACCGCCGTCTTGTTTATTCGGAGGTGGATGTGGTGCAGACGCACATATCCATCCATTCATATCTCGGCATGTCTACACCGTCTTTCTTCCATCCATCGTGGCTCATGGGCGCGCGGTACGTACTGTACGTACTTGCGGTGTAGTAGTACAGTACAGTGGTATTTATTTTATATCTTCGTTCCACTCCAGTAGATAATATAGTACGTAGAGCGCACAAATGTTACGTACGTGCCCCGTCGTTGGTGCGTGTAACTATATATCATAGTGCAGTAGGGTACGTGCAGCCAGCCAGCCAGCTAGCTAGCTATAGTAGCCGCTCTAAATGTACCACGACGAAACTTGCAATAATTCTATTAGCAAGTGGTCACGAACTCACGATGATGGATCAAACTCATTCATCTCTTTCACCCAAATCGTTGCGAGAGGCACGGCCGGTGAAGATTGAGATATACTGTGACAATTGCATGCATGGTTGCCACCGCGCCCTAGCTAGATGTCTGCCGATATACACCCATGCACGTACATGCATGATCGACATGTCTCCGGTCAATTGACCCTTTTGAGCACCATCTTTACGAATACGTCATGTCTTCACGACATCCTATACAGGGGCGAAATGTCGTACCAAGTCCAAGTACTCCGTTGGTTGCAATGCATTGCATGCATTGATGCACACAACATACTACTACTAGTATGTTGATGAAAGTCAAAACCTATGCACTGATTCAGTACAATTAGTGAACCAACATGATATAATGCGCAACTCTCCCGAACGGGGGGCGCCGGTGAGGCTAATTTCTACTGATCGTCGATCGATCAAATGTGAATGATCAAAATGAGTGTTAGGTCGACGATGAAAAATCACACCGCCGAAACGAAGCAATTTTGTCAACGACATGCCATTTTGTCGCCCAAACGAAGCAGATGTAGAATCAAAATTTAGACGTGGGGGCAGAATGACCAGGAAATTATGAAAAATCAACTAATCTATGAACAATTACACAGATATACTACAAAATATTTACTGTTTTTTTGTGAAACCGTAAATTGAGCTGGTTTAGCTTAGCAGCCCTGGCGCAGTAAGTATGCATGTGTTGCTGATCGCAGGAAGCTTCCTGCTGCCTGCGATGAAGGAGCTGATTAATCAAGTGGGGAACACTCTGCAGCGATTAGTTAGTTGTACTGGCAGTGAAGTGAAGTAGGTAATTAGGCAGTGGGTGGTGATGAGTTAACTTTGGGTTTTCTCTGACACGGGCTAGCTGTAAAACACATGATTAATATTGGAGGGGAGGAGGCGTCTCTTTCGGGGCTCTGACACCTCCCTGCACGGCAGCACGTGGTGGTAGCTTTCGGGGTGGGCCAGCCCGTACCACTGCCACGTGTCGGTTGGCGCCCGGGCAGCTCTGCCTGTGCCGGCCCTGCCGACGTCAAGGACCACCAAGGCCCAAGCGCAGCCCACACCATGGAGGGACCGGATTGCATTTTTCTTTGCCAATATCCACGGTTAATCAATTTTATTACGACTCATTCATCATGTTATGCATTTTCCTACCATTTCTTCCTCATCGTCCTCCTCATCTTCTTCTTATACTTTATTTTCTTCCTCAAGCATGCAATGGTGTACGCTTGATCGCTCGCAACAATGAAAAAGAATTTGCGAACAATTGAGTTAGCGCAAGCCTGTATACGATGAACGGATACACGAGTGGCCGTCGACAGGATCTTTTCCTTATCCTTGAAGATAGATGCTCGTATATATATGGTACTCCAACAAATAATTTATAACATACACCAACAGATCAATTATAAAGATTAATTATTTGGTGTGTGTGTGTATGGGCGCATGCAGTAGCTATCATGGTAGCTGGATGGATGGAGTGTTAGTTCCAATACATACATGCATGTTTCCTCTAAGCCGGGCTCACTTGTCGCCTGCTCTCTTCTCATCGCACGCCACCTAACTCCATCGATGACACTATGTGCACGTAGGTCCTCTTGGCATTAATTTATAACTAGAAAGCTCTAAGAGGTGCAAGCTAACTAGCTCACTCAGCCAAGAAGATCACCACACCACACACGTAGACGATGAGATATTCTACAAAGATCTTTTATACATGTCTTTGCTGGGTGGAATTTTACTTTGGCTCCTGAATGCATAATGCTCCTTTTACTATACGAATATATATTTCAAATTGTATTTTTTTCAGAAAAACACGCATACATATCCACATATAATATGCCCATGTAAACTTCAGAAATAACTGATAGTCTTGTGGCCCTCCGTAAAGGAGACGGAAAAGATCAAACTGTTTTACGTAGTAGGACTTTGTGAACATAAACGAGCGCGAAGCGGCTGGAGACGTAATTTTTAAAAACAAATAAAATGTATCCGAAGTGTATTTTAAACGAAAGATGCATATACACCCGGAAACGAAAACATTGCTCCCCGCTGGCAACTTATAACTGACCTGGAATTTACGTCCTTGTGGCCACCTCCCCACGAAACGTAGTAGTAGTAGTAGCGTGGTAAAAGAAAACGTGATTTATAACTAGTCCTTCCACTTCCACTAGCTAGGTTTTGGTCCACGCATATGCATGTGTTGTTACAAGGAGTGATTGCAACACATCAATTCTGGCCCTGTGTTGGTTTTGTACCCACCTTTTTGGCGAATCCATTGGATGCCATTATCAACTTGTTGGCCCCAGCACAAATTTTATCTTGTCAACTTTGCGTGGCGCCAAAAAAGGCTGCCAAAAATATCCATGCCCGCCATGCTACTACTTGCCAATGCATTTAGACATAAAGGGGAGGATAGCCGTACATCCAAAATACATACACCGACACACACAATACATACGTACTGTACATACACAAGGCCCTATGGTGGAGCTTAAACGAGTTTGGAGGTAGGCAGCCAATTAGCTAGTGCACTAAATGTTCATTTGGACCGATAGATTTTTGTATGATCTCAATTCATATAAATTATATCTAAGGAGGACCATTCATTTGAAGGAATTGGACCACAGAAAATCCAGATGTTGCAATACGGTCTCCTACACCTCGAATTTTTTTTGACGGTTAACGGGCAGGAGCTCTGCCTTTTCATTATAGAGGAAAAGAATTACAACGAATTGTAAGGTTTGTAAGCGTAGCCGATCAGGAGACATCCGCCGGAGCAACTAAGAAAAAAGAGACTACTCCCAAAACACCTCGCTAATGAGGGAAACGTCATCACGAATGAGCTGCAGAACACCCGCCGGCGGTAAACTTTTGTTCTGAAAGGTGCGCCTGTTGCGCTCACTCATTCCGAAGGTGCCAGGCAGTGTACGCGGCAAAGGCGGCATTCTCATCGCGCACCCTCTTAGACCCGCCAACATCCGCCCCCCGCCACCACGAGGACACCGACATGGCCGCCAAGGCAGCCGCAGACAGTTGCGGGCGGATCCCAGACAGCAGTAGCCAAACCTCCTTAGCAAAGGGGCAATGCAGAAGGAGGTGCGCTGCCGTCTCGCACGTCTGGTCGCAGAAACAACAAAGAGGGGAGTGAGGCCATCCTCTCGCCTCCAGCCGATCGCACTAGTAGAGAATAGGCCAAAGGACCAAATGCAAATAGCCCATCTGTCCCGGTCGTATTACAAACCGGGACAGATGGGGCCTGCAGAGGCCGGGCGCATGTGCAGCAGGCCATTTGTCCCGGTTTCAATCACGAACCGGGACAAATGGGGCGTGCCTCAAGGCACCAGCCTATTTGTCCCGGTTTGTGATTGAAACCGGGACAAATGGCACATGCCTATATATACTCTGCAGCCCCCTCCCCTCTTCCAAAACAAGGAGGCATTTTTTTATGAAATGGTAGGAGGGGGTGTGTGCTAGTTACATTTTTTTACTTACGCATGGAAAGTGTTCGATGAAATGCCCGAGAGAGTTCACAAAATGATTTGATTTACACTTAAAGTTTATTCTTCTTTTCGATCAAGGTTAATTTTTCTCTCATTTCATTTGTAATTAATTGATACCGTACGTGCATGTTCTGTAATGGTTATTAATATAGTTCATTATATAATACAGATGGACCGACAATGGATGTATGGTGACCGACGCACTGCCGAGTACATGACAGGTTTGAGGAAATTTCTAGAGAAAGCCCAGGCCCACAGTACAAATGGTTTCATGTGTTGTCCATGTGTCAACTGTCAGAATAAGACAGATCACCCAAATGCGAGAACCCTTCAAAGTCATCTTATTCGGCATGGTTTCATGCCCAGCTATAATTGTTGGACGAAGCACGGAGAAAAAGGTGTTATGATGGAAGACAATGAAGAAGAGGAAGATAATGACAACTATCCTATGTTCCCGGAGTACGAAGATTCTGCAACGGGGGAAGCTGAAGCTGAAGAGGCACCAGATGAGCCCGCTGACGATCTTGGTAGGGCCATTGCTGATGCAAAGAGAGAGTGCGGAACTGAAAAGGAGAGGTTGAAGTTCGACCAGATGTTAGAGGATCACAAGAAATCGTTGTATCCAAGTTGCGAAGATGGTCAGAAAAAGCTGGGTACCACACTGGAATTACTGCAGTGGAAGGCAGAGTGTGGTGTGACTGACAAGGGATTTGGAAAGTTGCTGCAGATAATTAGGAAGATGTTTCCAAAGGTCAACGAGTTGCCCGGCAGCACGTACGAAGCAAAGAAGGTTGTGTGCCCTCTAGGATTAGACGTGCATAAGATACATGTCTGCCCTAATGACTGCATCCTCTACCGCGGTGAGTACGAGAATTTGGATGCATGTCCAGTATGCACTGCATTGCGGTATAAGATCAGACGAGATGACCCTGGTGAAGTTGAGGGTGAGCGTCCCCGGAAGAGGGTTCCTGCCAAGGTGATGTGGTATGCTCCTATAATACCACGGTTGAAACGCATGTTCGCGAATAAAGAGCATGCCAACTTGTTGCGATGGCACAAAGAGGACCATAAGAAAGACGCGATGTGTAGACACCCCGCTGATGGGTCGCAGTGGAGAAAAATTGAGAGAGAGTTCCCGGAATTTGAAGATGACGCAAGGAACTTAAGGTTTGATCTAAGTACAGACGGCTTCAATCCGTTTGGGGAGCAGAGCAGCAGTCATAGCACATGGCCTGTGACTCTATGTATTTATAACCTTCCTCCTTGGTTGTGCATGAAGCGAAAGTTCATTATGATGCCATTGCTCATCCAAGGCCCGAAGCAACCCGGCGACGACCTTGATGTGTACCTCAGGCCATTATTTGAAGAACTTTTACAGTTGTGGCGGGAAGAAGGTGTACGGGTGTGGGATGAGCACAAACATGAGAAATTTTACCTACGAGCTTTGCTTTTTGTAACAATTAATGATTGGCCTGCTCTTGCTAACCTCTCAGGGCAGTCGACCAAGGGGTACAATGCATGCACACATTGTTTGGGTGAGACTGAATGTTTATATTTGGATAAATGTAAGAAGTGTGTGTATCTGGGGCATCGTCGATTTCTTTCGATCATGCATACCGCAAGGAAGAAAGGCAAGCATTTTAAAGGTGAGGCTGATCACAGAAGGAGGCCTGTCAACCGTACTGGTGAAGAAATATTTGATATGGTAAAGGATCTAAAAGTAATCTTTGGAAAGGGTCCTGGAGGACAACAGGTTCCGAAAGACGCTAACGGGCACGCACCCATGTGGAAGAAAAAATCTATTTTTTGGGAGCTACCATATTGGAAGGTCCTAGAGGTTAGATCTGCTATCGACGTGATGCACGTGACGAAAAATGTTTCCGTGAACCTGCTAGGCTACTTGGGCGTGTACGGGAAGAAAAAAGATACAGAGGAAGCACGGGAGGACCAGAAACGTGTGAAAGAACGAGACGGCCTAAGTCCCGAACACTACGAAGGTCCTGCCAGCTACGCTCTTACCAAACAAGAGAAAGTAATATTCTTTGAATGCCTGAGCAGTATCAAGGTCACGGCTGGGTTCTCGTCGAATATAAAGAGGATAGTAAATGTGAGACTCCAAAAATTTCAGAACCTAAAGTCTCATGATTGCCACGTGATTATGACGCAATTGCTTCCGATTGCACTGAGGGTTCTACTACCGGAAAATGTTCGAGTACCCATTGTGAAGCTTTGTGCGTTCCTCAATGCAATATCTCAAAAGGTAATCGATCCGGCGATTCTACCAGGGTTGCAAAATGATGTGGTCCAGTGTCTTGTCAGTTTTGAGTTGGTGTTCCCTCCATCCTTCTTCGATGTTATGACGCATCTCCTGGTTCACCTAGTCGAAGAGATTCAAGTTATCGGTCCTGTATTTCTGCACAATATGTTCCCATTTGAGAGGTTCATGGCAGTCTTAAAAAAATATGTGCATAACCGTGCTAGGCCAGAAGGAAGCATCTCCAACGGCTACGGTAACGAGGAGGTCATTGAGTTCTGTGTTGAATTTATTCATGACCTTAATCCGATAGGTGTTCCACAATCACGACATGAGGGTAGACTTAGTGGAAAAGGCACACTAGGAAAGAAAACAAAAATTTGTATGTATGGGCATTCTTTCACTGAAGCACACTTAACAGTTCTACAAAGTGCTACCTTGGTGGCCCCGTATATCGATCAACACAAGAATCTTGTACGCTCTCTACACGCGGGGAAGTCTGACAACTGGATTGTACGTACACACATGGCGACGTTCGGCGGTTGGTTGCGAGCACATCTTCAAAATAAAGACAAGGTTGATGAACAGTTACACTTGTTGGCCAGGGCACCATCTACAACTATATGTACTTTCCAAGGGTACGAGATAAATGGGAATACATTTTACACGAGTGTCCAAGATAAAAAGAGCACAAACCAAAACAGTGGTGTTCGCATTGATGCAACAAACAACAATGGGCAGAAGAACACATATTATGGTTGCTTAGAGGAGATATGGGAACTTGACTATGGACCTTCTTTTAAGATCCCTTTGTTTCGGTGCAAATGGGTCAATCTGAAAGGCGGGGTAGAGGTAGACAAGATGTACGGAATGACAACAGTGGATCTAAACAATCTTGCGTACAGAGACGAACCATTCGTGCTAGCCAATGATGTGGATCAGGTTTTCTATGTGAAAGACATGTCTAGCAGACCCAAAAAAAGAAACATCCTGGGAGTGGAGGAGCCGAGGCGTCACATAGTTCTTTCAGGAAAAAGAAACATCGTGGGAGTGGAGGACAAGACAGACATGTCAGATGATTATAATAATTTTGATGAAATTCCGCCTTTCGTAGTGAACATTGACCCAATCATCAAGTTGATTGAAGAAGATGCTCCATGGTTCCGACACAGAAGAACTGGCGGTGTTGTGTGATGGATATGTTGGTGCGATATGTAATAATTAATATATTAAACTTTTTATATGAAGAAGATGCTCCATTTTTACCTGCATATCAAATGGATTAGTCGGCGTTGATAGAACAAAACACACGATTTCACCTGCATACAGCCCCACGGTGGCTCTTGATGAGTGCCTGCATATCAAATGCACCGTGGGGCGTATGCAGGGAATCCGAGTAATTTGTATATATTCCTCAATAGATGAATTGAACTATTCTTTTGATAGAACAAAACACACGATTTCACCTGCATACAGCCCCACGGTGGCTCCTGAGTGCCTGCATATCAAATGCACCGTGGGGCGTATGCAGGGAATCCGAGTGATTTGTATACCACACCACCCGGCTAGGCACTAGAAGGAGGAAACACTGAGTGCTCGCCTCGTCCGAGAGGGGGCTATATATAGGGTCACGGGCTCAACCAGTGGTACTGATAGTGTTGATCCAACAACTCTCAAGTGCTCAAAAGAAGCACACCCCTGATCCAACGGCTAAAAAGTGTTTCAAAGAAACACACGATCCGTGTGCTTCTTTAGTCCCGGTTTGAAACTGAAAGCGTTAATCGAACAGCTCAGAAGCAATCAAAAGAAACACACACCTGATCAAACGGCTAACAAGTGCTGGAAAGAAACACACGATCTGTGTGCTTCTTTAGTCCCGGTTTGGAAGTTAAAGTGTTGATCGAACAGCTCAAAATTCCAAAGTTTGTAAAAGTTATACAAATTCACATTCAAAATAGTTTTAAACTTATTAAAATAATGGTTATAGAAAAGAGAAAATGTTTTTGTATTAGTTAGTCAAATTCAAACACTTTTCATATTGAAAGTTTTTTGAAATTCCAAAGTTTGCAAAAGTTATACAAATTCACATTCAAAATAGTTTTAAACTTATTAAAATAATGGTTATAGAAAAGAGAAAATGTTTTTGTATTAGTTAGTCAAATTCAAACACTTTTCATATTGAAAGTTTTTTCAAATTCCAAAGTTTGCAAAAGTTATACAAATTCACATTCAAAATAGTTTTAAACTTATTAAAATAATGGTTATAGAAAATAGAAAATGTTTTTGTATTAGTTAGTCAATTTCAAACACTTTTCAGATATAAAGTTTTTTCAAATTCCAAAGTTATTTAAAACAGAAAACAGAAAACAGAAAAAGAAAAGAAAAAGGAAAAGAAAAAGAAAAACCCCATCTATCCCGGGTGGTGGCTCAGCCCGGGACAGATGGGGTGCTATCTATCCCGGGCTGAGCCACCACCCGGGACAGATGGGGTGCTATCTGTCCCGGGTGCAACCACGGCCCGGGACAGTTGAGTGCTATCTGTCCCGGGCTGAGCCACCACCCGGGACAGTTGAGTGTTGCTATATAAGCAACACTTAGCCACGGGTGGTGGCTCAACCCGGAGCAAAATCAGTACGACGCCGTCAGGCTGCCAAAATTCCCCTCGAGTTAGCGCCGCCGCCTCCTTCCTCGCCGTCCCCGCGCCTCCGGCCATCCCTCCCCGCGCCTCCGGCCATCCTGACGCCGCTGCGCACTGGTGCGCCCTCGCCGTCCCAGCGCCTCCGTCCTTCCACGGGTGAGTCCGGAGACCCGAGCTGCCGCCCTCGCCGTCCCGCCATTCTTCCTCGCCCTTACCGGAGCTCCGCCGAGCCATTACCGAGGGTGAGTCCTCCTCCCTCTCTCACGACGCCACCGTGCCGCAATCCGCCGCCACCGCGTGCGTCACCTCCTCTACTGTGGATTCGGTTCACCATTGATGACGTCAGCATGACGTCATCATTTTCAGAAGCTATGTTAAATTATGGAAAATCATAATTAAATTACTTTAAATCTGAAAAATACAAACTTTTTATCAAAATGTTCATAAAAATAAAATACATGTTGTTGTGTCATTATTTTGTGTGTTTGAATAAGTTTGAATAAACAAAAAAATTGTTGGAATATCGTTGCAAATGCAAATGTGATATTATTTTGTTGAACTAGTGTAATGTGTTGAATTATTGTAATGTGTAATGTGCAAATGCAAAAAATTGTTGTAATGTGTAACGTGTAATGTGCAAAAATTGTTGTAATGTGTAATGTGCAAATGCAAAAAATTGTTGAAGTAGTGTAATGTGTTGAATTATTGTAATGTGTTGAAATATTGTAATGTGTTAAAATATTATTATTGCAATATGATACTTAGATCAATTTTGTTGATGCAGGTTCTCTGATTTGTCATCGTGTCGGAGCGCTGCCCCCTCGGATTTTGCGCCCTCTCGGAGCCCCAACTTTCTTCGACTACTCCGCCACTGTCAGACGAGCAAGAAAATGTAAATGGATTATTTAAGATGTATTATTGGTTTTTTAAATGGAATATTCGACTATTTTAGTAAATGTAAATGGACTAGTGAAATTATTCTCTTCGACTATTTTTAAATGGAATTATTGCAAATGTAAATGGACTAGTGAAATGTAAATGGATGATTGAAATATAAATTAACATATTATATATTAAATGCAAATGTAAATGGATTGAAATCCCTTGCAGAAACTATGGACACCGATAGAAACCTTCAACAAGAAGAGGACATGTTCGGCATCATCCGCGACAGTGATGGATTGGACCAACAAGAAGAGGAACACTTAGACGATTTCACCGGGCAATTTCTGAACGAGTCCGGTGATTGACTGGAGGGGCATTCAGACGGAGTAGACGTCACCGACAGTTCAGCTCACCGACAGTTCACCGACTCTACTGTTGGAAAGTCGGCCGCCGAGGTAGATATATGCCCTCAGGTTTTTGTCTTCGTTGAATAGATTTGTGTGTATACATATATTAACTATCACTTTTTCTTGTGTTTAGCCGTCAGCGGGCCATGAACCGGGACCAAGCGCCAAAGCAACTGTGAAACGAGGCGGGCCACGAACCGGGACAAAAAAGCTCCAAGGGAAACAGAAGTACCACATCGACGCAATCAATGAAAAAGGCAAACTGATTGCTCCCGCTAACCACGCAAGGAAATTTGTAGCTCAGTGCGGAGTCATCGTTCGGGACAGACTCTCCATCAGGGCTCAAGAATGGTATAAGCCAAAGGTGCCAAAACAGGGGGTTATTTATGTCTCGAATGAAGACAAACAACTCCTTTTGGACGAGCTCATGCAGAATTTCACTTTACCGGAAGAGGAGGATGTAGAGGAGCCGGTTATAGAGAATCGATGCAAGGCCTGGACTTATATTGAGATGGGTGAATTGTTCCGCAGCTGGAAGAAAAGGCTAAACAAGTTCATAAAAGAAGGTAAGACTCCAGAATTTGTCGGAGTCTATGAAAAGATAAAAGATGAGTGGCCCGAATTTAAGGCGAACAAGCAATCGGAAGCCGCTAAGATAATGTCAGTGAGAAATAAGAAAAATGCAGACAAAAAGATATATCACCATAACATGGAGTCAGGTGGCTACCTGACGGCCCTGCCTAACTTTCTGAAAATGGAGGAATTTTTTTTGTCTAAAGGTATAGAGATCGAGACATTTGACTGGCCAGACCGGCTTAAGGCTTGGTTCTATGGGCATGGTGGAAAGTTAGACCCTGAAACAGGTGACTGTCTTTTTACCAAGGAGCACGGACCTGACCCTATTGAAGCTCTCAGAGAGGTATGGAAGGAGGTCACGGAAGGCAGGTTCCACCCTAACAGAGAGAAGGACGAGCTATCGCGAGCCCTTAAGAATCTTGAACACAATGGACGAACAAGAGGAACCGTCGGCTCCGTACCGTGGATACTTGGGTTTCCCAAAGATGTTGGCACTTACAGAAGCCGATCAAGAAAGAAGAAAGAGCATGCCGACCGGGCCCAGTGGATGGAAAATAAATTACTACATCATGAGAAGGAGATAGCAGAGCTGAAGGCAGCGCAGACTCGACGGGTGCCCTGCGAAACTGAGACGCCCGAAGATCCTTCTCCTGATCCAAAATCAATGCAGAGAAGCAGCGTGGCTTCGACGGAGCTCGATCGCCACAATGATATGCCGGGTCCTCGTCACCCCGTGGATAATATAGTGCAGCGGGAACTTTGCAACCTACATGTGCCATGCTTGAACATAACCGTGAAGGTGGCGCACGTGAAGGAGATATGCCCTAGAGGCAATTAATAAAGTGTATTCTTTATCATATCTCGTTTGTTCATAATAGGTTTTTGTGTCATGCTACAACCGTATTAAGCGGAAACATTAATGCGGGTGTGATACGTAAACAACCAGGTCCCTAGTAGCCTCTACTAAGACTAGTTTCGTTGCGCGATTGATGATCGAGGTTTCCCGGTCATGGGGCATGGCGCCGGTCCGCAATGAGAGTCATATCGCTAGAGAACGATGTGATGGACATACCCATATTTGAAGAACATAGTCGTTACGCCTTTGACCGTGAGATCAACTCTTATTGTTATTCCTGGAAGATACTTTCATTGCACCAAACGTCGTATCTTATTTAGTATGACAATAACGGTGATACTTTTGGGTATCGGAAAGGAGTAGTTGAGACGAGGGGTCAAGAGCGGGATTTGTCAGTCCGCATAGCAGGATAGACACTCTCGGGCCCACTCGGTGAGATCATGTCTAATGAGTTTGCAAGCATGTGACTAGGTCACAGAGACGTGAGATCATGAACGAGTAGAAGATAGCGTCGTCGGTAACGAGGTCGGGATTAGGTATGGAGATATCTATGGAACGACGCTCGGACATGCTAAGTATCGCTATGGCAAAAGGTTTAAGACTTTACGTTCAGGTTTGATAATGAAAGTCATTCGTTATATCTCAGGGATTAATTCATGGGGTCCAGGCCTACGAGTTAGTCGTTGATCATTGAGGAGTCTTGATCATACCTGATATTATATCGAACCGCTAGGGTAACACACTTAAGGGGTTTCGACAAGACAACCGGAAAGGAAGGAGATCACCGGGAGCGTCCCGGGAGGGGTCCGATGGAGATCGGGCAGCGCCGAAAGAGTTTTCGGAGCTAGGAAAAATTATATATATTATGTTTGATATTAATTAGTGTAATTAATGTGCAAATATAATTTTATATATTTATTTTCGAATTTATTTAGGCTGATTTCCCTAAATGGGCCTTCTGGTCGAAAGAAGGCCCAAGAGGGGAAAATTCCCAAGGGGAATTCGGTGGGGGCTTGGGGGCCGACCCAAGTGGGCCAAATGGGCCCACTAGGGGGCCGGCGCACCTAGCCATGCCGCACCAGGCATGTGGGGGTTAGTCCCACATTGCCTGGTTAGCAAGTTGGCTCCCCCCCGAGAGCCTATATAAGAAGGGGCACCCCTGGCCTTTTAATTCACCAATTAATTCCCGATTTCTCTCTCGATCTCGTGGTTCCCAAGTTGGAACCGCGCCGAGCTGAGGAAGGGGGGATCTCCTCCACCATAGCCCGCTGCCGCGCTGCTGGTGTTCCGGTCCAAGTCTTCCGCTGCTCGTCCTGGACTGGAGCTTCGGAGGCCGTCGTCTCCACCGTACGTGTGCGACTCCCTGCGAGGTGATGCGCTAGCGGTACTCGGAGGCATGCTTCCTCTACACGACCTTGAGGTCGGCTTCGTCGGTCTTCATCGACAACGTTTGTGCGGGAACGTAATCCCCGCTTTCGGTCTACAAGGGTACGTATTCCGATCTCCGTTCGTACTACTATATCTGCATAGAATAGATCTTGGCATGCTTTTAGGATATCGTTGGTAGGAAAAATTTTGTTTTCTGCACACGATCCCCTTTAGTGGTATCAGAGCCGATCTATCGTAGATATAGCTGTACGCTGTTAGAACCCGTGCTCTGCACGGGGGCACCGTTCCTGTTATTTGCTACCCTCTAGCGTGCACTTGTGTATTCCAGCGGCATTGAGTTGATGAAGCGGCCCGGACCGACTTTACGCGTACGCTTACGCGAGACTGGTTCCACTACTGACATACGGCTTGTACCGTATATGTGGCTGGCGGGTGTCAGATTCTCTCTCTTTAGTTGGTCTTCGCATTTTCAATGGAGGGCCCGAAAGGGATGCTTAAACATGTAATTATTGGATCGTTGTTGTGGTCATAAGATTCGTAGGTATGAAGCGGTTCTATTTACGAAAGCCCCAAGCCACGTAAAACATGCAAAAGATAAAGTAGAAGCGTCTAACTTTATTTTGCAGGGGCTATGTGATATGGTCAAGGTAGGTTTATTAAATTGTTTTTAAACTGCGGGCGCCAAGAAGACCATGGCGCAATGGACTATATCACATTGCATTACATTTGATGTTTTGTGTGCATCTTATTTTGTGTGATTGTGCGTATAGTATACATTAGTTACACGGCGGTAGCTGAATAAGATGATCCTTTCAAAATACCACTAGTGTTCTCCCTCCAACGCGCACCACCAAGAAAGTTCTACGTTATGAGGCAGGCCGTGATGATCGGGTGTCAGACATCTCGTCGTTCGCATACAGTGGGTGTAAGCCATGTTGCACAAGCGTCAGCGTGGAGGTCTTTGGTGGCGAGCCTAGCATACTCAGAGGTATGGCCTCGGAACAGGAAGACCGAAAGGTCGAGCACGAGTCACAAAATTGGTGTGGCGGACGATTTTGTCTACTCTTGAAGTTGTGCCGCCGGCTTTGATGATGAGGGGTGGTGCAATGGATGGGGGTCGTGTAATCGCTTAAACGACCAGGTGGGATGTTCGTTTGAGTGGGAGTTATGTTAGTTATTTTCTAAAATACTATAACTCAAAATTATTATGAACAAAGTCTTATGTTGTTGCAAATTCCATTGTAGATGTCTCACTCCTCCTTTAACCTAAACTTGTTCATTGAGAAAGAGAAGCTTAAGACCGATGGGTCTCACTTCGTGTCCTGGTTCCGCGATCTGAAGTCCATCCTTGAAACCCACAAGGTGGCCTACATCCTTGATGCCCCCTTAGGTGATCTTCCAAACACCGCCCCGGAAATCGAAAGGATTGTCCATGGGGTAAAGGCTGAGATTTCTTCTTATGTCCAGAGTGGCATGCTCTTTGCCATGGAGGCTGACCTGCAAAACCGCTTCATGAACAAGGGTGCTTATGATATAATCACTGAACTCATGACTGTTTTTGCAAGACAAGTCAAGGCTGAGAGGTACGAGGCATCTATGCTTTTCTTCTTAGCCCAGATGGAAGAGCACGACAATATTAGTGAGCACTTGGCCAAGTTGTTTGGCTGCGCTCGACTACTGAGTGATCTGGGAAGTGTGATCCCAGAGGAGGTGGTTATTGATAGGGCGCTGATTTCTCTGCCCCCTAGCTATAAGAACGCCATCATGGACTACGGCATGAAAGGGACGTCAAAACCCCTATCGGAAATCCTGAAGATGCTCGAAGTGGCCGAATTAGAAATCAAGCTGAAGAAGATGGTGGTGACCATCGGATCACCTGAGCGCAACTGCCCCAAGTACCTGGAGGATAGGAAGTCTGGCAAGACGGTCGACAAAGAGCACGATATATTTGATATACATGTTATAGATGTGTACCTTACATCCGCCCGGAGCAACACGTGGGTATTTGATACTGGTTCTGTTTCTCATATATATAACTCTCAGGAGGAGTTACGGAATAGAAGGCGGCTGGCGAAGGATGAGGTGACGATGCGCGTCGGCAACGGATCGAGAGTCGACGTGGTGGCTGTCGGCACGCTCCCTCTACATCTACCATCGGGATTAGTTTTGGTTTTAAATAAGTGTTATTGTGTGCCATCCTTGAGTGTAAACATTATAAGTGGGTCTTGCCTGTTACAAGACGGTTATTCATTTAAATCAGTGTCAAGCAATTGTGCTATTTATATGAATGATATCTTTTATGTTGATGCTCCCGAGAATAACGGTTTATTCTTGTTGAATCTCGATCGTAGTACTCACATCCATAACATAGAAGCCAAACGGATTAAGTGTAGTGACGATACCGCTATGTTTTTGTGGCATTGCCGTCTTGGTCATATTGGTGTAAAGCGCATGAAGCAACTCCACTCCGATGGACTTTTGGACTCGTTGGATTTCGGATCCCTCGATACATGCGAAACATGCCTTATGGGCAAAATGACCAGGACACCGTTCAAAGGTTTCGTTGAACGGGCGTCGGATTTGTTGGGGATCATACATACAGATGTGTGTGGACCGATGAGCGTTTCGACACGCAATGGTTATCGTTACTTCGTCACCTTCCCTGATGACTTGAGTAGATACGGTTATATCTATTTGATGAAACACAAGTCTAAAACGTTTGAAAAGTTCAAAGAATTCCAGAGTGAAGTTGAGAATCAGCTTAATAGGAAAATCAAGCATCTCCGATCCGATCGCGGTGGAGAGTACTTGAGTTTTGAGTTTGGCACACATCTGAAGAGTTGTGGCATAGTACCCCAACTTACGCCAGCCGGAACGCGGCAGCGTAACGGCGTGTCCGAGCGACGTAATCGTACTCTACTGGATAGTGTCCGATCTATGATGTCTCTTACCGATCTGCCAGTGTCCTTCTGGGGTTATGCGTTAGAAATAGCCGCATTCATTTTAAATAGGGCTCCGTCCAAATCCGTTGAAACGACGCCGTATGAATTATGGTATGGCCAAAAGCCTAAGTTATCGTTTCTGAAGGTTTGGGGTTGTGAGGCGTACGTTAAGAAACTACAGCCCGACAAACTCGAACCGAATTCGGAGAAAGTCGTCTTTGTAGGATATCCGCGGGAAACCGTTGGGTACACCTTCTACAACCAAGCTGAGGGCAAAACTTTTGTCGCGAAGACCGGTACCTTTCTAGAGAAGGAGTTTCTCGCGAAAGGAGTAAGTGGGAGGAAGGTAGACCTCGATGAAATCGTTGATCCTGAACTCGAGATTCCGAGTGGCGCAACGCAAGCAATTCCGGAAACGTCCTCCGTGGAAGGAGTGGGAGAAACTATCGAGGAAGATGTTCTACCTCGTAGGTCTGGTAGATCTCGGATCGCACCAGAATGGTATGGCAACATGGTTTGCACCGTCATGCTAGTCGAGCAAGACGAACCTACGAACTACAAGGAGGCGATGGAGAGTCTAGAGTCCGAGAAATGGCTTGAAGCCATGAAATCCGAAATAGGATCCATGTATGATAACAAAGTGTGGACTTTGATGGATATTCTCGAAGGGCGCAAGGCCGTCGAGAATAAGTGGATCTTTAAGAAGAAGACTGATGTTGATGGTAATGTGACCGTCTATAAGGCTCGTCTTGTCGCAAAGGGTTTCCGACAAGTTCATGGAATTGACTACGATGAAACTTTTTCACCGGTAGCGATGCTTAAGTCTATTCGGATTTTGTTAGCGGTAGCTGCCTACTATGATTATGAAATCTGGCAGATGCACGTCAAAACGGCCTTCCTAAATGGAAACATTGAGGAAGAGTTGTACATCGTACAGCCGGAAGGTTTTGTCGATCCAGGAAATGCTAACAAGGTGTGCAAGCTTCAGCGATCCATCTATGGATTGAAGCAGGCATCTCGGAGCTGGAATCTTCGCTTTGATGAGGTAATCAAAGGTTTTGGTTTTATCCAGAATGTGGAAGAGACCTGTATTTAAAAGAAAATGAGTGGGAGCTCGGTTGTGTTCTTAGCACTGTATGTTGACGACATATTGCTAATAGGGAATGATGTGGAACTTCTGAATAACGTGAAGGAATATTTAAACAGTAAATTTTCCATGAAGGACTTAGGAGAAGCTGCGTATGTTTTAGGCATAAAAATCTATCGCGATAAATCAAGGCGCCTATTAGCACTAAGTCAGAGTACTTATCTTGATAAAATACTGAAGCGTTTTCCGTATGGAGAAGGCAAAGAAGGGTTCTCTGCCGGTTATCAAGAATAAGATATTGCGTAAGGCGCAGTGTCCGGTGACGGAACTGGGTAAGGCCGAAATGACGAAACATCCTTATGCTTCAGCCATAGGATCGATCATGTATGCAATGTTGAGTACTAGACCGAATGTGGCATTAGCTCTAAGTTTGACAAGCCGGTTCCAGAGTAATCCTGGAATGCCGCATTGGGTAGCTGTTAAGAGCATTCTTAAGTATCTCAATAAGACAAAGAAAATGTTCCTTGTGTATGGTGGCTGCGATGAAGAACTTGGCGTAACGGGTTACGTAGATGCAAGTTTTTGCTCAGACCCCGATGACTGTAAGTCACAGACAGGTTACGTGTTCAAGGTGAATGGAGGCGCCGTGTGCTGGAGAAGTGGGAAGCAACCCATAGTCGCACAATCTACAATGGAGTCGGAGTATATCGCTGCTTGCGAAGCCGCGAATGAAGCTGTGTGGCTGAGGAAGTTCGTCATCGAACTTGGAGTGTTCCCGAGCGTGCAAGACCCTGTGGTCCTCTTCTGCGACAATACGGGTGTCATTGCGAACGCCAAGGAGCCAAGGACTCACTCCACCGCCAAACACATTCTCCGACGCTTCCACGTGATACGTCAGTACGTACGAGAAGGCGATGTGAAGATTTGCAAAGTGCATACGGATCTGAATGTGGCAGATCCACTGACGAAGCCTCTTCCGCTTGATAAGCATGAACAGCACCAGTTAGCTATGGGTGTTAAGCTTTTACCAAGTTGTAATCTAGATTAAGTTGTACTCTAGTGCAAGTGGGAGACTGAAGGAGATATGCCCTAGAGGCAATTAATAAAGTGTACTTTTTATCATATCTCGTTTGTTCATAATAGGTTTTTGTGTCATGCTACAACCGTATTAAGCGGAAAACATTAATGCGGGTGTGATACGTAAACAACGAGGTCCCTAGTAGCCTCTACTAAGACTAGTTTTGTTGCGCGATTGATGATCGAGGTTTCCCGGTCATGGGGCATGGCGCCGGTCGGCAATGAGAGTCATATCGCTAGAGAACGATGTGATGGACATACCCAGATTTGGAGAACATAGTCGTTACGCCTTTGACCGTGAGATCAATTTTTTCAACAAAAATGTGAATTAGGAAGGATTGGTCGACGAAATCTGAATCGGAGATTATAATTTGGATCTGCTATTTTGGTATTAATCTATTAGGAATAGGTTTACATAGTTATGGTTTGTTATTCCTGGAAGATACTTTGATTGCACCAAACGCCGTATCTTATTAAATATGACAATAACGGTGATACTTTTGGGTATCGGAAAGGAGTAGTTGAGACGAGGGGTCAAGAGCGGGATTTGCCAGTCCGCATAGCAGGATAGATACTCTCGGGCCCACTCGGTGAGATCATGTCTAATGAGCTTGCAAGCATGTGACTAGGTCACGGAGACGTGAGATCATGAACGAGTAGAAGATAGCGTCGTCGGTAACGAGGTCGGGATTAGGTATGGAGATATCTATGGAACGACGCTCGGACATGCTAAGTATCGCTATGGCAAAAGGTTTAAGACTTTACGTTCAGGTTTGATAATGAAAGTCATTCGTTATATCTCAGGGATTAATTCATGGGGTCCAGGCCTACGAGTTAGTCGTTGATCATTGAGGAGTCTTGATCATACCTGATATTATATCGAACCGCTAGGGTAACACACTTAAGGGGTTTCGACAAGACAACCGGAAAGGAAGGAGATCACCGGGAGCGTCCCGGGAGGGGTCCGATGGAGATCGGGCAGCGCCGAAAGAGTTTTCGGAGCTACGAAAAATTATATATATTATGTTTGATATTAATTAGTGTAATTAATGTGCAAATATAATTTTATATATTTATTTTCGAATTTATTTAGGCTGATTTCCCTAAATGGGCCTTCTGGTCGAAAGAAGGCCCAAGAGGGGAAAATTCCCAAGGGGAATTCGGTGGGGGCTTGGGGGCCGACCCAAGTGGGCCAAAGGGGCCCACTAGGGGGCCGGCGCACCCAGCCATGCCGCACCAGGCATGTGGGGGTTAGTCTCACATTGCCTGGTTAGCAAGTTGGCTCCCCCCCGGGAGCCTATATAAGAAGGGGCACCCCTGGCCTTTTAATTCACCAATTAATTCCCGATTTCTCTCTCGATCTCGTGGTTCCCAAGTTGGAGCCGCGCCGAGCTGAGGAAGGGGGGATCTCCTCCACCATAGCCCGCTGCCGCGCTGCTGGTGTTCCGGTCCAAGTCTTCCGCTGCTCGTCCTGGACTGGAGCTTCGGAGACCGTCGTCTCCACCGTACGTGTGCGACTCCCTGCGAGGTGCTGCGCTAGCGGTACTCGGAGGCCTGCTTCCTCTACACGACCTTGAGGTCGGCTTCGTCGGTCTTCATCGACAACGTTTGTGCGGGAACGTAATCCCCGCTTTCGGTCTACAAGGGTACGTATTCCGATCTCCGTTCGTATTACTATATCTGCATAGAATAGATCTTCGCATGCTTTTAGGATATCGTTGGTAGGATTTTTTTTGTTTTTTGCACACGATCCCCTTCAGCATGGCTTTGCCCTACCGCCTAGACCAAATGGAACTTACCATTGCCGTCCTATTCCAGATGGCTATGCTGTTGTCGGGGTTGATGAGGTTATCAAGACATATGAGGGAATTAGGCTGGACTTCCCTACGGGTGAAGACGAGGTTGAGTTGAGATTTGCCCTCAAGAGTACCTGCTTATGGAAAAAGGAATACATCATTTTCCCACACATGCAGCAAAATCGCCCTCCCAGTCCACATGCCAGTCCACATAACTACAACAACGACAACCAATGCGCTAGTCCAGACACCCCCTACAATGACAACCAAGGCGCTAGTCCATCTCCGCCGTCGCGTGAGCGTACTCCGCCGCGTGAGCGTACTCCGCCGCGTCAACGGACTCCATCGCCTCCGCAAAAGAAGCGGAAGTGCACCGCTGCATCGACTAGTACTCAGAAAAGCGAAACGGGGAAGTCTCGCTTTGTGAACTCTCGCGAAGATGTCGATACATGGGTCGAGGAGATGCAGGCTTCTCAGAGAAAGAAGGCAAAAAAGATGCCTTTGCCTGTTCCGGTTTATTCTTCGGATGCGATACGGTGGGCCATAGAATTTCTTACGCATCCGTCGCAATATGAACTAAATATGGACGATGACTACACACGCGTTCTGGTACGTACATCTAGGAGAGTGCGGGAAGAACAAAAATCTGCTGCCACCCAGAAGAGAGATGTTCCACAGCTCGGAATGCAGGCGGGACAATCGGCCCCTCCACTCATATTGGCGCCTTACAACCGGAACCCGGTCGATGATGTACTTTCGCAGCAAGGTAGAGATATGGGTATAACTCTGGCAGAGCTTAAGGCATTGCAATCTGGCGAGAGTGTGTGACGCCCAAAAATCGGTACTATGTAGATTTAAGCACTCCCGCCAAAATCCGCATAATAACGATTTTAGGTCGCCCACCAGACATAATGTGCACGCCGAAACATGCGCATTATGTGGGTGGAATTGTGATAACATTACAATAGTTCTGATACATCCACAAATACAACAAAGATATAAATACAACAACGACTCGAATGAGTCAAGATACAAATGATACAATACAAAGATTCAAATGACAGCGGAATCAAAATAGTATCCGACTACGGATAAGATGCAAATTGGACTAAGAGTCCTAAAGATAAGCAATGGCGCCATATCCCTGCCCAGCCAAGCCGGAGGGATTCCCAAGCTAACGTCGTCAGACTTCAAACCTGTTGACTGCACATAAAACACATCCCAAAAGAGGGTCAGGGCACTCCCTGGCAAGCAAAAACGACTTGCCTACTTTCTACACCATCTCCCAAAATATAGGGGAGGTGGACTTAGCGGCAGCAGCACTAGCAACCTAAAGAGACACGCTACAACTTCCGTCTAATCAGAGAGGGATAAGAGAGCGTATAAAATAAACATCTACCACTAACACCAAACATAACCCATTCTCGAATTAATCCCCTCAACCAAATATGAGGAAGCAATTCGGGAAACTCACACGTTAAACAATTTTTATTTATAATTTATTGTGAAAGTAATTCTATATTACTAATCAAATTAATTAACATTAATTAGGTGTAAGTTGTCTAGATCTTGTTAGCCAGCATCATCACCAAAGTCGTCCATAACCGTGGACACGGCTCATCGATAAGATTATACCCTGCAGGGGTGCACTACTGTACCCATACTCGCATGATCAACCCAAGCAAGCATCAGGGCTTCTCAACACGACTTATTCCTTCACTACAGCAAGTCCAAGTGCCACCCATATGAGTTGTTACCCGCGTCAGGAGTCCGGCCGAATCTCAATTGCGGACTCATTAGTTTGCGACTACGCCACCATGCGGCTCAAACCACAGTAGGAACTGTCCGCTTCGTGTCGTACCGCACCTATATGACCCCCCGTATCACATAACCTCTCATCATCATCATCATCATCATGCACATGGATATGAGCAAATGGAAAACCCGAACTACTTGCGGCACATGGACGAGCTGCGGATCCGTTCAAAGTCGAGGGGGGCTCCATTGGGCCACCCACAAGTGGTTAGTGCGCTCAAAATTGGATCCGAGGACAAAATCTCAGTTCCTAGGTCGACACTGAGCAGAACAAAACACCTCGCAAGGCCTTCCGCCTGGTGCCTTATCTTTTAATTATAATACCCCAATATAAGACAACTTTTTATTAAGGTAGAAAAATCTATCATGCTAAGCAGATGAAAACATAAGACCAACAGATGACTCGCACAAACAACTCTAAGCATGCGCTACGACTCGCAAGGCCAACAGATAAACAAACAACAGGTGATGGATGTGGGGATAAAGCTTTATAGGCTGCAGGATAAACATGTGATGGGATCGCAGTTTAAGAATCGATAACTAGGGTAGCAGAGATCAACGGCAGGAATGAAAGACAATGTATAGGTAAACAAGCAAACTTTGCTTGCCTGGAATCCCGCATGGAAGCAGATCTTGTCGGTGCTCACACATCTCAACGTCTTATCCGCGAAGAAGCAACAAACACTGGAAAGCGTAAAAGATGCATTTTACAACTACGGCGAAAGATCCAGCATGATCATATGAGCATGATGCATGGCATGGCGAGATGCAATTTGAGATGCACTTAACTCAAATTAAGCGGAACCGGGGTTCCGATAATTAATACTTAGGTGCAAGTTATTTATCTACTCCACAAATTAAATGTTCATTAACATGGCAAGACATGGCAAAGATGATCTAGTCAAATTAAATGGAATGGGGCAATACATATATTGATTTGCCCCACACATTCCATATTTATTAATTAGGTGATTTACTACACCCGCAAACCCAAGAGATGCAACACATGCAATTATGATGCGATATGCACAAGATAGATGACATTTAATAAAATAGGTTTAGGGTTAGGGTTTGGGTTCGCACGTTGGATCTGGAGAGATAGGGTTCGAAACCGACGTCCTCGGTGCGTAGAGGAAGTAGTTGCCGTCGGGGAAGTAGTCGTCGCGGGACCGGGGCGTCGTCGTTTGTCGGTGTCATGGAAGTGGTCGGGTAGTCGTACTCGGTCATCCCCGTTGACGGGCGCGGGCACGGAGGAGCACGGCAACGGACACCGGAAGGAGAAACGCACGGGCGGGCACCGCGACACGAACACGGGCGGTCACGGCGACGCGACACCGGAAGAGGCACTCGCACGTAGCAACACCACGAAGGGTGGACAACCCGGACAAAAGTGGCGACAAAGTTCTTGCGGGCATTTCACCGAATACTTGGCGTGCGACGGATGCGGGGACGTCACCGGAAGGGGGAAACGGCGAATGGAAGGCGGCCGGCGCGGGCTGCGAGCACGCGCACGGTGGCGGGAGCACACGCGGGCGCCGTGGAGCGTGCGGTGGAGCAGCGGCGCGAGGAGCGCGGCGGGGAGGCGGTGTGCGCGGGCGACGCGGCGCGGACGATGGCGGCATCCGAGCACGGAGCATGGGGAGGTCGCGGCGCAGCGCGGCCGGCGGCGTGGGGCGTGGCCGGAGGCGGAGGAAGCCGGGCGTGGGGGCGGCGCGGGAGGAGCAGGTCAAGGGCGCGCGCGCACGGGGCGGCTCCGGCGGCGGCGGACGCGGTAGGGGAGGCGGCGGCGGCGCAAGGCAGAGGCGCTGGTGAGCTGCGGGCCGGGGCCGGAGCAGGGCGCGGCGCGAGGCGGCCGGGCGTGGGGAGCGGCGACGCGGGCGGCGCGGCGGCGGGGAGCGGCGACGCGGGAGGCCGGGGAGGCGCAGGGCGAGGCCGGCGTCGGGCTGGTGCGGCTGGGGGCGGCGCGGCGTCGGGGAGAGGCGGAGGTGGCGGCCCGGGGCACGGCGGCGGCGCTGGAGGAGCAGGGGCGCGCTGGCCGGAGGCGCGGCGGCGGCTCGGGGCGCGGCCGGCAGCGGGGCGACGTGGGGGAGGCGCGGCGCGCGGAGCAGGCCGGAGGGCAGCGGCGGGGGGCCGGCGGCGGCCGGAGGGCGCGGGGAAGGGCGGGGCGCGCGGGCCGGCGGGGAGCATGGGGCTCGGGAGCTCGGGCAGGTCTGCCGTGAGGGATGGGAAGGAAGAAGAAGAGAAAGAAAAAAAAGAAAAGGAGAAAAGAAAAAGGAAAAAAGGAAAGAAAGGAGGGGGAAACTAGAAAAAAGAAAAAGGAGGAAGTGGAGGGGGGCGGCTGCAAAGTTTCCAGGGGGTGGGAAAGAATTTTCTGTGGGGAAAACCTAGGGTTGGAGTTAGATGGGCTTGGACTTTATTTCTCTCCCCTTTATTCTTTTTGGTTTTATATTTTTAAAACAAAAACGAAAAGGAATTTGAATACAAAACCTTTACAAAATATTTTTAGTTTTGAATAGACAATTTAATAAACTAGTTTTTAACATTTTTAAAAGATTTGAAAATAACACATTTTTAATTAATTTGAAATGCATTTGAATTTAATTATGGAAAATTAATTTAAATGCAACAAATTAAATTAATGCGATGCGATGCTATGTCGATGCAAAAAGAAAACTCACAAAAATAAAAAGGGGATAAAACCCGGGGCGTTACAGAGTGTCACCATACATGAGGTGGTGCGGACATATGTGAGAGGAGAAGATCTTGTCGACCCTGCAATGGTGCGCTCTACCAGCTAGGTTGCACCAACTAAATGCATGGTACATGCGTACTACGAAAAGTTCAAGAAGGAGACTGGCTCTATGCGAAAATTCCACCGGATTTTTTTGGCCCAGGTGATGATGAAATTCAAATTGTGTATTGCGAATTATGGCAGTTATTCAATTTTGACGCGCTCGACAAATCTATCATCAGTGCCTTTTGCATGTAAGTAACTAAATTATGTATATGTCAGTAATTCTCTAGCTCAACTTATTTTTCATTGCTTGTAATTATCCTTATCACTATATTACTTTTGTACTCTATTATGCAGGCTGAAAATTATACAATCTCGAAAGCTGGGACTCAATCACAAGATTGGATTCATTGACCCTAATCGAGTTCATCATCATGGTTTATTACATTACCCAGAGAATACGGAGGAGCTTTTGCTTACTTATTTGATGGCGCAACATTACAAAAGCACCATAATTTTCCCGTTCAACTTCGAGTGAGTTGTTTACTTTCTTATACATACTCGATGTTAAGCATATGTAATTGATGATTTAGTTATTAACAAATATAAACATATGGCAGATTTCACTGGGTATTATTTGAGATTGATGTTAAAAAGGCAATCGTTGATGTCTTCGACCCATTATCGAAACCTGAAGAAAAGTTCGACGACACGAAACAGATGCTCAAGAGGTAATTTCGTTCATTATCACAATCGACCTCGTCTTTTCTAATAATATATAGTAATTAGTTAACTTCTTTACTAATTTTCCATACCGTAAACTTCAGGGTTTGGGACAAGTTCACCGGTTTCCACAAGGAAGTCGGTATAGCTAAGAACCTCACTTTTAAATGGCGAGAGGTAAGACGTACTAGCTAGGTTCCACGTATGCATATTCTTTAATTTCAGTCTCACAATACCATTTTTTCAATATTTTTGATTATTTTTTATTGATTTCTTATCTTATTCTATCATAAAGTGCGCGAAGCAGCAACAAGGCACCAATTTGTGTAGATTTTATGGCTGCGAGTTCATCCGAATTCACTTCAATGAGGGTGCAGACTGGAATAGGGTACGTTAACAATTCATTCAAACTTGTTCACTTTTCAAATTGAATTATTTTCATAATGGTTGATATATTGGTGTTGATCTCTCCTTTTTAGTTTGAGACGATCCGGAACAGGCTTGATGCAAAAGGCCGCCTACTACCAATTGCGTAGGAAATTGCGGGCTTTCTGCTTGACTATGTCATAAAGCCAGGCGCATAATGCAGTATAATCCAGCCGCCAAAAAAGACCATCCCGAGGAAAAAATAGGGTCTAATGCTTCTCTGTCATGTAATGATCTCTGTTTGTAAATATCTAGACACGATCTTCCGGTTGTAAATATTTGTTTGGGAGAACTCGTGTACTAGTAGTATTCATGACTATATCCCGAGGAAAAAATCGTGTATTCATGATATATATTACATAGTAACGTATAATATGCAACTCGATCTTGTTTTAAATGAAACATAAATGAAAAAACAGAAACACAAAAGAATCAGTAACATAAATATCAAAAACAGAAACACAAATAGAAAACAGGAAACAAAATAAAAGAAACAAAAAAAACATATATACTGTCCCGGTTCGTATTACGAACCGGGACAAATGAGTGGCAGCCAGAGGTTGTCTTGTTTGGCCACGTGACCCCGCTATTGGTCCCGGGCCGTGGCGTGCCCGGGACAAATAGGGGAGGCTATTTGTCCCGAGCACGCTGTTCCGGGCGCGTGACCGAGACAAAAAGTCATCCCGGCCCGGGACCAGTGGCTTGTTTTGCTCTAGTGTCGGAGGTCCAATTTCTGTTCTGCAGGAGGAGCCAAACATAGAACTTGATCTTCTGCTCCACCTTGATCTTCCAGCAACGCGCAAGCACGGGCCGCGGGATTCTGGCAAGGAACTGAAAGTCCTACGCGGACCTCGCCGAGTAGGTACCGGCCGTCGTCAGGTTCCAGGTAATCGAATCTCTTTCCGTCAAGAGCTGCACCTCTTGTACCCGATGCCAGAGATCGACGAACTGGGTCAGTTGCTGGTCCGTGGAGATGTGGTGCAGACCTCCCATCCACTTGCCCCCCAAGAGCGCGTCCCGTACGCACAGCTTCTTACGCCAAGCCATAGGAAAAACATCTGACGCAATGTCGCACGGTGCCACCCCCAGGAGCCATCTATTGTTCCAGAACTTCGCCGTCTCCCCGTTGCCCAGGTGCACCGTGGTGCACGAGGCGGACAAACTTCAACCGAGTTGTTAGACATATGCCATGATTTTCTACAGTTACCATGTCTCTTGTACTTAACGGGAGTAGATACGTACAGTACGAGAGATAGGAGAGGAGAGAGAGAGGGGGGGGGGGGAGATGTCGTATTTAACGAAGAAATTTTTGCGTTGGTTTTGGAATTAAACACAAAACCACCACACGTGGATTCCGCTCTGTTTTAGGAAGAATGCGATGGAGGGAAATAAATTTTGGCACCCGGGTGTAGGGGGAAGCAAAAGAAAATAAAATAAAAACGTCCAATGCATGCCAAAAAACATAGCGCCACAATTTCCCACCATTTTGCCACACGAATTCATGAGTGATTGGCGAAAGGGGACGAGAAGGCTTAATCTCGATGTAGTGAATACAACTTCTCAAACTCTCTCCGTTACATAATATATGACTTTTTATTTATTTAGTTAATTTAGCTTGCTAAATAAAAGAGTTACATTTCGAAACAGCGGAAGTACTTTATTATATACTTCACCCTCCTCCTCATGGTGGTGCCACGATTAACAGAACTCTACTGTATAATTATGCCGGGGAGACTAGGTAGGGTCGAAATGGAACAAGGATGCTGCATTTTGCTTTTGTTTTTTGAACTGGAAGGATGCTGCATGGTCAAATAGGCTAGTGATTCTTTTTTATTACCAGTCTAGTATTTTTTTTTCGGACGGCGTTTCGTCGGGCCGGTGCTAGCTTATTTGTGGTAGGCTTCCATAGATGGGCCGACAAAGCCTGGAAACCCCAGTCCATGGACCGTAGTTGTACTAGCGACTGACACGGCCTAGCTTGGATGAACTACAGAAATTCAGGACAAATTTGTATCGGGTCACTAATTAGTTGACCCACCAAGTCTAAAACACAAAAGTTTAGTTGACCCAACAGACTAATTTACGGCCTCAATAATGTAAAAGAAAAATACAGCCCCAAATTCTAGCCCGAATGGAATGGGCCAATCTATTTGGCGATTTTTAATTTTCTTTCTTTCTTTTTCTTCTCTCTTTATTTTTTTCCTTTCTTTTCTTTATGTTTTTTGTGTGATCATAATTTTGCTTAAATTAAGTTAAACTTTGTAAAACATTCTTACAAAAATAGTCATAGATTAACATGTTCACTAGTTCTATGCTAAGATGTTCATGCGCATTCACAAAATTTCCACACTTAAAAATATGTTTCCCATTTTCAAATGAGTTTTCCAAGTCAAAAATATCCACGTGATTTTATTTAAAAAAATCACTTTCAGTTCAAAAAATGTTCACTTTGAGGTCAATAAATATTCGCGGGCTTAAAACATATTTTCATAAGATTCAAAAAATGTTTACTAATTCAACAAAAAAAATGGTTACGTTATTTAGTTCAGAAAAAAATTGTGGTTCTCCATGGAGATGCTCTATGTTGGTTACACTATTTGGTTCCGAAAATTTGGCCCATGTTGCGCTAGGTAACTTTCTTATCACTTTCTATTTTTAAATGGCACTTTTATTACACCCAAATGCCTCTTATATTTGATATTTATAAAAAAAATGGCACTAGCATAAACTACTCGATGCAACACGGCCAATACATAGAAATATACGAGTCACCGTCACCATGAATTTCACAAAGTTTGAAGGAGAAGAAACAATAGTTCATCCTTTTGATGTGTTTCTTCCCCCTATATGGAGAGTGGAGATATCAAGATCCCGTGTTTTAGTAGTCATGTTGTTTAAATAACTAGAAACAAGCTTGTGCCTTGTGGCGGAAATATTTAATTATTTATGACACAAATAAAGATATATAAGATTATGGATATGAATTTGTTTATGAAATATACAACATATCACAATTGTCGAAAGGCTAAATTTTTTGACGTGATTTTTCTTTTGTATTTGATGGTAAAAAAAGTGACATGGAAAATTGGATGATGAAAAGTAAATGACATGGATATGTTGCATGTAAGAAAATATTGGCATTAATGAATGAGATGGCATGGACATTTGGTTGGCTAAGAGAACAGATGATGTGGACAGTCTACATGTTGAGATAGAAAATATTTATTGCACTTAGTGGGGTTTTACTTTATACGAGGTATAGGTAATATGAAAACCATATGTGTACGAGTTTCAAAATAGTCTGGAAAAATACGAACGTAGCCAAACATGTAAGAAATCAATTTCAATTAGTGTGCATTTGAGCTAGACCAAAATTATCTAAGTGTGGATCTGAGTATTTGTATTCACTCTCTAAATTTTGTCAGATTTGTTACTTTTGTGTAGCCTATTACACAAACTATTTGAAATTGACATACTTTATACATTTGTGGGACACACCACTGGATACATCCGATTTTTGTCTTTTATAATTTTCTGAAACTCGTAAATACGATTTTTGAATTTTTAAACTAGCACAAACACCCGTGCTCCGGGAGTTAAAATCACTTTCAGTTATAGTATATCCTTTCTTTTGACAAGTTGCGGCCAGCGTGTTCATGCACGAGAAGGAGAGCTAGATGTGCAGAGGACCGAAAGCTTGTTTCGACGGTGACCCTGAACGCAGAAAGTTCTGTTTCACGGCAAAAAAAGTTCTGTTTCACGGCAACGTCGTCCATCCAATCCACACCCGTGGCGTGGTGCAAGTTCATGATCTTGAAAGGATATCGATCATGTTCATGTCTCATCGTGCATGTTGCTTTCCTCTTTTTATCTGTTTATATCTACACGATATATGCTTGATAGTGCTAGCTAGCCAGGTCGGTGGAACACTCAGAAAAAGCAGTCCCGTATATTTTGATCCATCATCTCAAAGTGCATTTGGAACCCGAGCAATACATATCTTCTATTTTGTAAAGTAAAAAAAATCATGTTTCAAAGTTCCGAAAAATTCTGAAAAACATGCTAAGCGTAGACAATAGTGCATTCTAACAACATGAAAAATCTGAACCCAAAACAATCCATATTCTGCGGTACACACAAATAACAAAATCAGACCGATTTTGGAGAGTTCAATTTTTTGATTGTTCACTACTTTCAGATTCAGGATTTATCATTTTTAGAAGAAAGATTTTGTCATTTGTCCGCAGTCCAAATTACAACATATTTATATTTGAGATTTGTACACTGGTACAGGACAACATAATCTACATCCATGGTTTCTTTTAGGATTTTTAACTATAAATATGCTTTTCAATATTTACAAAATAAAGAGCTTAGTGTAGCTCGAGCTACATACCGCTGCCCTCGATCCGTCCTAGCTTACTAAGTTTCTTCTCCAAATTAAAACCCTACCGAACTCAGTAACTGGATATGCATATGTAATTATACATCGATTATCCACCCTGATCGAACAGAAAATTGCAAGCTTGCTTTCATTCGTCTAATCTAATTAATGCACCTAACGTAAGCACCACCCACTGATCGATGGATGATCAACCAAGAGAAGAAAAAATTGCAAGCTCAGCATGAGAGAAACTCGACCTACTTTGATAAAATCCTGATCGACCGGTTTCTATCAAGTCGAACTAATTAAAGACATGTATGTGTATCTACCTAGAAGAGCTTGCGGAGTAGTGTGATGGTGACGAGCAAGAGCATGGTGGCCGCATGCGTCGTCCTCCCGGGCGACCTCGTGGTGGCCGCCGCGCCGGACGTGTCGGGCTCGGAGAGGGAGCTGAGGCTGAAGAGCGGGTTGGAGCCGTAGAGCGCCTGCACGCCGCGGACGTCGTCCACGGTGAGCTCCACCTTCCTGGTCCGCGGCTTGAGGCTCGGGTACATGACGGCGCCCGGCGCCGACGAGTGCGCCAGGCCGAGCACGTGGCCGATCTCGTGCGTGGCCACGGACTCCAGGTCCACGGCGCCGTCGGCGCCGCCCATGAGGTCGGCGCGGCCGACGGTCCAGCGCTCGGCGGCGTCGAGGTGGAGCTGGCCGCTGGGCGGGGAGAAGGCGTGGCCGAGCACGCCGAGCGGGCCGTCGAAGGGCTCCCCGTCGCCGTGGTCGCCCGCGAAGAAGCCCACCCGGACGTCCGCCGTGTTGTAGTCGGCGGTCTCGCGGAACCGCACCGGGATGACGCGCGCCCAGCGCGCGAAGGCGCGCCGGAAGGCGGCGCGCACCGCCTTGGGCGGGGGCAGGGAGCCGGTGGCGGGGGTGGGAGGGGAGATTATGGCGTAGGTGAGGAGGAAGTGGCTGGGGGCGCGCGCCCAGCGCGGCTGGCCGTCGAAGAAGGCGAAGCGGGCGGAGGCGTGGAGGTCCGGGACGCCGCAGCGCGGGGTGGCGAGGAGGTCGAGCGTGACGTTGTCGAGGCGGCCCGTGACGGGGAGGCCCAGGGTGGACTGGTAGAGCTTCACGAGGTGGCCGCCGTCGTCGTCGGAGTCCGAGTGGTCGTCAGACACGTAGCCGAAGCGCGCCAGGTAGCGCTTGAGGCCGTCGGTGACGTTGGCGCCGCCGCTAGCGTCGAGCAGGTGGGCGATGGAGGAGTCGGCGCCGTGGAGCAGCTGGCGTCTGGTGCAGCAGCAGGTGCAGCATGATGGCAGCAGGAGCAGGTGCAAGAAGAGGAGGAAGAAGAGGGAGAGAGAGGAGGACATGGGCGCGCGCGCGCGCATGCCTAAAACTCACTTGACCGCATACAGCATATAGGCATATAAGAATGTTCAGGCGCTAATGCGTATGCACAATTAGAGTATTTCTCCTCCGTGCTTGTCTCTGTCTGAATCCGGAGAGAAGAAGAAAGATGTCTTTGGAACTTGGTGCGTGTCCTCCTCAGACAGAGCTTTCAGCTTTACACCCAGCAACGATCCTCGCCACCTGTGTTGCTAGCAATTTTCAGCTTCGTCGTCCGATGCCACCTGCTCCATCAATCGATTCAGAGACGCTGCAGACAAACATCGGCATCAGTATGGTGTGCCTGCACTCTGCTCGCTAGCATGTCGCACCATCTCTCTGAAGCCGACGGTGAGCCGATGGTCTCTTTGAAGTTTGAACCCATACGGTTCGCCCGCCTCCAACCCTCTTATCCTGATTTTGTGGGGACTGCTCTGTTGGTCGCGCCACGAATTAGTGCCTCAAACTTTATGTTGTTTAATTTCCTGGTTTGATGTTGATTCTAGAACTCGATACACATGATGTCCCACCAGCCTACCTATATATTCACCACACAGGGGGAAACAAACCTCTCTTCTTTCTGCAGCATGTTCCTTCCTACACTCCTGTTTCGTAATAAAGCCAACCAAGGCGAGGATATCAAATCGATGGAAATACACTACGTACATTCAAGTTGGGGCTCAAGGTGAAACGACGCTTCAGAAGTGGGAGCTTGAGTAGGGCAAGTTTGTTGGTAGCATCTATCCTTGAACATATCAGCCTGATCCAAATGGACAGACTCATGTTTTTTGTCACTCGTCGAGCGCATGAGGTTAAAATCGCCAAGAACCATCTGGAGAGAAAATGCGATGGGGGGGGGGGGGGGGGGGGGGGGGAGCAATGGAAATGAGGTCTATCAGGAATTCGGCCATGAGATCGTAATCCTTAATAACATGGATATATTGAGATACCTTTTGTTTCTTGGAGGTTTTTATCATTTAGCGGAAAAATCCACTTCCGATCATTGGAGCATATACTCCTATTGTTCAAAACCGTATTTTAAAGTGATAGTAAATTCCAAAAGAATATTCGGGTGTACATACGAATGGTTTATGTTCACACATCTAGTTTCACGGAAAATAACGTTTTTTGTTGCTTTTATTAAAAAGACAAAATAATTAGTTACAAAAAGTCGTTTTGTAACACCTCATTGTCTTTTTACACAGGCCGTTCAAAATGTCTTTTTCCGTGAAACTTGGTGCGAGAACATAAAATGTTGGGTTGTACACCCGAATATTTTTTTGATTATTTCTTACTCTGAAATTCTGTAATGGAGTATCTACTCCTATGAGCCAGGCAACTTTCTTGAGAAACAGAGCTGGCTAGCTACTGATGACTGGAACAATGCAGACACTATAGGTGCTTCCATTTCAAGTGAGACTCTCAGTCAGGCAATAAATAATGAACAGCTGCTGCTTTCCCATGTGAATACCAGCCATGCCGAGTGCTCTCATGTGTTCTTCAGACATGCTATATCCAGCCGATTCAGGCCATGTTCCGAAACAACCAACCAACTACACAGCTACCTGGTATGTATCTTTCCAGCTCCTAGCTGCTCTTTAGCTTCATCCTGTCTAAGAAGCTCTTGCCCTCTAGTTTGGCCGAGAAGAAAAGCTTCATGAAGTCCTCATGGTCCACTGTTTTATAGGCCTCGTCCTCGTGCGCCGCGATCTCTTTCAGAGGACCTATCACGGCATGGATGCTTGGAGAGTGGAACGCCGCGACCGATAGACGCTCTTCCTTTGGGTCCACGACGGCACGGTGCTCAATGCTCCTGTACCTTCCATTCGTGAAGATCTGTCCTCACCAAACCAAACTATTACAACACAAAACCAATTCATTTAATTCACCCGGGGCTGTAATATTGGTGAAATGTTAACTCTGAGAAAATCTAGCATATAGGACCAGCCCTATGATAGATGTTTACAAGTTGGCGTTGAACTGTGCATTATTTACCTCAAAGATGTCCCCGATGTTGACGATGAAGGCGCCCTCGAGAGGCTTCACAGGAAACCAACTACCGTTCCTCTTGATCTGCAGGCCTTGAACATGATTTACTTGGAGAACAAGGGTCAGAAGATCAGAATCAGAGTGTGGAGAGAAGCCGATCACTCTGTCTGCCTTAGCGCACGGGGGGTAGTAGTTCATCCTGACCGACTGTATTCCGGTGCCGCATTTGTCAGCGATCACGTCTTGGTCCAGTCCCAAGTTCTTCGCCATGGTAGCCAAAAGGGAGTCTGCTATCTCCTTCACGGCGGCAGAATACTTATCCAGTGTTGACCTGAATGAAATTCAGTCAGACACCAGGATGGGTAAGAACTCAGATGTTCCATTTAGTAGGGGCAATTTACGAATCACAATCATACCTGAAGTTAGCAGGTTGGTCAGGCCAGATACTCATGTTCCTTTCCTTGGGTGGCTGTGTGTTCAGGTAAAGAATATCAGCCCAGTCAAGCTTCTGATCCTCCGAGACGACAAACAACTGGCCGTAACCTTCCAGCTGCCCTCGCTCCTGAGCAAATTGTTTCTTCGTTTCTGCAGGTAACTCAAAGAATTTCTGAATGTTGACTTTCATCCCCTCCATCACATCGTCCGGAACGCTATGGTTAATCAGCTGCAAAACACCGACTACGAGTGGGTCAACTTCTAGCGACTGAGGGAACACAAGCATACCAGAACAGCTAGCAAGGCAGTAGTAAGCAGGGATGACAAATCACTACTGAAAGAGGTAATATGCCCGTTTTGTTCAAAACAAATCACAAAACTGAAAGAGGTAAAGAAAATGAACCTGGAAGAAGCCCCAGTCCTGGCAGACCCTGTGGAGGCGAGCACATTCCTCGCCATGGTCAAGGAGCAGCCTCCGGAAATCAATGATGGGGATCTGATCCTCACCGGCACCGGCGACCGCATCCGCCGACACCTCTGGCCGGATGTATCTTGGTGGCACATCGGCTCCGCCGGTGGCCGCCACCATGGCCTGCACACTCGGGACGGGGAGAGATTCCATCTCCTGCCCGGTCTTGGATGCCAGTAGTTTCATGGATAGTTCAGTCTTTGGCATATGTGGATGATAACGAGGCCTCCAATATTTTAGTATTCAGAAAAATAGTACTGCTGCAACCATATAATACAGCCAACCTTTGTTTTCTTGTAATCAACTTCCTCTCTAAGTTGACATCACACTGGATAGAAGAAATTGAATAGATCGAGGAATAAATACTGGATGTGCCATCAAACATAATTGGGGACACATCAAGGTTTGCGAATTACATGTGCGGAACGAAGTACTGAAACTACAACATATGTTTGACAAGTTCAGTTCTTGTGCTCTGCAAACACAGCTATAAACTAAACTCCGGATCACTATCAGTTAACGCCTTAAGGGAATATGGTTCGGTAGCCTCTGCAGGAGATGTGAGCCATTCAGTCCCTCCAACGGTTACCGCAGGAGAGGTTGCAGAATACGTAGAACATATTTAGCCCCTCCTCCGCTCGTGATGTAGCCTGCACATTGTAGAGATAGCAACAAGTTAAAGAGATGTCATCAGTCATTCATGTTTCACGGTGGATGTTGATCTACCATAAGAACAGGGAAATAACAGCAGTATCAGTATGGTAATGTCGTCTTTCACGGGTGAATGTTGATCTAGAATGCACCAGTATCAGTATGGCATGGCATGCTGCACCCTGAATCTATCTCTCAAGACTGACTGAGAATCTAGCGGCATCACTGAAGCAGTAGCAGCTTATATATTTCTACTGAAGTTGATGCTGATGGATAGTCTGTCTGTTTGGACGGATTTTGTGGGGATTATTTTGTTTTAATAGTTGGTGGCTCCACTACTAATTGCCCCTCCCCACCTTTATGTTCTTTTCATCACTTAGTTGATTCATAGACTCTAAATCTTGAAGTTCTCCTAATAACTACGCATGCCCTACCACCCTATAAGCTACAGTACCAGATCATACCAGATAGGTTTAGGAGACGGTCTCAGCTTCTTTCTGCAGCTTGCTCGCTAGCTCTTACTTTTGTTTCATATAAGCCACAAATGATACTAACTTTCTCCGCAAAAAATATGGAAACTAGTTGGAAAAGAAAAGGTAGCCAATTAACATGGCCCCAGACTGTCGTCTCACTCACAAATTACTACAAAAAAACGTGGTCAACAGGGAATGATGCCTCCCTTGACTTTACGTTGTTAGGTAAGCAGTGGCGGAGCTGCTTGAAGCTAGGTGCACATGCACCCGGTAGAGATTTTTTTGAAAACTGCAATTAGCCTACAAACTAGTGTGTGCACCCCTTTAGACACTGATTAGTGCACTCATGTGGCTTAATTTTGTCTACAGTTATAGGTTAGTCACTAATCAGGAGTGGTGCACACTGATTAGTTTTGCTATAGATCCGTCACTGTAGGTCGGTGAGATGCCCGGTTTATTGGAGTATGCCTCGGCACAGCCATTTAGGCGCAGTTGGGACTTGAACCCGGACCGACTAGGCGAGCACTCACAGCCTCTGCCACTGAGCTAGCACTAAGTTCTCCTCACAGATTACTACACATGTCAACTAGTATCTGAACATCTCATATATATTGATGAGGAGTGTCTAGAATGTTTTACATACAACAGATGCATCTGCAGTTGCTTCCATCCTATTCAACTCTCCAACTATGCATGTGTAGATGCATCAAGTGATTGTTTGGAGCACTTTGTATCGTGCAAATTTTATTGATCAGCAACTGCATTCCCATATCCATATGCATAGCGCCAGCAATGTCGTCTGCTCTACTTGACTATTTCTTCTCAGTTCTCAAGAAAGAATGTTTAGCTACTTCGAGAAATGTTCAGCTAGTTCAGGCAATGTTCAAAACAACCAACAACATAGCTTACCTTCTATATTTCAGCTGCTCTTTAGCTTCATCTGGTCTAAGAAGCTCTTGCCCTCTAGTTTTGAAGAGAAGAAAAGCTTCCTCAAGTTCTTGTGGTCCATCGTCTTATAGGCCTCGTCCTCGTGCGCTGTGATCTCTCTCAGAGGACCTATCAAGGCATGGATATTTGGAGAGTGGAACGCCGCGACCGATAGACGCTCTTCCTTTGGGTCAACGACGGCACGGTGCTCAATGCTCCTATACCTTCCATTCGTGAAGATCTGTCCTCATCAAACCAAACCAATAGAACACAAAACCAATTTATTTAGTGCACCAGGGGATGCATTATTGGTGAAATGCTAATTCGAGAAAATGTAGCATATAAGACCAGAGACTACGATATATATTTATAAGTTGGCGTTCAACTGTGCAGCATTTACCTCAAAGATGTCTCCGATATTGACGATGAAAGCGCCTTCGAGAGGCTTGACAGGAAACCAACTGCCGTTCCTCTTGATCTGCAGGCCCTGAACATGATTTACTTGGAGGACAAGAGTCAGAAGATCAGAATCAGAGTGTGGAGAGAAGCCGACGACTTTGTCCGCTAGAGCGCATGGGGGATAGTAGTTCATCCTGACCGACTGTATTCCACTGACGTATTTGTCAGCAATCACATCTTGTTCCAACCCCAGATTCTTCATCATGGTAGATAAAAGGGAATCCGCTATATCCTTCACGGCGGCAGAATACTTATCCAGTGTTGATCTGAATGAAATTCACAGTCAAATACCTAGATGTTTACAAACTTGATGTTCCATTTAGTAGGTTGGACATACCTGAAGTTAGTAGGTTGGTCAGGCCAGAGCCTCATGTTCCTGTCCTTAGGTGGATGTGTGTACAGGTAAAGCATGTCAGCCCAGTCAAGTTTTTGATCCTCCGAGAAGACAAACAACTGGCCATAACCTTCCAACTGCCCTCGCTCCTGAGCAAACTGTTTCTTCGTTTCTGCAGGTAACTGAAAGAATTTCTGAATGTTGGCCTTCATCTCCTCCACCACATCGTCTGGAACACTGTGGTTAATGAGCTGCAAAGCAAAATACCAATTACTTTGAATGACCAACTTCTAGCGATTGTGATTCGCAAAGTGTTTGCACAATTGTAAGTAAAAATGCAGCTGAAGTTTCTCAGCTTGGATTGAAACTTTAGTTGGTTGGGCTAAGGAGACACAAGCATATAAATACAGATAGCAGAGTTTGGAAATACTGAAAGAGGTAAAGACAACGAACCTGGAAGAAGCCCCATTCCTGGCAGACCCTATGGAGGCGAGCAGATTCCTCGCCGTGGTCAAGCATCAGCCTCCGGTAATCAATGATAGGGATCTGATCCTCACCGGCACCGGCGACAGCATCGGCCACCACCTCTGGCCGGAGATACCTTGGTGGCACGTCGGCTCCACCGGTGGCCGCCACCATGGCCTGCACACTCGGGACGGGGAGAAAATCCATCTCTTGCTTGCCGCTCTTGAGACGCTAGCAGTTCCTTGGATAGTTCAGTCTTTGGCATATATGCATGCTAACGAGACATCTAGTAGTTTAGTATTCAGAAAACCAGTACAACGGCAACCATAAAATACTGCCAACCTTGGCCTTCTTGGAATAGTTCAGTCTTTGACATATATGGATGCTAACAAGGCATCCAGTAGTTTAGTATTCAGAAAACCAGTACAACGGCAACCATATAATACTGCCTGGTAATCAACTTCCATTCTCCTTTCTACGATGACATCCCACTGGGTAGAAAGAAATTCATCTACCTCATGTCCTCAACGGCCTCACCATAATCCAGTTTGTAGAAGACATCGAACGCATCGAGGAATTAAGGCTGGATATACTGGGAGCAATCTATCAAATATGCAGACAAAGTACTCAAATATTTGTTTGACAAGCTCGGTTCTTGTGCTCTATGAAGACGGCTATCAGAAACTAAATTCCAGAGCACACTTGGTCAAGGCCCTTGAGGGCACATGGTGTGGTAGCCTCTACCATGTTCTCTCCACCGGTTGCCTCATGAGAGGTTGCAGCACACGTCGAACAGAGTCATCCCCTCCTCTCTTGCTGTAGCCTGCACATTGTAAATATAGAAAGAAGTAAGTTCCTTGGATACTTCAGTCTTCTGTAGACCTCATGTCATTTGGCATATGTGGATGTTAAATTTAGTGTTCAGGAAACTAGGGCATAATACTGCCAACCTGCTTTTGTTTGTTTGTTCTTTTCCATTAATGGATATAAGGAAATTGGTACAACTAGCACATGGCCTCAACAGCTCATAACCTAGTTTATATAAGACGTCAAGCACAGCGAAATTCAGTGGATAGTTTAGAAACGTTTCATCAAATGTGATTGGGGCACATAAAGATTTCCACACACAGGTGGTTCTGAGCAGTACTGAAACTACAAAGTATGTTCGACAAGTCCAGTTCTGGTGAAGTTGTCATCTAACAAAAGATGGCTATCAGAAACTGAGTTCCATAGCTCGGTTAGGGCCTTATGGGCGGGCCTGGGTCGGTAGCCTCTGCACGAGATGTGGATCGCTCATTCCCTCCAGCGGTTTCCGCAGGACATGTTGCAGCACACGTAGAACAGAGTCATCCCCTCCTCCCCTCTTGCTGTAGCCTGCACATTGTAGAGATAGAAAGATGTTAAGAACTGTCGTCCGAGATCTTCAATCGAATTGTATAAAAGGACACCGTGTAACACAAGACGTTCCAACAAGTTTCAGTGGTGGATGTTGATCTGCCATAAACACAGGGAAATAACTTATAGCCATGTTCGCTATGTAAGAACTATCAAGTTGCATTCGTTATAGAGAGTACATAGAGTGCTACATTGCCATGGTTAATCAGTTAGGGATGATGCATAAAAGTTATCCTCCATTGCATAAACATATGTATCATCTTAAGGCACAAACCAGAGAGATATGCAGTTTGGACTGCAGATAATAGGGGCCATACTAGGGAAACTGAACTATAGATGCAAGCCTCAGCATAAGGTCAAACTGACAAAAGAAATTGAATGTAACAGCAACATTAGCAAGGTTCGGATTATGGAACATGCACTGCCATGTCAGACATTTTAAGCCAAACAAGAGAAATACATGAGTTGGCTGCTTTCGTCACAAATCAGATAGATATACAGTTTGGAGAAAAGGTCAAGACGGCAAAATTAGGTACACAGAAGCAACATTAACAAGGACAGAATTTCACAGTATGCTATGTGAAGCCAAACAAACAAATAAAAATAGGCTGCTGGGATGAACCTGGAAGAAAACAGCCTCGCCGTGACCGCAGACAGCGCAGCGGACCTCATTGGTGCGGGGCAGAGTGGGGTCGGAAGCCACATCCTGCAGGACCTGCGTACGCTCGGCAGCGGCGTGCAGCACCTCGTTGCGATAGACGCAGTTGTTGTCGGCGATCTCCTGGATCAAGCAAAGCCAGCCAGAACCGGTGAGTTCTTTTCCCAAGTTTCCACACATTTTGGCTGGATAGATTTCTTGTGGAGCAACAACAACCAGCAACGAAGGTTGACAAGGCTGTGGCTAGTGGCTGCTACTACGCATTATCTTTCACATTCATCAGAAGATAAAGAAACAGAGTAACAGACAGTAAGTTATCATTGCTACATTTCACAGACAAGAAGTTATCATTATTTCAATATTATCAAAAAGAAAAGTTATCATTATTTTGCAGAAAAACAAATGTTCCACATTATTTATCATCTGTCTTCATTCTTAATCAACAAGCGCTGCCTTGTGGGACGAGCGAAACATGACAAGTGTGTGTGACTGAACCCCGGTTCGGGTTCCCTTACATCAAAGGCCATGAACAGGGGTCGCGCGGCCGGCATCCTGCCGGGAAACATGACAAGTCCGTGAACGAACTGAACCGCAATTCCGGTTCCCAGTACAATCTCAGAGGCCATGACGAATCGGGACCGAAAACCCTAGGATTTGGGGGCACTGGCAGAGGGGAAACCGCGAATGAAACCCAGAAATACGCGGCGCGGCGCGGCGCGGCGGCGTTGCATATGGTGATATGGGGACGGGACGGGGCGGGGGTTAGGGTTCGCGCGAAATTACCTGGTGCTCGCAGTTGCGGCAGGCGAAGAGGAGGACGCGCCTGTCCTTCTCCTCCTTGGGGTAGAGGATGTTGTTGCTGCCATTCATCGATTTTAGTTTTGGTCAGTTATAATCGATAGATTCCGGCCGCCATTAGCAGCCATTAGGGAGAAGAGGAGGAGGGAGCTGGAAGGAAGGGAGGAGGGGGGAGGGCGCACGCGCGTACCACTCGCGGCAGAACTTCATGGCGCTCATGGCGGCGGCGGTGGCGGCGGATTCGATTCCGGGGAGCCTTCCGTCGCCGCGGTGAGGTGGTGGTGTTGGCTGGCTGGGTTTGGGAATTTGGGGCTCGGGTTTATATACGGACGGGACGGAACGGGTGTCGGTCTCACTCATCAGGTCCTTTCTGTTTTGTTTTCTGCTTAATTTTTTTTCTTAACTTCTCCATCCATACGACCTCTGGTTTCATCAGCTGTATAATAGTAGTGAGGTTTTGTGCAGCTATTTGTACATGTGAATCTGTGCTTGACACTGAAATAATCGCAAATATCTGGCTGCACACGGGGATAGCTGCGCATAGCCATCCAACCGTCCATATACGATAGGGGATGAAGTTTCGCATAGACGGCGCATTGGCATAGCTTACGATCGTCCAACGGATCCACCGTCGCCATCGTAACGAGAGCATGCAGTCTGGCACACAAACATACACGTAAACTATCCCCCGGCAAGCCGATGACCATGTCATTTTCAGCCTGACTGTGAGAATCACGCGCTTCCCACGGGTGAGTGAATCACGCGGAAGGAATCGGTACATAATGTCATTCGTAATTAGCCGGCCATCCACGCAGATCGATCTAGTTGGATTGGCCATCTACGGTTGGGTGTAGAACCACAAAGATCCTTTTGTGCTGCATGGGGGATACCACTACGTTTTGATATATGATGCACCCGTTGAGTGAATCACGCGGCGGGGTGCGTGTCATTCACATGGCAAACAAAGGATGCATGTTTGATGTCCGACGTATATTACGTGCTATTTCAATGAACGAGCATCACAGAGCTTTTCTTTGTGCAGACGTTGGGATACATGGAGATTAGCGTCAACGTAACTCGCTGCCCCGTTTTCCTTCCTATGTGCTCCACATCAATCATAGTTTACTCTCCATATCCTACGACACACAACATATGCACAGCTACCTCCGTGGGCAGGAAATCCGCGTTGCTGAAAGTATATACATACATACAACTAGATAAAACACTAGGTGAATATTCTTTAGTTTGCCGAGTGTGCAAAACTGCAAATATCACACGGAGTATATTCTTTAGTTTGCCTCAACAGGAGTACCAGGTTATGAGGAACTAGTCTTTTGTCCTTATGGTACTGTACAGTAATCAGATGTGAGCACTGAATTCTATCCTATTCTTTCGGCAAGGCAGGCACTTTTATGCACATGCCTTCTCGCCTCTTAAATCAGCATCTCATAGCTGGTAGTATATGTGAATTGCTAAGTGAACCATGCATGGAGCAAGGAGTTGGTGAATGACAAGTTGAGGCCTGCAGTATATTCTATAGTAAGAGAGAGTAGGGGTGGTACAGTTGGAACTTCAGTTTTAGACCATCTTAATTCTAAAAGAGTGCTTCTGTTCTGCAGTTTAGTAACATGCTAAATAAATTTATTCTGAATGGCTGCTACTAACCAGTACAGGTGTGGTATGCTATCAAGTGACACATGCACACAAGAGTTCTGGAAATCCATAATTTCTCATCTGAGACCATTACCTGTAGAATGTGTTTGTGCTTCACTAACTGGATAGGTGCAAACAAACATTCTGGAAGTAAGGACTGCTGTAGCAGCTAGGATTCTTCAATACATTAACATCTCTTTGCATGATAATCGTTTGAAAATGCCGTAAAGGCCATTCTTGTTAACCCACAGTTTCTGTGAGTTTCGCTGTATAAGTACATGTCTTGCCGCTTGCGTATCTGAACTGGAGGTCTTCCTCATTGCATGTCAGTGCCTATGTTCAGGTTTTAAGAGAAAAGATAGAGCCTAGGAAGCCATCAGCTTAGCCTTTTATTGTTTGAAGCTAGTTGTGTTGTTTCAGTGTACCGGCTATACATATTTAAGATCGAAACTAAGTGCTGTCTAAGAAAGTTAGGTGAGGCAATTTTAGAGAGTTTTATAAGTCCGACATAGTGATTAGCAATAAAACATGTACGAGGACCTGATGGTCATGACATGTGCGAGGTGGCCGCAGCTCCTTGGATACTGCAGCCCTTCACCTTGTACCCCCTCCAGCTGTAAATATGGATAACCATGTCGATGGAACAAGTTTTCCTTTTCCGAAAACAGACAACAGGAGGTACATGGCTATATCAAATAAATAATGACAATGAGAAAGACAGCCGACATATGTCACAAGGCCATTAGCTACCTCTTTAAATTTAACATAGTTACATGCATACATAGGGAGAAAAATCATAATATACATACATAGGGAGAATAATCATAATAATAACGGCAACACAACAGGTGGATTTCAGTCATTGCCAACATAATATATTAAACATGAGACCAGCAAGCATATTCTAGGAAATGTTTGGGATGCCAACATTCCCTCCCTACCCTGAACCCTATATCTTAAAAGCACCACGATCTTGACGAGCCTCATCTCTCATCCATGTTGGTGGAATGCTTGCACGCAGTGTTCTCGGATCCAAACCCGTGAAACTTGGCCCTTTGCGAATCTCATCTTTCTTCTTCATGTAGTTCCATTTCTGCCTCAGGTCATTCGGGAGACGCCAGGGGTGGAAAACGTCCTTGCCGTTTTCTCGGATCTGAACCCAAGAGATATTCCCCTTGTCTTGTGGGGCGAACCTGGTCACCGCTTCCTGCATCGGACAAGTGGGGATTAGTTTGTGAGTAAATACATGTGACAAGCAAGGAAGACAGAGCAACGCACGTGTTTGCTAACTAGGGAAATTGCTAGCTCAGCTCAGCAAGAGAAAAAGATGGTTCTGAATCAGTGTTGAAAGTCTACGGCTTGGACTACCGTGTGAATGCTTACCCTCAAGGCCGCCTCTTCTTCTCCCGTCCAAAAGAGCGGTGCGCGCCTCACGGTCGATACGAAGGACCTTCTTCTCGGCGCAATGGGATTTCTAGCCGGTGTATTGCTGCAACAAAGACATGCTCAGTTTTTGGAATTGTAAAAAGGGAAACATACGCTGTTACATCAGACAGAAAAAAGGGTATTATTCACGCCAAATTATGAACAGAGCATCAGCATTTAGTAACACAGGTATTGTTAAATACGTTAATCGGTGCATCCCGTTCAATGTGTGCCCATTATTTTAGTATAGGCGGTGGTGGAACAGAAACACGCAGAGTAATACCCAAATGTGACCGCTAAAACTGCATAACAGTGCAGCATGCCTTTAGCTATGCCGTAGCAGTCAAACATCCTATGCAACGAAGTACTTAGTAGAATCTAACTTCCCTATACTTGGCTTCATTCAAACTAACCATGAGCATAAAAACTCCTACGAATTTAAGCTTATCCAAGTGTTCATGGTAGAGTTACCAGTTACTCTATATATTTAAAAGATTTTGACATTCAAACCATCTCAAAGCAAATTAGCATCATACTGAACTACAGATGCAAACCTCAACATGAGGTCTTTCCGACAAAATTTGACAACATAACACAAACATTAACAAGGTGTGGGTTTTGGAGTGTGCACTGCCATGTTACAACATTTCAGTCCAGACAAGGGAATAAATAAATAGGTTGGCACAAAGAAATGCAGCTGATGGCACAATCAGAAAGATATACAGTTGAGAGTAGACAGGCGAGACAACAGCAACATTAAGGCCAGACTTTTTGCAATATCCACTGCCAGAGTAAGCTTGATTATGTTAGATTTATTTTTAATGAGCACTAACCAGAGACATATATACAGAGAAAGATATCAGCTGGATGCGCAAACCAGAGAGAAATACAGTTTGGACTGCAGACAGTGGGGGAAATACGAGGAATATCAAACTAACAAGGTGCAGCAACATTAAGTATTAAGACAAATCTGAGTTTAGGAACAAGAATCTGTAAAACAAATCTGTGTTCATGCTTCATGTTTTACATGTACAGCTGTGAAACGCATAGAGTAATACTACCTCCGGCCCAGTTTAAGCGTCGCGAAATTTCTATTGTGCTAATACAAAACTACACACTGCTGCCGACAGTTATTTCGGATCAGAGGAGTACCAAAAATGGGCCTGCGCAAAATCTCTTAACAACAGCAGCCTGCCTTAACCTTGCCACACCATCAACATCTACACAACGAAGTAGATCGTACAAATCTGACTTCCCTATCCTAAATATAGCTTCAATCAAAGTTTCAAACTAAGCATGAGCATAAAAACTCCTGGGAATTCAAAACTATCAATGAATAAAGAGACGGACTTTCCCGCATGGCATAGATTTACCACTACCTCTAGAGATTTAAAGGTTTTTCACATTCAGACCATCTCGAAGTAAACTAGTATCCTGATATCAAGGTATTGATCTATAAAACCTTAAATAATACAATTGTGCAAGACAACAAAAATCATCCATGGTACAGCTTTATTTCACACAAGTCAGCATGGGGTTCAGTAGTTATTTGAATCTAAACTAACCACAGTTCAGGATTCTTAATTATTCCAGAGAATACAACTAGGTAAAAAATGCACAAATCCTAACATGACTTTACAAAAAACATGCTAATTCGGAATTATCCCTGAACAAAGACAATGATTTTGCCTCGTCTCACTATACAGCACATACTGAGCACAACTAGGGAAAGACATGTAACTTACCAACACTCAGGTGGATACGGATAGCATCTTTTCGTTGCTGGTGATTGGACGTACTGATTCTTGTGCTCCGATGCTTTTCTGCAACTATTTGATGTCACTTTCTCTTGAAATCTAACTTTTCTGTAACTGGGAGAATCGTTTACAACAGGACTGAATCCATTCTGAGATTTAGAATGTGGCGCTTCATGAGATGAACAGTTGTTTCCAACTTCATGGGCTTTTCCATCTCCATAATTGTGACCAGAGGTGGCTGTCTTTTCAGTAACTACCTCCTCAGGACCAACATCAGCTGTATCATTTCTTTTTTGATGACCAACATCTCCATCTTCACAATGGTTAGCTGTTTCAGACTGATGGATACCGTGTTGGTTGGCAAATTGATTCGACCCAAAGAAAGCATAGAGATTCTTCTTAGCTTCAGAATATTTTTTCTTAGATTTTTCATGTTCTTCGGCGGCTGCTTTATGGTAGCAAACAGGACAACAGAAATTGCCCGAGTCACTGAATCTGACCAACGAACCAAGACAGCTGAGGTGCGCAGCTAACGAGCAGCTGTAGCAATTCAGGAGCTGCCCATCCTTACCACATTTTACGCACCAGTCTGGTTCCTCTTGTTCCGTCCAACCCTGTATCGAACTAATGATATTGCCGGTTCCGGAGCAGATTTTTGAATGTTGGACAGCCACCACGCTGCAGCAGTGAGACTTTAGAAATGTCTGCCAACTGCGGGTTGTATTCTTTTTCAAGTTATTGCCATCATCAAATAGAATTTGATCAGCTTTGTTAGAGTAACTAGCTGCTTCACAACCAAGATCAAGTTTCACTGGCTCAATCGTGGCACTCCCACCATAATCCAGATTTCCACTAGCTTCCTCACCGCTATCATTTTTTAGTGAATCCGCATTGGTTTCATTGCTGTGTGGTTCTGAACTGATGGTCTTCACAACACAAGTATCTTCACTATCTTCTTCAGCAATGCAGCTACCTGCAGACTCATTTATTTAGCAATGGAACAAAAAACATAAACATGTGATATATCACAAAAAATTAGTAATGTACCAATCAGAGAACTGCTAGGTGGTGTGTCCAATCCAATCAGTGGTGCCTTTTGGCTCTCCCATCGGACGGCAAAAGCACTCCATACCTCCTCCCATGCATGTACCTGACCTTCCACTGTATATTATCACAAATATTAGAAATCAAAAATATTAGCACCAAGGGAGTTGATATCAACATGTAACTGCACATACCACGGTCTCCAAAAGCAAGAATCATCTTATCCTTTGTAGGTGGTTTACCATGCCTAAAAATAAAAGAAAATTAGATTGAGGGAAATTAAATGCTTATTAAGATTTAGGAGAAATAACTCACTTGAGATCTAAATGAACTACTACTTGCGCTGCCATCTGATAATATTGTTCAGTGGTAAATGCCTCATGAGCCACAGGGGTCCTTCTCTCTGAACTCTCTGGTTTCCTTAGAAAAAATTCTGAACTTCCAGATGTCCTCTCGCTATCAGGAGCAGCTTCAGATCGTTTCACATCAGGAGTGTGTTCTTCCTCGGACGATTTCAATAGTGCCCCAACAGCAAAGAAAGGCTGTGTATTGCAATCATGAGTAGCTTCAGATTGTTTCAGACCAGGAGTGTGATCTTCCGGTTCTGCATTGCTATCTAGAGAAGCTTCTGCATTGCTATCCGAAGCAGTTTCAGATTGTTTCAGGTCAGTAGTGTTATCTTTTTCTGACGATTTCAATAGTGTCCCAACTGCAAAGAAAGGGTATGAGTTATTATCTCCAATCTCGTTACTTAGCTAATGTTCTATGATATTCTAATAGGTAAGTATCAAAGGAGGGATAAAATCTCGCTAGCTGGGTGACGTTGAAGCTGATAGTGTATTGTACAGTGTGTTTTCGTTATCTATGTTCGCTCGAGCTTGATACATGAATGCATTAAAATCCATGCAATGTTCTTTTGTAAGTACTCTAACATCAAATTAAATATCTTTCTCTACCTGCTGGATTTCCTATCATTCAAATTCTTGTTGAAACAGTTGTGTGCATGCAGAGGACAAAGATCGCAAAGCAAACAGAGAAGAGGATAGTCACTTCGGGGCAAATTATGAAACATTAGATGCTGGCCATAACTATGGTCGTTGCAGCATGGTGGTGGAGCCTATAAGGATTATGAATGACACCGATTCATCACTAATAGCTTTCTTTCAGATTGGCAAGCTGATCAATATCTATTCAGAACATCAAGATACAAAAATAGATTTTTCGTCCTAGTTATTATTTATGTGCACAAGATATATATTTTGCATATGTGAGAACAGTCTAGTCGCCATAGGTAACTCATAAGCAACATCGTTGCAGCCACAAATATTGGTAGGCTTATTTATTAGACTTACGAAAGAAAACATTTTGTACCCGTAGACCGTAGTAAAGAATTTTGTTACAAACATGACAAGAGCAACAAAAAAAGACTGACTCGCAATCCCAGAGTATAAAATCTTTACAAGAAAAATGAGTAGTCCGGACTCTAGCTGTGACTTGAGCAGGCGAGAAACAGCGATTCCTGGTCGACGGCCCCGAAGCAAACAGGAAATGCGGAAGGCGAGAAGGAAGAAGACGCGGAGCGGCGGCTGCTAGGTACCTTCCGTGGCTGGACGAAGGGTAGTAGTCGGAGCGGGAGCCGGGTCGCGGAGCGGCGCCGGAAACCCTAGATCCGGCGAAGGGGCGCCGCCGGTGATCCGAGGCGGCGGCACGGTGGCGGCGGGCATGGATTCCAACGAGCTTCTTCAGAGGAATCGGGAGCGGCGGAAGAGAGTGGGAAGGGGAGTGGGTTTGAAATTGAATTGAATGGAAGTCCAACGAGACGAGCGGCCGGAGAAGGACGACCGTTTCCCTTCTGGAACTGGAAGAGACGACGATGGCAACGAACGAGGCTGGGAGAGAAGATAAGGCCTGTGTTACGGATGGGCCTGGCCTGCGTCACCGCACGTGCTGGGCTGGAATGCTTGCCATCGGGTCTGCTAGCCAGGGAAAAAAACTAAACCCCAATGATAATTTTTTAAAAAAAAAAATCATTAAAGCAAGCTGCCTTATTAAAATCCTTCCAGTCCCCGTAGGTACCCTGATAATTAAAATAGTACGTACGAAACTTGCTAACCGACAGTTACACATTGTTCTTACAATCTAAGACGACCAAATCTCGAGCGTAGTCAGGAACTAAATCCCGAGCAGCTCCGCGGCGAAGACCGCATGGCAAGCACGATCTTGTGCGCCAGCCAACCAATTTCTAATATATATTTTTTATCGGCAAAACAGCGAGGGAAAACCTCCACTGCAATTTTCGAATTTCTATTGAAACTCAGCACCACTGTACAAAGATATTTACACAATATCTTAAATTTGAAATATCCTAATTTCTTTCAAACAGATATTTTTAAATAAACAAATTACAGTGATTGTGCAAGTCCTCATAAATTTCGAGGGAGCCCCGGCCGATTCATGACGAATGCTTACTCCTTGGATTCAAATTTGCTGTTCCCGCTTTGTAACAAATAGGTTTGGGATCATCATCATAAGATAAGGAAGGTGCTACTGAAAGAGACTCACTTAACCTTTTCATCATCGCCACCGGACCACACTTGTGAATGTGATAAGCAACCATTGCCGCACCTGCAGATTGGGCCTCTCTCTGCTCCTCTGCCAGGCTAACTATATATCACAGTGCTTTATCGCTCTAACAGCTCACAGACTCGCTCACATAACACCGGCTGCAACGCTCTCTAGTCTTCTAGCATGTATCGCTGCCCAAACTGAGGTTTACTCATCAGCTGCTCCGTTGGCCAGCAATGATCAAGGAAAGACTCCTTCAAATCAAAACTCAAAAGAGAGGCACCTTTGCTTGCAGAAGGAGGAGGCTGGCAGACCACATCATGGCCACCATCATCGTCGATCAGAGCACGTATGCATACCCGTTAAGCCTCAAGGGAGCAAGCACCTGCAAGGCTGCAATTCTTTACAGTGCTCTGTCCTCCTGCTCGTTGCTAATAGACTTACAAAGTACTACGTATTGAAGCATATGTCCATCCAAGTTAAACTCCACCAGCAAGTACAAGTCTTTTTTTTTTTTGAAAACGAGGGGCAAAAGCTTTGCCCCGTATATTAAATAAGAGGAGAAATGCAAGAAAGCAAGTTTTGAGACTAAAATACAACACGGTTACTCTCGCGGCATCAAGTTGCCCAAACATTTGGCACCCGCGAGAATCCACAAGCGGGACTCATTTTTTACTTTGTCTAAAAGAATGAACGGCGGCGTGCACTTGTTGTGAAACACCCTAGCATTGCGCTTGTGTTGCTGTTGGATTGCTGGTAATGGCAAACCAAAAGCACAGCCTCGATCGATCCAGTGGCAATATGAGATATGCTTGTTTGAGTAATAGCAAGGAGATTCCCCAAAATCATGCTAAGCCTAGTCTGACAATGAAGTGGACGACTCCATGTCCCACGTTTCTTTGAACACGAGCATTTCTCCTATGGCACAATATTCTTCACATAGGCTCCTGGCTAGCGTCTCCTGCTATGCTTGCCAACTCAACTGAAATAAGAACCGTCATACTGAAAGTATATGAAGAAAAGTGCTAGATTTTTGTGCCATTCAAAAGTGGTTCATCTTTTGAAATCATACAACTGGAGCTCCGTGCAGCAGTACAGATACAGGGGAAGCAAAAGGCGTGCAGCCGCTGTATGCATGCATGCGCACGGGCGCTGCCTCGCTTCTCCGGCCACTGACGGACCACCTACCTCTTCATCATTCTCAAACATTGCTGCAAACGCCAACGTTTTGCTGCCAAGTACCATCCGATTACAGAAAAGGTAGGAGTACAGAGTATTACTGATGATAACCAACGATGTTGACCGGACAATCACGTCCAAACAGAAAAGCCTTCCGATCTCCGTCCCATTCCCATTCCATTCCATCATCTTGGGACGGGACCCATGCAGCATGGCTCCCCTAAGCAACGTTCCAAATGCCGGATTAAGAAATGAAAACAGTAGGGAGTAGGGAAGAGTATTGGAGGAGACGACAGGGAAGAAAAGAAGACCTGGGAATTGTCCCCCTCCTGTCCCCTCTTCACTTCACGCTCCTCGCCATACAATACGGCTAGCTTGGCTCCTCTCCAAGACCCCTGCCAGTGGCCACCCTTGTGCTCTGCCTCCCTCCTCCCCCGCCCTATCACTTGCTGCTCTGGTCTCCAGCAAGGGCACAATTCGGCTGGTTGGTTGGTTTGTTGCCCTTGACCGACCATGGAGGGAGCTTGTGAGAGACGGGTGGCCATGCCCGGCTCTTGTGTTCTTGCCGTTCACGATGGCATGGCGATACCTCCGCCGCAGACTCCCATGGAACCGATGGAGTACCTGTCGAGGTCGTGGAGCGTGTCCGCTGAGGAGATCTCCAAGGCTCTGCTGCTCAAAGGGACCAGCAAGAGGAGCTTCTTCGCCGTGGATCGTCGCCTGCCACAGATGGTCATGCCGGAGATGGAGACCTCTTGCGAGCTCGCCGTCACCACCACTTCCAGTCATCAGCTTCGGCACCAACATGTAAGCAATCGACAGTTTCTGCCTCTTACTTTTTCTGCTTGCTCTTAGTCATCTGCAACAGATTTGTGTCAGATAAGTTGGAAACAAGATGCACATTAACCATTTTTTATGAGTTTGAAATGGACCATGTTTACCTGGCTGGCTGGCTGCAGGTTACCCATCTGACCCCTTTTCCTCTAACTATTTGTAACTTGCAGCTAGATGCAACCAGGAACTCCATCAGCAGCCACCGCGACTCAAACTCAGTAAGCAGATGGTTCCAGCACAAGGAGACCGCAGGGCGAGTCAAGCACAGCAGAAAAGAGAAGGCGCGAGCCGACAAGGCCCAGGTGCACGCCATGGTATCAGTGGCCCAGGTGTCCGCCGCAGTCGCCGCCGTTACTGCAGCCGCCAGTTGCGACAGCCAGGACCCCAAGATAGCTGCAGCCATGGCGTCGGCCACCGAGCTGCTGGCGTCATACTGCGCCGAGACAGCGCAGCTTGCTGGGGCTGGTCATGAACGGGTGTCCTCTGCTGTCCGATCTGCGGTTGACATTGCAGGTCCGGGTGATCTCGTGACACTCACAGCGGCTGCGGCGACTGGTGAGAAATCAAAACTCCAGAAGCTGTTTATCATTGGTATAGATGGCTAAAATTGTATGCCCCTTGATATGTGCAAAGCTTTGAGAGGAGCAGCAACACTGAAGAAGAGGGTTCAGCGTGAGACGAGAAGCAACGCGAGTGTCCTTCCTTATGAGAAGGCCCCTTCCTGGACTCCTGATATATGGTGCAAGGAAGGGAAGCTGCTAAAACGCACAAGAAAAGGTGAGAACTACTGATCTATTGGGATTAATCAAATTATTCTAGTACATTATAATCTGAGCATGATCAAGAGACCTGAGATGCAAACTTCTGTTCCTTGATCAGGGGATTTACGCAAGAGACGGGTGTCAATCTATATTAACAAGAAGTCACAGGTAGGGCAATTTCCTCCAGACCTTAGTTTGTGATAAATAATAGGAATTTTGTAACTCTCGCTAATTCTGCTGAATAAATGTGCATTGTGTACACTCATGTATCAACTAACAGCAAGTCCAAATAATTACAGGTCATAATGAAGCTGAAGAGCAAACATATTGGAGGTGCGCTATCAAAAAACACTAAAAGTAGGTTCTTAATTTAGACAGTTTTTCTGATTTACACCTGAACAATTAATACATGACAGTTTCTCCTCAATCTGAGTACTGACCTGATGCTTGGAAAATACTTACAGGTGTGGTTTATGGAGTGTACAGTGAGCCCCTAGAGTGGACTGATTCAGGGAAAGGTTCACCAGAGACATGCTGTTTTGGCTTGAGCACAGCACAAGGCCTGATTGAGTTTAAATGTGAGAGCAGCGGAAGTAAACATAATTGGGTTCATGGTGTGCAAAATCTGCTCCAACAGATTGATGTAGCTGATCAGGTAGGGCACCGGCTAGAAACACTAAAACTCAACTGGTGCAGTTAGTACATGAAAGCAAATTTTGCAGGACAGTGGGTGTCTTAAGACATGTTCTTTGCATTATCAGTGTAAGCAATAAACATCAAACTATGTTCTTCTCTGGTAGTTCTATATTTGGAAGAATTATCGGAGAAATATTGCTTGATTATTCTCATAGCTTAACCCCAGAATGAGAGACACCTAACCACACACCTAATGGCTAATGTGGATATATTAATAAATGAATTATGGTTCTGGAAGAATAATACACATCATAAAAGAAAAAAAATCAAAATACAACAGTCTTCATCAGTTCATATGGTAGCACACGCAGCTCGCAGTATGACTTGATCGCTTCTGCCAGGCACTGTTTCTCAAGGTTCTCAGACTTCACAACAAAGCTCTGTAATGTGTCTCTGTGAGAAACTCGTTCAACCTGCATCAGATGCAAAGGACTCAATTTCAAACTCCCTACTGGAATAAGCGAGAAATTGGATTGCTTTAATATAGCTTTTCACCACAGCACGTGCATCTTTGCTAAGCAGACAATTTCTCAAAAGTTTTCGTGTGGTAAGTGGCCAAGTATGGCATTATTTTAAGTATAAGTCGATGCTGATAAATCCCGCGAGATAGGTTAGCCACAGTCGGTGAAAAAAAACAATTCTACAACAACTGATGGTTTTATTCATACCCAAACTATCAACATTATTGAGGACAATGGCAGTTTGTAAATGACAGATAAATGACTATGGCACCTGGGTTAACTACTACACGATAAAATATTATTACCATTTGCTCAATGATTGGCCCAGCATCAAGTTCTGGAGTGACGAAATGGCTAGTTGCACCAATCAGCTTCACCCCAGCATTGAAGGCCTGAAATAAGTTGCAAGATTTCTAATTAAAAAGAATATAAAATAAGATTAGGTTCACAGATTTAACAATTTCAATACCTGTCTAGAAGGACTCCCTCCTTTGAAGGAGGGAAGAAGTCCATGGTGAATGTTAATAATGTCTTTACCATATGCCTTAATAAAGCTTTCAGACATTACCTGCAACGAAAAATTGTCCAGTGTCACAGATATTTATGTGGTAGAATGTGTACTACAGGTTATGTCAGTTCATCGTAAAGACCTGTACACCTCATGCTGAGGAGCTATTCACATGTCCCCGTGGAGATGACAACTTTAGAAGAGGGAAGTTACAAAGTAAAAAAAATGACAAAAGATGTTTACCTGCATATATCTTGCCAACACAGCAAAATCTGTGCCCTCAATCAGTTCTAGTATCTCTTGCTCCCGTTTGCTCCCAGTAGTCGTAGGTAAGTAGTGATAGGGAATTTCGTGTCTCTGTAGGAAACGTCTTACATGATTATCCGTAGGTCGATCATGGTTGCTGTACCCCCAACAGAAAAGACAGCACATCAGTTTGAGCAGCAACATAATTTAAGAATCAAAAGAACAAAGCTCAGAGAAAAAATCCTTATATGATTCACCTTATCACACAGTTAATGTCCACTGGGAGCCTGCCTTCTTGCCATCTATGCAGCAAGTCAAACAAACAATGGTCCTAGAAGAAGAGGAGAACATACTTGTAAAAAAAAAATTACCTTACTTCACACGTGGCATTAAAGGTTAAAGCCATGAATTTCACAGACAAATCTTTGCCCAACAAAGTGCAAGGAGGAGGGTATGACATCGGCAAACCTGCTTTGAAGCGAGGACCGCAATCTTGTATTTGGGGTCAATATCAGGCACTCGTACGGTAGATTTCTGCGCGTCGAAGCAGTTTGACAGCTGGAGGAAGTCGGCACGAAGCTCGTCACGTGGCCAGAGCCTTGGATTGTAGGTGAACTCGCTGCACGTTCAGCTAGAACGATGAGCTGAAGATAACTGAAGATGAAACGACAAGTGTACTGCATTCCAGGGATAATCCGATTTGCAAACACGGTGGACTGACTCGCTCAGTGATGTAGATACAGAGTGGACATCTCAGTAACCCTACGATTTCCTACAGTATGGTCTTTTCATTTCAGCCTGAGACTGAGTTGTAACAATTTTGCAGAGTAGAATGAAACATATCGTAGTGGCCAGAGTGAGGTTCTACGGGTGCTTAGTGGGATCGATGGTATGAGAAGACAAGGTGAGGGTTTATTGGAATTCTGTGGTGTCGTTGGGAAGATGCTCATTTAATCGAACAGGTGGACGACGACTGACGGACTGACGAACAGAAGGAAGGAAATGGAGGGAGCGGGGAGGGGAGGGGACCTGCGGGAGTAGAAGACGGGCTTGTCGTCGGGGACGAAGACGTCGACGCTGTGGATGTTGCCGCCGCGGGAGGCGATGCACTCGGACAGCTTCGCCACGATGCCCACCGCGTCCTGGCCGCCGCACGGAGAAGAGAAGATCCTCGATGAGATTAATTCTTCAACATCGGCACGAGGAACAAAAAAAAATGAAATGGAAAAATGAGGGGAAAAGAGAGGGGCGGGCGTACGGGGCACTGGAAGAGGTGGATGCCGAGGAGGTTCCCGGCGGGCACGGCGGCGGAGAGCGGGCGGCGGGCGAGGGAGAGCATCGCGTGACGGAGGAGGCAGTTGGTGGCGCGAGCGCGGGCGCGGATGGCGCCATTTCCAGCCCATCGGTGCCGATATTCTAATCCGGCTCGATCTGCTGCTTGGTTGGTGTCGTGCGGGTGAGTGTTGGATCGCACCATTCTCACGCTTGCCTGGCTGCCTAAACAAAAAGATCATCGACCATATGATTCTCAAGAAAAAAAAACTTGGCACTATACTTTGTAAGTTGTAACTTCTTCCAATATTTTTGATAACAATAAAATATACAAGAATGTTCACATAATAATAGTATACAAATACACCATATAGCTCATTTTTTATACAATTACTCAAGGAGATGCGTTTTTTCACATTTAAGTTGGTTATGCATCTTAAAACTTTTTTTGTGCACCCCAGGTATATTTTCAGTTATATACATTTCCAACTAAATAACATAAAAAACAATAGTAAAAATTGAGTAACATTATTGTATGGTTAACCATGTTAACAAAAATAATATGCAACTTGTATATTTAAAGCACTAGATGATGAAACTATATAAATAAGTATAACGTTTAGTATAGTCGTATAAACTTTAACTCGATCCGGGTGATGTAGTTAAAAGGATGTTGCTTGACAACCCTTCACCTCTACCACAGGGGTGTTAGAACAATTTGAGGTGAACCTTAAGTGTTATGAATCTCATGGTGTGCATTTTTTGCACACAGTGGGATGTCTTCATGCATGTAACATTTTAACGTTATCAGCTACCCGTGAAATATGGTGTGTGTACATATTAAGAGGGCAACACAAGTGGAGAGAGCAAACCAAAGTACATCCAGCTTGAGAAAGAAAAACACACATGAACAACAATAATCTTCAATTAAAATAAAAGGTTGCATTGAAGACCTTTGAAGGCTTCATCTCTAGCTCCAGCTTTTACATCTTGTCGATCCTCAAAACCCTCGGGTGGAAGAAGTGGCGACCATAAATAAAAAATACATAATTAACTTATCAGACGAGGAAATTTGTCACATCGAGATCGATATTTGATAATCTAAGAGATCAAAACATCACAACCTCAAATTGAACGAGTTACGGGCTACGCGCCCTCTCAATGTTCTTCTAGTGACGATCTAGCTGGGTCTGTTGGGGATATACCCAACCTGGTCTCCATGACAAGGATAAATATGACTTTACTAAGATGGCCCTAAAACGATGCACAAGGCGAAGGCGCATCTGGCAAAGTAAGGTCCAAGACGAAGGCCCGCAAACCATCATGCCCGATAAAAAGATGGTAACTTAGTTAGACATGTTTAGGACTATATATTCTTGTCGGACATGGCTTTCCCTTGTAAGCCCTAGCACGACTGCCCACATAAGTCGGCCAAAGGGAGCCTTAGGGCTACGTTTTCATACACAACTGATCTTATTATAACCTTGTCGGTTATTACTTTATTATAACAACAAATAGGGTTCTGTCACTGTTGTGGAACCCGAATCTAGGTTAACCGTGTCTAATATCGTCCGAGACAACTCGCTCCTTCACCTCCCCGATCTACCATCGACGTATGACTCCCTACTTGGATGCCTCTTTGTCCCATGGTGATGGCCGATGAGCATGCTCATGCATAGGAAAACCATAAAATCTGTTCATTCCATTTCTGTAGGAATTCGTATGTATCAACATTTGGTTTTTCCTGTTGTTGTAGAAGACAACGCAGGAGACAAGTAGTGCAGCCAACGCAAAGCGCTGGTGATGGCGGCGATCCAACGGCCCAGATCTCATAGAGACCCCACCACCACGTCCCCAAGTGAAGGCGAGGAAGAAAAACCCAGCCCAGGAATAAACAGCAGCACACATCTTCTCTTCTTCTCCGAGATCCAAATCACCAAACTGATCTCTCCCCAGATCCACCCACCCGCCCTCCCTCCCCCTCTCGCTCCCGCCGGCGGGGTTTTAGCGGCGGAGCGCCGCGGCGTCGGCGTTCGAGATGCTGACCAAGTTCGAGACCAAGAGCAACCGCGTCAAGGGGCTCGCCTTCCACCCGCGCCGCCCATGGATCCTCGCCAGCCTCCACAGCGGGGTCGTCCAGATGTGGGACTACCGCATGGGCACCCTCCTCGACCGCTTCGACGAGCACGACGGGCCCGTCCGCGGCGTACACTTCCACAAGACGCAGCCGCTATTCGTATCCGGAGGTACGTTACCTAGTACCTACCGAGATCTCGCCCCTCTCCTCACCCCCCGGATCTGGCCTCATGCTTCCCACACTCGCTATGAGTCAGTCGCCACTGCTTCGATCGAATGGCATATGTTCCACTCCTCAGCTGTTTGAAGAATGGCGGGAGGCCGATCTCGGTGTCCGGGAGTCGCCATTCATGTGATCCCGCAGACACTCTACCGCTACTACTTGTAGTGACATCTCCGGTACTTGACGAGAATCGGAATAGATCTGCTTCGTTAGTTATCGATGTGATCTCAACCTTGCAGTGCTGCAACTTGTTTTTTTTTTTTTGAGATTAGTGCTGCAACTTGTTAGTAGGTTCTGAATGTCCATTTATTTACTAAAGCACCGAGGTATATATATATATCATGCGATTCTGAATCTGCTTGGTTACTGATGTGGTTTCTACTTAGCAGTGTCACGCCCTTTTGTTAGTAAGTTCTGAATTTCTGTTTATATGATCTGGGGCATTGTTCATGCGATCCTTCATCCTAACAAGTTCTGGGCACCTGTCATCAATCAAGTCACGTGTGAACTCAGAAACACCCTGCTTGTACTTGTAATAATGTTTCCACTATTTATTTAAGCGAAAAAAGAAGAAGGAAGAATAGATCTTATTGTTTATTGATGTGATATATATGTGCAAGGTAGTCGTGGATCCATTTTATACACTCTGTGCTATGTTTCTTAGTTCTAGTAACAAAAATCAACAAGTTCATGCTGACATCACAATCCTAAAATTGAGCTCTAGTTGCGCACGCGTCTAGTGGTAATGAATGAATTCTTTCTAAGGCTCTTCCTCTTTGGTGCATTGCAGGTGATGATTACAAGATTAAGGTGTGGAACTACAAGACACACCGCTGCCTCTTCACTCTCCACGGTCACCTTGACTACATCCGCACGGTCCAGTTCCACGACGAGCATCCGTGGATCGTCAGTGCTAGCGATGACCAGACGATCCGTGTCTGGAACTGGCAGTCGCGCACCTGCGTGGCGGTGTTGACAGGGCATAATCACTATGTCATGTGCGCTTCCTTCCATCCCAAGGAGGACCTGGTTGTTTCAGCATCTCTGGATCAGACTGTCCGAGTGTGGGATATTGGGGCTCTAAGGAAGAAATCTTCATCCCCAGCAGATGACATTATGCGTCTCACTCAGATGAACACTGATCTGTTTGGAGGCATTGATGCTGTTGTCAAGTATGTCCTGGAGGGTCATGACCGTGGAGTCAACTGGGCCTCGTTTCATCCCACACTGCCACTTATTGTTTCTGGGGCAGATGACCGGCAAGTGAAACTCTGGAGAATGAATGGTAAAACTATCGATTCATTCTCTACTTCATACTTTTCATGTTCTGCATGTTACTCAACAACCATACCAATCGTGCTGATAGTGATGATATGCAACAACCATTCTCGTGCCAAATCATAGTGATATATGCATCAAGCATTCACATGCCAAATCATACTGATGATACACAACAAGACCCACATGCCAAATCATTGTGATGATACACAATAATATTCATGTGCCAAATAATATGTTGCTCTTCATTATCATTTTTTTTTGTTAAAAGTATGTTTTGATTTGTGATGATACACAATAAGCATTCATGTGCGAAATACTATGTTGCTCTTCATTATCATTTTTTTGTTAAAAAGTATGTTTTGATTTGCTATTTCTTGAGAACGAATGGCAACAATATGAATCCATTGTCAACTTCCTACTTAGTTTCTCTGTAAGATAATCAACAACCAACAAGTATTCTCATGTGAAATATACTCTCGCTATTAATATTTCATTAGGTCTGTTAAAAAGTATGCTTATCTTGCTGCGTCTTGAGTATTAGAAAGTATGTTTTATCTTGCTGTTTCCTGAGTAACGTTTATGAGCAGATACGAAGGCATGGGAGGTTGACACTCTGAGAGGTCACATGAATAATGTGTCCTGTGTATTGTTCCACGCGAAGCAGGACATCATCGTATCCAACTCAGAAGACAAAAGCATCCGTGTTTGGGATGCCACAAAGAGAACTGGTATCCAGACATTTAGGCGGGAGCATGACCGCTTCTGGGTCCTCGCTGCTCACCCTGAAATGAATCTTCTTGCGGCTGGTCATGACAGTGGCATGATTGTGTTTAAGTTGGAGAGAGAACGTCCAGCTTTCTCCGTGAGTGGTGATACAGTGTTCTATGTGAAGGACCGTTTCCTCCGTTTCTTTGAATACTCAACACAGAAGGAGGTTCAGGTCGCTCCAATAAGAAGGCCTGGGTCAGTCAGCTTGAATCAGTCACCAAGGTCATTATCGTATAGCCCAACTGAGAATGCTATCTTGATCTGCTCTGATGTGGATGGAGGCTCGTATGAGCTTTACATTGTTCCCAAGGATTCTGCTGGCAGGGCTGATTATTTGCAGGATGCAAAGAAGGGAGCTGGTGGTTCTGCAGTTTTCATAGCTCGGAACCGGTTTGCAGTCCTGGAGAAGAGCAGCAACCAGGTTTTGGTGAAGAGTCTTAAGAATGAGATTGTGAAGAAAAGTCCTCTTCCTATTGCAACTGATGCTATTTACTATGCTGGAACTGGTAACATATTGTGCAAAGCTGAGGACAGGGTGGCTATCTTTGATCTGCAGCAGCGGCTTGTTCTTGGTGAACTCCAGGCATCTGCTGTTAAGTATGTTGTTTGGTCGAGTGATATGGAGTCAGTTGCACTGCTCAGCAAACATGCTGTAGTCATTGCAAACAAGAAGCTTGTCCATCGCTGTACACTTCATGAAACCATACGTGTAAAGAGTGGTGCCTGGGATGAAAATGGCGTGTTCATATATTCCACTTTGAACCATATCAAGTACTGCCTTCCTAATGGGGACAATGGCATCATCAAAACACTTGATGTTCCTATTTACATCACCAGGGTTGCTGGCAACATCATTTGCGCTCTGGATCGTGATGGAAAGAACAAGATGATAACAGTTGATGCTTCTGAATACATTTTCAAGCTGGCCCTTCTACGTAAACGCTACGATCATGTTATGAGTATGATCAAGAACTCGCAGCTGTGTGGACAGGCTGTCATTTCTTATTTACAGCAGAAAGGATTTCCAGAAGTTGCTCTCCACTTTGTGAAAGATGAAAAGACCAGGTTTAACCTGGCTCTTGAGAGCGGGAACATCCAGATTGCTGTTGCTTCCGCAAAGGAGCTTGATGACAAGGATCACTGGTACAAGCTGGGAATTGAGGCTCTGAGGCAGGGGAATGTTGGTATTGTTGAATATGCTTACCAGCGGACAAAGAATTTTGACAGGCTTGCCTTTCTTTATCTGATAACTGGTTACTTGGACAAGGTGGGCTTTATGTCTAAGATAGCTGGTCAGAATAACAATTTGATGGGACAGTTCCACAATGCGCTATATCTTGGGGATGTCAGGAAAAGAGTTGAGATCTTGGAGAATGCAGGACAGCTACCTCTTGCATATGTAACTGCTGCCACTCATGGACTTCCTGAAATCGCGGATAGGCTTGCTAGTGAATTGGGAGAGAATGTACCCGCTCTACCTGAAGGAAAAACTAGTTCACTTTTAATTCCTCCTGCACCTCTCACAGCTAGTATGGATTGGCCATTGTTGAGGGTGATGCGTGGTATTTTTGATGGTGGACTAGATGCTACTGGGAGGGCAGAGCAGGAGGAAGACTATGAAGATGCTGGTGCTGGTGGTGATTGGGGTGATGAAGACCTAGAAATTGTTGACGTAAGTAATGTGATAGAAAATGGAGATGTTGGCCACGCCGAGGAAGGTGAAACAAATGAAGAGGACGGAGAAGAGGAAGGTGGCTGGGACCTTGAAGATCTGGAGTTGCCACCTGAGGCAGAGACACCAAAAGCTACTGGTCCTGCCCGCTCCGCTTTGTTTGTGGCTCCGACACCAGGCATGCCTGTCAGCCAAATTTGGACTCAGAAGTCATCTCTTGCTGGGGAGCATGCTGCGGCAGGGAATTATGACACTGCAATGCGGTTGCTTAGCCGCCAGTTGGGGATCAGGAACTTTGCTCCTTTGAAAACCTTGTTTCTTGATGCACATATGGGCAGTCATAGCTTTCTGCGTGCATTTGCAAGTGCTCCAGTTATACCTGTTGCTGTTGAGAAAGGCTGGAGTGAATCTGCTAGTCCCAATGTGAGGGGGCCGCCTGCACTTGTGTTTAGCTTTGCACAAATGGATGACAAGCTTAAGGCTGCATATAAAGCCACAACCGAGGGCAAATTCCCAGAAGCACTGAGGCAGTTTCTTAACATCCTGTACACCATTCCACTCCTCGTTGTGGACTCACGGAGAGAAGTCGATGAAGTGAAGGAGCTTATTGAGATAGTGAGAGAGTATGTTCTTGGTCTTAGGATGGAAGTCAAAAGGAAGGAACTGAAAAATGACGCCACCCGGCAGCAGGAGTTGGCTGCATACTTCACCAACTGCAAGCTACAGAAGGTTCATATGCGCCTTGTCCTCACCAGCGCCATGGGTCTTTGCTTCAAGGGTGGAAACTATGCTACCGCTGCAAACTTTGCCCGCATGCTTCTGGAGAACAGCCCGAACGAGGCCCAGGCAAAGAAGGCTCGTCAGGTTCTGCAGGCCTGCGGTGACAGGAAAGATGCCCACCAGCTGAACTATGACTTCAGAAACCCATTTGTCGTGTGCGGAGCAACCTTTGTTCCGATATACCGTGGCCAGAAGGATGTTTCCTGTCCATACTGCACGTCCCGGTTCGTGCCCTCCATCGAGGGCCAGCTTTGCAGCATATGCGAGCTCTCGGTGGTCGGAGCGGATGCCTCGGGCCTCCTCTGCTCGCCTACACAGTCGAGATAAGTGGTGATGGCGGCTTCCTCACCTCGTGTTCATGTTTGTATCTCCAGTTCGAAGAAGACTGCTGTCTTGTTATATTCTACCAGAGATTTTATTACCAACTTGTGAGGAATAAGTATAGTATAATTGGGTTCTCTTGAGTCGTTTCTTCCTTTTTTGTCCTCAATTTTAGTGGCATACGGCTGCAGTAAAACGCTGTAGGATTTTTGGACAGATCCATTTAGGACAAAAATGATGTATTTAATCGAGATTTCATTATATGATGTACCATGTTTGTGTATGTCCAGGTCGTTCGTTGTTCATATTTTTTCTCCTCCTTTGCCTAGAGTTGCTTTGTGTGTTGCTTGCTGTTCATTGCTTCTCCTTTACCTAGAGGTGATTTGTGTGTTTGTTTGTTCTTCATTGTTTTTCATCTTCTCCATTCTTTTTTCCGCCGAGCTACAAATAAGTATATAGAACATACAACAACAAACTTGTTTTCCGTTTCGTGTCTACCCTGATGGAGAAATTTGACAAGTAGAAGCTCCGACTGATCTGTGTTCTCCAACATCATTTCAATCAAACTTGTTCAATAGGTATGGTACATCCACAGAGTACATTATATATCCGCTGTTCAGAGTACACCGGCAATTCCACATAACGATTACACAAGCCATTCCCTACAGACCAAAGAGCACTCACTAGAACTTTGCCCCAGGAGCACATCTGGATCACCAGGCTTAGTCCCAGTTCTTATCTTTTTTTTTTGAAGTTGTAGTCCCAGTTCTTTTATTGGCTTAAAAGATAAGCTGCCCCTCTCCTGCACAAACACTCTCACGTATGAAATAAACAAAGAACTGAAGGGCCTCATGTTCATTTAGCTTAATTACCGCCTACACTGTACAAAGAAGTTCCATAACACAGATGTGTTCAGAAGAGGCAACTCAACTGATACCTAGTAGCAGTAGAATTAGTACATAGCATACCAGTAGCAGTATACCAGATAAATCAAAATGCCAATGACCAACAGTCCAACACCTCCGGCACTAAGCGCACAACCATGTTAAAAGGAGGAAACTATATGTCTAAGAGATGACAGAAAAAATACCAGAAGAAAATCAATTGCTATCCAAGTCAGCGCAGGTCTCAAATGAACTAACTACCGTGATGGCAGGTGGGAGCGGGTGATTACAGAAATGGCCAGTCAGTACATTCTTGATTCTGTATAACTATGCTAACTTCTGATATTGTGCCCATGCAACAATGGCAATGCTATTGCGATCAGGATAAGATTTGACAACAAGCAAGTTGATTGTCTGGGGTAGCACCACCCAGATCACGTTGACATACAATCAATGCAGGTAAAAGCCCCCTCTAATCCATGATATGAATCAAAGTTGTCGAAGTCTAACAAGAAGAGCTCAATGAATTGCACAGTGCACACCAGCTTTGTTTTTCTTTGCTGCCATTTCAGATCACGTAACCCCTTCCCTACCATCTGAATACAGATCAGAGAATTCAGTACAACCACCTTGTCATAAGAAGAAGAAAATGAGGTTTATCCTTTCCTGAGATGACCGTCAACACAAGAGCACGATCTCAGCTTGGGAACACCTTCCTGTTTCCAGTCTTCTCTACAATATCTTGTCAAGCCCTTCTCTAGTCTTTGCCTGATGCCAAGAGCACCATCATCTGGATTGAGTGCTGGATATAGATCGTGTAATATGGCCAAGATCACTTCTCTAGCCTTGCGTGATGCAGGGTTGAGTGCTGGATATAGATCGTGCAAGATACAAAAAAGAAAACCACATTGTGCACCTCTCCTAAATCACCAGGCCCAACACATAGACACATATGCAATCCCAAAGGTTACTGCAATTACTTCAAAAGAGTCAGCTCAATTGATATGTATTATTCCCAACAGTCACATACTTTCCAACCTATGTGATTAAACAATGTACTAACCTCTCGTGCACATAAACCTTTCAAGTATGAAATAAAAACCAAAAACGGGCATCATGTTCTTATTCATTTAGCTAGTTACCACATGTCCAGGTACACTCGCAAAAGTGCTCATAACGAAGATAAGTTCAGATGAGTCTAAGTCGATGTTTCAGGCCAAAAATAGCCACATATTGATGCTATGAAATCACAACTTTCAGAATAGCAGTGACATTATAGCATACAGCCACTACTGTGCTAAAGGGAAAAGCTATATACAAAAAAAGAGGGAAATAGCAAAAGACTATGTTATTGCCATCCAAGTTAGTGGCGGTCTCAGTGACCAAACTACAAGTGAAAGGAGAGAGATTATAGAAAATAGTCAACTGATACATTCTTGATTCTATCTAACATTTGATGCATATAAGCTAAACCACATCTGCGATTTCGCCCACACAACAACCATGCTACTGTGACCAGGATCAGCGGAGAAACAAAGCAGGTTGACTGTGACCAAGGTAAGTTCCCTCATAATGCATGGTATGAATCAAATTACACAAGTATAAACAAAAAGAACACAATGGATTGCACAGTGCACGCAAGTTTTTTTTTCCTTTCATTTCATGGTCAGAAAATTGCTCAACTATTCCAAGGCAGACATACAGGGAGACAGATAGATGTAGATTCACAACTCAATCACTACTACACCAGAGACGGAGGTACAGATGGGATGCATCATCTTGCAGAAAATAGCTAGAACAGCATCAAACATGAGTGAGCGAGCAAGCTGTTAGAAGAGGCCCTTGTTCCTGCAGCAGAGAACGAAATCGGATCAAACACATTTCTTCTTTCAGAAGAAGTAAGTATGAGCAGGAGGAGGAGGATCGCAGAGGAAGAGGGATGGGGTAGGCAGAGGCAGAGCACACCTACGTCTGCTTGGAGAAGGAGGAGGAGGGTGCGGCGGAGGCGATGGAGGACGCGGATGAGGAGGAGGACGAGGACGGGGAGCGCTTGCTGCGGAAGATCATGTAGGCGAGCGGGAGCACGACGCCGGCCATCATGATCGCCGCGCCCAGCAGGTACCTCGCCGGCGACGGCGCCTCCAGCTCCATCGATCGCGCGCTCTCGCGGTGGGTGGGTGATCTGGACTTTGGATTTGGATCTGGAGACGACACGACCGTGGAGACGACGAGGCTGGCTACAACAAACCGGCTCGTGGTTTCCGCCTCCAGTCTGTTGGTGGCGTAAAACTGGAGCACGCCTTCGCACGAGGTAGGCGACTCATCTGTTTGAGTTTCTTTTGAGGGAACTCATCTGTATGAGTTTTTTTTAATTAACTCATCTGTATGAGTTTGTAGTGAAACAAACTCCTTTTTTGTCAATACCGGTTTAAAAATGCACCCTTAGTTGGCAGGAAAAACCATTCCAAACAAAATTCATAAGAACCATTCCTCGATTTCCCTCGAGTATCAAAGGGGGAGGGGGGGGGGGGGGGGGGGGGGGGGTTATTATTTGACCCGTTTTATTTGGGGACTTAATGACTTGATCTCGTTTAGTTTGACCTATCTTTTTTGCCATTGTTTTCTTTGGTATTTAATAATTACCCCCCTGACAAATAAGGCCCACATGCCATGAACAAACTACCCATCGAATTTGTGTGTGGGTACGATCGAGTTGTCTTATCTGTTCGTTCTTTTCTGGCACCGCTCCCTACAGGTCAGCCCCAAGAAGAGGAACCAGTCATCGGCGGGGGCGGAAGCCCTCGTGGCGACCGGATCTAGAGAAGGAAGGTTGGCGGGGATGTCACACATGGGAGGTTTGATTCTTCGGATGTATTTGTGGGAATCAATAAATTGTCAAGTTATGGAGTAAGTTGTGCAAAAAAAGTCGGTTACAATGCAAAGAGGGGAAAACCTGAAAGATCAAAGAAAAGAAGGGAAACATATAAATCCCTCCCCCTCCCCAACCCCAATGTTGAAACCTAGCATTGGAGCTTGTTGGACGACTGATTTTGTTTGAGTGTCACGGTTTCTTGTGCAGCAAAGTGCGTGTTTATGTGATATTTGGTGGAAAAAAAGAAATAAATTATTACTTAGCCAAAACATGAAATTTCTTTGAAATGTAGATTTTATACAATGTAAGAATAGAAAAGGCATCCTGTATTTTGAGACAAAATGCCTTGATAGATCCTAAAAGGACATAACTAAAATAAAACATGACCAAACAACTCCTTTAATACTAGCAAGATTTTTTTGGAATTCCAACGCAGATAATATGTACAACAAAGAAATAATTTAGAGGTTTCATTAGGTTATAATGAATTTAGAGATGTAAACTCTTGCTAAGGATGACCAAGTGTCGTTTCTTTTGACCTGTTTGTAAGAAGATTTTGTCACCACAAGTTCGGCCGTTTTATGTATTTTGAGTTAGCAAGTTCATAAGCCATCCACCTAGTGAGCTTCCCTAAGACAAAATTTAGAAGAAATGTTTACATGTTTCAGTATCTATGTTATTATCACATTCCTGTTGAGTTGCAATTACCCAACCCAAAGGCAGAGGAGATGCCATAGCGTGGAGTACGAAGCTACCTGCATCGTCTCCTCACCAATGGCTGCATCTAGATTCAGTTTGTTTAACCACAAATTCTTGAGGAACAAAGCACTCGCGCAGTTCAGTGCAAGTGCAAGCTTGGGCAATAACATGAGATAGCCACCTTCCAACCCACCAAGTTTTTATTGTCAAAACACTTATGCTATGTATCATGGGTGAAAGATTACACATTCTCCGGTCAAAAATTTCCTTTCTTCCACCCTGTTCCGTGACTCAGATCTAGGAGGAACTTTAGAAATTACCTTTCTTTCAGAGTAAATCAACACATGAGTACGTCACAATACAGCCTAGTATGAATTCAGCATCTATGGGAACTATAAATAGAACAGCAGGAGTGATGACAAATACATATAACTGTACAAAAGGAAAAACTCTCTGGTTTGAAAATAACTATAGTTTTCTTATTTGTATTTAACTTTTTTACCTGTAAAACATTTTTATTTATGTGGGGTCGTAATTATTACATATTCTATTATGTCTATCACAATCATCCATATGATGTTGCTATTAGATTTAGTATACAATGTTCGTGTAACGGTGTTACTATTCTGATATATGTTCACAATACAGTGGCGAATAATTGAAATTCTATTTTGCACCATATGTTATCTTTCCTCTATCTAAATGTTTTAAATGGTTTCTACCCTCAAAGGTAACTACCCCACGTCTCATATACAAAATTACGGAAGTACTTTGTCATAATTTATCGGTTTGAGTATGTTCGTATACTATATCTAAGATACCCAAAAACAACTTTAATGAAAAAATTGCAAATGGCCTAATATTTTACACTATATACTCGAAATATCGTCATATATGCATATAAAAGAGAAGTATGTAGAAGTTTTCTACATACTACTAAAAAAAGTATCTATAGTACTGAAATAGCATTATATACTCCATACTACATGATACATACCTCATGTTATGATAGATACTCCATACATTGTGTGAAACACACGTGGGGTAGTTACCTTTGAAAGAGCATTTTCCCTCATGTGTGGTTTTGGTAATTGAATGACAATCTCTATGGACTAATGTTTGCTTTTGAGATATCATTATAGATCATGCCCATGGAATTGTGGAGTTCATGTGTTGGACTCTTGAAGCTCATGTGTTGAGTGAAGCTTATTGCAAGTATGTCTTGAAGATTCAAGACATCATCTTAGTGAAGAAAAGATGAGTTGTGTAAGACCAAGAGAAGCTTATTGAAGAGATCCTATGCTTGGTGCTTGCAATGGATACATGAAGACGAAGCTTAGCGAGACTCTCCCATTGTGAGCATGGGGGAGTATTTGGAGAAGTCTTCATCAAGCAAGTGTTTGGACGCGCAATCAAGAAAGATGATCCACTTGAAGAGATCAAGATAGTCATCATCCAACTCAAGTGGAATGCTCAAGGCAAAGGTATGATCTTGTTAGGGCTATAGGATAGATAGACGTACTATCAAGAGGGGCTCTCAAGTTAGTAACTTGATCGCATTCTTGTGGAGAGCTCAAACCTTTGCATACTTGGCATATCATATTTCTTGGTTCTTATTTGGCTTTCATGTTGGTGAGGAATTAGAGCTTGGTTCATCTCCATGTCAAGCTCTAGTTCATCGAAATCGGTTTTACTTTGGTCAACTTGTTGCGTTTTCGGTGGCGGAAATATTGCCGGTTCTACCTTGAGGAAAGTCCCACACCTTGCCATGTGTGGAGATTTTACTCTACCTTGAGGAAAGTCCCACACCTTGAGGAAAGTCCCACGCCTTGGAGTTCATTTGCAAAAGTTATAGCAGTTTTCGTTTCGGTGTTTTGCTGATCCGGATTATTGGGGCCGGATATTCCGCCCTACCGGAATTTCCGGTTCCCCAGCTCATCCAAGAAAACGGCTAAGGAAAGGAGAAAAAGGGTTCTGACTCCAGTCGGAAATTGTGCTCGGAAATTTCCGTCTACCGGAATTTCCGAGTGCCCCCAGAAAAGTCCTCCAGAAATGGCTAAGGAAAAGTTTGGTTTTGCTTCTGACTCCAGCCGGAATTTCCGAGCTCTCTTAGACCGGATTTTCCGGGTGACCGGAATTTCCGAGTCTCTCTAGACCGGAATTTCCGGTTGACCGGAATTTTCGACTCTCACTTATACCGGAATTTCCGAGTGTCGAAACAGCCAACGGCTAAATTTCCTGGAGGGGTATAAATACCCCTCCCCTTCTTCTTCCCCAGAAAATCTAAGGCAGCACGACTTCCCCTCTCTCCTACTCCATTGTTGACCTTGGAAAGCTCACTTCCCTCTCAATCCCTCCATTGAATCTTCCATATTCTTTAGGGAAAGTTGAGAGGAGATCTAGATCTACAATCCTACCAATCCATCTCTCCTCTAAGTGAGGGGAACTTAGTTGATCTAGTTCTTGGAGCTCCTTTGTGGTTCTTCTTCTTTGTTCTTCCTCTCTTATCCCCCCATAAGCATTAGTTGCTTTTGGTGGGATTTGGGAGTGAAGGATTTGACTCCTTTGTGGTTTCCTTTGTTCTTCCTCTCTTATTCCCCCATAAACATTTGTTGTTGTGTTGGAATTTGAGAGTGAAGGACTTGATCACTTCGTGTGCTCTTGCCATTGCATTTGCATCGGTTTGAGCCCTCCACGAGGATTCATGGTGGTGATACTTGTGAGCTTGTTACTCTTGGGTCTTTGGATCCTAGACGCCTTTTGTGGCCGGCCTTTTGTGGCCAAGACCTTTTGTGGTCACTTGAGAGCCCCCAATTAAGTTGTGGGTGTGTGCCTCAAGACTTGGGAGCCCCCAATTAAGTTGTGGGTGTGCCTCAAGAGTTGTACGGGATTCGATCTCCGCCCCAAAGGAGATCAATAGTGGAAGGTGAACTCGAACCTTTTGTGGTTGAGTTCATCAGGAGAAGAAGGTGAGCCTTTGTGGCGTTGCGGCTAACCTGTTGTGGTTGCGCACACCTCTCCAAACGAGACGTACACCTTTGGGTGGAACTCGGGAATACATCCTCGTCTCCGCGTGCCTCGGTTATTTCTTTACCCGAGCTCTTTACTTATGCACTTTACATTGTGATAGCCTTCGTGCTTGAAGTCATATATCTTGCTATCATCTTGTTACTAGTATTGCTTAGATTAAGTTGTTGGTGCACATAGGTGAGCCTAGTTTATATATCTAGGTTGTATGCTTGTTAAAGTAAACCTCTAGTTTTATTCCGCCTTTATCAAGCATACCGGAATTTCCGGGTCATTCGTGTACCGGATATTCCCGCTACTCGGAATTTCCGGTCACTCTTGGACCGGATATTCCGGCTCCTCGAAAAAGTTTTATATCGCCTATTCACCCCCCCCCCCTCTAGGCGACGTCTATCCGTTCAATTGGTATCAGAGCCTGGTTATCTCATTATTAGGACTAACCGCCTAGAGATAAAGATGTCGTTTAGAGATCTAGTGCACAATCCCTCTTATAGATTCGATGGCACAAATTATGATGTTTGGAAAATTCGCATGCTTAATCTTTTTAGAGACATGGGTTCAAATTTAGAGATTATTGTAGATATGGGTTTTTCTCCTCCAAAGGATTCACAAGAATTATCTTTAGAGGATGAGAAAAACTCTTATCTCGATACTCTAGCATCTAATGGTCTTATATGTGCTTTGAGTGATGTAGTCCTTGCGTCAATCATGCCTTTTCGGAGCGCTCATGAATTATGGACAAAACTTCAAGATATATATGAGGTGTCCAACATTTCCAAGGATGATTGTCCTCCTTCCACATCCGGTCGTGATGAGCTCACGACTTCCTCCACTTCACCCACATGTGGTTTGCCACAAGGTAATGATATGGTGAGTGGTGATAGAAATTGCAATCTTGATGGTGAACCTACTATTGACTATACTGAAGGGGTTACGGTGCAGAAAACAATAATTTTCTAGCGAGCGAAACCCTAACTAGCCAGGATCTATCTATCTAGTACATGCGATAACGGTGGCGGAACGGGTTACATTACCTCCATGTAGACCGATAGCGGGGATTACGCTCCCGCACAAGCGTTGACGATGAATTCATACGTAGCCGACCTCGAGGTCGCGGAGAACTTGCCGCGATGTCGGAGTCGATGACGCCGGGGTGTCGACGATGATCTGCGTCGACGGGCGTCGGGCGGAAGAAGACAGAGCGCCAGCACCGGGGCTGGTGCGCCGACAGCAGAGGGGGGGTGGCGCGGCGGCTGCAGGGGGCGAGACGACGTCGCCCAAGCTCCTCAATAGAGTAGCCTCCGAGCACTCGCAAACATACGGAGCCTAGCGACAACTCTCGGTCATTCGGATCCAGCTGAAATCGCAGGAGTAGATCTTATCTGGAATCCCGAAGAGCAACGGCGCTCTGCGGTATGGCTTAGGTGGAGAGAGACCCCCTTCCTCAGCTCGGCGCGGCTCCGACTTGGGAACCACTAGATCGAGAGAGAAATTGGGAATTAATTGAATTTCCTATGAATTAAATCAATTAATATGCCTTGCTATATAAAGGGGGAAGGGGTGTGCCAACCCCCTTGGCTCCCCCATGTGGGACTAAAGGAGGAGAGGGGAGGGGGGGTTCGGCCGAACCCCCCTTGGGCTTGTCCCACTCCTAGTCCAACTAGGACTAGGAGGCCCAAGCCTTCCCCCTTTCCTTGTAGGATGCGGTTTCCCCTTCTTGGGCCCTCTTAGGGCCCATTTAGGTGGGAGGCCCCCTTTTTCCTTTATTTAATTAATATTAAATTAATATAAAAATCCCATTAATTCATAATTAATATATTTATATATAATTCAATATCCCATGACTCCGAAACTATTTCGGAACCACCCGAACAACTTTCGGACATTCCCGGAACCATTCCATACCTTCCCGGAACTCCTTCCGGACCACCGGAACTCTTTCCGGATCATTTCTCTCTCTCCAATAAAAATCTATAAAATTCCAGAACCTATCTCCAAGCGTCGCTAAGACCTTAAGTTTGTTACGCTACGGTTCGGGAACACTCCAGACATGGTCGAGACACTCCGCTCACCAATGATCGTCAGGGATACCTGGAAATATATGACGACCCCTGTGCATTCCACGAATATCGTCGTTGAACCATAAATATGATATTCATTCCCTTTGTCTCTGCGATACTACCTTGTCCGAGATATGATCGTAGACACACCGACGCCTTTGCTGTATCTCGTTACCGACGAAGGTTATTAACTCGTCTGTGATATTACATCTCCATGACCTAGTCATAAGCTGCGCAGCTATATAGATGCAATATCACCGAGTGGGCCCAGAGTATCTTTCCATTACAAGAATGAACAAATCCCGCTCTTGATCCTTACGTCTTGATGCTCTTTCGGAATACCCAAGATGGACACCGTTATTGTCATGCTATATAAGACACAACGTTTGATGCTCTCAAAGCACTCCTACGAAGCAACAATAAGTACGGTCTCACGGTCTAAGGAATAAGCTATCATACTCTTATCTATTGCAAATGACAAACATCGTAATACGATCTTATTGCAATACTTTGCGTATGTCCATCACCTTATTCTACTAACAAGATGACCCCATTGTCAACCGACGTCATTGTCCTTGATCGGGAATCTCAATCAACTGTTGCCCAATGGACTAGCTCATATAGAGGCTTGCTAGGGACCTGGTTGTCTATGTATCACACATGTATTAATAATTCCGATTAATACAGTTATAGCATAATACATAAACCTACTATAAACTCATGAGATAACACAATAAATACTACTTATTTATTTGCCTCTAGGGCATATCTCCTTCAGTCTCCCACTTGCACTAGAGTACAAATAAACTAGCCGCATTTTACTTTATCAGAATCCCTTATCAAATAAGAATCATTCGACAATGCTTGCTCGTGGAAAAGTGTTACTGCACAATCCATGATTGTACATGCTTTTGCGATTCACGGATATTAACTTGCTTGATATCACCATGTTGTTCAACAACATATATGCAAACACCGCAACTAAGTGAGACTACCGCTTCCCAACGCTTACTCTGATTATACTAACCAGATAACTGCCCTGAAAAACACACTCAGTCATGCAGAGCCCCTTGTAACAATTACAAACTCGTGATGTCTACATACTTTCGCACCAATGTAGAAAGCTTGACATTCAAATGTCAATCCCTTAACTAACGCATATCTACTTCCAGTAAATTCCAAAATAACTGTTCTTATTCCAAGAACATCGGTTATATATCATCGAGCAGATAATAAGGTTTCTGTATGATGTCTAATATTACATAATAGACCCACATGTCATACAACCGTTACTTTAATGCATCATTACTCTTAATGATCAATTGGATTCCAGAGGACCATCCTTTTGATTGTATTCTGACTCCTCAGATATAATCCAAAGCAACTCGACTAACTATTTAAAATTCCCGTTCTATTTCAAAATAGACACCGACTCTCAAATAGTTTCATAACTTCATCCTATTCTATTGGTACAGTTTCACAATGTGTTAACTACACAAAATGAATTCGACTCCCACTCAAACTATGTCTCCACATATTTGACAACACACGCTCCCACTCAAAAACGTGTTACCCACATATTTGAGTTCCTGAGCTCCCACTCAAAAATATGTTCCATACATATTCCACCTGAGTAAACTAACTACGACTCCCACTTAATTCGACATTTAGGTCAAACCAAAATCATTGATCTATCATCAATTCGAATTTAATACAAACCATAGCATTACATTAATACAAATCCCTCAGACTTCGAGCATGTCTACATAAATGTAGTCAACAAATTTGATCTTGTGCAAGACACATTTCTTGACAAGACATGCTCCTGCGTCTTTCTTATAGTCACATTTTCATATAACACTTTATATGACGATTAAACAATCTTATTCCTCTAATAAGAATTGCAGCAACAATTACTCTCTTAATCCTTTTAAACGTAACTTGAATTTCCAGGCTGAAGAGCCTTTGTTCGTAATCCGATACTTTCTCAACTTTCTTTGTATTCATAAAGTGCACCTTGATCTGTCAACAAGATCTGAAATACTTAATACAGTGCTGTGACCCGACAGCAATATTAAATATAACAGCACCTTATTTAGAAGTTTCTTTCATGAAAATATTATGATCTTTATGAAGAGGATTGCAAGCAGAAAACAATTTTCTAGTCTCCCTCACTCTTTAATCACTAAACTTTCATTAGCAGACATATACTCTTTGGAACATCTTCCAACATAAGTCTGACACTTTATTCCAAACTTCTAATTTCAATCCATAAACCATAATTCGAAAAGTCATCTTTTCTCGGAATTACATAGACAACAAACTGAACTTTGTTTCTATTTGGTTTTGGAATACACTCTCATCGAATGCGAGCAATCTACAAAGAACCACTCATGTATATTCCGAATTATCGCATAATCATATACATGTCGACACTACTGTCGATCCTACGAACTCTCGTTGAGAAAAATATCTATTTTCTAAAGTGGACATCGACTATAATGTTTCGAACGTATTAGGAGATTCTAAGACTGATTCTGACAGGCCACACTTTATTTAAAATAGAGCATGATTATAATTCCCCACATATCACTATATATGACATTATAATTTTGTGAAGCAAATTTCCACAAGTCTCTCGTGTTGAAACCATAATTCAAAAATACTGTCCTTTGATCGAATCACGTGAATACAATGTTCACTAATCTTTCTTCTGAAAAACCCCATTTGATCTATTATCAAATTAATCTCAGATTCCATAATTTATCGGGCAAATACTCCTATTTGCCAAAGTCATGGAGGAATTCGAATCAAGCAATAAACACCATTAATTAATCATTAAAATGACACTCAATTAATTTCTGCCAGTATTGCAACTTCAATACTTGATTTCAAGCTTAATCAACTCGGCACTCGAAATACTTAAATGGACCAAAGACATCCATTACTTCTTTCATTGCTTTTATGACTAAACTCGACGGTGTTTATTCTAGCAATAGAACCTTTGTTCATGGGACAAGATATTTTATCATATCTACAATTATGAATACTTATCATACAATCAATGTAACTGAGATGTGGAAACTTTATTCATAAGATAAAACAACTGACTTGTTCCATAACATAAAACAACTGATCTTGTCTTATTACATGAATAGCTTTGTCTTGCAACAATCAAGACACACACACTCGCTCACTATTACAAAAGATCGTATCAAAAACTATTAATGATAACTATGATAACTTGAGGACGTGAACACCAAAAGGCCATCAACTCCTTGACTGCCAGCTTCAGCGCCATGTCACATCAAACTGCGCCGCATATATGTGATAATCAGGACCTGTTTCACAAACAGAGCAATTATCAAACATTTCATCATATACCATGGGCGAATTCATAATTCTGCATATATCAAATATATATACCTGTAGCATCGAAGATCTCTCCTTCGATGGAATCAACCTTCAGAGACTGGAACTCGCGTACGAACACGTAGAAGTTCATATCATCAGCTTTCAAAATGTACTTGCGAACATGCTTCTCATAGCTAGGAGGTAGAGATATCAGGACATTTCAAATGGCACAAGAATATGCCATCCAGTAATCGAAGACCATCGTCAGCTGGAAGTAGATGTCATACAATCTCTTCAAATGTGTCTTCAGACAGGTATGCTCCTCCATGTGAACGGTCTGGAACATTCTAAGCTGTCTGAACTGCTCACGTTTTAATTCATCCCCGAAGTGCGTCTTTATCGCATCCATCATGACGCTTGGCTCCTTGCGTCGAAACATCTCTTTCAACTCGGGTGCCAAGCATACAGTCATGGTGATCTCCACTTCAATGAATATGTCTCGACGCCTACGGAAATCATCTTCCTCCTCCTCGCTTGCAGAATCTCCTGGTCCTTCTCCTAATGGTTCATCGAGAACATATAGAATGTTGTTGTGTTCGAGAATGTTTCTAAAACCCCTGTACCATCTGATGAAGTTGGATCCGTCGGCTTCTAATGTAGCATCCGGGCTCTTGAGGAAGTAACCGAAGTATAGTTGCGTAGTCTACAGATGCGATCGCAAAAGAGGTAAGGTTAAGTTTATAATATGTAGGTGAGTTTTAGTTCTATAATCTCATTATCAAAAACACACCTCACCAAGATTATTATCCCTAAAATAATAATGGCGATGACACGACCCTCATCCACCATACTACCCCCGATCATCACGGCCGGTAGCACAGCTTCAAAGGTGGACATAAAATGTCGATCATAACAACTCTATGACTCGTGCTCGATCTTTCGATCTTCCCGTGTTCCGAGGCCATACCTCTGAGTATGCTAGGCTCGCCAATCAAACCTCGAAGACCTGCGCGTGCAACATGGCTTACACCCACTGTATGCGAACGACGAGATGTGTGACACCCGATCATCACGGCCTGCCTCATAACGTAGAACTTTCTTGGTGGTGCGCAACGAGGGAGAACATAATTTTGGTATTTGTTAGGGATCATCCTATTTATGACGCTACCGTTGTATATCTAGCATATAAGCAATCAATAGGATGCACACACAACAGCACACAATAATGATGCAATGAAGTGCGATGTGACATGGTCGATGCGCCTGGACCTTCATGGCGCCATGTGCCTGGCCCCCGGCGCCCCGGCATGACTCCGAGTCTACAGAGCCTTCCATTGCCTCCGACAGTACGAGTAATATCAAAACTTACCGTAACCATGTCACATGAAATAACGCCTCTGCAAAACAAAGTTAGACGCCTCTAGCTTTATCTAGTTTTGCAAGTTTTACGTGGCATATAGGCTTATTCGCAAGAGAATCGCTTCCCTACCTACGAACTTTGTACCACAACGTCGATCGTATAATTGCATGTTTAAGCATCCCTTTCGGGCCCTCCATTGAAAATGCTTTGCCGACTAGAGAGAGAGAAACAGACACCCGCCAGCCACAGATACGGTGCAAGCCGTATGTCAGTAGTGGAACCAGTCTCGCGTAAGTGTACACGTAAAGTTGGTCCGGGCCGCTCCATCAACTCAATACCGAAGGCATCGCAAGTGCACGCTAGAGGGTAGCAAATATAAGAAAGACGCCCTCATTCAACATGAGTTCTAACCGTACCAGCAGTACTACGCATAGATCGGCTCTGATACCACTGAAGGGGTTACGGTGCAGAAAACAATAATTTTCTAGCGAGCGAAACCCTAACTAGCCAGGATCTATCTATCTAGTACATGCGATAACGGTGGCGGAACGGGTTACATTACCTCCATGTAGACCGATAGCGGGGATTACGCTCCCGCACAAGCGTTGACGATGAAGTCGTACGTAGCCGACCTCGAGGTCGCGGAGAACTTGCCGCGATGTCGGAGTCGATGACGCCGGGGTGTCGACGATGATCTGCGTCGACGGGCGTCGGGCGGAAGAAGACAGAGCGCCATCACCGGGGCTGGTGCGCCGGCAGCAGAGGGGGGGTGGCGCGGCGGCTGCAGGGGGCGAGACGACGTCGCCCAAGCTCCTCAATAGAGTAGCCTCCGAGCACTCGCAAACATACGGAGCCTAGCGACAACTCCCGGTCATTCAGATCCAGCTGAAATCGCAGGAGTAGATCTTATCTGGAATCCCGCAGAGCAACGGCGCTCTGCGGTATGGCTTAGGTGGAGAGAGACCCCCTTCCTCAGCTCGGCGCGGCTCCGACTTGGGAACCACGAGATCGAGAGAGAAATTGGGAATTAATTGAATTTCCTATGAATTAAATCAATTAATATGCCTTGCTACATAAAGGGGGAAGGGGTGTGCCAACCCCCTTGGCTCCCCCATGTGGGACTAAAGGAGGAGAGGGGAGGGGGGGTTCGGCCGAACCCCCTTGGGCTTGTCCCACTCCTAGTCCAACTAGGACTAGGAGGCCCAAGCCTTCCCCCTTTCCTTGTAGGATGCGGTTTCCCCTTCTTGGGCCCTCTTAGGGCCTATTTAGGTGGGAGCCCCCCTTTTTCCTTTATTTAATTAATATTAAATTAATATACAAATCCCATTAATTCATAATTAATATATTTATATATAATTCAATATCCCATGACTCCGAAACTATTTCGGAACCACCCGAACAACTTTCGGACATTCCCGGAACCATTCCATACCTTCCCGGAACTCCTTCCGGACCACCGGAACTCTTTCCGGATCATTTCTCTCTCTCCAATAAAAACCTATAAAATTCCAGAACCTATCTCCAAGCGTCGCTAAGACCTTAAGTTTGTTACGCTACGGTTCGGGAACACTCCAGACATGGTCGAGACACTCCGCTCACCAATGATCGTCAGGGATACCTGGAAATATATGACGACCCCTGTGCATTCCACGAATATCGTCGTTGAACGATAAATATGATATTCATTCCCTTTGTCTCTGCGATACTACCTTGTCCGAGATATGATCGTAGACACACCGACGCCTTTGCTGTATCTCGTTACCGACGAAGGTTATTAACTCGTCTGTGATATTACATCTCCATGACCTAGTCATAAGCTGCGCAGCTATATAGATGCAATATCACCGAGTGGGCCCAGAGTATCTTTCCATTACAAGAATGAACAAATCCCGCTCTTGATCCTTACGTCTTGATGCTCTTTCGGAATACCCAAGATGGACACCGTTATTGTCATGCTATATAAGACACAACGTTTGATGCTCTCAAAGCACTCCTACGAAGCAACAATAAGTACGGTCTCACGGTATAAGGAATAAGCTATCATACTCTTATCTATTGCAAATGACAAACATCGTAATACGATCTTATTGCAATACTTTGCGTATGTCCATCACCTTATTCTACTAACAAGATGACCCCATTGTCAACCGACGTCATTGTCCTTGATCGGGAATCTCGATCAACTGTTGCCCAATGGACTAGCTCATATAGAGGCTTGCTAGGGACCTGGTTGTCTATGTATCACACGTGTATTAATAATTCCGATTAATACAGTTATAGCATAATACATAAACCTACTATAAACTCATGAGATAACACAATAAATACTACTTATTTATTTGCCTCTAGGGCATATCTCCTTCATATACTTCACACTCATCTTTTTGCAATGCTCTATCTTTGGACTTAAGCACATGTAGCACTCAAAATGTCATACATGCTAGTGTTGATAGTCCTTGCATATCATGTAGTAGTTGCTTAACTAAATCTCATGATGATATGCTTTCCTTGTCTTGTTGCCATGATCAAAGTGCTTCTATTTCCTCTACTACTTGTTTGACTAACAATGTAGAGGAATTCCAACAATTGTTGGAACAAGACTTGGAGCTCAATGGTGTTTCAAGTAACTCTTCATCGTCTTCATCCACTACTCACCTTTGCCTTATGGCTAAGGAGTATAAGGTAGGTCCTACCGTGCACTCCAATATATCTCATGGTGATGATGATGATGTTGATGATGATACTAGTCTTGAAATCAAACAAGAAATTATTGCTTTTGATCATTTCATGACTAACTTGCAAGGAGTTGGCAAGAAACACTTTGGCTCTCTTATGAGCCGTATAGGTGAGCTTGAGGATGTTCTTGAGCTAAAAGGTGAGATTGAGAGAGAAGATGCCTATGAAAAGGTATCTCTTCAATCATCTCTAGAAGATGAACAAGGAACTAATGCTCACCTTCAAGAGCAACTTGAAACTATCATGGAGTCTCATAACTCCAAAATTGCTAAACTCACTAAAGAACATGAACATGCTATTGCTAAATGTAATGTGCTTAGTAAACAAAATGCTAAGTTAAATAATGAGCTTGTCATGTTGTCTCCTTCCACTTCTAATGATAATGATGCTTGTGCTACTAACTCCACTTTGTGTGAAGCATCTATTTTGAAGGAGAATTTTGAGCTAAGGGCTCAACTTGATTTGCTAACTAGCAAGTATGGGATATTGGAAGAAAATCATGAAAAGCTTTCAAGCTCTAATGAGGATCTTCTAGCATCCCATGCTAGGCTAAAGTTAGCTCATGAGGCGGTCACAACGAAGGTAAAATCTTGTGAGCCTCCTATGGTCACTAGCACAAACTCTACTACTAATGCATTATTGCCATGTGCTAGTTCTAGTAATTCATCCACTCATAAAACTGCTACATCTTGTGATGAATTACTTTCCTTGCCTTGTTGCTCTAACAATGTGGATAGTGAAGGGGATCGTGGGCAGAAAACAATAATTTTCCTAGCAACGATATCCTTAAACTAGCCAAGATCTATTCTATGCAGATATAGTAGTACGAACGGAGATCGGAATACATACCCTTGTAGACCGAAAGCGGGGATTACGTTCCCGCACAAACGTTGTCGATGAAGACCGACGAAGCCGACCTCAAGGTCGTGTAGAGGATGCAGGCCTCCGAGTACCGCTAGCGCAGCACCTCGCAGGGAGTCGCACACGTACGGTGGAGACGACGCCTCCGAAGCTCCAGTCCAGGCTGAGCAGCGGAAGACTTGGACCGGAACACCAGCAGCGCGGCAGCGGGCTATGGTGGAGGAGATCCCCGACTCCTCTTGCTCGGCACGGCTCCAACTTGGGAACCACGAGATCGAGAGAGAAATCAGGAATTAATTGGTGAATTAAAAGGCTGGGGGTGCCCCTTCTTATATAGGCTCCCAAGGGGAGCCAACCTTGCCAGCCAGGCAATGTGGGACTAACCCCCCACAGCCTGGTTCGGCTAGAGAGGTGCGCCGGCCCCCTGGTGGGCCCCTTGTGGCCCACCTAGGCCGGCCCTCTTGGCCCCCACCGAATTCCCCTAGGGAATTTTCCCCTCTTGGGCCTTCTTTCGTCCGGAAGGCCCATTTAGGGAAATCTGCCTTAATAAATTCGAAAATAAATATATAAAATCATATTTGCATATTAATAACACTAATTAATATCAAACATAATATATATAATATTCCCTAGCTCCAAAAACTCTTTCGGCGCTGCCCGATCTCCATCGGACCTCTCTCGGGACGTTCCCGGTGATCTCCTTCCTTTCCGGTTGTCTTGTCGAAACCCCTTAAGTGTGTTACCCTAGCGGTTCGATATAATATCAGGTATGATCAAGACTCCTCAATGATCAACGACTAATCCGTAGGCCTGGACCCCATGAATTAATCCCTGAGATATAACGAATGACTTTCATCTATCAAACCTGAACGTGAAGTCTTAGACCTTTTGCCATAGCGATACTTAGCACGTCCGAGTGTCGTTCCATAGATATCTCCATACCTAATCCCGACCTCGTTACCGACGATGCCGTCTTCTACTTGTTCATGATCTCATGTCTCCGTGACCTAGTCACATGCCTGCAAGCTCATTAGACATGATCTCACCGAGTGGGCCCGAGAGTATCTATCCTGCTACGCGGACTGGCAAATCCCGCTCTTGATCCCTCGTCTCAATGCTCCTTCCCAATACCCAAAAGTATCACCGTTATTGTCATACTAAATAAGATACGACGTTTGGTGCAATCAAAGTATCTTCGGGGAATATCGATAAGAGTTGATCTCACGGTCAAAGGTGTAATGACTATGTTCTCCAAAACTGGGTATGTCCATCACATCACTCTCCAGCGATATGACTCTCATTGCCGACCGGCGCCATGCCCCATGACCGGGAAACCTCGATCATCAATCGCGCAACGAAACTAGTCTTAGTAGAGGCTACTAGGGACCTGGTTGTTTGCGTATCACACCCGTATTATGAAGGGGATCGTGGGCAGAAAACAATAATTTTCCTAGCAACGATATCCTTAAACTAGCCAAGATCTATTCTATGCAGATATAGTAGTACGAACGGAGATCGGAATACATACCCTTGTAGACCGAAAGCGGGGATTACGTTCCCGCACAAACGTTGTCGATGAAGACCGACGAAGACGACCTCAAGGTCGTGTAGAGGAAGCAGGCCTCCGAGTACCGCTAGCGCAGCACCTCGCAGGGAGTCGCACACGTACGGTGGAGACGACGCCTCCGAAGCTCCAGTCCAGGACGAGCAGCGGAAGACTTGGACCGGAACACCAGCAGCGCGGCAGCGGGCTATGGTGGAGGAGATCCCCGACTCCTCTTGCTCGGCGCGGCTCCAACTTGGGAACCACGAGATCGAGAGAGAAATCAGGAATTAATTGGTGAATTAAAAGGCTGGGGGTGCCCCTTCTTATATAGGCTCCCAAGGGGAGCCAACCTTGCCAGCCAGGCCATGTGGGACTATTCCCACATGGCTGGTTCGGCCAAGGGGTGCGCCGGCCACCCTGGTGGGCCCCTTGTGGCCCACCTAGGCCGGCCCCTAGGCTCCCACCGAATTCCCCAAGGGGGTTTCCCCCCTCTTGGGCCTTCTTTCGTGCGGAAGGCCCATTTAGGGAAATCTGCCTTAATAAATTCGAAAATAAATATATAAAATCATATTTGCCTATTAATAACACTAATTAATATCAAACATAATATATAAAATATTTCCTAGCTCCGAAAACTCTTTCGGCGCTGCCCGATCTCCATCGGACCTCTCTCGGGACTGTCCCGGTGATCTCCTTCCTTTCCGGTTGTCTTGTCGAAACCCCTTAAGTGTGTTACCCTAGCGGTTCGATATAATATCAGGTATGATCAAGACTCCTCAATGATCAACGACTAACTCGTAGGCCTGGACCCCCTGAATTAATCCCTGAGATATAACGAATGACTTTCATCTATCAAACCTGAACGTGAAGTCTTAGACCTTTTGCCATAGCGATACTTAGCACGTCCGAGTGTCGCTCCATAGATATCTCCATACCTAATCCCGACCTCGTTACCGACGATGCTATCTTCTACTCGTTCATGATCTCATGTCTCCGTGACCTAGTCACATGCTTGCAAGCTCATTAGACAAGATCTCACCGAGTGGACCCGAGAGTATCTATCCTGCTACGCGGACTGGCAAATCCCGCTCTTGACCCCTCGTCTCAATACTCCTTTCCAATACCCAAAAGTATCACCGTTATGGTCATACTAAATAAGATACGACGTTTGGTGCAATCAAAGTATCTTCGGGGAATATCGATAAGAGTTGATCTCACGGTCAAAGGTGTAATGACTATGTTCTCCAAACTGGGTATGTCCATCACATCACTCTCCAGCGATATGACTCTCATTGCCGACCGGCGCCATGCCCCATGACCGGGAAACCTCGATCATCAATCACGCAATGAAACTAGTCTTAGTAGAGGCTACTAGGGACCTGGTTGTTTACGTATCACACCCGCATTAATGTTTCCGCTTAATACGGTTCTAGCATGACACAAAAACCTATTATGAACAAACGAGATATGATAAAGAATACACTTTATTAATTGCCTCTAGGGCATATCTCCTTCATTCTCCCACTTGCACTAGAGTACAAATTAATCTAGATTACAACTTGGTAAAAGCCTAACACCCATAGCTAACTGGTGTTGTTCATGCTTATCAAGCGGAAGAGGCTTCGTCAGCGGATCTGCCACATTCAGATCCGTATGCACTTTGCAAATCTTCACATCGCCTTCCTGTACGTATTGACGTATCACGTGGAAGCGTCGGAGAATGTGTTTGGCGGTGGAGTGAGTCCTTGGCTCCTTGGCGTTCGCAATGGCACCCGTATTGTCGCAGAAGAGGACCACGGGGTCTTCCACGCTCGGGAACACTCCAAGTTCGATGACGAACTTCCTCAGCCACACAGCTTCATTCGCGGCCTCGCAGGCAGCAATGTACTCCGACTCCATTGTAGATTGTGCGACTATGGGTTGCTTCCCACTTCTCCAGCACACGGCGCCTCCATTCACCTTGAACACGTAACCTGTCTGTGACTTACAGTCATCGGGATCTGAGCAGAAACTTGCATCTACGTAACCCGTTACGCCAAGTTCCTCATCGCAGCCACCATACACAAGGAACATTTCCTTTGTCTTATTGAGATACTTAAGAATGCTCTTAACAGCTATCCAATGCGGCATTCCAGGATTACTCTGGAACCGGCTGGTCAAACTTAGAGCTAATGCCACATCTGGTCTAGTACTCAACATTGCATACATGATCGATCCTATGGCTGAAGCATAAGGATGTTTCGTCATTTCGGCCTTACCCAGTTCCGTTACCGGACACTGCGCCTTACGCAATACCTTATTCTTGATAACCGGCAGAGAACCCTTCTTTGCCTTCTCCATATGAAAACGCTTCAATATTTTATCAAGATAAGTACTCTGACTTAGTGCTAATAGGCGCCTTGATCTATCACGGTAGATCTTTATGCCTAAAACATACGCAGCTTCTCCTAAGTCCTTCATGGAAAACTTACTGTTTAAATATTCCTTCACGCTATTCAGAAGTTCCACATCATTCCCTATTAGCAATATGTCGTCAACATACAGTGCTAAGAGCACAACCGAGCTCCCACTCATTTTCTTGTAAATACAGGTCTCTTCCACATTCTGGATAAATCCAAAACCTTTGATTACCTCATCAAAGCGAAGATTCCAGCTCCGAGATGCCTGCTTCAATCCATAGATGGATCGTTGAAGCTTGCACACCTTGTTAGCACTTCCAGGATCGACAAAACCTTCCGGCTGTACCATGTACAACTCTTCCTCAATGTTTCCATTCAGGAAGGCCGTTTTGACGTCCATCTGCCAGATTTCATAATCATAGTAGGCAGCTACCGCTAACAAAATCCGAATAGACTTAAGCATCGCTACCGGTGAAAAAGTTTCATCGTAGTCAATTCCATGAACTTGTCGGAAACCCTTTGCGACAAGCCGAGCTTTATAGACGGTCACATTACCATCAGCATCAGTCTTCTTCTTAAAGATCCACTTATTCTCGACGGCCTTGCGCCCTTCGGGAATATCCACCAAGGTCCACACTTGGTTATCATACATGGATCCTATTTCGGATTTCATGGCTTCAAGCCATTTCTCGGACTCTAGACTCTCCATCGCCTCCTTGTATTTCGTAGGTTCGTCTTGCTCGACTAGCATGACGGTGCAAACCATATTGCCATACCATTCTGGTGGGATCCGAGATCTACCAGACCTACGAGGTAGAACATCTTCCTCGACAGTTTCTCCCACTCCTTCTACGGAGGACGTTTCCGGAATTGCTTCCGTTGCGCCACTCGGAATCTCGAGTTCAGGATCAACGATTTCATCGAGGTCTACCTTCCTCCCACTTACTCCTTTCGCGAGAAATTCCTTCTCTAGAAAGGCACCGGTCTTCGCGACAAAAGTTTTGCCCTCAGCTTGGTTGTAGAAGGTGTGCCCAACGGTTTCCCGCGGATATCCTACAAAGATGACTTTCTCCGACTTCGGTTCGAGTTTGTCGGGCTGTAGTTTCTTAACGTACGCCTCACAACCCCAAACCTTCAGAAACGATAACTTAGGCTTATGGCCATACCATAATTCATACGGCGTCGTTTCAACGGACTTGGACGGAGCCCTATTTAAAATGAATGCGGCTGTTTCTAACGCATAACCCCAGAAGGACACTGGCAGATCGGTAAGAGACATCATAGACCGGACACTATCCAGTAGAGTACGATTACGTCGCTCGGACACACCGTTACGCTGCGGCGTTCCGGCGGGCGTAAGTTGGTGTACTATGCAACAACTCTTCAGATGTGTGCCAAACTCAAAACTCAAGTACTCTCCACCGCGATCGGACCGGAGATGCTTGATTTTCCTATTAAGCTGATTCTCAACTTCACTCTGGAATTCTTTGAACTTTTCAAACGTTTCAGACTTGTGTTTCATCAAATAGATATAACCGTATCTACTCAAGTCATCAGTGAAGGTGACGAAGTAACGATAACCATTGCGTGTCGAAACGCTCATTGGTCCACATACGTCTGTATGTATGATCCCCAACAAATCCGACGTCCGTTCAACGAAACCTTTGAACGGTGTCCTGGTCATTTTGCCCATGAGGCATGGTTCACATGTATCGAGGGATCCGAAATCCAACGAGTCCAAAAGTCCATCGGAGTGGAGTCGCTTCATGCGCTTTATACCAATATGACCAAGACGGCAATGCCACAAAAACATGGCGGTATCGTCACTACACTTAATTCGTTTGGCTTCTATGTTATGGATGTGAGTACTACGATCGAGATTCAACAAGAATAAACCATTACTCTCGGGAGCATCAACATAAAAGATATCATTCATATAAATAGTACAATTGCTTGACACTGATTTAAATGAATAACCGTCTTGTAACAGGCAAGACCCACTTATAATGTTTACACTCAAGGATGGCACAAAATAACATTTATTTAAAACCAAAACTAATCCCGATGGTAGATGCAGAGGGAGCGTGCCGACAGCCACCACGTCGACTCTCGATCTGTTGCCGACGCGCATCGTCACCTCATCCTTCGCCAGCCGCCTTCTATTCCGTAACTCCTACTGAGAGTTACATATATGAGCAACAGAACCAGTATCAAATACCCACGTATTGCTCCGGGCGGATGTAAGGTACACATCTATAACATGTATATCAAATATACCTTTCTGTTTGTCGACCGTCTTGCCAGACTTCCTATCCTCCAGATACTTGGGGCAGTTGCGCTTAGGTGATCCGATGGTTACCACCATCTTCTGCAGCTTGATTTCTAATTCGGCCACTTCGAGCATCTTCAGGATTTACGACAGGGGTTTTGACGTCCCTTTCATGCCGTAGTCCACTATGGCGTTCTTGTAGCTAGGGGGCAGAGAAATCAGCGCCCTATCAATCACACCCTCCTCTGGGATCACACTTCCCAGATCACTCAGAAGTCGAGCGCAGCCAAACAACTTGGCCAAGTGCTCACTGATATTGCCGTGCTCTTCCATCTGGGCTGAGAAGAGAAGCACAGTTGCCTCGTACGTCTCAGCCTTGACTTGTCGTGCAAAAACAACCATGAGTTCAGTGATTATTTCATAAGCACCCTTGTTCATGAAGCGGTTTTGCAGGTCAGTCTTCATGGCAAAAAGCATGCCACTCTGGACATAAGAAGAAATCTCCGCTTTCACCCCATGGACAATCCTTTCGATTTCCGGGGCTCAGCTGGGAAGATCACCTAAGGGGGAATCAACGATGTAGGCCACCTTGTGGGTTTCAAGGATGGACTTCAGATCGCGGAACCAGGACACGAAGTTAGACCCATCGGTCTTAAGCTTCTTTTTCTCAATGAACAGGTTCAGGTTAAAGGAGGGGTGAGACATCTACAATGGAATTTGCAACAACATAAGACTTTGTTCATAATAATTTTGAGTTATAGTATTTTAGAAAATAACTCACATAACTCCCACTCAAACGAACATCCCTCCTGGTCGTTTAAGCGATTACACGACCCCCATCCATTGCACCACCCCTCATCATCAAAGCCGGCGGCACAACTTCAAGAGTAGACAAAATCGTCTGTCACACCAATTTTGTGACTCGTGCTCGGCCTTTCGGCCTTCCTGTTCCAAGGCCATACCTCTGAGTATGCTAGGCTCGCCACCAAAGACCTCCACGCTGACGCTTGTGCAACATGGCTTACACCCACCGTATGCGAACGAAGATATGTCTGACACCCGATCATCACGGCCTGCCTCATAACGTAGAACTTTATTGGTGGTGCGCGTTGGAGGGAGAACACTAGTGGTATTTTGAAGGGATCATCTTATTCAACTACCGCCGTGTAACACACAATCACACACAAAATAAGATGCACACAAAACATCAAATGTAATGCAATGTGATATAGTCCATCGCGCCATGGTCTTCTTGGCGCCCGCAGTTTATAAACAATTTAATAAACCTACCTTGACCATATCACATAGCCCCTTCAAAATAAAGTTAGACGCTTCTACTTTATCTTTTGCATATTTTACGTGGCTTGGGGCTTTCGTAAATAGAACCGCTTCATACCTACGAATCTTATGACCACAACAACGATCCAATAATTGCATGTTTAAGCATCCCTTTCGGGCCCTCCATTGAAAATGCGAAGACCAACTAAAGAGAGAGAAACTGTCACCCGCCAGGCACAGATACGGTACAAGCCGTATGTCAGTACTGGAACCAGTCTCGCGTAAGCGTACGCGTAAAGTCGGTCCAGGCCGCTTCATCAACTCAATGCCGCTGGAATACACAAGTGCACGCTAGAGGGTAGCAAATAACAGGAACGGTGCCCCCGTGCAGAGCACGGGTTCTAACAGCGTACAGCTATATCTTACGATAGATCGGCTCTGATACCACTGAAGGGGATCGTGGGCAGAGAACAATAATTTTCCTAGCAACGATATCCTTAAACTAGCCAAGATCTATTCTATGCAGATATAGTAGTACGAACGGAGATCGGAATACATACTCTTGTAGACCGAAAGCGGGGATTACGTTCCCGCACAAACGTTGTCGATGAAGACCGACGAAGCCGACCTCAAGGTCGTGTAGAGGAAGCAGGCCTCCGAGTACCGCTAGCGCAGCACCTCGCAGGGAGTCGCACATGTACGGTGGAGACGACGCCTCCGAAGCTCCAGTCCAGGACGAGCAGCGGAAGACTTGGACCGGAACACCAGCAGCGCGGCAGCGGGCTATGGTGGAGGAGATCCCCGACTCCTCTTGCTCGGCGCGGCTCCAACTTGGGAACCACGAGATCGAGAGAGAAATCAGGAATTAATTGGTGAATTAAAAGGCTGGGGGTGCCCCTTCTTATATAGGCTCCCAAGGGGAGCCAACCTTGCCAGTCAGGCCATGTGGGACTATTCCCACATGGCTGGTTCGGCCAAGGGGTGCGCCGGCCACCCTGGTGGGCCCCTTGTGGCCCACCTAGGCCGGCCCCTAGGCTCCCACCGAATTCCCCAAGGGGGTTTCCCCCCTCTTGGGCCTTCTTTCGTGCGGAAGGCCCATTTAGGGAAATCTGCCTTAATAAATTCGAAAATAAATATATAAAATCATATTTGCATATTAATAACACTAATTAATATCAAACATAATATATATAATATTCCCTAGCTCCGAAAACTATTTCGGCGCTGCCCGATCTCCATCGGACCTCTCTCGGGACGTTCCCGGTGATCTCCTTCCTTTCCGGTTGTCTTGTCGAAACCCCTTAAGTGTGTTACCCTAGCGGTTCGATATAATATCAGGTATGATCAAGACTCCTCAATGATCAACGACTAATCCGTAGGCCTGGACCCCATGAATTAATCCCTGAGATATAACGAATGACTTTCATCTATCAAACCTGAACGTGAAGTCTTAGACCTTTTTCCATAGCGATACTTAGCACGTCCGAGTGTCGTTCCATAGATATCTCCATACCTAATCCTGACCTCGTTACCGACGATGCCGTCTTCTACTCGTTCATGATCTCATGTCTCCGTGACCTAGTCACATGCCTGCAAGCTCATTAGACATGATCTCACCGAGTGGGCCCGAGAGTATCTATCCTGCTACGCGGACTGGCAAATCCCGCTCTTGATCCCTCGTCTCAATGCTCCTTTCCAATACCCAAAAGTATCACCGTTATTGTTATACTAAATAAGATACGACATTTGGTGCAATCAAAGTATCTTCAGGGAATATCGATAAGAGTTGATCTCACGGTCAAAGGTGTAATGACTATGTTCTCCAAAACTGGGTATGTCCATCACATCACTCTCCAGCGATATGACTCTCATTGCCGACCGGCGCCATGCCCCATGACCGGGAAACCTCGATCATCAATCGCGCAACGAAACTAGTCTTAGTAGAGGCTACTAGGGACCTGGTTGTTTGCGTATCACACCCGTATTAATGTTTCCGCTTAATACGGTTCTAGCATGACACAAAAACATATTATGAACAAACGAGATATGATAAAGAATACACTTTATTAATTGCCTCTAGGGCATATCTCCTTCAGATAGTACTTCCTCTAGTATTTGTGTTGAAACTAACCATGTAGAGGAACTCAAAGAGCTCAAGGCACAAGTCACTTCTTTGAAGAAAGACTTGAAGAAGTGTCATGAAGGAAAGTCCACCCTCGACAACATGTTGAGAGTGCAACAACTTCCTCATGACAAGAGTGGACTTGGATTCAACTCCAACAACAAGAACAAGTCCAAGAACAAGATAAAGCACAAGTTCGTCAAGAAGAAGGGCCAAGAACAACTTATTGATTTGGCCAAGATTGTGTGCTTCAAGTGCAAGGTTGAAGGGCACCATGTGAGATATTGCCCTTTGAAGAAGAAGCCTCTTAGTGAGAAGCAACAAGGGAAGCAACCTCAAGTCCAAACTCAAGCTTCCCAAGTTGAAGAACCTTCCCTTCCCAAGAAGAAAGGTAAAAGCCGCCTTTGCTACAAATGTCGTGGGAAGGATCACTTTGCTTCTTCATGCACTCATAGTACCTTATCTAACCCTTCTACTATTGATAATGTCCATTCTCTTCGGAAGGATAAGGTTGGCAATGTGTTTGCCAAAGTTATTGGTACTCAAAATGGTGTCAAGAAAAGAACCATTTGGGTTGCCAAGCCTATTGTGACTAACCTCTTAGGACCCAACTTGGTTGGGGACCAACAAGCTAAAACTTGATCAATAGGTGTAAGTGGAGGACATTGGAGACTTGACTACATCATGAAGAATTAAGGGATCTTCATCATCCATATTATCTCAAGTCAAGTCAATTGAATTATATTGTCTTAGCATATATCCAATGCTCCTCCTTGCGGTAACTTGTATTTAACTCATATGTACTCATTGAAAGTTACTTGCACCCTTGAATGTGTTTGGTTTTGTACCTTACTAGTGTTTCATATGTGTTGTGCACTCTACTTACTTATGTTTAGTAATCAAGCTTGTGTATGTTGGTTTGCACACCATGTATGTTTGATCCTCTTGTCTATTTGTTTTTATCTTATTGGCTCTTTTAGGGATTTTAATGGACTATCCCATTTTGGGGGAGTGATGTGCTTTTTGGTAACTCACCCCCTTAAAATGTGTATTCATGAGGAATACCACTTAGTAGTGATATTTCAATATTATCTACTCACTTTGTGATATGTCTTACTCATGAGAAATTCAAATTCTAATGTCCATTAATTATCTCTTGTTGGGTTTCTTTTGCCTCTTGTTACAAAGAATGAATTATCACATTATGGGGGAGTAATAAGCTATGTGCATATTACAAGCCTAGAAAATGTGAACATGAGAGGTAGTGTCACCTAGAGTTGATATTGTTGATTATCTTGTTCCTAGGTGGCATGGTACTCAAACAAGTTCCATATTTGCTTAAATGCATTTTGATCAACCATCTTTTGATATCTTGTTTGTGAGAAAGTTTCTTGATGCTTAGAATGATCATTGAAGATGTGAAGTCATCAAGAATATCTAGATAAGCATGTTTTTCAATTCTTTTATTTTGCCACATGCTTATGTTTTTTGAATATGATCTTGAATACATATATGTCATATACCACCGAGAAATGTCTCCATACAATCATTGTCTTTGACAAGTGATAATTATATTTGTGGTAAATGTATTGATCATATTTACATTGGCCATTGTTTTTAAGTTGTATTATTCTATCGCCAAGTTTGTGTTGGTTTAACCACCCATTTGTCTTCTTTGCTTCATTTAGATCTTTTTGTTGCTCTACTCATAATTTGTGTTGTGCTTTCTTGAGTTAGGACAAGCAAGGATCCCATTGTTGTGCAATTACATTCGAAGACTTAATTCTAAGTAATGCACTATTCTTGGGGGAGCTACCCTACATTGAGTAGAACATCATCCTTTTAATTGTTATCGGGTCTTATTGATTTTCTTGAACTTTGTGTTCAAAAAGATATATGGAGGGTAATGATCCCACTTGTGTGCATTTTGTATTTACATACAAGATCTTAAAAATGCACTAATCATGGGGAAGCTACTCTATACTCTTTAGAACACTATTCTTTAAATTGGTTTTAAAATTGGTTTTGTATCTTATTGCTCTTCTTGAACATGACTAATTGGTTAACAATATATATGGAAAGTGATGATCCCATTTTTGTGCATTTTGTATTCAAATACAAAATCATAAGTAATGCACAAATCTTGGGGGAGCAATCCTATATGTTATTCAACATTAGTTGTCTTCAATTGGTTTTTGTTCCCGATGACATGTCACTTTGAAAGACAAACATTTTTCGTCTTGGTACTTTGTGCCATCATGAAAATTGTAGAGGGCTTGGTTTATTTGTTGAAACCTTACTCTTCTTTGTGGAGTTGGCTATCTCATCCCATGGTTCCTAGTCTACCTTTTTGGATGAGATAAACCTTCGAGCATGCTTGCTTGATTTATTTCTTATGCTCATTGGTTTAGCCTTGACCTTGATTTCATTTGATATCTTTTCAAATTGGTTTCTCCAATCATGTGTTGGTTTGAGTCTTTTGATACAATGAGGACAAATCCCTCTCTTGCCACACTTTTGTGTAGCTTCTTGATTTAATTGGTGCTTTGTCCAAATTGTATCTCGCTTGGTTCTTGAAAGTTTTGTGCATGCATATTTACTATTTGTATATCTTATGGCATATTTACTTTCGTTGATCCAATATATAGGATAAACTCCATCAAATCCTAAATGGCTAAGATGTGCATGAAATTCTATTTCATATCAATATGCACATATTTATGCGGAGTTTGTCCTATGTATTGTAGTTGGACTAACTACTTTGGACCCAATTAGTTTGGGTACCATTGTGTACTTGATTTATTTTAGGTACATGAGAGATGCATTGGAATCTTGCCTCTATTTAAAGAAGATGTCTTCACCATGTGCTTCTTGGAGCCAAGCTTGGATGATTGTGAACTCTCATCTTCTACACCATCAATGCTATCTCGGTAACAAGTATCTAACTCATGTATATACTTCTAGCTCTCAACCTTGTGTAGGTTGTTCGTTGGCATGAGTTTCTCTAAGTTGCATTTGATATGGTTTTTGCAAAGTTTCTTTCAAAACATCTTCATTGCAAATGTGAGTTAGCCGGGATGATTAAACATCAAGGGGAATATATATTTATATATAATCATTCTCATGATTCACGAATCCCCAATATGTTAATCTAGCAAATTCGTTTCAAAATCTCTCATGTGCAATATTGATGAATTCTCTTAAACCATTTGCCTATTGTGATATTTGTTTTGTGTCTCGAAGTATCCCAACTATCACTTATCCTATGTGGGTATTTGTGATGCTTTGAGAACTTGGTGTTGTAAGTTCATCTATACCCTTTAAGAATAATTTGAGCTATGTGCTTTGCTTTTAAGCAAAAATTCTTATCGGTGTATTTATGACTTCCTCTTGAATATCATGTGCTTGATCTTGTACCTACATTGTGTGTGCATGTTTCTTTGAGGACTTAGTGTCCACTTAGAAACTTATACACATGAGGGTAGTTACATATTTAATTGGTATTCATAATCTTTAGTGATCACCTTTTACTACTTTCTTGATTCTTTGGTGATCTCTAAATGGCACAAGCTTTGTTTTTCTATTGGTTTCACATTGCCTCTTAATAAGCTTGTGATCATATTTGATTTATCATCTTGGGTGTGCTTGTTTGCAAAATACATGATATGCACTATGTGCCTCATAATTTGAAAGACTATGATGTTGCTTAGGCTCATCCTTGTTTAGTCTCCTAAACTGTATTTCCATGTCACACCCATCCTTTCCCGGTTGAGCAAGCCTTTTATTCAATCTTGCACCTTTTTGTGTTCAAAATTATCTAGGAGGGAATGAGGATTCCATGTTATGCACACCATATTGAAATACAAATCGTTTCATTGTGCATGTACCTTGGAGAGTTCCCTCTTGAGTTTTAGAACACTTGATTGATTTTATCATAACATCTTTTTTGCTCAATTGGTTTTGGATCCCTTGATTGCTTGCTTCTTTGTGAATGCTTTTCCCCTTTGCAATTGGTATCCTTCCAGTGGATTTCAATTGATATCCTTCTTGTGCAATTTTGGATCCTCAATATAATTTGATCCCCTTCATCTATTCGTCATTGGATAAGTGCATTTGATTTCACTCATATCATGAGAAATGCATAAATCATGAAGTAGATTTTATTATGATTACCTTTCCAAAGCCTTTCGCCCATTTCGGCAATCGTTGCCAATGGGGGAGAAGTTTTGGAGGGTTGTATGGAATTGGCTTTTTACTTTGGTATCTTCTTAAGTATTTGCCTTCCTTGCCTTTGCATTCGTTGCTTGGTTTTATATATATATATAGTGGAAACTCCACCATCGGTAATGGTCGATAATATATGCAATGAATTCATGTTCATACACACGTGCATAAATTATGGGGGAGTTTGCTCTATATATGTGGATGGACTAACATCACATACCTTTGTAGTATTTGATGTTAGTGCAACCATTCTTGTTCGTTAAATTCCATATTATAAACCCTCTCAAAAGAGATTGTCATCAATTACCAAAATGGGGGAGATTGAAAGAGCATTTTCCCTCATGTGTGGTTTTGGTAATTGAATGACAATCTCTATGGACTAATGTTTGCTTTTTAGATATCATTATAGATCATGTCCATGGAATTGTGGAGTTCATGTGTTGGACTCTTGAAGCTCATGTGTTGAGTGAAGCTTATTGCAAGTATGTCTTGAAGATTCAAGACATCATCTTAGTGAAGAAAAGATGAGTTGTGCAAGACCAAGAGAAGCTTATTGAAGAGATCCTATGCTTGGTGCTTGCAATGGATACATGAAGACGAAGCTTAGCGAGACTCTCCCATTGTGAGCATGGGGGAGTATTTGGAGAAGTCTTCATCAAGCAAGTGTTTGGACGCGCAATCAAGAAAGATGATCCACTTGAAGAGATCAAGATAGTCATCATCCAACTCAAGTGGAATGCTCAAGGCAAAGGTATGAGCTTGTTAGGGCTATAGGATAGATAGGCGTACTATCAAGAGGGGCTCTCAAGTTAGTAACTCGATCGCATTCTTGTGGAGAGCTCAAACCTTTGCATACTTGGCATATCATATTTCTTGGTTCTTATTTGGCTTTTATGTTGGTGAGGAATTAGAGCTTGGTTCATCTCCATGTCAAGCTCTAGTTCATCGAAATCGGTTTTACTTTGGTCAACTTGTTGCGTTTTCGGTGGCGGAAATATTGCCGGTTCTACCTTGAGGAAAGTCCCACACCTTGCCATGTGTGGAGATTTTACTCTACCTTGAGGAAAGTCCCACACCTTGAGGAAAGTCCCACACCTTGGAGTTCATTTGCAAAAGTTATAGCAGTTTTCGTTTCGGTGTTTTGCTGATCCGGATTATTGGGGTCGGATATTCCGCCCTACCGGAATTTCCGGTTCCCCAGCTCATCCAAGAAAACGGCTAAGGAAAGGAGAAAAAGGGTTCTGACTCCAGTCGGAAATTGTGCTCGGAAATTTCCGTCTACCGGAATTTCCGAGTGCCCCCAGAAAAGTCCTCCAGAAATGGCTAAGGAAAAGTTTGGTTTTGCTTCTGACTCCAGCCGGAATTTCCGAGCTCTCTTAGACCGGATTTTCCGGGTGACCGGAATTTCCAAGTCTCTCTAGACCGGAATTTCCGGTTGACCGGAATTTTCGAGTCTCACTTATACCGGAATTTCCGAGTGTCGAAACAGCCAACGGCTATATTTCCTGGAGGGGTATAAATACCCCTCCCCTTCTTCTTCCCCAGAAAATCTAAGGCAGCACGACTTTCCCTTCTCTCCTACTCCATTGTTGACCTTGGAAAGCTCACTTCCCTCTCAATCCCTCCATTGAATCTTCCATATTCTTTAGGGAAAGTTGAGAGGAGATCTAGATCTACAATCCTACCAATCCATCTCTCCTCTAAGTGAGGGGAACTTAGTTGATCTAGTTCTTGGAGTTCCTTTGTGGTTCTTCTTCTTTGTTCTTCCTCTCTTATCCCCCCATAAGCATTAGTTGCTTTTGGTGGGATTTGGGAGTGAAGGATTTGACTCCTTTGTGGTTTCCTTTGTTCTTCCTCTCTTATTCCCCCATAAACATTTGTTGTTGTGTTGGAATTTGAGAGTGAAGGACTTGAGCACTTCGTGTGCTCTTGCCATTGCATTTGCATCGGTTTGAGCCCTCCACGAGGATTCGTGGTGGTGATACTTGTGAGCTTGTTACTCTTGGGTCTTTGGATCCTAGACGCCTTTTGTGGCCGGCCTTTTGTGGCCAAGACCTTTTGTGGTCAAGACCTTTTGTGGTCACTTGAGAGCCCCCAATTAAGTTGTGGGTGTGTGCCTCAAGACTTAGGAGCCCCCAATTAAGTTGTGGGTGTGTGCCTCAAGAGTTGTACGGGATTCGATCTCCGCCCCAAAGGAGATCAATAGTGGAAGGTGAACTCGAACCTTTTGTGGTTGAGTTCATCAGGAGAAGAAGGTGAGTCTTTGTGGCGTTGCGGCTAACCTGTTGTGGTTGCGCACACCTCTCCAAATGAGACGTACACCTTTGGGTGGAACTCGGGAATACATCCTCGTCTCCGCGTGCCTCGGTTATTTCTTTACCCGAGTTCTTTACTTATGCACTTTACATTGTGATAGCCTTCGTGCTTGAAGTCATATATCTTGCTATCATCTTGTTACTAGTATTGCTTAGCTTAAGTTGTTGGTGCACATAGGTGAGTCTAGTTTATATATCTAGATTGTATGCTTGTTAAAGTAAACCTCTAGTTTTATTCCGCCTTTATCAAGCATACCGGAATTTCCGGGTCATTCGTGTACCGGATATTCCGGCTACTCGGAATTTCCGGTCACTCTTGGACCGGATATTCCGGCTCCCGGTATGATAGATACTCCATACTCGCGTGAAACACACATGGGTGTAGTTACACCCGGGTGTAGTATGAATATGTCCTATATATATATATATATATATAGGTAAAATGGTTTCTACCCTCAAAGGTAACTACCCCACGTCTCATATACCAACTTACGGAAGTACTTTGTCATAATTTATCGGTTTGAGTATATTCGTATACTATATCTAAGATACCCAAAAACAACTTTAATGAAAAAATTGCAAATGGCCTAATATTTTACACTATATACTCGAAATATCGTCATATATGCATATAAAAGAGAAGTATGTAGAAGTTTTCTACATACTACTAAAAAAAGTATTTATAGTACTGGAATAGCATTATATACTCCATACTACATGATACATACCTCATGTTATGATAGATACTCCATACATTGTGTGAAACACATGTGGAGTAAACCCTATTCTGCACCCAGGTGTAGGATAAATTATTTTGCACCCGAAAGTTTTTACATTGTTTTTTATATAAAAAATATGTTTATGATCCAAATATTTACATTTATTTTACCCCATAACTAAACAATAAATGCAATATATAAGTCATAACAATATAAAAATAGGTAAAAATGCGTATTTTACGTAATATTTTTTATATGCCACATAAATAAATTTTTACGCCATGTTAATATTTTCTTACGTTCCTATGAACTTATGAAGTACGGCAAAATTTACGTGACGTACTTTACGGTTCAAAAGATACGGGGTGGGTGTAGAATAACTATTCTACTCCCAGGGAGTCAAATAGCGCTACCATATATATATATATATATATATATATATATATATATATATATATATATATATATATATATATATATATGACATATTCATACTACACTCGAAGGTAACTACCCCACGTGTGTTTCACATAATGTATGGAGTATCTATCATAACATGAGGTATGTATCATGTAGTATGGAGTATATAATGCTATTTCAGTACTATAGATACTTTTTTAATAGTATGTAGAAAATTTCTACATAGTTCTCTTTTATATGCATATATGACGATATTTCGAGTATATAGTGTAAAATCTTACGCCATTTGCACTTTTTTCATTAAAGTTGTTTTTGGGTATCTTAGATATAGTATACGAATATACTCAAACCGATAAATTATGACAAAGTACTTCCGTAAGTTGGTATATGAGACGTGGGGTAGTTACCTTTGAGGGTAGAAACCATTTTACCTATATATATATATATATATATATATATATATATATATATATATATAGGACATATTCATACTACACCCGGGTGTAACTACACCCATGTGTGTTTCACGCGAGTATGGAGTATCTATCATACCGGGAGGTATGTAACATGTAGTATGGAGTATATAATGTTATTTTAGTACTAAAGATACTTCTTTTTAGACAGTGTGTAAAAAAATTCTACATACTTCTCGTTTATGTGCATATGTATGCATATATGACGGTATTTTAAGTATATAGTGTAAAATATTAGGACAATTGCAATTTTTTGACGAAACTTATTTTAGGGTATCTTAGATATAGTATATGAACATACTCAAACCAATAAAGTATGACAAATACTTCCGTAAGGTGGTATACGAGACATGGGTGTAGTTACCCGGGAGTAGAAAGCATTTAACCTATATATATATATATATATATGTGTGTGTGTGTGTATATATCTGATTAAAGGTCCTAGAAAGAAAGTTAGAGTGTTAGTGACGTGTGGTAGATTGAGCATTTTGGGTTTTCTTTCTAAGAAATTAGGAAGATACCCGTCCTGTTGCAGCGCAAATCTAAAAAAATGTAAAAGAAAGGATATTTGATGCAAGAAACAGAAAAACAAATCTCAGGAAATATGAAGGATTTTATTAGCCACAATGGTCAAAAATCTAATTTTAACTAATAGGAAATATCCTTATTTTTTATTGCTAAAAATTGATGCATGGAAAATTGTATGGCTAAAATAATTTATAAAGTTAATAGCTTGGATGTATGGATGAATATCATTAATAAATATGGAAACACATGGAATAAATGTCAGTTAGTCGGAGCACGACGCCGACCATCATGATCATCGTGCCCAGCAGGTACCTCGCCGACGATGGCGCTTCCAGCTCCATCGATCACGCGCTCTCACGGTGGGTGGGTGATATGGATTTTGGATTTGGATCAGGAGACGACACAAGAGTGTTCTAGTCCCTCGCACCATGGAGACGACAACAAACCGGCTCGTGGTTTTCGCCTCCAGTGTGTCGTGGCGTAAACCTGGAGCACGCCTTGCCACAAGGTAGGCGATTTATAGTTTTTTTACCTGTAGGCGACTTATAGATGATTTGTAGTGAAACAAACACCTTTTGTCGATACACCGGTTTGAAAATGCACCCTCAATTCATAGGAACCACCATTTCAAAAAAAATCCATTAGAACCACTTGTTGATGCTGCTCACGATCCTTAAATGTTTAAAACCGATCTCGGACGACTGATTTGTTGACATGCATGGCTTCTTGGTAAGGGATATGTAGTGGGCAAGTATGTAGTCATGTAGTAGGTTATAGAAGGCATGCCATTTTTTGTGTGCGAAAGGAATGCAACACAACGGTTTTTATACTACTCCCTCCAATCGCTAAGGATTGACACGAGCTAGCTTGCCTTATGTACTATATATCATAGTGCAAAGTCTGCGAAAATCAAACCTGATCGGAGGTAGTATTACATAATAAGAACCTAAATTTGTGATTGTGAGAATTTGAATCTGTGTGGCTAGGTTATACATACACTTTTCTAAATATTTTATTTATTAGTTGACTGCCAATGGAGATTATATGTATGCAACAAAGAAACTATTTAGAGGTGTAAACTCTTCCTAATGTGATGATAAATGTCATTCGTCCGCCTCTCCATTCCCATTGGACATTTTTCCTCTTCTCCAAAGAGAACACATAGTCATTCATTTTCGGTAACATTTTGAAAATGCATCATAACATGTTTTGCAAAAATTCAGCCTCGACTGTCAGGATTCTAAACTTTCAGAGATTTCAAACTATTGGGGATTTTAAAAAATATATCATCTTTCGGAAATTTAAAGTTTTGGAAAGTCAACTTTGATTTTTCTTTTTTAAAGTTTTCAACTTTGGGAATTTCATTAATTTCCCAAATTTGAAACTCTCAGGAAAAAACTCAGAAAAACACCATTTCAGAGAGTGTTGCCATATGATGGTCCGATTTTCCTTGTTTGTTATGATAATGTAGTTCAAATGTCTTATGTTACTATGTATGGAACAAAGTGAACATATATAGAAAAATCTTACCCAAATATATGTGTTTAAACGAGCAATCTGTCCAATTTGTGTGATACTTCTCGAAATGGTGGATTTTACTGTTTTGGAAAGTCAATGTCTGGTCAAACTTCCGTGTTGGTGCATTTTCAAAACATGGTGAAACTTAAAAAATGTTTGACTTTCCAAAGAAATTAAGAGTGTACTCTTCTGTGGACGGAGGGAAGTAGATTGGAGAGAACTGATTCCACCACCTCTGGTCGTTGTGGTTTTTCCGTGTCCGAGTCAGCGGAGGATCAAATAATGCCGAATCTTGTGGGTATTAGCTATAGCCTTCTGAGGCTCTACATATCTTGTGGAGTACGTAGGATCGTCGATCGTTGCCTCAAAGAATAATCCTCCGGTGCCGTGTTACTTATTTGGTATCTACAATGGCGTCGTGGTCGGACCTGCCGCCAGAGCTCCTAGGCCTCGTCGTCGCCAAGATCCCTAACCCCGTCGATCGTGTCCGCTCACACGCCGTCTGCCGCGCATGGCACTCCGCGGCGCGCCTCCATCACGCTGCCATCGCACTGCAGAATCTGCCATTGATCATGCTCCTCCGGGACGGCTACTTCCTAGAATCCCTCCGACGGCTCCTCCCACCGCCTCCCTTCCTTCCCGGACGACGGCATCCTCATCGGCGGATCCACCGACGGCTGGCTCGTCCTCGGCCACGGCAGCCAGTACATCGACGACCACGCCCGCAAGTGCCACCTGGAGGGCTACCTCCTCCTGCACAACCCTTTCTCCCACACGTCCGTTCCGCTCAACGACATGGCGGGCGCCGCCATGGGCAGCGGTGATTCTAGGATCCTCAAGTGCCTCATGCGGTCCACCGCCGATGACTTCGTCGCCGTCCTGACCGGCAACAGGAAATGCCCGCTTGTTGTTCTCCGGCCGGGTAAGGGTGCCTGGTCGGCCGAGGCGCACGCGGTTCCGTACATCAACACCATCGACCTTGCCTTTCTTGGGGACAAGCTCTACGGGATGACCAAGGCCGAGGACCTCATCTCCCTCGACCTCGGATTGGATGACAGTGGGACACCCATGGCTTTCAACTACAAGCGTGTCATCAGGCAACCTGTAGGATACGTTGATTACGATGCGTGGACCGACAGCGAAGAAGAAGATGAAGACGATAATAAAGGGGAAGAGAAAGAGGAAAACGAGGATGGAGATGATGATGCAGCAACAACGGACGAAGAGCAGGATGGTGATGATGCAGCGACAATGGACGAAGAGCCTAGCCAAGAGGAAGAATACGATACCGACGGGGAAGAGGAAGAGGAGGATGGAGATGACGAAGATGATGCAGCAACAATGGACGAAGAGCCTATAGAAGAGGATAACAACAGACCTATTTGGGGTGGCTGCGACTACTCAAACGACGAAGAAACCAAGGAATATATCATCACCACGAAGAACCTCGTCGAGTCAGGTGGGAAGCTTCTCATGGTACGCCGAGAATTGCAACTGGGCACGCCGGCATTCACTCGCCGAGTGGATGTTTTCGAGGGGGACACGAAGCGCCGCGCGTGGGTGCCATTGCCGGTTGAAAGTGGGCTAGGCGGAGGTCGGGCGCTCTTCATCTGTAGCAGCATAGGCGCCGTCCGTTGTTGCTGCATCATCATCTCCATCCTCGTTTTCCTCTTTCTCTTCCCCTTTATTATCGTCTTCATCTTCTTCTTCGCTGTCGGTCCACGCATCGTAATCATCGTATCCTATAGGTTGCCTGATGACACGCTTGAGGTTGGAAGCCGTGGGTGCCCCGCTGCCATCCAATCCGAGGTCGAGGGAGACGAGGTCCTCGGCCATGGTGATCCCGTAGAGCTTGTCCCCAAGAAAGGCAAGATCGACGGTGTTGACGTACGGAACCGCGTGCGGCTCGGCCCACCAGGCACCCTTACCCGGCCGGAGTACAACAAGCGGGCATTTCCTGTTGCCGGTCAGGACGGCGACGAAGTCATCGGCGGTGGACCGCATGAGGCACTTGAGGATCCTAGAATCACCACCGCCCATGGCGGCGGCGCCCGCCATATCGTTGAGCGGAACGGACGTGTGGGAGAAAGGGTTGTGCAGGAGGTAGCCGTCCAGGTGGCACTTGCGTGCGTGGTCGTCGATGTACTGGCTGCCGTGGCCGAGGACGAGCCAGCCGTCGGTGGATCCGCCGATGAGGATGCCGTCGTCCGGGAAGGAAGGGAGGCGGTGGGAGGAGCCGTCGGAGGGGTCCAGGAAGTAGCCGTCCCGGAGGAGCACGATCAGTGGCCGATTCTGCAGCGCGATGGCAGCGTGCTGGTGGCGCGCCGCGGAGTGCCATGCGCGGCAGACGGCGCGGCAGACGGCGTGTGAGCGGACACGGTCGACGGGGTTGGGGATCTTGGCGACGGCGAGGCCTAGGAGCTCTGGCGGCAGGTCCGACCACGACGCCATTGTAGATACCAAATCGATCCTGGCTACAAGTGCGCTGCTTGAGAAATATATATACAGCGACAAAGATAGAAAGAGATACATGTATAGAACCTCAGGAGGCGAATGTCGGCTTAATTTGATCTCCCAAACTGGGCCGGACACGGAAAAGCCACAACTACCAGAGTCGGACACGGAGTCGTACCAATCTATACCGCTTCAACGTATCCCTTGGATATCGCAAAAAAACCTCCCTAACTGTCAATTTATATCATCGAAAAAGAAGAAGTGTCATAGGAGAGCTATTTTGTCCGATAAACCACGTCTCAGTCATGAACATATATTCAGCTTAAAACTCATCGTTTGCTTGATATGGCTCTCTTTTTCGGGTTCTCGTGTTGTTGTATTAGGTTGGAGGATCATGTTGGTTGTCTGTTGATTTTCATATTGTGAGTACTCCTAGACCTATCATCTCGCTACAATAACTAGGCAAGATAGATTGTCTGAAATAAAATGCTAGAGCTTTTCTCTAGACCTATCATCTCGCGCCTTGGTCACAACACTGCTCGTAGAAGGCCTAATACACCTAAACGGAGGGAGTAGGAGTAGTTCTCTTGCATTCAACCTTTCGGATTCCCCGGATAATTTTCCTCAACCATCTGAAACAGAGTGCAGGTCAGCACCGACAAAATGCTCCTCAAAAATTAGACTATGGCATTTTTTCTCCACCTCTGAATTAACAGCATTCCCTACAACAAATCACTACCAGCACGAATTACGAACTACAAACTGCAAAAATGGTACAGCTAGGGGGAAACTAAGCCAACGCCTACGACTACGATTGGCTCCACCGTCCGATGGCTTCTCCTACCCTAACCCTATCGCCAGCCTTGACGCAGAAATCGAAATCCGAAGAGACTGTTCCGTCCTCCCTTGCCTTGGACAAAGGCGCTTCGAATACGACGACCACGGTCGACCCCATGTTGAATCCTGCTATCTGAGAATGGTGGGACGGACATCAGAAGATTATCTTGAGATGCAGCACAGCAGTAACAGCTCAAACACCAAGCAATTTCCGAACTAAGTATGCAACCAGAGGAACCTGGGGTTGCAATTACCTCTTGCCCCTTCTTAACCATCACGCCAGAGCCTTCAGGTTCATAAACGCGCTCGTTGTAAGGCTGGGACTGAAGTATCCCTGACCCTGGACTGTTTGTCCTCAACTCCGGTTCAATAAGTAGCTGAAAAGTACAATTATTCAGCAACAATTAATGCATATATCAGACTGGTCAAGCTTTAGATATATGTCATGCAGAAGAGATACTTTGATAGAGCCAACATTAGTAGCACCAACTGCTGCAATCGCAACAAAACCTTCTTTCCATCGTCCTTCCAGTACCACCTATAGTTAGCAGTGACAAGTTCAGTAAGAACAGTAGTGCCAATGAAAAACTGAAAACAAATGTTTTCTATAGTTTGACAGCATTGCTCAAAGAATTTCAAAATAGGTAAGATGGTGAATTTACCCTTTCATTCTCGACATAGAGGTTTCTGATGGTCCGAACAGCACGTTCATTTGTTGGAAAAAGATTACCTAAAAACATGGTATATTTGTAATACTCAAGTTCCCACAAAATTTCACAGCTATACTGGAAAACAAAATAAAATGCAAACCTGAGAAATGTCGACGTTTAAAAATATTCCAATCAGCAGGCGAGTGAACTCGATGATAATCACCAGGGTGTAAATAGAGGACACAATAAAAGATCCCTCTCTTCGGGCTGAAAAGCAGGGGTTAAAGTTAACACCGACAGTTTTTCAAAATATGAGTGCATTCAGTAAGATACGCTGAGAGGCATTGAACAACACAGTAACACATCAACTTGAACAGAGCACACTGAAGAGAAGTAAGTTCTTTATAACAGACGTTTTTGTTGCTGAGAATCTTAAAGAGAACAATGGCATAAAACGTTTCTGCTGGTGAAAATCTCGGAGAAAAATGCTGGTAGTAAGCTTGCAGCTTAGCAGTATGTTGCATTGCATGCAGCTAGAACTCTGTTCAAAAACAAAGATGGGCAATTCAAAAACCTCCAAGCCCATGTATGTACTAAAGCTATTTCAAGTGAAAAAAGGTATATTGGGATCCAAGTACATGATAGTAAATCAAACATGATTTCATATAAGTACTTGGAAGTTGGAAGCATCATCATAAGAGAGCAGTAAAAAAAATCTCAGACTTAAATAAAGGGCTTCTACTAGAGTGCAAGCAGGCGTAGTAGTTGCAATTTATGCTGGGAGGCATTGAACAAATACAGTAACATGTCAACATGAACAAACAAAGAGTATACTAAAGAGAAGCAAGTTTTTATAACAAAATCTGATCAGTGACAGAATGTTTCTGTTGGCGAGAATCTTGAAGAGAACATATTGGTACTAAGCTTGCAGTATGTTGAATTGCATGTACTAAAGCTAATTCAAGGTAAAAGATATTGGAACTCAAGTACATCTGTACCTTAAAGTAAATCCAATATGACTTCATATACATACTTGCAAGCATCAATCATAAGAGAGCAGTAAATAAAGCTCAAATATAAACAAAGGGCCTGTACTGGAGCGTAAGCAGGTAAGTATAAACACTCAGAATGCCCAAATTCACAAAAGGTAGGCAAAAACATCCACAAACTGAAGGGTTTCTATGCTGCTTTACTTTTTGTAAACCAGCTTACACAGTTGTCTTGGATACTTCACTTTTAATTCTAATTATGAATACCTCAGCCGTGTTTGATCCCGTAGTTTCGGCGAAGCCACTGATACTCGCCACCATGATTTTGCATTCGACCCCTCAGGCACAATTTGTTCTGTTTGCTCTCCGGAAATATCTTCTTCTTTGGTATCATGAAGAGAGGAACTAGCACCAAGAAGAGAAGAAACAGGATAAGAAAAGCCTTTGACTTGCTCAATCATGGTTCCTGGACCCCTGAGTTGTCCAATCCGCAATACTTTACCATCGACAGGACTCACCTAATTACAAAATTGCACACACAGACCAGGTCAGACTCGACTCTAAACACCAGCACATTAGACATATAGCTACAGGGAATATATCTTGTTACCACTTACCAGGCAGTTTAGATCTGCATCAATAGGCCTTGATCCTTCTTTGAGACTGCGAATGAAGAATGCCTGTAAAGAAGGATATTCTTCTAGGGGCAGAGCAGATTCCTGCAAATCTACAGTATGCATCGGTCAATCTCTTACACAGTAGACAAGAGACGAAACCAGATATATGCGACTATTCTCTGAAACTAAAATGGATATATATGAAACTAAGCACTACTTGCTTACAGCGATAAGCATTTACAAAGCAAGTTTTCTCAAGAACTTGTTTTACTGACATTGCTATATATCACGCTTTGTTGTACATTATTCATTTGAACACACTAATATTACATGATATATTGAACTCTACAAGCATTAAATGCTTTAAAAGGCAAGTCAACCAGAGACTGAAAACTAAATTTCCCTAATAGACTGCAACATAAGAAATCACCACAACAGGAGGAATACATACTGGAGTGAAATGCTATAGCCCATGTTTTGTAGACAGCAGGACGCATGAACACTGGAACTTCCTGTAACAAAATAAATCCAGTTGTCATAACTGAGAAGAGAAAGAATATAACAATCTGTAAAGCCACAAGAATACACACCGCTTCCATCAAGGATCCCCAGAAACGTGACATCGAGCGCAGTGGTAGAAGCCTCAGAAATGACGCCTGTTTTTAATATGACATCATTTTGCAGCCGCATGTCGAATTCCAGAAAAAGAAGACTAGTTCTAGCAGTAACTAGAGTACCTTAAGGTCTGGCGAGAACTCTGGCTCGATTCCTTTCTCCTTCCTTTCGACAAGCTAACTCGTGAAATAAAGCACGAGCAATGTGTTACACATTGGATAAGATGTTCCAATTAGTATTCAAATAGAAAAGCACAGACAATACTACGACAAAATGCGGTTAAACATGAGGTAAAGCCCAACCATGCACACAATGCAATCCGTCTGATGTCTTTTTGGTGTATTAAGAGCGTGCACACATTAAAGGCGTGTAGGCCTTACCTTTTTGTCATCGTACATTCGCTTGGCATGTAGAACACCAAGCATGAGAAGAGCTGCGGCCGTTGCACCAGGCAGAAGGAATTTGCCTGGGAAATTAGCACATCAACGAAAATCAAAACATGCATGATTAATGTTACCGGCCGGTCAGACCGACATTCTTGGGAAAACAGAGTAGCACGAGGTGTTGTCCCTTGTTAGAGGATAGAAAACATATGGTTATTAGCATCACTGTGGCGTCCCCCAGGGCAAACGCATGATGATCAACAACAGAGAGACTGACGAACATTTGGCTCAATCAATTTATTTATTCAGTGCATTGGTAAATGTTTACAGGGAAACTTGCTGCCTAAATCTAAGGCTAGAACTACTCAGCCAGTAATTAAAGCCGAAAAAATGGGGAACAGGAGAGGCTAAAATAGAAGGTTGAGGTGCTGCCCGGCAATCAATGGCAGCAGTGCAGAACCTAGTCGTCTCTAGTACGCCGCCGCGGCTAACAGAACAGAAGAGGTTGCGGCGGAGATAGATCGATAACTGGGCGTCTGGGCGGATACCTTGGCGGGCGCCGGAGTTGGCGGAGGCGTGGAGGCGGCGGGCGAGGCGGCGCGACTGCGAGCGGAGGGGCGCGGGGAGCTGCCATGGGAGGTGAACCCTAAACCTCCGCATCGTGTCCCCCCAAATCGGAGCCCCCGACCTCTTCTTCCTTTCCCGGGCAAAGTGGGAGGAAGAAGGAGAGCGAATGAAGTCTTGATTTTGTTTCTTTTCGTTTCTTGCAGAGGAAGAAGAAGAGCGAATGCACAAAACGCAATTCGTGGCTTGTCCCCAAATCCTGTGTGATAATTTGAGGATTTTATCACTTCGTTTATTTATTTATTTTATCAGGAAGTTGTTTCACTTTCAGCTTCAGCAGGCAAGTCACATGAAAAATAAGCTTTGATTCAGGACAAAAATCCATGAATTTTAATGATTTCATTTAGGCAAGTCGCATGAAAGTAACTTCGATCTGGCAAGTTCAATTAACATCCATGCACAGCTGCCCAAAATGCTAATTCTAGATGCCCAAAGGACCTTTTAAGTGCCACACCAAAAGCTGCTACAATGGTTCCAGATGACACAGGGACATCACTCGCACATGCTGTCCTAATATGGAGTATATATATCAAAAATCCCTTTCGCTTTATTTCTCGATTCGATCTATCTACAGAGGTATGACCTCCACGTCGTCATGATCGCTCTTGGGCGCTTCAAGCACGGCCCTGTCGGACGCTCCGTTCTCAGGGGCGGCGCGGTTCTCTGCCACGCTGCTCATCTCCTGCACTGGAGGCGGGTTCACGACGGTCATCGGCATGGCGCTGTTGTCTGCCGCCAGGCGGCCCCTCCTCTCGCGGTGCTCCTGGCAGTTCGCGCACCAGTGTAGGCAGCAGTGGGCCATGCATGGGTCACACGGCGAGTTCTGCCGGAAACATAAAAGGTAGGTAACAGGTTAATTTAGTGCACATAAAAAGGTTTTCAAACACACAGGAGGATCTATCAGAATGCAGTATTATGAATTGAGCTGGTCCAGATATGGGGGGGACTGAACTGCTGATAGCATTACCCACACAAAAATGATATACAAGACTCTGGAGTATGAAAATTGTACACACAAATGAACATGACATGAGCACAACACAAACCTAGTACACTACCAGCAATTATCAATGTGATGATTGGTGACAACACGCCGCGAGCATCACAAATATGAAGCAGATCAACCATATGGCTCACATTTTGGGAACAGTACCAAATCACAAGGTGCAAATTTCCATAACAATACAAGCTAGCCAACATTACAAGAATATTTCCTGAAGGATTCATATGGGTCCCCAATCTAAGCAAGCAAATTCAGAATGTTGCCTACATACAGCACAAATAATCACTATTTATGAATGGTGCTTCTAAATGGTTACTGATGCATGAGTATGTGACACCATTAATAAAGCAGTGCAGGGATTTCGTATTTTCACCTTGAGATGATATCTCTTCTGAAGTTCTTGACGGAAAATGCCAGTATAGGTACCACACAGCCACCAGCTAAACACCAACCCTTCTCCAATAAGAAACGATGTTCTTGGATCAACACCATGAAAAATTGCTGTGAGAATGGCAAGTGCAATCCCTCCTTCCACAAAGACAGCATGGCAAACACAAGGCGTTGTCCAAGGGATGTCCTCTCTTAGGGCCTCAACATTGCGCCCAAACAGCACACAAGGACAGAACAGTCCAGTGCGACCTATCATGACGAGAACAGTGAAAGTTAGATGTTGCTATTAAAGCAGCCAGCTTTGTCTCAGCAGATTATTCTAGGTATGGTACTCATCCAAATGGACACAATCAAATATGAAGGGCGGAAAAGCAAATATTAAGGTTCTGTTCAACTGCTCGATAAGCTCAGGTTTCAATGTTCCATTAAGGATGAGTAAGAAACTGCTGAGAACTACTTTCATGTCAATTTAATTTAGACAGGTAGAACAAGTAAATGGGAAAATATACGCTGAAGGTATTGACAGAGCAAGTTAGCATCTCTGTTTCTTAGCCTACTACTCCCTCCGTTCCAAATAAGATGACTTACATTTGTACACAAGTGGATGTATCTAGACATGTTACAAGTCTAAATACATCCAATTTTGGACAAATGGAAGTCATTTAATACGGAACGGAGGGAGTATTTTCTAGTATGGGAGCTTCACTTGTAAGTGAGCGTGCATACAATAATGTGAGTATGACAAGTAATAACCAAGCATCAAAGGAACACAAACGTACAGATCCAAGAAGTTGAACAAATATACACCATATATTCAACATTACACACACGTTTAGACCTAGGACCATAGCATAAAAAATCAATGGAACCAAAGTAAACTAGTCTAGTGGTGAAGAGATAGGTATGCTGCTCTAGAGAACAAACTCAAGAGCATTTACTGCTCGAAATTTCTGGGGAATATTTTCAGTCAGAGAACGCAACATTCGATGAATATTAGAAATTAGCACTGTTTCTTGTCCCTCTTCATTTTGGGCATATAAGGAAAGTACTAAGCATAACTATAGTAGTCCAATGGCTCTATAGAACATAAGAAGAGTATACATATTAAACAGTGGAGGTAGAACAATGTGCAACTGTTCCATTCCACATTTTGACAGACAGAACAAAAAAAGTTTGTTCAGTTCTGCATTCCAAAGCTATATGCATAATTTTCATAGTGCATTGATTTCGCTAGGAGCAAAGCACTGATAACAGGAAGTCAAGTGTGCTCCAGAATCAGAAGGCAGCCGCTGAGGTTCAGAATTTAAGCGTTAGTGTTCCACTATACAAATTCCTTACATCTGTGGATAAACGATAAATGTAGCAGGTCGTAAACACAGATGCATGGACCAATCAATGGCTACGGCAATATTTGGATCCCTTATATACATATACAAAACGGTTGTTGTGAAAATCGCCATGTTCAACCAACAAACCCATGTGAACCTGTCGACCAGTTTGGCATATCCGATACTGACCGTGCATCATTTTGAATCTTTCATCACGCCAACGGTCCACTTGTCACATGCATGCATGCATGCACAGAGGAAACAGGTGCATACAATCGTGTGATGGCAAGTGCACAAGTATAATACTTACTGTAATAAATTCTTGTGCCATTATCCACGGCGCCTAAATTGGGAATAACCTCAATTTCGTACTCAACAATTAGTAAGAGTTCAGTACACGTTGTGTGCATGTATTTTTTCCGTCTAAGTTCGCTGTACTCGGCGTTTCTAAAAAATGAAAATTAAAGTAGCCAGAGTTTGGAGGAAGCGATTAAATTTACAAAATGAGGAGGGCATTATCGAGTTTTGATCTGGTAACAGCCTTTTGGAATTACATGTTTCACTCGCCGCCCCCCGGATAGCACAGAAAATGAAGGACAAGACAAGGAAGCAATGCAGGGTCATAACGAACTGGCACCATCGGTCCAAGATCTCAGGTCAATGATCCATTGCATCCTAAAAATGGAAGACCGTCCCACCAATTCATGAACCGTTGACAATGCTGGCATCAGAGATCGAGCTCAACATACAAGTCCACGAATCTGGACCGGGAGACCTGGATGAACTGACCACGATTTGATATGAGTGCAGCACCCACCTTCCGCATGCCAAGCGGGGGAACCAAAGTAGCGTCGTTGACTAGAGTAGCCGTGAATGAAGGATTGGATAACGCAATGGGTTGGATGGGAGAGGGAGGTGATATACGTACAGCTCTCGGGGTCGTCGGTGCACCCGAAGATCCCGGTGGACCAGGGCTCGTCGGCGGGCGGCTCGTAGCTCTCCGGGAGGACCTGGCCGCACTCGCCGCACTTCCTGCCCTCGAGCTGCAGGTCAGATCGGGCAATGAGATGAGGGAATCGCGGTCGCGGATGAGGAACCTAGGGGAGTGATTGATGATCAGTACCTGCGGGACGTGGACGGGCTGGTTGAGCTCGCCGGGGCGGATGTCCTCGGCGGGGGCGTCCTGGTCCCTGGTGAGTTTGACGTAGCGGGACGGGTGGCTGTCTTCCGCCATTCCTTGCCGGCGGCGGCGGCGGCGACGACGACGAGAAGGACACTGGAGCAGTCGAAGCGTGTATCCCAGATCTGATGAGAAGGAAACGCGCTTTGCTTGGTTTTGGGGACTTGGGTTGGGTCGGGTCGGGTACAAATTTTTTGTTTTTGGAAGTTTAAATTTGAGTTTGATAAAATTTAAATCTTTTACGGTGCGGATACATACGCATGTTTTTTAGAAACACACTACATACACATACGCTCACAAACCACACATACAGACACCCCTATGAACGTACGCATGCAAACCCTACCCCTATGAGCACCTCCGAGAGACCGGTCCGACAAATCTTGAGGTTGACGAAGTCACCACAGGCGTCTCGCTGTTCACGGGCACGTCACCTATCACTGAAAGCATAGTGCCGGTTATTCCTGGAAAATCCAGGAAAATATGACCAGCCATGTCAAGTCTAGGACTTGAACCTGGGTGGACTGGTTCCACCACAAGGAACCACCGGTTGAGCTGCGGATACATACGCATGTTGTGTACTACGATGTATATGAATTTTCAGTGTCAAAGAAGTACAAATTTATGTCTGTGCAAAAGGGAAATAACAGAATTTTTCTCCCCGAAATTCTCTTTTCTGTGTAAAACAAAATATATTTGTACTAAAATTCTGACGTACACATAACACAATGTCTACATTTTCCTATATACTTTATTTTAGTTTCTAGCCCTAGAAATATCATTTTCAATTATTTTAAAAACTTGGGCTCTATAATGCTCCACTTTCGCGCCTTTGCCAAATAGTTGTTAGGGTGCGATGGAGAAATCGGCACCTCTCACACGATCGTATCTAATTAAACTCGTTCCTTACACATGTTTTCTTAGTATTGCAGCACTGACCCAATATATTTCTCACGGTAAATAAAAAGGGTACAGACAAAGTCACACAACACACTAGTGTATCTGTTACATTATACACAACCTATCTACAAATCTTATAAAACAAAACTCCACTATTAATTATTTTCTATCTCAACTTACAAGTTGTCCACATCATCTTTTCTTTTAGCCAACCAAATGTCCATGTCATCCCACTAATTCATTAAAAACAATATTTTCTTGCATGCAACATATCCATGTCATTTACTTTTCATCATCTAATTTTTCATGTCACCAATTTTTTATCATCAAATACAAAAAATCACGTCAAATAATATAACATTTTGACAATTGTGATATATTGTATATTTCTGTAAACAAATTAATATACATAGTAAAAACATTAAAAGATGCCCGCCAAAACGCGCGGGGTATGTTTCTAGTATGTCTAAAGCCTAAAAGCTTGGAAATTATACATGCAATACTTACTTGCCGCAATAACTTCATCTAAAAAAGCACATGCAAGATGGACATCCATTCCGTACTCTATTACGCGGCTGTCACTTACCTATGGGTATGATTACCTATGGGTATGATCGGTCAATATTATATCAAAAAAGCTTAAAGTCCAAAATGTTGGTACCATGGTTTCTAAAATTCCACAGTAGAGAAATAATTTGGGTAATTGACACATTTGTTAAAAGGAAATATATTAATATCAAGAAAATACCAATTATACTCTAGCTATGGAACACTGCAAGAGCTAGTTGAGTCTCGAGACATCAACATATCCAAAAAATATATGGAAGAAAATAATAACGCCCCCAACAAAACGACCAAAAACTCGCAACACACCAAATAACCACCACCATTGGCAGCACTCGGATCTATGCATAGATTTCCATCTTTGACGACTTCGAAAAGGGCACAATACACAAGAGTCTTCATACCATGATCTAGACGTCAAAGTAAGATCATATGTGTTCACCTGAGAGAAAGTCTAGGAGATCTTTTTGTAGGGAAAAAAGTGTAGGATATCAGTTCTGGTTTATATTGCTTGTTTTTTGGAGTAGTCCGGCTCGCATGCTATGGATTGGGCTGATACAATGGGAGCCCAGTTGCCACAAGCATATGCACGATCGAGCAAAGGAGAAAAAAAATCATGTACTCGAAACATCATTCTATGCGGTACAAAACATGAAATATATTGATTAAAAAACAGAACGCAACACAAAATTGACATACTTTTAGACAGGCCAGGACACTTTCCAAAAAATAAGATAACATGATAAGGCACCCTATATACCTTGTTTTACCATGCAGAATTTGAAGGGGTTTGCGGGGCAGAAAACAATAATTTTCTAGCGAACGAAACCCTAACTAGCCAGGATCTATCTATCTAGTACATGCGATAACGGTGGCGGAACTGGTTACATTACCTCCATGTAGACCGATAGCGGGGATTACGCTCCCGCACAAGCGTTGACGATGAAGTCGTACGTAGCCGACCTCGAGGTCGCGGAGAACTTGCCGCGATGTCGGAGTCGATGACGCCGGGGTGTCGACGATGATCTGCGTCGACGGGCGTCGGGCGGAAGAAGGCGGAGCGCCAGCACCAGGGCTGGCGCGCCGGCAGCAGAGGGGGGTGGCGCGGCGGCTGCAGGGGGCGAGACGACGTCGCCCAAGCTCCTCAATAGAGTAGCCTCCGAGCACTCGCAAACATACGGAGCCTATCGACAACTCCCGGTCATTCAGATCCAGCTGAAATCGCAGGAGTAGATCTTATCTGGAATCCCGCAGAGCAACGGCGCTCTGCGGTATGGCTTAGGTGGAGAGAGACCCCCTTCCTCAGCTCGGCGCGGCTCCAACTTGGGAACCACGGGATCGAGAGAGAAATTGGGAATTAACTGAATTTCCTATGTATTAAATCAATTAATATGCCTTGCTATATAAAGGGGGAAGGGGTGTGCCAACCCCCTTGGCTCCCCCATGTGGGACTAAAAGGAGGAGGGGGGGAGGCCGGCGCATCCTCCTAGTCCAACTCGGACTAGGGGCCCAAGCCCCCCCTTCCTTGCTTGGTGCGGCTCCCCCTCTTGGGCCCTCTTAGGGCCCATTTAGGTGGGAGCCCCCTTTTTCCTTTATTTAATTAATATTAAATTAATATAAAAATCCCATTAATTCATAATTAATATATTTATATATAATTCAATATCCCATGACTCCGAAACTATTTCGGAACCACCCGAACAACTTTCGGACATTCTCGGAACACTTCCATAGCTCCCCGGAACTCCTTCCGGACCACCGGAACTCTTTCCGGATCAATTCTTTCTCTCCAACAAAAACCTATAAAATTCCAGAACCTATCTCCTAGCGTCGCTAAGACATTAAGTTTGTTACGCTACGGTTCGGGAACACTCCAGACATGGTCGAGACACTCCGCTCACCAATGATCGTCAGGGATACCTGGAAATATATGACGACTCATGTGCATTCCACGAATATCGTCGTTGAACCATAAGTATGATATTCATTCCCTTTGTCTCTGCGATACTACCTTGTCCGAGATATGATCGTAGACACACCGATGCCTTTGCTGTATCTCGTTACCGACGAAGGTTATTAACTCGTCCGCGATATTACATCTTCATGACCTAGTCATAAGCTGCGCAGTTATATAGATGCAATATCACCGAGTGGACCCAGAGTATCTTTCCATTACAAGAATGAACAAATCCCGCTCTTGATCCTTACGTCTTGATGCTCTTTCGGAATACCCAAGATGGACACCGTTATTGTCATGCTATATAAGACACAACGTTTGATGCTCTCAAAGCACTCCTACGAAGCAACAATAAGTACGGTCTCACGGTTTAAGGAATAAGCTATCATACTCTTATCTATTGCAAATGACAAACATCGTAATACGATCTTATTGCAATACTTTGCGTATGTCCACCACCTTATTCTATTAACAAGATGACCCCATTGTCAACTGACGTCATTGTCCTTGATCGGGAATCTCGATCAACTGTTGCCCAATGGACTAGCTCATATAGAGGCTTGCTAGGGACCTGGTTGTCTATGTATCACACGTGTATTAATAATTCCGATTAATACAGTTATAGCATAATACATAAACCTATTATAAACTAATGAGATAATGCAATAAATACTTCTTATTTATTTGCCTCTAGGGCATATCTCCTTCAGTCTCTCACTTGCACTAGAGTACAAATAAACTAGCTGCATTTTACTTTATCAGAATCCCTTATCAAATAAGAATCATTTGATAATGCTTGCTCGTGAAAAAGTGTTACTGCACAATCCGTGATTGTACATGCTTTTGCGATTCACGGATATTGACTTTCTTGATATCACCATGTTGTTTAACAACACATATGCAAACACCGCAACTAAGTGAGACTACCGCTTCCCAGCGCTTACTCTGATTATACTAACCAGATAACTGCCCTGAAAAACACACTCAGTCATGCCGAGCCCCTTGTAACAATTACAAACTCGTGATGTCTACATACTTTCGCACCAATGTAGAAAACTTGACATTCAAATGTCAATCCCTTAACTAACACACGTCTACTTCCAATAAATTCCAAATTTACTTTCATAACTGCTCTTATTCCAAGAACATCGGTTATATTTCATCGAGCAGATAATATTGTTTCTGTATGATGTCTAATATTACATAATAGACCCACATGTCATACAACCATTACCTTCACGCATCATTACTCTTAATGACCAATTGGATTCCAAAGGACCATCCTTTTGATTCTATTCTGACTCCTCAGATATAATCCAAAACAACTCGACTAACTATTTAAAATTCCCGTTCTATTTCAAAATAGACACTGACTTTCAAATAGTTTCACAACTTCATCCTATTCTATTGGTACAGTTTCTCAATGTGTTAACTACACAAAATGAATTCGACTCCCACTCAAACTATGTCTCCACATATTTGACAACGCGAGCTCCCACTCAAAAACATGTTATCCAACATATTTGAGTTCCTAAGCTCCCACTCAAAAATATGTTCTTCACATATTTCTCCTGAGTGAACTAACTATGACTCCCACTCAAATCGACATCTTGGGTAAACCAAAATCATTGATCTACTACCAATTCGAATTTAATACAAACTGCAGTATTACATTAATACAAATCACTCAGACTTCAAGCATGTCTACATGAATGTAGTCAACAAATTTGATCTTGTCCAAGACACATTTCTTGACAAGACATGCTACCGCGTCTTTCTTATAGTTACATTTATCACATAACACATTATATGACGATTAAACAATCTTATTCCTCTAATAAGAATTGCAGCAACAATTACTCTCTTAATCCTTTTAAACGTAACTTGGATTTCCAGGCTGAAGAGCCTTTGTTCGTATTCTGATATTTTTCTCAACTTTCTTTGTAGTGATAAGGTGCACCTTGATCTGTCAACAAGATCTGAAATACTTAATACAGTGCTGTGACCCGACAGCAATATTAAATGTATCAGCACTTTATTCAGAAGTTTCTTTCATGAAAACATTGTGATCTTTATGAAGAGGATTGCAAGCAGAAAATTATTTTCTAGTCTCCCTCACTCTTAATCACCAAATTTTCATTAGCAGACATATACTCTTTGGAACATCTTCCAACATAAGTCTGACACTTTATTCCAAACTTCTAATTTCAATCCATAAACCATAATTCGAAAAGTCATCTTTTCTCGGAATTACATAGACAACAAACTGAACTTTGTTTCTATTCGGTTTTGGAACACACTCTCATTTAATACGAGCAATCTACAAAGAACCACTCATGTATATTCCGAAATATCGCATAATCATATACATGTCGACACAACTGTCGATCCTACGAATTCTTGCTGAGAAAAATATCTATTTCCTAAAGTGGACGTCGACTATAATGTTTAGAACGTATTAGGAGATTCTAAGACTGATTCTGACAGGCCACACTCTACTTAAAATAGAGCATGATTATAATTCCCCACATATCACTATATATGACATTATAATTCTGTGAAGCAAATTTCCACAAGTCTCTTGTGTTGAACACATAATCCAAAATACTGTCCTTTGATCGAATTTTGTGAATACAATGTTCACTAATCTTTCTTCTGAAAACCCCATTTGATCTATTATCAAATTAATCTCAGACTCCATAATTCATCGGGCAAATGCTCCTATTTGCCAAAGTCATGGAGGAATTCGGATCAAGCCATAAACACCATTAATTAATCATTAAAAATGACACTCAATTAATTTCCCTTAGTATTGCAACTTCAATACTTGATCTCAAGCTTAATCAATTCAGCACTCGAAATACTTAAATGGACCAAAGACATCCATTACTTCTTTCATTGCTTTTATGACTAAACTCGACGATGTTTATTCCAGCACTAGAACCTTTGTTCATGGGACAAGATATTTCATCATATCTACAATTATGAATACTTATCATACAATCAATGTAACTGAGATGTGGAAACTTTATTCATAGGATAAAACAACTGACTTGTTCCATAACATAAAACAACTGAATTTGTCTTATTACATGAATAACTTTGTCTTGCAACAATCAAGACACACATACTCGCTCACTATTACAAAAGATCGTATCAAAAACTATTAATGATAACTATGATAACTTGAGGACGTGAACACCAAAAGGTCATCAACTCCTTGACTACCAGCTTCAGCGCCAGGTCATATCAAACTGCGCCGCATATACGTGATAATCAGGACCTGTTTCACAAACAGAGCAATCATCAAACATTTCATCGTATACCATGGGCGAATTCATAATTCTGCATATATCAAATATATACCTGTAGCATCGAAGATCTCTCCTTCGATGGAATCAACCTTCAGAGACTGGAACTCACGTATGAATACGTAGAAGTTCATATCGTCGGCTTTCAAAATGTACTTACGTACATGCTTCTCATAGCTAGGAGGTAGAGATATCAAGACAGTCCGAATGGCGCAAGAATCCGCCATCCAGTAATCGAAGACCATCGTCAGCTGGAAGTAGATGTCATACAATCTCTTCAAATGTGTCTTCAGACAGGTATGCTCTTCCATGTGAATGGTCTGGAACATTCTAAGCTGCCTGAATTGCTCACGCTTTAATTCATCCCCGAAGTGCGTCTTTATCGCATCCATCATGACGCTTGGCTCCTTGCGTCGAAACATCTCTTTCAACTCGGGTGCCAGGCATACGGTCATGGTGATCTCCACTTCAATGAATATGTCTCGACGCTTACGGAAATCATCTTCCTCCTCCTCGCTAGCAGAATCTCCTGGTCCTTCTCCTACCGGTTCATCGAGAACATATAGAATGTTGTTGTGTTCGACAATGTTTCTAAAACCCCTGTACCATCTGATGAAGTTGGATCCGTCGGCTTCTAATGTAGCATCCGGACTCTTGAGGAAGTAACCGAAGTATAGTTGCGTAGTCTACAGATGTGATCGCAAAAGAGGTAAGGTTAAGTTTATAATATGTAGGTGAGTTTTAGTTCTATAATCTCATTATCAAAAACACACCACACCAAGATTATTATCCCTAAAATAATAATGGCGATGACACGACCCTCATCCACCATACTACCCCCGATCATCACGGCCGGCAGCACAGCTTCAAAGGTGGACATAACATGTCGATCATAACTCTATGACTCCTGCTCGATCTTTCGATCTTCCCGTATTCCGAGGCCATACCTCTGAGTATGCTAGGCTCGCCAATCAAACCTCGAAGACCCTGCGCGTGCAACATGGCTTACACCCACTGTATGCGAACGACGAGATGTGTGACACCCGATCATCACGGCCTGCCTCATAACGTAGAACTTTCTTGGTGGTGCGCAACGAGGGAGAATACAATTTTGGTATTTGTTAGGGATCATCCTATTTATGATGCTACCGTTGTATATCTAGCATATAAGCAATCAATAGGATGCACACACAACAGCACACAATAATGATGCAATGAAGTGCGATGTGACATGGTCGATGCGCCTGGACCTTCATGGCGCCATGTGCCTGGCCCCCGGCGCCCCGGCATGACTCCGAGTCTACAGAGCCCTCCATTTCCTCCGACAGTACGAGTAATATCAAAAACTTACCGTAACCATGTCACATGAAATAACGCCTCTTCAAAACAAAGTTAGACGCCTCTAGCTTTATTTAGTTTTGCAAGTTTTACGTGGCATATAGGCTTATTCGTAAGAGAATCGCTTCCCTACCTACGAACTTTGTACCACAACGTCAATCGTATAATTGCATGTTTAAGCATCCCTTTCGGGCCCTCCATTGAAAATGCTTTGCCGACTAGAGAGAGAGAAACAGACACCCGCCAGCCACAGATACGGTGCAAGCCGTATGTCAGTAGTGGAACCAGTCTCGCGTAAGCGTACGCGTAAAGTCGGTCCGGGCCGCTTCATCAACTCAATACCGAAGGCATCGCAAGTGCACGCTAGAGGGTAGCAAATATAAGAAAGACGCCCTCATTCAACATTAGTTCTAACCGTACCAGCAGTACTATGCATAGATCGGCTCTGATACCACTGAAGGGGTTACGGTGCAGAAAACAATAATTTTCTAGCGAACGAAACCCTAACTAGCCAGGATCTATCTATCTAGTACATGTGATAACGGTGGCGGAACGGGTTACATTATCTCCATGTAGACCGATAGCGGGGATTACGCTCCCGCACAAGCGTTGACGATGAGGTCGTACGTAGCCGACCTCGAGGTCGCGGAGAACTTGCCGCGATGTCGGAGTCGATGACGCCGGGGTGTCGACGATGATCTGCGTCGACGGGCGTCGGGCGGAAGAAGGCAGAGCGCCAGCACCGGGGCTGGCGCGCCGGCAGCAGAGGGGGGTGGCGTGGCGGCTGCAGGGGGCGAGACGACGTCGCCCAAGCTCCTCAATAGAGTAGCCTCCGAGCACTCGCAAACATACGGAGCCTAGCGACAACTCCCGATCATTCAGATCCAGCTGAAATCGCAGGAGTAGATCTTATCTGGAATCCCGCAGAGCAACGGCGCTCTGCGGTATGGCTTAGGTGGAGAGAGACCCCCTTCCTCAGCTCGGCGCGGCTCCAACTTGGGAACCACGGGATCGAGAGATAAATTGGGAATTAAATGAATTTCCTATGTATTAAATCAATTAATATGCCTTGCTATATAAAGGGGGAAGGGGTGTGCCAACCCCCTTGGCTCCCCCATGTGGGACTAAAAGGAGGAGGGGGGGAGGCCGGCGCATCCTCCTAGTCCAACTCGGACTAGGGGCCCAAGCCCCCCCTTCCTTGCTTGGTGCGGCTCCCCCTCTTGGGCCCTCTTAGGGCCCATTTAGGTGGGAGCCCCCTTTTTCCTTTATTTAATTAATATTAAATTAATATAAAAATCCCATTAATTCATAATTAATATATTTATATATAATTCAATATCCCATGACTCCGAAACTATTTCGGAACCACCCGAACAACTTTCGGACATTCTCGGAACACTTCCATAGCTCCCCGGAACTCCTTCCGGACCACCGGAACTCTTTCCGGATCAATTCTTTCTCTCCAACAAAAACCTATAAAATTACAGAACCTATCTCCTAGCGTCGTTAAGACCTTAAGTTTGTTACGCTACGGTTCGGGAACACTCCAGACATGGTCGAGACACTCCGCTCACCAATGATCGTCAGGAAATACCTGGAAATATATGACGACCCCTGTGCATTCCACGAATATCGTCGTTGAACCATAAGTATGATATTCATTCCCTTTGTCTCTGCGATACTACCTTGTCCGAGATATGATCGTAGACACACCGATGCCTTTGCTGTATCTCGTTACCGACGAAGGTTATTAACTCGTCCGCGATATTACATCTTCATGACCTAGTCATAAGCTGCGCAGCTATATAGATGCAATATCACCGAGTGGGCCCAGAGTATCTTTCCATTACAAGAATGAACAAATCCCGCTCTTGATCCTTACGTCTTGATGCTCTTTCGGAATACCCAAGATGGACACCGTTATTGTCATGCTATATAAGACACAACGTTTGATGCTCTCAAAGCACTCCTACGAAGCAACAATAAGTACGGTCTCACGGTCTAAGGAATAAGCTATCATACTCTTATCTATTGCAAATGACAAACATCGTAATACGATTTTATTGCAATACTTTGCGTAGATCCACCACCTTATTCTATTAACAAGATGACCCCATTGTCAACTGATGTCATTGTCCTTGATCGGGAATCTCGATCAACTGTTGCCCAATGGACTAGCTCATATAGAGGCTTGCTAGGGACCTGGTTGTCTATGTATCACACGTGTATTAATAATTCCGATTAATACAGTTATAGCATAATACATAAACCTATTATAAACTAATGAGATAATGCAATAAATACTTCTTATTTATTTGCCTCTAGGGCATATCTCCTTCAGAATTTATGTTATATATTATGAAAGGCGGAAAGGTCAAAGGAAGTACAAGAGAAGATCCCAATGTAAGGCTTTAAACATGAGACACACGACCCCCGATACAACTCAAACCGACCCAAAAACAAAACCTACAAAATGAGCGACCACCACTTATCGTAGGCCACTCGAAGGCATCAATTTTGATTTGCTCTATTATTTGTTGGGTCAGTCTATAAGAGTTCTCAAAGGCACCCCAAGTGATCAACATCAACAACAAGTTTAATTAACTTATATATGTTAACATTGACAAGAAATCACGTGCCAAATAATCAACTATACAAGGAGCAAACGTAGCATGTAATTTATTTTATCTACTAAGAGAATGCCACGGTAACTAGTGAGAAGGGTAGTAAAAAGAATTATCCTCATAAAAGGTTCTCGTAAATTTGCTAAAACATAATGTTGGAAGACCCATGTGATTGCAAGCTATCCAAAAAAAAAAGACTAGACTGTTGTGAAGAAACCACCCAACTTCTATCCTAAAAGGCGAGAAGACTTAAACCCAAGTGAGGTGGGTGGAACCTTGTCAGTATAGACAATACTCTTAGGAGAGCTCTAAATTGATAATGTTGATGAATGACATATAACTTTCCCAAATCAAGCATCATATATAGGGAACATAAATTCTATACAAATCTAAACAATAACACCATTGGTTTTTGAAACAAATACACATTCATTCAAGTAATATCCTCTTCAAAATTACATGTTCTATACCATAAGCATACATGTTTTTAATCATTCAATTGATTGATTAGTCGACTATATTAAATAGTCGAATGGCACATCAAATTTCTGTTCAACAAGTGACACCTTTTATTTTGACCAAAAACTATTATCATTAACTTTAGACAGCTCGTGTCGTATGTTATTAAAGGAACCATCCAAGGTCGAGTTTGCTGGGATCATAGGAGGATGGTTGCGACGATGATGGGACAGTGGCTTCGCCATGGACCTTGGCGAAGCGTCCTTTGACTCGTGGCCTCAATTGGGCGTATGCTTGCCTGGACTCGTAGCGGATCTGATTGTTGTACTGCCGCCTCTTCCGCTTCTCCCTATACCTCATCAGCTTGGCATGTCTCTCGTGCATCGTCAGATGATGCGCCGCCACCACCATCATGTCTCCGTTGATAGACATTACCGCCTTACTGCTCGAGGTGTCAGTAAGTGTGCCCCCACACCCACATAATGGCATCTGAACATATCAATAAGAAAATAATCATATGAGTGAAAGTAATGGCATGTTACTGATCAATCATTGTTTCATGAAGGAATTCAGTTCTTCATTGACCAACATAGTTTTGATTTGTTCCATGAAATAACAGTTAACATCAGCTTCCCTTAATTCCTACTGTCGGGATATTACGAATGACTGGGGAGGAGCTTTTGAACCAGCCATATAATAGCATTCATGTTCAGGTAGTGTCATAATTCAGTGATGTACTTCGTTTTATTTGAACATATATGTATCCATTTCCCCTCCGTATAGTGTCAGTCCTGCTGATCGACTCTTGAGGAGTATGTGTGCTGGGTAGCTTAATTGGACTTGATCCTTGTCCAGAGAATCCATGGATCAGCTATAGCTAACAAGTAACAGCATAAATTAACATGACTGAGGACTAGGAGCAAGCTAGCTGGGTACTGGGTAGGGGTGATCAAGGTAGCAGAAGAAGCAATTAACCACAGTTCCGGCCGACCGCCAGGCGAACAGTTCGATCGATGATGTAGGAGCAAGATTTCGATGATAGTATTAATTAGGCAGCACTCACGGTGGTCGGTGGTGTCGCCGGTGGCATGTATTGGCCCGCTGCGTCCACCTGGAACGTCATCAGCCCAGCTGGGTGTACATGTGGTGGGTGCTGCAGGCCATGAAACGGCGTCGTCGGCGACCGGCCGTGGTGGTCAGCCGGCGGTGGCCATGTTCCCACGCTGTGGCCGAGGCTGGGGCCATTGCCAAAGAACTGGTACTCAAGCACCGGAGGAGGCTCGTGATGATGACCGGCGATGGGAGTGGGGTTGATGTGGTGGTGGAGCGGGCAGTTGCCCATAACGCCGCACACGCCGCATGACATGGACATCAGGATTGTGTTCGGTCTACAGTAGCTAGCAACGAGCTTGGTACTGAAGTGAAGGTCAGTTGTTTGTTTCTGGTTTTGTTGTGTGGAGAGGATGAGGTCCGGAGGTGGAAGAAGGGTTGTAGCTAAGCTAGTGCTAGGGCTGTCGGCCCATGTTATAGCAAACAAACAGACGAAAGATTCGGTGGAAGGATTAGCAAAAGGCGATCGAAAGGATTAATGAGCGAGGAGGAATAGATATGAGCAATCCCTGAACTGAATCCATCTTTTTTGCGGAATCCCACGTAATCCTGTGAACTGCATGCTAGTCCACACAAATGACATATAACTAGATATTTGTCACTATCAAAACGAAAGAGAAGAGAGAACAAGGTCCCGGGCAAACAGAAATGGGAACGATGAGAGTTCCAAATCGACAAAAGTACCTAGCTTCTTTTCATGTGCTCCACAGCCCACTCGACACGCGATAGGTCCCGAGAAGGACGGCTTTGATGCCAGTGAGCGAGATGTTGATTTCTGGATCAAAGAGGATCACACAGACACGGCCAAGAAAGGATTGATCAATCAAGAATTCAAGATACATATATGTATGACCTCTGACCTCAGTGTAGGGATTGTCTCCAAAGATGAATCGGTCGACAAGTATTAGCTTATTCGTTAGATTGAGAACCACCTCTTAGAGGGATGTGGTGAATTGAGTGGAGGGGTCATGCATGAAGTGATATAAGTTTTTACACCTACACACTCACTACGTCTTCTTTTGTGTACCAAAACTTCAAGCATCAACCACACCGTATGCATCTCTTCGACGCAGAGGCTGGACTTCCCCATTTTCTTAAAAAAACAAAATTTATATTGACGTTGTTGTGTGACATAGTCTAATCTTGCACTACATTCATACATTTTTGTAGATTTTTTGTTGTTGTGATTTGCTGTTTTAAAAATAAAAAATCATATGGTAATTGGTGACACTGCGGGAGTGGCAGCTCAGACCGACGGTAATTATAACGCCGACGGCCAAATGTCGGGGCCGTTGGCGTCACAACATGACATCGACGGCTCGAGAAATACCGTCGGGCTCAAATTGCCGTCGGCGTCCTAGTGGTGAGCAGAGTGCCGTCAGCGTCACATCAATGAGCCCGACAGGCACCGTCGGCGTCAAAACACTGTCGGATTACTGCCCCGCGTGGACGTCTGGGCGCAGCGATCTGACGGCGCCGTAACCACCCACTCTGACGCCGCCGGCAATACCGTCGGGCTCAATACACTATTTTCCAGTTTTTCTTAAAATATTAGATTACATTTAAAAATATTATTTGTAGGGGTACTAAATCACAATAAATAACATACCAACTAATCTGTACAAATATTGTGATCAAATGTGACCATAATGCGGCGGGGTTCTCCGGTGTTTTATACACATATGTGGGTATCTCCGGTGTTTTGTTGTGACGGGGTTCCGGAACTTAGAGGTGAAAACCCCGTTTCGGGTGTCGGACATGAAATCGTGCGACGGAACACATGAAATGTTGGTTTTTTATGGCCCAACATACCAACCTAACACAGCCAAGTAAAAAAATTAATGCGTCTACCCCCTCCCGACGCCGTTTAGAGGGGTAGATCGACAGGTCAGACTTTTCTCCAGCAGGAGTAGGGTCTCGTCGTAGAGGGGGTCCGGAGCGTCAAGACCCCATCAAAACTTGCATAGACCCCTAATATATGTATACTAGTGTGTTGGTAGTTTGTGTGAAACAAGATACATCTCCGAGGTGCGACCCGCTTCACTGACCCCTCTTACTCCGTAGTAAGTTCTTGCACTTAGAGGTGAAAACCCCCGCTTCGGGTGTCAGGCATGGAATCGTGCGACGGAACACATGAAATGTTTGTTTTTATGGTCCAATATACCAACCTAACACAGCCAAGTAAAAAAGTTCATGAGTCTACCCCTCCCGGCGCCGTTTAGAGGGGTAGATCGACAGGTCAGACTTTTCTCCAGCGGGAGTAGGATTTCGCCGTAGAGGGGGTTCAGAGCGTCAAGACCCCATCAAAACTTGCATAGAACCCTAATATATGTATACTAGTGTGAATGTTTTGTGCTATACGATATGATGTATTCAAATGTGCCAGAATTTTATTTGAAATTTGCCCAGAGTTTTATTTGAAATATGCCCACAAATCAGCAAAAAAAATTAGCTGTAATATTCTGGAAGAGGTAGCCCGACGGTAATGCCGTCGGCGTAGTACTGATGTGAGATTCCATCCCTGGTGACCCGACGGTAATTGCCGTCGGCGTAGGGATGTAGTGGTGAGCCCGACGACATTGCCGTCGGCCTCGTTCTCCAGCGTGAGCACAGCAGCTGACGCGTGTGTTTAACGGTCGGAGAGCCGTCTGTGCGTTTCCAGCGCCAAGGGCATTATGAGCCCGACGGCCAGAAAACACCGGCGGCGTAGTGCGTGAGCCCGACGACATTTTCGAGCCCGGCGGCAACGGCGTGAGGCTGATGGAACACACGCCGACGGCACTAGCCCGGCAAACGCCGAGGGTTTTCCTGATGAGCCCGACGACAAATGCAGTCGGGGTGCGCAGTGTGATCACTCACATCAACAGACAAATCCATGTCTAGATACATATACATATACATGTGAATCTACCGTAGCTCATTTCTTACCTCAATTATTTCGAGGGGAAGTAATGCATGTCTAGATTAGAAAACTACAATAATACCATATATAGAGATGAATAAAGCGGGATCGAGATGCATCAGCAGCTTTCCCTGCCGCGAGCCGGCCGGAATCCTCCGCCTTTTGTCTTTCTCTAAGGCCTTGTTCGGCAGGCTAGTTTCGGCCGGGTTTCCAGTGTAAATTCCCGGCCCATCTTAAAACACCACAAAACACCCTATTCATGTTCGGCGGGCTGGGTTTGGTCGGGCTGGCCCGGTAGAAACCGGTCGATCCACGTCGGGTAGGATGGGATCGAAGACGCGAGGGGAGGGTCGCGTTTCCTCGTGTCTTGACTCTTGAGCTCTGGCGGCGCAGCGCGCCTCCGCCCTCCGCCGTCGCTCGCCGCCCCCGCCGTCTCTCGTCGCCTCCGCCCTCGTCGACGTGCAAGCCTTCGTCCTCCCCGAGATCAAGACCTTCCCCATATCCTGGATCCTTCCTCCCTCGCGCCGCCGACGGGTTCTTTGATCCCTCCGCCGCCGGAGCTCCTCAGGCCGCCGCAGGAATCGTTCTCCGTCGGACTTCTTCGGGAATTTTATCAGGTACGTCTTCCACTCCTGCTCTTGATTTTGTTCTAGGTTATCAGGAGTAATTTTGGGCATGCATCCCATGAACCTCACCACCATCGTAGCCATGGACAGGAAGGGTCTGTCGTTGGCTTGATCTGCTAGTGTTCAATACATTTTTGTTTCCCAGTACTACGATGTGCTAGCTCTCTTCCCACAAAAAAGAAAGAAAAATTTCGAAATGTCTTGTGCATCAGCTGTTCCCGTGATTTGGGGTTTGTTGTAGGTGAGGTAGTAGATGCGGTGCTTCAGATTTGGATATGTTTTGCACACAAGTTAGCCTTGGGGAGGAGGACTTGGATCATTGCTTAACAGGGCTGCATACGGCCAATCTGCTGTGTTGTTATGTGATACTATTTATTTAGCATTATGAACTGAAGATTCATTGCTCTAGTGCAGTAAGCGTTGCTTCCTTTTTTATCATGTTGTTGTGTGATACTATTTATTTAGCATTATAAGTATTGTCTAGTGGTACTGTCTAGGTTTTGTGATGTTAAGAGGCTTATGTTAAGAGGATGTAGGCTGTCTATGCCATCAGTTCATCAGACATCACAGATAACCATCTAGTCTGTTACTACAACACATGCACATGGATATTGTATGAAAACAGAAAATTAACATTTGTGTGCTCTATAGAACAGAGCACAAGAAGCCTCTTAACATAAGCAACCACTAGATCTCTTCTTGATGATGTACTAGCACAGCAGGTAGTAGAAGCTGTGTAGTCTAGTCGCTGCTACTAAATTATTTCCTTTTTGTATCCTTGTTACGGCTGTTAGGTATTACCATGTTATATTGCTTGATGATTGTTGGCATGGAGTGGGCTTAGCTTCCCATGTGTTTTGAACCTCTCGGATTGAGTAATAAACTAGCTGAAAAACATAGACTGTCATGTTTACATTGTTCAAATTGCCTTGTTCATAGACTGCCATGTTTAAATTGTTGTTGCAATGATTTATTGCTTTATTAACATATATGTGTACATTGTGTGCAGCGACAAGTTTTCACGAAGCAACTTGTTGCAGCGATTGCCTTCTTGCCGTGATGATCTTGCTATAATCATCTGTCTACATTGTTGCTGCAGTGATCTTCTCTTGCTGCAAGCTTCTTTCTTCTTGTTTATGTGATCAACTTGTCAAATAATCTGGGATAAACCTGGCAAGCTAAATTATGTTTGTCAGTTCGTGAGAAGAATTTGATGACTTTTGATCAAATTTTGTTGTAATAACCTGGAAAGCATGAGTTATTGTTCCTTTTTTTTTTGCCTAAACTGTGTGTTCTATGTGCTGTGAGAAAATATCATTTTTTTTGTTGATAAACTGTGTTTAAACATTATTAGATTTTTATTGATGACAAAAACATGTCAATTTCGTAATTATGTGCACTAGGTGTGAAAAAACACCTCTTTGCAAAACACTTGTACCAAACAACTAATTTTGTGGAGTGTTTTGGTGGAGAAGGGGGTTGGGAGGGATTGGGGTGTTTTGGGTGGAGGAAGTGTATTCACCAAAAACACTAGGTAATATACACAGAAAAACACTCCAATACTCTACTCCAGAACAAGGCCTAAAGTGGAAGCAGAAGGATCCACACAATCCTGAGCTACGCGCGTGGGCAGGGCTAACCAGCACCACACGGCCATCGATTCAGCAGCATCATATCATATCCATCTCGTGGATGAGAGGTAATGCAGTTGGGTTCCGTCCTGAAGTGGAAGCAAAGGCCATGCTACAAAAAGAAACAAAATAGTAGTAGTACGTATATATTCCCATGGATGTATGGATCGATGTCCCCACACCTCGATCGATCAGATAGCAGTTCGTGGGCACACAGCTTCAGCCCACCGGCCGGCCGGCTATTTCATGTGATGCAAACAGAGACAGACATTATAGTACAGTACAGTCCATCGCGGAGATGCATATGCAGTTTTTTTTTATATATCTCTTGGAAATTTGCACACTTGTGAACTTGAACTCGATTCCCCTAATGATAATTGTACAAAGGTCATGTCAAAATTTGTAACATTTAGGTCGATGATCTGACTAGAGCACATCGATTTAAGCGAAACTTTGATCACTTTATCGTAGTTGATCAAATAGCTTTTTAATTTCTGTATTTTCACATGTATGATACAATGGCAATATATACCTATTCCTCTACCCTTTCGTTGGTCTAAACTACGGGTTCTAACACCCTCGAGCAGTTGATTGTGTGTATATAATTGGGCACAACAAGCTACTCCCTGCCGCCGGGTATGTAAGCCCTCTCGAATTTTGATACTCCTAATGGTATAAGTTTTTGACAAATATTTTTCTAGTATAATTAATGGTCAGAGCTATGCCCAAAATTCGAGCGAGCCTTTACAAATCTGCAAGTAGGGAGTATCCTATTTCCTACTCATTTGTTCCACACTTATGTGCAGGTCCGATAACACTAAACAAGTTGTTTTGTCAAGAAAATATATAGGCTTTCCGTAAAAAGTTTGAAGACACTTCACTATTCGCACAATTGGTTTTATATTTTCTTCTCGAGTTTCATCTTACAAGTAAAAAATGATCGATGTTTGATCTCACACAACGGGTCCTTGCATAATAAACTCAATAAGAAAATATACAAAATAATGTTCAAATCGATTACTGAGCACATAAAATTAGAGGATACATCCATTACATGTTGATATATATTCCGTAGTAGTCAGTAGTTCAGTACTCAGTACTCACAAAATAGAGTCTCGAAAGGAATTTTTGGATAGCATTTTTAGTACTTATATACAACTCAAACAGGTCCTACACTGGCTACCTGCTGCTCCCTCCGTTCTCTTTTATAAGACGTTCTAGCTTTTTGTAGGTTCACTCACTTTTTGTATCCAGTCTATTTTTGATATGTAGGTTCACTCATTTTGGTTTGTATCTAGACCACTTTAAACTATGTAAACAGTCTTATATTAATGAACAAGGGGAGTATCTTATATGTCTTCTTCTTAGCACTACAGATTGATGAGTTAGATCTTTTTTTCTGCCGACTTACATGTATTGTACCGTTCAACCCTTGAGTATGGCTGACATATTGGTCACTCATTGATCTCAACAGTCAACACCATACAATTATGCATCAGCTGATGTTGATACCCGAAACAAATTGTTCTGTATTTGACAAACATTGTTTATATGTGGATCCATCGTCTTTTCGGACTTGTATTAGTTTCCGATTTCATTAGCTTAGAGTTTGTCGTCGACACCCGTTTGTTCTCAGATTCAGCACTCACCCACGATGGTGGGTGGTCTCGCCGGCGGCTGTAGTTCCATGCATGTGTTGGCCGGCGGCCTCCACCTCGAACGTGATCAGAGCCCAGCTGGGTGTGCATGGGGTGTTAGGTACTGCAGGCCATGAAACCTCGGCGGCCTGCCGTGCTGGTCAGCCGCCGGTGGCCATGTTCCCACGTTGCTGCCGGTGTGGGATGGACATGGATGGTTATGTATAAACCTGTAGCTGCCGGACGATCGATCGAGAACATGAAGCTATAGTTATGAACTGATCGATCGATCCATCGTTTTTTTCTGAGAGAAGATCGAGTGGAGCAGCAACTGTGAGGCACACTTGTAGCTAGCTAGGTCTGTTTGTCCCCTCCTGCATATAGCTAACAAGAAAAATATTTGATTCGAGGATTAGTGAGAAAGGCGATGGAAGGATTAATGGGCGGGAAGGAATAGATTTGAGCGATCCATTCCATGGATTTCTTTCTTTCTTCCGTGGAGGATCTCCCGCCACCTTTTTTCCGCTGCTAGCTAGTCCGCACAGAGGGCACAACTGGATATTTGTAGCTTTTGTGTGTCACTCTCAAGGAATGCTCGGAAAAAAGAGAAGAAGCTATGGCCAGGGCCGGGAAACAAATGGAAACCATGGCAATTCTATATCGGAGCTAAAGTACCTAGAACCAGAGGCATCTATATGGAATTGCCAAACGACAAGGCTACCTCAGGGTCACCCACTTGAGCGGTCATTTTCGAACCAGCTCCAACACATATCCAAAAGCATCCACAATACTGTTGGGGGCCTATTTTCCTCGCCTCCTTATGCACATATATCAAGGTTTTAGAAGATCAAACACTAAGTTTAGAATTTTCGGTGTACACTTGGTGAACTCTTAGATAAAACCATTTCAGATTTCGAATATTAGATGAAATTTGAAAATCACACCATCATTCACAAATGAGCTTTAAACAAATTCAAGTGAGATTGCAGCATGGATTGTTGCCAAATCGGGATAGGAAAAAGAATACTTTCAAATCTAGTAATCAATCATTAACATTTGGTCAAAAAGGAATGCAAGGGGAGGCGTCGGTGCCGGCGCCGACAATTTCCAAGTTTAGCTTCTTCGATTGGAGCATGCAAAATCTACGCTACCCTTCGTGTTAGCGGTGCTTGCAATCCATGTGGTGTCCTCCCTGTTGTAAGGGTGGCTACGCATGAATCTTGCACGGAGATGGAGGGTACCATAGGCTTGGAGTTGAAGGTGTGGTGTTACATTAGCGGCAAACAATTGGTAGAGAGACGTGTAGGAGAACATAAACATGTTGTATGGTGAGTGGTGGGATTGAGAACATGGACAATACACGAAAACATAGCGGGCTCCGTATAGCTTTTGGTGGTCTCATAATAGGTGTTTGTTGGCGTAAGAAAATGTTGGCAACTCTAATGCATCGGCAAGCTGTATGGAAACGAGACTACCAAATATGAACCGCCCATACTTAATGTTGTACTTGTCTAACACGAATCCTACCTTCATTCTGGAAAGTGGTTATACATTAAGTCGTTTAAATAAATATGAATACTAGTCGTATATATATACGGAGCACAATGAAATGATAACTTGCAAAAAATCAACAAAACCTCCGCATGTTCTCGGTTTCAAACTCTGTGCTTTTATGATTGTTAAATCTTTTCGTAGTTGTAACCCCACCCGAGCTTAATTATAAGCTCTTTCCCACCCGCAAAAAAAAAATGCAAAACCACCTTACAAAACCTGGCTAAGGTTTGGAAGGTGGTCGTGTCTTCAAAGATACACACACCCCCTCCCCCCCCCCCCGCCCACACACACACATACAATATAAACATGATAAGATGCTAATTTTGAACAAAATCATCGGGTGATGTTGCCAGTGCACAAAAACAATACAAGAAATGTGTTGAAATTTGTGATTTTTTAGTGACTGCGTGAAATATCATAAATCTATGATGGTTTCACACTGAATGTTAAAAACCATAAGTTATATTCTCATTTTCTCACATGACATAAATAGTAATTTGTTTTGAGGAAACAATGGTAATTTCACACGCGAGGGTTCCAAAATAGTCAGGGTTCACCAAGTCCGAGTGTTTCGATATACTTCGATTAATTACATAAATTAATTTAGGCAAAGGTAATTTGTTCGTTATACAAGGATGGTATATATGCACACAGGCACGCAGCACCCACATACCTAAAATATGGTCAATTCATCAAAAGTTGTACGATCATAAACCAACAGGCTCCACTAAGATGATGTATGTATCTGGATTACCACTGGCAGCTCGATGGATCCTTTGGCTGTGTGATTCTCCTCGGTCCAGAAGTCAATGTCCCAGTGGCATAAAATGAAGTCGTCATGTTCGGGATCTATCTATGTGTGGAGCACAATGCAAAGATCAAAAGAAGCTGCGGCAGCCAGCCCAAGCTGATTAGGAAGGTGCAATAACATACAGCAGGAGAGATGTATGCATCGACGACCAGTAGGAGAGGCCGGCCGGAATCTGCCGCCTTTTTTGCCCTTTCCACAAAGCGAAGCAAAACGATCCACAAAATGCTCGTGGGCACCCATGCGTGGATGAAACGCAGCTACCTTATTGTGTTCCATCCCGAAATGGAAGCAAAAGCAATGCTACAACAAGCAAGAAAGATGTATATATTCTGATGGATGGATATGCGTGGTGTGGATCGATGATGCCCCCACTTCGATCAGCCAGGACTTCATGCTAACCTTCGTCGACCCGGCCGGCAAGGCAAGTTCATGTGACGCAAACAGCGACAGACGGCACAAATCCAACTCCACATATGGACTGGACTGTATAACGTTCGCGACTAAGATTTGTTCTCCTCTCGAGGGCTTACTTAGCCATGAAACATCCCACAACCTCAATCAAAACCAAGTTATGTGACCAAAATACTATGATAAACTATCATAAACGTGAATTATATTGCTTTGGGGAGGCTCTCTGAACAAGCAGGAGTCAGTATGGTTTGATTTTGTCTTGTTCTTCCGGCACATATCTATTTATCCTCTGCCGAAAATCATTTGGTTCGATGGGGATGTGGTATTGTACACTTAAGGAATATGGAGGATTAGGTGTTAAAGATTTAAAATGCACGAATATTGCTCTTCTTTGTAAGTGGCTTTCGAAATTTGATAATTCTACAGGTTTGTGACAGAAATTTATGTACAACAAATAACTACATAACAATACTCTAAGGCTCCGTTTGGCATCAACGTATTTTTTAAAGTATATAGAGGATACTTTGGTTTCTGAAAATACTAAAGTATTGAATACTTTAAGGTGTTTGGATCTAATAAAAAATATGGTTTTAAAACTGAAGTATTGCGTAAAACTGTAATTTTTTTGAAGTATTAGAGAAAGAGGTTCGACCCTCTTTTCCTGAAACTGAGAAAGGAGAGAAAAATGAAGTATTAGTTTGCCTGGCGATTGGAATTGGTTTGGTGATACTTCAGTTTAGAAAATACTGTGCTGCCAAACTGAGCCTAAGTGGACACAAAATCAACATGGGAGGCTGTCATATGAGAGGCTATATCTCATTTGTGAATCCACTAGGATCACTATTGATAGAGCGTTTATTGAGGGGTGGCAGATATTCAAATCTCGTCGTACTCTGATAGGCGAAAAATGTGTGAGGATCTTAAAAGAAGAGTGTGGGAAAGTCGTGCTCTAGAATTTGAAGATTCAGTGATCACCCAGCTAAAAGGTTTTTCAGCAACATCAACTTTCTCTTGTTCAACACAATTTTACTACCAAGTGCTTACCCCATCTAGAAAGCTAAACCGTCAAGTGCTTACGTGAATTTAGGTTAGCTTTGGTCGCATGATGACCATGTGCTAACTTTCTCCCTTCCACACAGATAATATGCTAAGGAGACGTTGAAATCACCGATCAAGTCAACGCAGACGGATAATGCGTCTGAATGCATGTTTCTTTTATTTAGTTTTTTCTTTGTAGAGTCAATTTTGGAGTACCACCACAATATAGTAAACCAATTCTTATATGTTGATCTGGAAACATAGAAAAAAAAACTTAGCAGGTATGCCGATGAAATAGGCCGAAACTGCCACGCTGGGCCGGGCCGGGCCGTACAGACACGGCAAAAAAAAAACCATTTCTCTCGGAGCCTTCTCGTCTCTTCCACCACGTCGCTCCGACTATCTCCACTTCCATTTTCCATTTTTTTCTGCGACTTCCCGCGCCTCCTCCAATGGCGGCGGCGACCGCCTACGAGCGCCGCCTCCTCGCCGCGGCCGACCTCGTCCTCTCCGCCGACGGAGGCTCCCATCCTCCCCGCTTCTCCTCCTCCTCCGACCTCGGGGTCACCGCCGACCTCAAGCCGCACCAGTTGGACGGCGTCGACTGGCTCATCCGCCGCTACCACCTCGGCGTCAACGTCCTGCTCGGTCCGTACCCGCCCCCCTCCCCTCCCCTCCCCACCTCCGCCGTTTCCGGCCGCTCCTCCCTCACTTCTCCTCCTCCACATCTCAACTCCTCAATCAGTACTGATCGAATCCCGTTTCGTTTTGCAGGCGATGAGGTGAGCCCCCTCCATTACTAATCGTGTTCCGTTTCGTACGCGATTGCTTGTGATGGGATACCAGGATACCATAGCTTCAATCTGGTTGCTCTGGCACACTGAAACAGTGCGCTAACGCTGTCAGAACCATATCTGTCTCTGTGTGTGTGTCTGTTGATGAATGTCTGTCTGCCCATATCTGCAGATGGGACTGGGGAAGACCCTTCAGGCAATCTCTCTGCTGAGCTACCTGAAGATCCAGTCCATCGCACCCGGACCGTTCCGTATGCACTCTACCCTGTTTCACTTCATTTGACTTCTTAAGAGGTTATTATTTCCGTAGCATTATCTCATATAAGGGTGTTGCTCTTCTGCAGTGGTATTATGCCCTCTAAGTGTCACGGATGGCTGGCTCTCGGAATTCGGTAAGTTTTGCCCTACATTGAAGGTCATCCAGTACGTCGGCGATAAGCCTCATCGTCGTAATCTGCGGAGGATGATGCATGAAGATGTACACAAATCTTCAGCATCGTCTGGTTCAAATGTATGCTTTTGCACGGTCCTAACTTTGATTTTTGTGTCTTACAGCATCGTTCTTATAGTACTTGTGCAGTTAACTTATTCATCTTTTCATCAATGCACACTAGGGATTACCGTTTGATGTGATGCTGACAAGCTATGACATAGCCTTGATGGATCAAGACTTCCTTTCGCAAATTCCCTGGATCTATGTGGTTATTGATGAGGCCCAGCGTCTTAAAAATCCATCCAGTGTACGCAAAACTGCTCCCTCACTACGCTTGTGGGAGTTGCAGGGTTCTGATTATAACAATAGTTCTGTATTTTCCCCAGGTATTGTATAATGTCCTCGAAGAACGTTTTATGATGCCAAGGCGTCTTCTACTAACAGGGACTCCTATCCAGAACAACCTGTCTGAACTATGGGCATTGATGCACTTCTGCTTGCCTTCAATTTTTGGTACACTTGATGAGTTTCTCTCTACTTTCAAGGAAGCTGGGAATTTGCTAGAAGGTACTTCCCTTCATAATATATATGATTCATCCTTAGCTCTATCCAGTAACCCAGTGACATTTTTTTGTTCAGTCAGAAACAGCATTTGTGAAACTTGGCTGTGGAACACTATATGCCTATGTACCATCTGTTTTTTTTTTTTTATTAAGCGGCACCTTGGATGCTAGCATCTGAGTAGTCTCTTACTCTCTTCCTGCTTCATTTCGTATTGTATTTAGGTAGGTGCGTGGCAATGGGAATATGGGATAGTTAAATGGCCTGGTTCTTTTTGGACAACACATAGAACTAGAAGACACATTATACATAATTTTGTTTGTTCGAAGACAATGATTTGAGTGACAATCCTTTCTTCATGGTAACAAAAAGTGTTTGTCATCTTAAGGATCACAACAAACAAGTAACAGGTTCAAATTATAAGAAATCATAGTTTGGAAATCCACAACAATAACCCGACCAACCATGGTTGGAAACTGGAAATCAGACTTTGGTTCTCAGGCACTGAAATAAGCTACCCCGATGTTTGACTATCCACAATGGTTGCAAATGTTTTTATCTATTTAGGACCAGTTTTTCTAATAACTCAAACTAGTTTTCACACCCGTAACATTTCTGTTATTGTCAGGTCTTTTGTTTTGTTTGTTTGAGATGTTTTGCAAAAATGTTATCATGCACCGTTCCTTAAACACTATCTGATTTTTTAATACGGAGTCAGCTTCTATGGTTTTTTGAAAATGTCAATATCTTTCTCAGCAGGTAGCCAAGCTAATAAAGCTAACAGACAATTCAAGATCCTTAAACATATACTCAGAGCATTTATGCTGCGACGAACAAAAGCTTTACTAATTAAGAGCGGAATTCTGGAATTGCCCCCATTAACCGAGCTGACAGTGTCAGTATGACAGTATCTAAGATTCAGCATAATATTCTTGCTTTTTTTTGCCTCTTTACCTTTTTAAAGTTCATTAATCCTTACAGGATTGTACCCCTGACACCCGTACAGAAGAAGATATACTTATCAGTGTTGAGAAAAGAGCTGCAAACACTTCTTTCATTCACTGGTGGATCTTCTCGTCATCAATCTTTGCAAAACATTGTAAGATTTTTATTTATCTGCATAGCAAGCATCACTTATATATGTTCAACCCCTCAATACGAGATTGTGTAGATTATATGCAATTTTTCATGCCTTTTAAATTAAATTAGTTTGTTTTGTTTTTAGCTGGCTTAATTTTTAAGTCCTTTGCCTTGTGGCTGGCTTTGTGAGCTCATTATTTATTCGCTATTCGGCGTATTCGCCTGCTTGTCGCAAAAAAGTATTTGATCAAGGATGTCATACCAAATGAGATCATATCTCAGCAAAAGTGTACTTCGATGTATCTTTAGATACCATTTACAGTTCATTTGTTCATCAGAGTAAGACTTAGTTCATATCAGAGTGCTGGGATGTGGGGTTTCCCATATCTATCAAGTCATGCTTTCATGATATCGCATTTTGACCTTGTTTTGCTTTTTAGCAGTTATGCACATTAGAAGCTCTGTGCCAAATTAAGTTCTGTGTCTTGTTTTTTGTAAATTATGCCAGGTAGTACAACTGCGGAAAGCTTGCAGTCATCCATATTTATTCAGTGGTATTGAGCCTGAGCCTTATGAGGAAGGGGAGCATTTGGTTGAGGTAAACCATTGATTGTCTTCAGTTGGATAGGGGAATCCAATTGAAGCCTCGATTCTTATCCTAGCTTGTCTGAGAGCTAGCTTCGCTTCAACCAATCCTTTCATACCCTCAGCTTTACTCAAATTAGCTTTGGCTATTTTAAGTGTCTGTTGTGCTTCTTCCGGATCAAGTTCTACTCTCTCCGATCGGAAATGATTGCCACAAACTTGTCCAAATACGGATGCATCTAGACGTATTTTTAGTGTGTAGATACATCCATATTTAGACAAATCTGTGTCAACCATTTCCGATCAGAGGGAGTACTTCATTTGAAACAGGACACTATAGGCATGTTTAGATTTTGCCCGATTCTAGTTTGCTGTGAAATATCTGCAAACGTTAAATTTGAACATCAGAGGATTGTGCAGGCCGGTTGTTTAATGATATTTTATGCGATATTTATTCAGGCTAGTGGAAAGCTTATTGTGCTAGATCTAGTTCTTAAGAAGCTCCACAAGTTAGGTCATCGTGTTCTGATATTTGCTCAGATGACCCAGACGCTGGACATTCTGCAGGTTTGGTTTTCTGGAACCATGCTCACATATAATGACTTATTTCTCTTATTGTTAGGCATGCTGTTTCACTGTGGTTTTTCATCATCCCTTAAACAGGATTTCCTTTTTTTTTGGAGAACTTAAACAGGATTTCCTGGAACTACGTAATTACACGTATGAGCGCCTGGATGGTTCAGTACGTGCTGAGGAACGGTTTGCGGCAATAAGAAATTTCAGCTCTCAACCTACCAAAGGTGTTGTGAGAGATGACAACAATCCAAGTGGAGCTTTTGTTTTCATGATATCAACTAGAGCTGGGGGTGTTGGGCTTAATCTCATTGGTGCTGATACTGTGAGTGTACCTCAACTTGAAACTTTAGCTTATCATATCTAGTTCTCTAATCTACAGATTCTAGTTATGGTTTTTTATCCTAAATGTGTGTTTAGTGCCCAGCGGACAGTTTCATACTGATGGCCATTTGACCCTGTTGAAAACTTTATGCTGGTGATTATTTTGTTGCTTACTGGAATGATTTTTTGCAGGTTATTTTTTATGAACAAGACTGGAATCCTCAAGCTGATAAACAGGCTTTACAGCGTACTCACCGGATCGGACAGTTGAATCATGTATTATCAATAAATTTGGTATCACAGTGCACAATTGAAGAGGTCGAAACCCTGACTCGCATGAACTAGTACTTTCTTGATTAAGTTGCTCCTGAGATTTTCCTCTTTTATGTGAAACGGATGCAGGTCATCATGCGAAGAGCAGAGAAAAAACTTAAGCTTAGCCACAATATTTTTGGAGATAAGGATATAACTGATGAAAAAAGGAAAGATCTGGGAAATGAAGCTAGTGACATGCGTTCGATTATATTTGGCTTACACCAATTTGACCCTGCTGATACAGCTTCAGAAACAATCAATGAGGAGACACTGGCAAAATTAGAATCAATGTCAGAAAATATTGTCAAGATGCGTACTCATGAACCTTCAGAAAAGGACGACCGAGCATTTGAAATCAATCCCAATTCAAACGATGGTAATGGGGCTGTGATTATGAGAGCTTATGATTCTATTAATATTGATCCTGGGGTTGACGAAGCTGCATACCTCTCCTGGGTACAAAAGTTTAAGGAGGCTTCACATTCTATTGAAAATGTCACAGTTGAACCAGAAAAGCAAAGATCAGCACCTGAGGAAAGGCTCTTGAAACGTGAAGCTAATAAGAAAAAATCTGAAGAGAAGAGACTAGCCAAGTGGAATGATCTGGGATATGAGACATTATCTGTCAAAGATCCTGATAACATACCAAATCAGATTGTTTCTGACTCAGGATCCGTCCAACTTGTATATGGAGATTGCACTGATCCATCAAAAGTTTCTGCTGCAAAGCCTGCCATTATATTCAGGTACTTCTTCAGGGAAGAAGTGTTACTATATTATTACCAATGTCCCACTCCCCTGACAAGGATTGTTGTTGCGTGTTATACAGTATTCCTAGAAGGCTCATTCTTTGAACTCCTTCCAACATTTCTTAGTTATTTCTGAACCACACTTTGTCTTGAATAAATCAAATGCTGGTGCAGTTGTGTAGATAATTCTGGGACATGGGGACATGGAGGAATGTTTGATGCTTTGGCTGGTCTCTCAACACACATTCCAGATGCTTATCATCGTGCTTCTGAATGTGATGATCTTCACATGGGGGACCTTCACTTAATTCAGCTAGATGGTTTGTTCTTACACTACCTCCATTATTTTTACTTTAAGACAAGCGCATCATCCTTAATATCTTTAGTACTGTGCTGTTGTTTTGCTCAAAGTACTGCTCACTCTGGTGATGCGGATTCTCATGCTTCATCTTCAGCAATCAATTGCCGAGCTAACCTTGTCAGGAAAGCTAATGCGAATGAAATTCAAGTTGGTAGCTTTTCCTGTATGACAATCATCAATCATAGTGACCAGTTTTTTACCATCGTGTATTTGGATATGTATTTGTATGCTTATTTTCTAGTGACAGCCCTTTGTAGTCGTTAGTGCTTTATATGTTCCCGGATACAATACCAAATCAGATTGCTTGCTAAATATCGCGGGCTGAATACTCCAGTGTTGCTGGCCATAATAGATCACATATCAAATGACCATTTTATCACTTAGAACCATATAAATAAATTATAGGATCTAAGGACACAGTTGTGGTCAGTCCATTTTCATGTCGCTCCTCCGGAAGTCCATTGTAGGGGGTTTACAATGAAAGAAGAATGATACAACCCTGCAAAGCTATATCACGGTAGGCTGTGTTTGGTGGACTTTGGATGAATTTGCAGTCAACAAAGGGGATTCTGGGGAGTGTCGCAGTCACGAGAAAGTTATATTCTCATAGTGAATCTGATTTCATTCTCATGAGAAGATTATATTGGTCTGCTTGGTATCTAAAGTCTAATTAAATTTTACTTCTAGATTAAAAATATAAACCTCATGTTCTATTAGTGTATAAATCTTGGTCTAGTTACTCCAGCTGCTTTTTAACTGCTGCATTTGTGTCCTCTTTTCAGAACTTATATTAGTTTTAGAAGTAGAGCCCAAACCATTGTATTTCACTGGATTTGTATCCTCTCTGCAGAAGCCAACTGTAACCGTAGTTTGGATGCACCTCTATGGGTGGCACTAGCTGTTGTCCAGTCTTATAGCCCGAAGCGTAAAATTCCAAGAAGTGGAATCTCAATATCTGATTTGGAGCTCTGTTTATCAAAGGCGGCCTTCTCAGCTGCTCAGCGTTCTGGTATTAATCCTTTCTTGGCCTTTTGACATTATAAGCTATCTTATGTTCTCACCCATTCACGTTTGCCATTTACATATTCAATAGTTTGAACGATTAGCGGGAGTGTTAAACCATCATCATAGTTTCATTCCATTGTAAATGGTTTGTGGGGTGAATTTAGTTCAGTTCTCAAACCAACTCTGCTACCTATGGTGATAATAGACTAATAGTTTCAACATAATTGTATTGTATCAATTAACTAACGAAGCTATACATTTGCATATTCCAATGTGGATCTATTCTAGCTAATTTATCAGTCTCGCCTTGACTCATTTCCATTTATTTACCTGAAGCGAGTATCCATATGCCTCGGATTGGTCAGCAGGGTGGCTCCCAAAGATCAGAGTGGTATACCATAGAACGCCTGCTCAGGAAATATTCATCACTGCATGGCATTGACATTTTTGTGTATGCCACAAGCTTCCCTTGAATTTTGTTATTAGTTCTTCATTAGTAAATGCTTGCTAATGAATAATTATCACTGTTTTCTGGTAACAGGTACTACTTCAGGCGATCACCCAAGCAACAGCCAGACTCAGATTAATCCACTGTAACAACTCGACCTAGCTATGTGTAGCCGTGTAGGAATGTCCTGCTTAAACCTGACCACCAGAAGAATCAGGGGTCATGGATGTAGCTTGTAAATTTTGCTTGTCTTGTAGCTATACCGACTAAGGATATCTGAAGCGAATAAAGTTAGTACACAGTTCTGTCGAAATGAATGAGTGCCTCAAGAGGTGTCCTGTATGTATGATGTGATGAATACTGAAACTTTTAACTTCAATTTGCAGCCGTTGTATTTTCTGTGTAATATTGCATTTTTTTTCTCTCATTTCCTCTGAAATCTCACCATACAGATTATATGAAGATTCAATATTCTAGTCATAATTGTTTCACATCAAAAGCTCCTGTTGCTATATGTGGTTTTCTTGCTTGTATTGATGAGGTATTTTGCAAGCTACTCCCTCTGTTCCATAATATAAGCCTTCTTAGCAAACTAAATTTGCTAAAAAGGCTTATATTTTGGAACGGAGGTAGTAGATCCCTACTTACATCCTTTTCAGGTGAGGACCTCACCGTGAGGTATTGACACAGATAGTGCTCAGACCAATTTGTTTTTGATGCTATGATGATGAGGTTAGCAAAGAAACCCCAAAAAATGCATGTTGTTGCTTATCTGATCAATTTGGCATGAATTTTTGTTTCAGGTTGATGACTTGTTCATATTCGGCCGTTGCAATTTGAACTACATGACATTTCTCGTGACACAGAGGTACCTAACTATTTATCCATTATTTTTCGGTTAGTTTTATAGCCAGTTTTTTTCTTATTCGCTATTGAATACCCAGTAGAAAACGCCAATAGTTTTATTTATCATGCCAATTGCGACACTGTACTTCTGGTATGCTGCAAATATGTTCATCTCTGTCCCTGTATAGGTAATGCAACTCAGGTGCATACTGCTCTACTTGTTCGTACTGTAGCTAGATATTTAATTGATTTAAACACACCTGCGTCATCCACACGAGAATCTATCTAGTTCATAACAGTACTATATACTGCCGACTAACAACATGACAATGATCAATTCTACCCGCAGCCGAAAATAAAGTAAAAAACTAAAACAACATACCTAGCTAGGCTCCACATGGTACTATTATAAATTATTTGTTCTGAGGGAACAAGCCGGGCCAACACGGTGTGTATGCAAGTACCCCGCATTCTTTGTGGAGTCTGCTCATGGCATTCATGAGGTGGAGTTCATCCTTTCACTGCTCAACCATGGACCTCCCAGAAGACTCCATCCTCCACCAAGACGTTAGGACTCCGCCACTGTGTCGATGGTGAGGATCTTTGGGACAGAGGGACAGAGGGAGGACGGGAGATCCTCTCACGTCGTCGCGCATCATGGTTTCAATTGCCCCACCGAACTATAGGTCAACACTCTGAGTCCCAGGGAAGTGAAATAGATCGCTGCTGCCGTCATCGGCCGGGCGTGCTCCGGCGACGGCGAGGGCTGCAGATCGGACGAGAGGATGAGAGTTGGAGCAAGGGTGTGACGACGAGGGAGCAGATCGGACGAGAGGTGTAGCTGCCATTTTCATTTCCTGTATTTGAAAAATACAAGGCAGAACATATATTTAACTTCCTGTATTTGAAATAGATATCTCTTAGAGTCAGTTTTGACATGGATAACATGCAAGAAAATCGAGGTATCTAATAATCCCGACAAAGAAACAGAGAAATTTTATTTGAAATGAAAATGAACAAGCATATGCCTTGCGACACACAAATTACATCTGGTCAGGCACTAGAAATCTTGTGTTCAGTACAGGTGTACAATAACCAAGATTTGTAGTAGACCTTTATTTCCATGTTTCCTGAAGCACAAAACACATATGCTAATCAGTGAAAAGGAGAAGGACCAAATGACGGGCATGCTTCAGGCTGACGAAATGATAATACTACTTAGATACGTTTTTAACGGAATCCACCGTTTCCGTAGCCTGACCCAGCTCCTCCACCATTGCCGGCTCCACCATTTTGGCCATAACTCGCACCGTCACCTTGGCCACCAGCAGTAGCGCCTGCAGCTTTCCCATACGGCCCGCCGTCGTCAGCGTTGCTAGACCCGTAGCCGGATCCAGAGCCAACACCATGGCCGCTAGACCCGGAGCTGCCGTCGCCTCCTCCAGATCCTCCACCACCACCAGCACCTCCGGCATTAGCGTGACCGGGTTGATGATAAAACCTTGCGCTGCTTGAAGTAGAGCTTGAGCCATTGGCGGATCCTGACCCAGCCCCAAACCCAGCTCCACCATAGTTCCCTCCACCACCGCCGCTGCCTCCGGCCCCGGCGGTGGCATGGGCGTATTCCGGGTCAGGCCTGCTAGTATCACCTGACCCAGAGCCACCGCCAGACCCTGAGCCGCCGCCGTCTCCACTTCCGCCACCCTCGCCTCCTCCCTGACCTTGCCCGCTGGCGTTGGACAATCTAGCTACCCTCGCCGCATGGGATACACCAAGGCTTACTAGGACAACAAAAACAAGCGCTACTAGTTTGGTCGTAGCCATTTTTGGTGAAGTGAATACTGGGGTGAATGGATGGCAGCTGATAGAGAGTTGAAACGGGTATTTATAGCGTGGTCAGCCCAAGCCTAGTCAGACTGTTCTATGCACTGTTTGGACCTGTTGCAACCAATGCATTTGATTGATGCAATAGTTTTGAGTCCACAATTCATACGGAATTCATCGATCGACCTGGAAATATGTTTACGGCAGGGTGGTTTCTGGGTCAGGTTTGGCTTTAAACTGTTATATTCTTCCATTGCCAGGAACAAGTACATACATAAAAAGTACAAGCTAGCATATATATTACCATGAGTATATACCTTCGTAAAACAAGTGAACATTTATCCTGTACTACTCGTATGGTGTTTCAAAAGAAAAAAATATAATCATACACATTCATCTAAGCCGGTATGAGAGACAGGTAAAGAAAGAGGTGATCCCATGCGATTAGGGTTTTCCGTCCCTACCGTCGGTCCGCCCCACCTTCGATGGCCTTCAGGCCATGGAGGTGTGGTGGACCCCAACCTCTTGTTCGCTGTAGGGTTCTCGTCTTCTATTTTAGATAGTTTATTATATGTCTTAATAATGGTGGTGAGGCGGTGTCAGAATAAGATCATCCCCGCCCTATCCCGACCCGGTGGTGCGTCTACATTAGCGGAGGGTGTGTGGAGTTGTGTGTCGGACGGATCTCTTGCAATCTGGTTGATTTCCGTGTTCGTTGGGTTGGTTGCATATTGGTATTTTCCGATCTACGGTTCTCATCTTTGAAGATGGTTCTGCTCAGGTGCAGTAGCCCATTGGGTTCTTGGCACGACAGTTTCACGTTTGTCTACTATAGCAAGCTCTAGTGCAACAAGTTTTGCTCAAATCCGGTGAGGGAGGGGCGAGGACGATAGCGCACCTTGGCTCGCTCCAGTGGTTGTAGTCGTGGCTAGGTGGTGTAAGGATCTATTTATAATTTATATTACTTTGGAGTTCTTTGTACCACCGCAGATGATTATTAATAGATCGCTAGAACTTTTCGCAAAAAAACTAGGTTTTCCTGGTACTCGTCTCTTATAAAAATGCCAAATAAGAGTGGTTAAGGGTTGGTGGTACAAGGAAACCTAACTTTCTGCGGTTGATATCTCAGTAGCTAGGTTTTCCATCATTTTGTTGGTGTGATGTTACCGGATAGATTTGCATTAATCAGATAGTTCTTCTCCGTTTTGGCTAGATACTGATTCTAATCATTTGTCTCCTAAAAAGACAGCTTTCTTCAATTAATCTAACGTGTTTAGGTATGCATGCCATTAGTTTGAAAATGTAGAACTTGATGACTTAACGAACAAAGTCCCAAAAACATAATTTACACTTCGTATACTCTACAGTAAAACATGGTCCCCAAAATATATGCTTACATCAAAAAGGAAATTATTATACTAGTAGGTTTCACTCGCCTTAATTGTACTCCAGAGATCCATCTCACCCTGATGACTTTGTCAAAGTCCACATTGTTCTTTGTAGCCCTCACTAGATGATCTGCGTGAACAACGAAATCCACACCCATGTGTTATGTTGGTTAGCACAGATCTCAACGTTCCAGTAATTATAACTTAGCTTCAAAGATTTGACCATCTCAGTCTACTTCATCGTGCTCTCTGGTGCATTCGATTAGCCAGCCTGCTATCAACAGTAGATTAATTTACATAAATGGTGTATATATGACAAGTTGTGATATCTTTGTTTATTAATTAATTACATCGTGATGACTTTAGTCAAATATCGATTAGTTTTTCTCAAGTCCACACACAACCATGTGATTGCTTAATTAGCAGTGATATCACAAAGTTGACTTCAGTGACTAGCAGGTATTTCATTGGATTAATTAGCAGTAGATCCTCCAAGTTTGAAGGAACATGCATGCATGAGGCATCATAGGTGATGACGATGTCGGCAACACAATATGTAGCGGGATTGGATCTGGCTTAGGGAGATAAATTAAAACCACTTGGTGGGAAGATCATATGATGCTGTGAAAAAATATGATGACCCACTACTAGATAACCCATTTTAGCCGAGGGTCAAATTACTATCGAGTGTTGAACTGTTGTTCACCATCGAGCTCTCACCGTCAGGCACCGTTCTAACCAACGGTTCACCTCGCCTCTTGTTAGCTATGCTTGGTGGACCATTAATCCAATATTCAAAAATACATTCACGAAATATACATGTGCCTAGGTTTGAGCATTAGGGCATGTTCTGGTCACGAGCTCCCTCACAGTAACTCATCAGTGCATATATTGTTCAAAAAACGAACTTGACAGTTCTTCTAGCTGACTGTTTCTGGTGAGGTTATTAGTCGAATGACATTAGGTCATGTTTTTTCTAGAAAAAAGGACAGTCCCGGCCTCTGCATCAGTTCCTATACATTCTTTATTAATTTATTAAAATTTGTTTACATTAGGTCATGCTGGTTTTCTTAATATTCGACAAGAGTTTTCACCCATCCTGGGAGGAGAACGATGTGTATTAATATGATATTATCGACAATCACCGATTCGTGGATCCTTATTGTTGAAAGATGTTGCAACAATACACATCTGTAAATTTACGGACGTTCAAAACTCACAATTAACATATTCTGTACTGAGATTTTTGGCACACGGTCGGGCATTAGTCATCCCTTAAGACTTACTTTCATTGAGGTGCACAACTATAAAATTGTATTCGATGAAAACATTTCAGAACATTATTAGCATCTAAATGACATCTCAATACAACCATACATGACCAAAAAAAAACTATATTTAGAGTAACCTCACAAAGTAGAATCTATCTAGGAAATGTGAAATAAAAAATACAATAGTAACTAAGACATAATTTTGCTAACATTTTGCACAAGCTAAATTTCCAAGAACTTCACAACGTTTCTTTGTAGCCTGAGGGTGAAGGTCATTAGACTCATCACCAATGTTCACCATTATCATCACACCCATCATCATATGGATCACAAAACTCATCACCAGCCATAGCCATCGACATCTCCCACGATCATCTCTCCCTCCTTTTCATTAATATTGAGATCGATCTCATGGGTGGAACTTTGTCCAATATTTATTCACGTTCCCAGAGAAATTACAAGACTAGATGTAAGAGAGATGAAATATAATGCAATATAGATGAAATTTAATTGACCTAAGAGGGTCAAACTTAAATTTTGAAATCATCTACACAACGACACATAAAGGTAATCACGTCTTGAAAAAATTCAGGAGAGTTGTTCGGCAACATATTCAATGCATGTGCACTGTTTGCCGACGGTTTGCGCACGATAATTCTTGTGTGGGCGCTCTTGGACCTTTGCTCAGACACTTCGGCAAAACCACCAAAATCAAGTAGGCATCACACCTCGACGGATGAGTTGCAGCTAGCTAGCTTACATAGATAATATAATTTTTTTGCGGGTACATAGAAAATATATAAATAATAGTTTTGACTTCACAAAAGGACTACCCAGGTTAGTTCTGAATCGATTTTTTTTAGATAAAGATCTGAATCGATTGCTCAGGGATCTCGAAGATAGTAGTTCACTTTGGAACAGTAGGATGAACGGGTTGGCTGAACTTTGAGATCGATGCTAATCAAGGAAACTATTACATTATCTTTGTGGACTGTGAATAATGTAGATCACACGTCAAAAAAAATGTTGGTCAAGGGTAATGGAATCTTGACCAAGTCATTGACGTAGTTGATTACCAACAAAGAGATGACTACCTGCTATATATCCACTATTTCTCGACCAAGTATTGGCAGATCCAATGCTCAAGAGCACACAATGAAGCAAACTGAGAGACTGTACACTAAATCAGTGCCGACCTGAAGCTAAGTATGCTTATTGTATGAGGAGATCGATTCCAAGCAACATACCACATGCATGGATGCTGGCGTCGTTACTTGTGTAGAGCATGAGGTGAACGCCAAAGAAACTAATGAAGACTTGACTAGGTAATCAAGGTAGATAACGAAAAGAGATAGATCTCAATATTATAATTGAGGCGACTGCCAGCTTAATTATATACCAGTTTTCCTTTCTCATGGAAACTTATTTACCAATCAAGTACCAGGAATTGAAGCTAATTTTGTTAGAGTGTACTATGCGATCGGTTCTAAGCCAAAGATCATGTGGGTGTGGAGTTGGCGACTTGCAGATGCACATCATCATCAAGTGGAGGCTCGTAAAATACAAACACATACATGACAAAGTAATAAAAAGGGGTTTAGTTGACAACAACACCACCAACTGTCAAAAAGAAAAAGAAAAGGAACACCACTTATATTAGCAAAAGCGAGATTGGTGCAAATCTAAGATTTATTATTGACCGACCACTCACCAAGACTATGAGTACAACTCCTACGCTAAATATCAGCAAACACGGTCGCATTAATGTCCAAATCACACATTGTTCGTACTTCTGGATGATGAAGATTACAGGAATGGTCTGCACCCAAAAGCAAGAAAGATAAGTAATTCTAAAATTTGCATTCCTTAGTTTCAGAATTTTTGTGTTTTACATAAATCAGGAAAGATAGATATGATATGATATGCACACTCACGGGCTCACAAGCATACACAATCATGAATGGATATGACATAGAGCAACCGTCAGAAGTTCTATGCTTGTAAATTTGACTACAACAGCCAAATAATATTTGATTCTATAGCCTTGATCAATTTTTTAGCTAATAAAAACTCCTTTACAAAAAATAGGCAATTAATCCACGGATTTCTTTATGCAAAATCCCGTTAAAATGTATGGATCTGAAATATTTTGTGTCCTTTATTTCAGGGTTTATGGATCTGATATTGTATAAAGAATTTCCACCAAGTTAGAGGGTGTATGGATCTAATATCTGAAACAGAGCTTCCCGTGACGAAGGTAGTTCTATATGCGTGCATTTTGATAATGTAGTGTTAAGTTAATGAGATCCAAATCTCACTGATTAATAACACACTGCCATGTGCGACTATGAGCATTATTCGATAAGTGTGAAATAAATAACTACCCAATCAACTGTTAAAGAATTGTTCACATCTTGATCCACATAGCAAGTTGACACTATGCTGGGTGACCTCTAAGCTAGACGCTGACTTAGCAACAGTAGGACGAACATGATGATGTATGCTTGCCGACATTAGGACGATTGTACATGCCCAAATGGTTCACACACTGACACGCCCATCAGCCATTTAGGTGTATGACACAGTTTTTTGGACGCAATGCTGCCTATCAACCGTTGCGGTGTATATTTTGGTTTTGATGTGTGATGCTAGACAGGGACCATAAGTTAAAGAGAACCGAATTGTACATCACAATTAAACAAAAGTAGTAGCCACACATATGAGAGGATCATGGTCATTTTACATAATCATACTAATAAATCGTGACGGTTTCTTGCTCGACATAGTGTATGGCATTCAGCCTGCGGTGTTGTAAGAGTCGTCGTCGTAGTTGCAATAGAGGTAGGCTTAGGCGCGTAACCACTATCGGCAATCCTTTTCATAGGTGTTTGTGGCTAACTGGCTACTAACAAAGGCCTTGTGTGACACAAAGGCAGAGAGGAAGAAGCTCAAACCCAAGCACCCAGAAGACACCGGCTCGGCACACCCTCTAGTTGGGCAGCCACCCATGGAAGCTGGTGCAAGAGGAGCTACCTGTCCTCTTTGGAGGCAAGATCATGGCAACGTGGTGGTGCGGATACGGGAGGGGAAGGATAGGTTACCCTTGATGCATGCTTCCACGATCGTTACATGAGGCAGGTTTATTCGCTACAAGTATTAATTGCGTTTACCCAACAAAAAACTTGGCCACCTGGAAAATGCTCAGATGTTAACTAGCATTTTCAGCGTGCAACGTCTCGGTGTCAGGACAACATCATCCTAATCGTTTGAAGGGATAGACTCTTCTTAGCATTTTCGCCATTAGGGTTGAGGAATCATGACTTGTATGCCCAGCTGTTGTCGGATTAAAAACAAGTTACAGTACTAGTACATCTGCTCAAAGGGTGAGCCTTTTATTTGCTGCTACGGACTCCTCTTTGGATAAAGCAAGTCTTGAAATCAAAGAAGAACACATTGATCGACACCAACATGAAACAAAGGCCTGGCTCTAACAACACCCATGGCTGTTCCGGCACCAAAACGTCAAGGGCCGCCGGTGCCGCCGGACGCAGACCCACTGCCGCCACCGGCACCGCTGCCACCATTCTCACCGGTGCCCGTGCCGCCACCGCCTCCGGTAGCGGTGGCGTTTGCAGTACCAGGTCCATCAAAGGGCGTGCCCGTCTCCCCGAAGCCAGAGCCGTCGCCACCACCGGCTCCCTGGCCGCTCGACCCAGGGTACCCTCCGGCCTGTCCGCTGCCGCCGCCGCCGCCGGCTCCAGCAGCGCTGGAGCTCCCGCCGGTGCGCAGGTCATACGGGCCTTTGGTGTAGTCAGTCACCCCTGACCCGGAGCCATACCCGTGACCATACGCGTACCCGGCGGACTTGCTGGAGCTGGTAGAGCCGCCGGCGCCGCCGCCGCTTGCATGGGCGCCGTCACTGCCACTCGCGCTCGACCCAGCGCCGTTGCCCGACCCTGCGGCGACGCCGCTCCCGTATGCGCCGCCCTCGCCGCCTCCTGCGCCGGTGCCTTGGGAGCCGGAGTACCAAGGGTCCCTTGCACTGGCTAGCCCTATGGTCAAGAGCACAATGAATCCTAGCCTGGTGACTACTACTGCCATGTGAGATTTCTTGTCTATGGCCGGCGCAACCGTGTATAGTGAGACTGGGCGAACGTTAGCAGCGGGTATTTATAGTACTCTAGGAGTCTAGCTGGCCCGAGATCGAAGTGGTTTGTTTAGTCATCTTAGCAGCGGCCGGGTGCGGACTGCGGACGGCAATACATGAAACCTGATCATGTTTTGGTGATGCTAAACAAGCTGGACCTGCATGCCGTCTGCTGATCGATCCTGAAGTTCTCTGAAGTTTAGCTTTTGTTCTGCCTCCCCTGTGGAAAATTTGTAGCCTCTGAAATCGGGCAGGTTAAAGAAGATGATGTCTGACGACCGGAAAATATGTGTAGCAGGAAACAAAAAGCAACAACTCCAACCCTTTACCAGCGCCCTTTTTTTTTTTGAAACGAAAGGCAAAAGCTTTGCCTTAAATTTATTAAGAAGAAGGTGCCCGGTTTATTAGTGGAAGAAACCGGACGAAAACCATACAACGAACATTAACACCATGTACCGACACAAACATAAACACCAACACCTATAGCAACATCCAGAAGCAACACGACCGCACACAAACTTGCCCAACATATCCCAACCACGAACTGACAACCTGACAACCTCAAATGGTCTCAACAATCACCCATGACCGTCTTGCAAATGGCACCACTCTTCTTGCCTATGCTCTTAAGAGCCTTTTTCACCTTCTTGATCTTGACAGTAGAAGCCGCCTCTGCTAGGAGACAAACAATCGCCTTGCCAGACCCAGGGCTAGCTGACTCCAAGGAAGCGAGCAAACCACCAAGTTTTTTCAGGAAGACCGCCTCATCAATACGTGCCAACATACCATCACAGTCAAATAAGGGTGACCGGATGGACTTCAACGCCTCAGAGCTAGGTGCCAAAGCACCTACTTCATCAACCTCAACTTCCATAGACGCCACCTGGCCAACAACCATGGGTGAGGGAGCAAAAGCAGCATCCAGACCTCCACAGTCCACAAGGGTGAGCGATCGACTGGGCTCCACCAACAGCAGCGAGGGTGCAATCGGCATCACCAAAGCCTCTCCCATCGACCCCATCTTTGTCGGCGAGTCAACCTTCATGTGCCGCTCAGGCAATGTCAAATCAGGGCTCGCACAAAGCTCCACAAGACCACATGACTCCTGAAGCTCTGGTGTGATCCGCAGGACCGACGCCAAGATCCCACCCATCTCCTCGCCCTCGCCCTTTAACTTTGTAGAACTTGTGGTTTCAAATGATATCGGGGAAACCCTTTTGTCTGGATTTTTTTTTTCATGTTTTGGTTAAAGAAGATGATGTCTGACGACTTTGGCTTGATCACTTCCAACCAATGATGGAAACTAGCTAGTGTGTTTGAACTTTGTTCTTTTGACAGTCGTAATATGAGCTGAAGTTAGAACTTACAAGTAGTTAAACATGATGTTTTGGCGTGTTAATGACCCGCCGGTCTTTCTTCTATTTATATACCCTAACTAGGGTTTGATACAGATTATAAGTTGGTTAAGATATCAACAGCTAATCTACGGATATGAACATGTCGTGTTCTGCAAGTCTAGGTTGCTAACTAACTCTATCCTACGGTTAGCTTAACATTCCCCCTCAATCTCATCCGACTGAAATAAGGGTGAGACTGTGTATACACCGAGCCAGTGTTATCTTCATCGGTGGCTTGGTCAATGCATCAAAGACTTGATCTTTTGATGAAACAAATCGAACATCAAGTGCAACCTTCTCTCTTATGAAGTGAAAATCAACTTTTATATGCTTTGTTCGAGCATGGAAAACCATGTTGATTATAAGATACGTAGCACCCAGATTATTGCACCAAAGCACTGGAGCTCGAGGCTGAGAGATGTGCAACTCCTCTAGCGAGGACTGAATCCAGGCACCCTCATCGGCACCATTTGCAAGAGTTTTATACTCAGCTTTTGTCGAAGACCGCGAAACTATCGACAACTTTTTAGCACTCCAAGACACCAAATTTGGGCCAAAAACACAGCTGAACCACGAGTTGAACGTCTATCATCAACGTTACCTTAATTAAGCGAAGTGGGGCAACAAAATAAAAATATTATTTTGAAGATATTTGTTTTTTGTTGGTCTGTTAATGTCTGTTGTGTGAGGGTTTGTTGGGTATTTTTAAACTTAATACTCAAATATTCAATTGCTAAAACATGGCCAACTTCTTTTGATATGGAGGAAAGAGAAACGAGAGAGTGTGCTCTGCAATTTTTTTATTGGACCTACTAAAAGATTATCATATATCAAGATAACAATTTGGTGTGCTTACAGAGCTTGCCGCTCTGTAAGTGTGCTCTGCAATTTTATAGACACGTAGGCTATGATTTTACTTCTTATGGATGTGGTCTAGAATTTGTAACTCACACATAGTTTATACTATGACTAATAATAGACTAGCTGCTGACAAAACAATGTATGATTTTTCATATTATTAGTGCCCAGGTCGCCTCGTCCGCGCGCACAATTTATTAGTAGGGCCGCTCATGGGCCGCGCGGCTTTTTTACTCTTCACGCGTGATTAGTTAGGTCGGCTGCTAGTTTCTTCTTGCCCAATATTTTGTTTTGACTTTTTTTTGTGTGAAACATACTAGACGTACTAATTAGTTGGATACAAATATTTTGCTAAGTTTATACCGACGCTTGTATTTTTTGTTTCAATATGTGGGGATTTTTGTTACAAATAAATTTGTGGTAAAAAAATTATTTTTGCTTACGAATATTTAATTTCTATATGCACATATTTTTGTTGTTGTAATAGTCTGTAAGTTTTGTTAAAATAGTTGGTGATTTTTGTTATAAATGAATCTTCAGCAACAGTTGTCCACTTTTTTTAATTGCTACGAACAAATGAGTTTTCGTTGTAATATGTTGTGATTTTTGTGAAGTTGTTGACATTTTTTTGTTGAAATTATAGGTGATTTTTGTTGCAAAACAATCTGCACGTTTATGCAACATTATTTTTCTTTGAAAAGTTATGTTTATTTGTTGTGATAAATTTTTTCTTTTATACTAAGTTGAGACTTTTTATTATAATACGTGAAATTTTTATTACGGCATGGGCGATTAATCACCAGAATGGCATTGAAGGTCGGGGGTAACTCAACATACCCCTTTCTTTTTAGTTTCTCGACATACCCCCTTTAATTTTTTTACAGTTTTTAGTCAAGAGAGTGTGGAGTGTGGACTAGTCGAGTAGAGTACTAGACCATTCTAATCTAGTCTGGAGTCTGAACCTCTCTCCTCCGGATACGCCACGTCGGCCTTCCTGCAAGCGGCGGTCGCCGTCCATCTGACCCCACTATCTCCGTCTCCCCGCCGTTGCCGAAACCAAAACCCTAGCCTGTACATTCCGCCGCCGACGGACATGACCGACGCCTCCTCCCTCGCCGCCGCCGTCCTCTCCGCCTCCACTCCCCCGGCCGCCGCCGCCGCGGCCTCCGCCGTGCTCGACTACCTCGCCCGCCACGCCCCCGACCACCCGCGCGCCTTCTTCGCCGACGCCTTCCCCGCCATCCTCTACCGCCTCTTCGTCTCCTCCCCGTCCTCCCCCTCCTTCATCGACCTCGCCGCCGCCGACCCCGACCCGGCGCTCCCCAGCCTCCTCCTCTCCCTCCTCGCCCCCTCCGGCCCGCTCCTCGCCGCCGCCGCTGCCGCCGACCGCCTCGCCCTCATCCGCTTCGCCTTCCCCTCCGAGCGCCTCCCCTACTGGCTCCGCGTCGCCCTCGCTGACTCCTCCTCCGAGACCCTCCTCGCCTCCCCGCTCCTCGCCGCCCGCGTCGGCTCCGACCTCCACCTCTCCGTCTCCGAGTACTTCCTCTTCTGGTTCGCGTACTACCCCGTCTCCTCCGCCGACCCCGCCGCCTCCGCACCCGCCCCGGCCCACAAATCGCGCTCCCGCATCGAGTCCTGGGTCTCCACCCTCGCGCCCACCGCCGCCACCGGGGGCACACGCAAGCCTGAGCCCTGCCTCTACCTCAAGCTTCTCTATGCCTACCTCAGGGAGTTCGTGCCCACCGCGTGCACCACGCCGCCGGCGGTGCGCCGCCTCGGTGGCACCCTCCTGCAGCGCACGGCCAGCCAAGAGGCCGCGGACTCTGCCGCTGACCCGTTTGCGCGTGCTGAGTTCTTCCTTCACACGCTCATCCAGTTCTGGCTCGTCGGGGACGACTTCTCGCCGCTCCCGGTGCAGATTTACCGCGCGTTTGGACTGAAGCTACCCTCCCGGGCTCGCGCCGAATTGAGCGAGCAGCCGCCGTCCCCTGGGCTCGGGGATGCCGTCAAGCTGCTCGTGATGTACCTCAACTGCTGCGCCGATAGTCCGTCGACAGATGCACCACCCATGGTGTTTGAAGGATTGTCAGTTAGGAATGTCGCCGCAGATAGCCAGGTTGGATTCTGGAATCCCCTGATACAGAGGCCTATGTATCGGTTTGTACTGAGGGCCTACTTGTTCTGCCCAATTGGGGCAGTGATAAAGAACGCGACACAAGTCTTCTCCGTGTGGTTGGAATATATCGAGCCGTGGAAGGTTACACAGGAGGACCTGGATGAGTATAATGTCTCCCTGATGCATGGGGCAGACGCACAACAAGCTCGATATGGAAATAACAAGAAGAGAAGAGAGCTTACATATACTCCTTCATGGAAGAATTATGTGCTGTCCAATTACCTGTTCTATAGCTCGATGGTGGTTCATTTCCTGGGTTTTGCACACAAGTTTATCCATTCTGATGTGTCCTCGGTGCTCCTGATGATCCTAAAGGTTAGTCCTTTCTCATAAGTTTGTTTTTACTTCTGTTCTCATGCCATACATGAATAACATAGATTGAATTTATGATCAATGTTAGGTTTAGCTGCTTCAGGTCGCATGTTCTTGAGTCCATATGACATTAATGCCAATAAGACTTTCTGTTTTTGTAAAATAATGCCAAGAAGCCGTAACTGCTGAAGCACCTTGCATGCAAGTGTTAGTGACCTGGTGTTATTTCTGGTTCAGTGCATAGTTTGCAGTTAAAAATAAATGTTATGTTCATTATGGTGTTTTTGGCTGTATGCTTTTGTGTGTCACAGAAGCTGATGCGGCACAAGACGAACCAAGAGTTAGAGATCTTCAAAATTTCTTAATTATAAGAGTTTAATGCTCAGTCCATCAAAGGAAACTCCCACTGTTCTACATGGCACATGCCATAGGATTTACTTTGGGGGATGGTGTTAAAATTGAAATTAAGTATGTCAACATGCAGCACCATAGGCAGTTAGTTCCTGTGTTCGCTCATGCTCCCATGTTTTTGAGTTCACTAGTTTCTGCACATTTTTATTATGTATATATTATGTAAAAACCTGTCACCTATGATGCTGTACTTCTCTTCTACTAGTTCAAGCCTCCTACCTGTCATGCTTAATCTGTGGAACATATATGTAGTGTGCTGCTCTGTGGAACAAGCTTAAGGTCCTCTGTTAGCTTTAAGGTTCTTCTCTTAAGTGTGAACTTCCAAAAATAAATTGGCAGACGCTTATGTGCTGATTTTTTTTTCATTTTCTCTAAGGGCTCGTTTGGCACCCATCTTTACATAGCATAGGTATTCTTTGAAATTCCAGTTGAAATAACATTCCAATTCCATGACAGCCAAACACGTTTGGTATGAAATCTGAAATGAATTCCATGAAAATGATGGGTGCCAAACGACCCATAATGCTTATTTTGCCAAGGATCACCTTGTGCTTATTGTGGCAATGTGTAATTCAGAGGTGTCCGCAAAAGAGAGAAGCTAGTCAGTATTGGATTAACCAATTAATGAAAGAGATTTTTTTGTACTGTCCATACGCATGATATGGCCAATTACATGCTTGTTTGGATTATACAGGTGTTGGAAGTCTTGTCTTCCTCCTCAGAATTGGTAGATCTTCTATATAAAGTGGACATCGCCTATCATTCTAGAGCATCATGTTCTTCAGAATTGGATGATGTCCTGAAGTATGTGCCATCAATCCGTGAACAGTTAAAGGTAGGTTACAGTTAAACTGTGTTTTTAAATTTAAATTTGATGGGATACTGAATTTGCTGTCCTAAAATCAATTATACACTGTGGTCTCTTTCAGGACTGGGAGGATGGTTTGACAGAAACTGATGCAGATGGGTCTTTCTTGCACGAGCATTGGAACTCTGATCTAAGACTTTTCAATAGTGGTGAGGATGGGGCTTATCATCTGCTTCAGGTACACATTATGTTGTATGATGAGTAGTTTAGCATGTTAAGTTCTAGTCATTGTAACAATGAATTACTATGTTCACATTTGTGATCCATTTCTAGTATATTTGTCCATCATTTGTTCAGCTGAATTGTACTTGAGTTGTAGACTTGTAGCTGCACAAGTCAACTAAATTACAGAATCGTCATGATTTAGTTTAACTAGCAGTGAGGATTTTATCAGCAGATGGCTCGAGTGAATTACTGGAGGATAGTTTGATATCCGTCTAAAAATAAGTGTCTCAAGTTTGTCAAAAAGAAGATGTATCTAGACATAACCATGTCTCAAGTTTGACAAACTTGAGACACTTATTTGTGGACGGAGGGAGTATTTTGTTTGGCATAGCATACACTTTAAATAGGACTATAAATTTGTTAAACTACAGTTCATATCAAAATTGAGGGACATTGAAGTAGATGGAGTCACGCTCTGTATGATTTGAAACCGACATCAGTTTTTGGAGAACAATTTGTAATCTGGCTAACATTGCCTTGTGCATGTGCTAAATGACTGGTGGATCATTGTTCACTTCTGCTTGATTTTTTCTTCTAAAGTCTAAATATGGGTGGATGCTTATATCAATTCTTTATTTTTCCGAAGCTTCTTTTGGTATTTTTGTCTGGCATAACATTCACTTTAATTAAGACGTTAAATTTGTCAAACTACAGTTTATAATATGCTAAATGACTGATGTATTGTTGCTAATTTGTGCTGGTCTGCAATTTGTTTGTCATTTTCTAAAATCTTCATATGGGTGGACGCTGATGCCAAGTTTTCATTTTTCTGAAGCTCCTTTTGATCCGAGCCGAGTTGGAGATACAGCGTCTGCCGGGTGATACATCACATGCTCTCCAGTCGTTGGATTTGATAAAAAACCGCATGATAAAGATTTTCCAGGGACGCATCAAAGGCACCCACCACAATACCTCACCAGAAGGGTTACAGCATGAACAGCAAGGGCGTGGCGAGATATTTACCCCTAAGCATCCCCTTTTGGGGAGGAGTAAATTTAGTGAGGTGAAATATAGAGGGGACTGGATGAAGAGACCCATCTCGGAGACTGAAGTGGCCTGGCTCGCGAGGATTCTGATCCGCCTGTCTGACCGGCTGAACGATGCCCTTCGACTCGGCTGCGACGACGCTGATGATAACCCCACTAACCTGACATACATCAAGTTTGACCGCAACGAGCTGACGACGATAGGTGGACCAAAGGATGCCGCGAGGATGGCCCTGGTCGCTGTTTGTTCGCTGCTTGCGCTGGTGGGACAGGCTCTGCTGAGGTTCATGAGGGTGCACCGGGTGAAGATCAACCTGAGAGTTTTTGCTTCGAAAAAGCTGTTGGCGGGTCTTGTGGTGCTGTATGCGGTGGTGGCAGGGACAAGGAATGCTTTCTCTTGAGCTTTACCTTTGTGTCGGATGCTGCCGCTACTAATGCCATATGGTCGTCACTGGAGCTCTTGACTTGGACAGATGATCATGCATGCTCTGTACATGAACTCATAGGACGATGGAACTTACGAAGGGAGAGATGTGTTGGGTGCCTCTGTGGTCGAGGCTTGAGAGCAAGTTAACAGTGCTTGGGATCTTCTTACCGTGGAAGTGGTTGGCATACAGCACTTGTGTAAAACAAAAGGAAGAATGATGTTCATGTAAACTTACGATGTAAACAGGTTTTTTCTAGTCCTGAAAAGAAAGAAAAAACTTTACTTAGTGTCATGTTTGTTTTTGTATTAACGGCCTTCATGGGAAGTGCATTTGCTACAACTGACTTTGAGAACGAGGTGACTGCGTGGACATCTGAATCTGGAGTGCAGAATCGCTGCAAGTTTGTATACCAACAAACTTGCTGAGATCGACACAGTGAGATTCATGTATTTCTCACATCAAAGCAATACAGCTCTCGACTTGCAGTGCCATTTCAGTAGAAGAAATTGGAACCAGTTGACCTGAATAGTTTGCGTCAGGTGGACACGCTTCATATTGCATTTCAATATAAGAAACTGTTGAGGTCACAATTTCTGAGATGTCAATTCTGTCTGCATGCAGGCAGCTCTAACAATTTTCAATATAAGAAGCTGTGTTCCTGAACCTGAGGAATTCCAACAGCATCCATTTCTGAAGCTTTGTCCGCAACCCATCAAGTAACCTGAAGTTACTGAACGCTACAGAATTCTACACATATTACCAGCATATTGTGAGTACCAAGGAAAATAAATTCAAATCATCGGAACGAAAATCATATCAACCTAGTGACCCAGTTCAGTTAATTAATTAGCACAGATTTGAGTGAATACAAAGCTCAACAGATATGAACTCTACGTATTTCAGATTTTAGCACGTTCTGTTCTGAAGCCCGTCCAGCAACAAACAACTTGTCAATTCAAGCAGCTGACGCAGTCACTAAACCTAGCTAAGCATTCTGATGTTGCGAGATCACACAAATGCTGCAGCTCGAGTTGTTTACGGCACATTATCCACAAACGCAGTGTCAACTTTAAAGATCATAACTTTCTGTCAAACACTGACCCACATGATTTCACAACTCTAAGTGATCGCCATAGAAACTGCAGGTGTTGCCAATGCATACCAGAAAAAATAACAAAATATGCTTGCCTCAATACAGGATACTTAAATAAAACATTATTCGGGAACTGCATGAGAACTGCAACTCTAAGTAACAAAAATATCCATAATGCGGGGCTATTCACTAATACGCAGCCAAAAGCCTAAGCTCTCACTATAGATGCTGCAGCACCAATCAATAAGTAACAATATTGCATTCACACAGAAGGAAAAAATCGAGTAAGACCACTATTTGGTTAAATGGCAACATACTATCCCCTGAAAGCTGAAATGATCCGCTCTGATCTTGAACACCTATCATTGCTTTAGATTCCAATTGGAAAATATAAATTCTGTATGTTTGCTTAATCATCACCACTTTTTCTTGATTGATGTTTGTCAGGGCAGTAGATTGTAATGTAGTAAACCTTTTGGGACAAAGGCACAAAATATCAACTCCGTTCATAAAAGGATGTCACAAGTTTGTCTAAACTTGCATGTGTCTACACACTAAAATATGTCTAGATACATAAAAGTTTGGACAAACTTGGGACATCCTTTTTGTACTGAGGGAGTATAACCAATCATAATGCAAACATTACCTTGACAAAAGAACAACATTGAAGACTGTTTGTATTGTGCAAAGTAGCAGCACATGCACGGCCGCACTCATCCACTATATCAAACTATTACTACCACATCACATGATTGATCAGCACCAAATGCCTCTCTATTTGCAAGAAAACCACATGCTGAAACTCACCAATGATTTTGCTAACTAGAAAGTATGAAATTGCCCCTGAGAATTAATAGGAACAAACTATAGATTATTGAACAGAAATGCACAACTAGCACTTAGCAAAGGTAAGATAGACAGTTCGGTACAGCTTGGAATAGAACTAAAGGACAAAATTTAATATACATCACAAAGAATCAAAGCTTATTGAATTTGATTTTCTTTATATTACGTGAGCCCAACAACCCAAGAAAAAAATCCTTCCGAAAAGAAAAACATATGTATATGCATCACAGCATAATATGAACTGGACATGGTGATGACAAGAAATTAAAAACTAAAATTCGCTACACACAAGTATGCGCCATTCCGAAGACAAATTTTGATCAATCAAGTAGCTAAATATGATCAGGTATAGTTGCGCACCAAACAAAATAAGCAGGCATATGTGCATCAAATATCTAAAGGAGGCACACTCCAAGCATACAACGATAAAATTTAACCAAGCATCAATTTATCTGTTGAATCTAGCAAAGTTTCAAAAAAGTGGGAACGAGGTCGGAAAATATATTGATCAAAAGTGTCAACAACTTGAACCTTCTTTATGCCCTCTGACAGATGTAAGTATACAAAAAAAATCAGCATTCGAAATGCTATTTATTCATAAGAATGAAAGAAGTTAGGATAAATGTAAGGCAACCAAAGATAAAAGTATTCACTGAAACTAGCAGAAACAAGGTTGCAACATTCTGTCATTAATCGCAAAGGAATAAGTTTGACATAAAAGGCATGAATGCCATTTTTTTCATTAAAGCAAGTTATATGATACATAAATATAGTAACTGCTGGAGCAGCTTACAATACAGGACCAAACAGAAAAGAGATAACGACTACCAAATAAACATAACAGATTTATACTAGCATTCAAACTACTGAACCCCTTCAAGGGGCAAGTTTAGATTTGAAGCTTAAGTTTAGACACTGTCTCCTCAGCCCCAGTATAATCCTGGGTAGATCACAAACACATTCCATCACTGAATAAAGTAAAACTTTTCTTAGACCATCAGAACTCATAATGCTGGGACATCATTAGGCTAGAAACAAAAGCAGCGACATATAATTTGGCTTTGGAGAGAAGACAGTGCAATCTTCAAAATGGGCCATAGCTACAGCCAACACGTGAAGCATCTATTGGAGGGTATGTCAAAGGGATCGGCCATTGACAAATCATGTGTATGGCTGTTGTGTTCGAAATTATCCCTAGAGCCACATTTCAGTTCAATTTGAGCATCCTTAGAAGCTCTATTCCTGATTTGTAGCAGACTGAGTTGATTAGCAACCCATTTGTCCTGCCAGTGGTAAGGCAATGTGATTTTCATTTCCGTCAGCACTTTCGCATTCATCACAAGGAACTTGGTGAAGTCAATAGATGGCCTCTTGGTGCCTTCATAATTCTTCAACACCACCTTTTTTAGATGAAGCTCAAGGCATTCAATTGGGTCTAGTGGGTCATACTTCCGGACATTAATTATAGGCAGCCCTGTCTGAATCTGGAGATAGAGAGAATAAACAATGCAAAATAAGTTGTCAACGGGTTAGCAATACAATAGTTGGTTAGATTACAGCTAAAATCAAATGCTGATTTTGGCATATAAAGCAAGAACTATGATATGTACTCACATTGACGTACAGACTCTCTAAGCAAGGGAAGCACTTGAGGAAGTTAACCACTTTATCCAGATTAGGGCCATGAGAGCCAAGAACTAAAACCCTCATGGTGTGCATTTTGGTTGTCAAGCAGACAGCAGTATTCATTTCCTGCAGAAATATAAAACAAGTGCCAATAAGCAAAATAGCATGCATATAGGAATGTTGAAGTAGCAATGGATTAAGGTTGCTGCTACCTTAAAAACCGTGGTTCCAAAGTTAAGTTCTGGTATGTCTTCAGAGAGCATACCAAATATCTTAAGTTTTGGGGCCGAGATTATCCGAATGGTCGGTAGGGAAAATGTTGGATGAAGTAGTAGAAATCTCTCAATGCACGGGGTGTTATTGATGACCAGCTCTTGTAAAAGGACACTTTCTTTCCTCCGGCTAGAGCAAAAGCCTATACTCCTAATAGTTTGGGAGCTGATGCAGAGGCGGCGAAAGCCAAAATTATTCTTCAGCTCAAGGCTTTCCAAGGCTGAGCAGCCAGAGAGCATGCTCTGGAGAGCATCCTCTGAGATGGTGACGCTCTCTAGGGTGAGCTGCTTGAGGCATGGAAACTCGAGGACCAGCGGCGCGGTCAAGTTGGGGAAATGGCAGCCGCCCAATTTGGCGACGCGGAGTTTGGGCGCGAAATGGTACATGGACGATGGCAGCAGGTACTTCTTCTTCTGGGCCCAATGGAGACGGTAGGTGAGCTCGAGCTCCTCCAGGTCGCCCTCGAGCTCTTTTAGTTCGTTTAGCCACTCTTCAACCTTGTCATGATAGGTTCTAATACTGAGCTTGAGCGAGAACCGCCGTGCGGAGCCGAGATGCTCAGAGATGATCTTTGGAATCAAGTCGATGGTATTGTGGCCCATGCTCCAGAAGTCCTCGACCTCGAGGTTGAGAGGGGAGGAGCGCCAGAGCGGACGCCACCGGCGCGAGATGACCTGTGTGCGGGCACCTTCCTTGGTGGGGAGAAGAGAGACGATGCTGCCGAGGATGGCGTCCGGGAGGCGGCTGATGAAATCGACGTCTCCGCTCCCCGGTGGATCTTGGTCGTCGCCGTCGATAAGATGGAACTTACGCTTCTTGGAAACCTGCATCGCTGCAGCCGCAGTTGCCGCAGTGGCGGCCGCCGCCTCCCGTGCAGTGGCGGCGACAGCCGCCAACTCCTCGGCATCTAACGCCGCATCCGCCGCCGCCTCCCGCGCAGTCGCCGCGACGGCCGCCGTCTCCCTGGCTTTCAACGCCGCAGCCGACTCCGCTTCCCCTGCAGTCGCCGCGACAGCCGCTGCCTCCTTCGCGTTGAACGCCGCAACGGAAGTCGCCGCAGCCGCGTCCTTAGCAGCAGCCGTCGCCTCCTTGTCAGCCGCAGCAAGAACCGCCGCGGCCTCCGCAGCAGCCGCCGCGGCGGCCGTGGCGGACAGTGCTACTTCCTTGGTAGCCGCCGCAGCAGCCGCCGCCGCCGCCAAGAACGCCTCCATGGCTGCCGAGACGCGGGATGCGAGGGTTCTAGGGGTTTGGTGGTCGAGTGTGGATGTGGAATTGGGGAGTGGGGAATGAATCGACCTGTGTGGTTGGGAGGATACAATTACTAGCAGGAACTGAAAAGATTTTCGCGCCAACTTTACTTATCTTTGTGGAGACGTGCTATGTAAGGAACCGTGGAATAGTCTGACTTTGTTTCGTCTGTTGGTCTTACAAATCAGTGACTCAAAGTTAGAAAAAAGTTAGAAAAACAAAATAACTTAGGATACACTACTTTATTTTTTATATAATAGTATATTTTAGTTATTATATACTCTCTTCCGTTTCATAATATATGATAGTTTAGCCTTTTTTCACATGCACATGTATAAACTTGTATGTAGACACATTTTAGTGTATGTATACACTTATTTTAGAATGAATCTAGACAACATGTATAACACCTACAACATCTTATATTGTGGAACGGAGGGAGTACTAACTTAGTATTATTTACTGATTAAAATAAGTAAACATATGCAATAAAACATGTATATATATGGGAATGTGAATAAAAGTTAAAACATCTTATATTTAAAAACAAAGGAAGTATATTTAAAGATGCGCAAAAGAAAAAAATCAAGCAGTACATTAGTATTTACTTGGTGCTTGTACTTCATTAATCAGAATAAATTGTTTCAAACAATATTTGGAGAATGTTAGAAATGGAGTATCATAGCTTTTCTATTTCGAAAGATTTGAGTTGGTGGCGGTGAGTTCATCTAATTTTTTCCTACGCTTAGATTTGGGACTAGGACTTGTTGGAACTAGAAGGGTGAACCTACTAGGATTGCAACCAAAATTAAAAGTAATATAAACTGGTGATTACTCTTCCGTTTCATAGTGTAGGATGTTTTAGTCATTGTTCACATTCATATGTACACGTATATCTTGACATGTTTTAATATACATGGACACACATTTTAGTCCGAATCTATACAACATGTGTTATAACTAAAACAACTTGTGTTGTGGAACGGAGAGAGTAGAACACAACACAGTATTGTCTCGAAACGAGCTCCTAGTCGTGGACCACTGAAGCATACAATTTTAGTTGAAATTTTATCATCTCTAAAGTTTAATCAAATCTATAGATAATGTATAAACATGTACAAATAGTAAATTAATACCAACAATCCATTACAAAAGGTAGTGATCTTGTGGAGACGCGGATGCTTTTTTTTGTGGAGGGGCGCTAACACGTGGATCCTAGTCCACCCAGTCAATTCGACCCTAAAAATTAACCCCCACCCGTTGAAAATGGTGTCTCGTGATCAATGAAAAGTTAGTGTTTTGGGGGTAAAGAAAACCCGATGGCTTTCTGTTCCAAGATTGTAAAGTGTTACCAATTGGTTAATTTGTTCTTTGAAATGGGGGTTCGATATACTTTTTTGACGCAAATATTCACTCAATATGTTTGATACAAGGTATGCTGGGGAACAAATGTAGCAGGTGAAGTGGTGAACTGCAGCATTTGTTGCATGGTCTCCAGCATGGTATGTTTCACTTAGAGCGTGACGTGTATGCTGGGCCTCCCAAGGGAAGTCGGGACAAGGAACCGCTACCACATCAGGAAACCATACAGCGGTGACATGAGTGGATCGTCAAGCGCAAGCTGCTTCCTTCCTTCCTTGTCATATCACATCATCCAATTCCAAGCAATACTCTGATCCTGACGTGTTCAATCTCTCGCCTAGTAGATAACATAGCACATGCCCCTGTTCGTTCGGATTCAGTGAGAGGAGACGACACGTACGTACAGCAGAAATGCAACAGGACGCGACCACCGCCGACGCCGAGCACATCGTCGTCGTGGGCGCCGGCCCCGCCGGCCTCGCCGTCTCTCTCGGACTACACCGGTATGACACAGCACCTGTCTGTACTGCTTATTTATTTCTGATGTAAGTACCTGGGCCGGTGTGGTGGCAGGAAAGGGATTCGGAGCGTGGTGCTGGAGTCGTCGCCGGCGCTGCGGGCGTCCGGGTACGCCATCACGACGTGGCCCAACGCCTTCCGCGCGCTCGACGCCCTCGGCGTCGGCGACAAGATCAGGGGGCTCCACCTCCACGTCCAGGGCCTGCGCGTCATGTCTTCCTCCACCGGAGAGATCGCGCACGAGCTGGACTTCACGTCGCCGGAGAACGGAGGACCCCATGAGACCTGCCGCGTGCGGCGGGACCTGCTGCTCCGGGCCATGGAGGAGGAGCTGCCGGAGGGCACCATCCGCTACTCCGCCAGGATCGTCTCCATCGACCACGACGAACACGGCGGCGCTGGTGCCAAGATCGTGCACCTCGCCGACGGCTCAACCCTCCGTGCCAAAGCGCTGATCGGCTGCGACGGGATCAACTCCGTCGTGGCCAGGTGGCTCGGGCTCCCCAGGCCTTCCTACTCCGGCCGCCTGGCCACGCGAGGCATCGCGCACTACCCGGACGGCCACGGCTTCCAGCCGCCAAGGTTCCTGCAGTTCATCGGCCAGGGCTTCCGTTTCGGCTTCGTGCCCTGCGACGCCACGGATGTCTACTGGTTCTACACCTGGCGGTCTCCCTCCCAGGGCGTCGAAGAGAGCGCCGCCGGGATGATGAAGCAGTACGTGCTGGCCAAGCTGAGGGGCTCCAAGCAGGTGCCGGCGGAGGCGCTGCAGGTGGTGGAGAGGAGCGAGATAAGCGACGACGCGACGGCGGCGCCGCTGCGGTTCAGGTCGCCGCTCTCGCTCCTGTTCGCGGACATCAGCAAGGGCAACGTGTGCGTCGCCGGGGACGCCCTGCACCCGATGACGCCGGACCTGGGCCAGGGCGGCTGCTCGGCGCTGGAGGACGGCGTCGTCCTGGCCAGATGCCTTGGTGAAGCCGCCGTTCTCCGTGGTGAAGACGAGCCCGGCGGCGGCGGCACGGAGGAGGAGAGGATCGAGCTGGGTCTGCGCAAGTATGCCGGGTTGCGGCGGTGGAGGAGCGCACGCCTCGTCGGGACCGCCTACGTGGTCGGGCTCGTGCAGCAGAGCGAGAATGTGGTCGTGAGTTTTGTGCGGGAGAAGGTCCTGGCCGGAGTGCTCGCGAGGAGTCTTCTGAAGATGACGTACTACGACTGTGGCACGCTCTGAAGAATGTCGTTGGCTTTTCTTAATGTTTACGGTCTGGCAAGCTAATCTGGTTCAGTAAGCATCGAAACAGAGATCACTTGGACTTATGATGAGTGGCTCGATGACTCGATCTTCTACTTTGGTCTTAATGTATGCGTTTATTCTGGTCAAGATGTGATCATAATTGGGCGATATATGAAAAAGACGATACAATATGTAGAATTCAGACCGAAGAAAAATGCCCCCGCGTCGTCTCCAGGAGGCGGCTCGGGAGGAACCCTAGTTCCCCAGCCGCCGCCGCTCCCCTCCTCTTCCACATTCTCGCTGCCGGCCGGAGGAAGCTGGCCAGCCACAACCCTAGGCAGCGGACGGCGGCGGCGAGGTCCTGCCCTCCTGGCTCCTCTTCTCCAGCAGTTGGGCGCACCTCTGCAGTTCGATTGGCGGCGAGCTTGGCGGGCCGCAGCAGAAGGTGAGCAGGGTGTGGCAGCACGGCGGCGCTGGGATCCGGCGGAGCTGGTTCGGCTGGTCGCGCCCCGACCTGCTCTAGGCCGAGGTCGGCCCCGGGTAGGGGAGAAGGTCGGGTCCCGAGATGCGGCGCGGCGGTGGGCGAGAAGGGCGCAGGTCCGGCGGATGCTGGGGTGGTCGGCGGCGAAGGTGTCGCTCCTGAACTCCCAGCCCCCTACCCTCGCCTCTCTCCATGCGACAGCACCACCAGCCAAAGGCAGGACCTTCTCCCTCGTTGGACTGGCTTGGCACGGCTTGCTGATCGACCTGGGACGGTGGCGGTGGGGCGGGTCAGAGACGGCGGCGCCGTGCGTGGTGGCGGCGGCTCGGACGACGCGGGTTGCGGCTTCGGGCCGGAGCTCTCTGCCAGGGTTGCAGGGCGCTTGAAAGCGGCTCTCCTCTGGAGCAGGTGACGGGAAGGCGCAAAGACAACTCGGCCTCGGGACGGTGGTTGGCGGAGCTGGCCAGAGGCAGCAGACTCTCGGCCCTAATCTGGGCCCTCTTGGGCCTAATATGGGTTCGACGGGCCCTGTTGTCTGGTGGTTTCAGTGGTTCCTGACGAGTTCGGGAACCCTTCCCCCCACCATGACCATGGAGTGGAAGGGGTGCTGGATCCGGGCCAGGAGGGCCTGCATCTGGTGACCGCCTAGCAGCCTTGTTTACTCGAGGTTCGCGGGTGTGTTCTGCTAGTTGCACCCCCACTGTCCTAGGGCTGGCTATCTCGGGCCTTCTACTGTCCGTTCTGATGGATTTGTCGCCTAGACTCTTGTTGTTCCTGAAGGGGATCGTGTGCAGAAAACAAAAAATTTCCTACCAACGATATCCTAAAAGCTTGCCAAGATCTATTCTATGCAGATATAGTAGTACGAACGGAGATCGGAATACGTACCCTTGTAGACGGAAAGCGGGGATTACGTTCCCGCACAAACGTTGTCGATGAAGACCGACGAAGCCGACCTCAAGGTCGTGTAGAGGAAGCAGACCTCCGAGTACCGCTAGTGCAGCACCTCGCAGAGCGTCACACACGTACGGTGGAGACGACGGCCTCCGAAGCTCCAGTCCAGGACGAGCAGCGGAAGACTTGGACCGGAACACCAGCAGCGCGGCAGCGGGCTATGGTGGAAGAGATCCCCTCCTCAGCTCGGCGCGGCTCCGACAAGGGAACCACGAGATCGAGAGAGAAATTGTGAATTAATTGGTGAATTAAAAGGCCAGGGTTGCCCCTTCTTATATAGGCCCCTGCCAGTCAGGCAATGTGAGACTATCCCCACATGCCTGGTGCGGCTAGGCTAGGTGCGCCGGCCCCCTGGTGGGCCCCTTGGCCCATCCAGGCCGGCCACCATGGCCCCCACCGAATCCCCTAGGGATTTTCCCCCTCTTGGGCCTTCTTTCGACGAGAAGGCCCATTTAGGGAAATCAGCCTAAAAAAATTCGAAAATAAATATATAAAATCATATTTGCATATTAATTACACTAATTAATATCAAACATAATATATGTAATTTTTACTATCTCCGAAAACTCTTTCGTCGCTGCCCGATCTCCATCGGACCCCTCCCGGGACGCTCCCGGTGATCTCTTTCCTTTCCGGTTGTCTTGTCGAAACCCCTTAAGTGTGTTACCCTAGCGGTTCGATATAATAACAGGTATGACCGAGACTCCTCTATGATCAACGACTAACTCGTAGGCCTGGACCCCATGAATTAATCCCTGTGATATAACGAATGACTTTCATCTATCAAACCTGAACGCAAAGCCTTAAACCTTTTGCCATAGCGATACTTAGCATGTCCGAGCGTCGTTCCATAGATATCTCCATACCTAAACTAGTCTTAGTAGAGGCTACTAGGGACCTGGTTGTTTACGTATCACACCCGTATTAATGTTTTCACTTAATACGGTTCTAGCATGACACAAAAACCTATTATGAACAAACGAGATATGATAAAGAATACACTTTATTAATTGCCTCTAGGGCATATCTCCTTCAGTTCTCTGGGTGCCTGATCTTGGATGCCGGGAGTTCATCTATACGTGTTGGAAGTTCATCTATACCCTTTAAGAATAATTTGAGCTATGTGCTTTGCTTTTAAGCAAAAATTCTCATCGGTGTATTTATGACTTCCTCTTGAATATCATGTGCTTGACCTTGTACCTACATTGTGTGTGCATGTTTCTTTGAGGACTTAGTGTCCACTTAGAAACTTATACACATGAAGGTAGTTACATATTTAATTGGTATTCAAAATCTTTAGTGATCACCTTTTATTACTTTCTTGATTCTTTGGTGATCTCTAAATGACACAAGCTTTGTTTTTTTATTGGTTTCACATTGCCTCTTAATAAGCTTGTGATCTTATTTGATTTATCATCTTGGGTGTGCTTGTTTGCAAAATACATGATACGCACTATGTGCCTCATAATTTGAAAGACTATGATGTTGCTTAGGCTCATCCTTGTTTAGTCTCCTAAATTATGTTTCCATGTCACACCCATCCTTTCCCGGTTGAGCAGGCCTTTATTCAAATCTTGCACCTTTTTGTGTTCAAAATTATCTAGGAGGAAGCGAGGATTCCATGTTATGCACACCATATTGAAATACAAATATTTTTATTGTGCATGTACCTTGGGGAGTTCCCTCTTGATTTTTAGAACACTTGGTTGATTTTATCATAACATCTTTTTTGCTCAATTGGTTTTGGATCCCTTGATTGCTTGCTTCTTTGTGAATGCTTTTCCCCTTTGCAATTGGTATCCTTCCAGTGGATTTCAATTGATATCCTTCTTGTGAAATTTTTTGATCCTCAATATAATTTGATCCCCTTCATCTATTCTTCATTGGATAAGTGCATTTGATTTCACTCATATCATGAGAAATGCATAAATCATGAAGGAGATCTTATTATGTTACCTTTCCAAAGCCTTTCGCCCATTTCGGCAATCGTTGCCAATGGGGGAGAAGTTTTGGAGGGTTTTATGGAACTGGCTTTTTACTTTGGTATCTACTTTGGTATCTTCTTAAGTATTTGCCTATTTGCCTTCCTTGCCTTTGCATTCGTTGCTTGGTTTTATATATATAGTGGAAACTCCACCATCGGTAATGGTCGATAATATATGCAATGAATTCATGTTCATACACACGTGCATAAATTATGGGGGAGTTTGCTCTATATATGTGGATGGACTAACATCACATACCTTTGTAGTATTTGATGTTAGTGCAACCATTCTTGTTCGTTAAATTCCATATTATTAACCCTCTCAAAAGAGATTGTCATCAATTACCAAAATGGGGGAGATTGAAAGAGCATTTTCCCTCATGTGTGGTTTTGGTAATTGAATGACAATCTCTATGGACTAATGTTTGCTTTTGAGATATCATTATAGATCATGTCCATGGAATTGTGGAGTTCATGTGTTGGACTCTTGAAGCTTATTGCAAGTATGTCTTGAAGATTCAAGACATCATCTTAGTGAAGAAAAGATGAGTTGTGCAAGACCAAGAGAAGCTTTCTCGAAAAGATCCCATGCTTGGTGCTTGCAATGGATACATGAAGACGAAGCTTAGCGAGTCTCTCCCATTGTGAGCATGGGGGAGTATTTGGAGAAGTCTTCATCAAGCAAGTGTTTGGACGCGCAATCAAGAAAGATGATCCACTTGAAGAAATCAAGATAGTCATCATCCAACTCAAGTGGAATGCTCAAGGCAAAGAGCTTGGTTCATCTCCATGTCAAGCTCTAGTTCATAGAAAATATGAGTTGTGCAAGACCAAGGGAAGCTTTCTCGAAAAGATCCCATGCTTGGTGCTTGGAATGGATACATGAAGACGAAGCTTAGCGAGTCTCTCCCATTGTGAGCATGGGGGAGTATTTGGAGAAGTCTTCATCAAGCAAGTGTTTGGACGCGCAATCAAGAAAGATGATCCACTTGAAGAAATCAAGATAGTCATCATCCAACTCAAGTGGAATGCTCAAGGCAAAGGTATGATCTTGATAGGGCTATAGGATAGATAGGCGTACTATCAAGAGGGGCTCTCAAGTTAGTAACTTGATCGCATTCTTGTGGAGAGCTCAAACCTTTTCATACTTGGCATATCATGTTTCTTGGTTCTTATTTGGCTTTTATGGTGGTGAGGAGTTAGAGCTTGGTTATCTCCATGTCAAGCTCTTGTTCATCGAAATCGGTTTTACTTTGGACAACTTGTTGCATTTTCGGTGGCGGAAATATTGTCGATTCTTCCGTGAGGAAAGTCCCACACCTTGCCATGTGTGGTGATTTTTGTTGGGTAGTCTTCGTCGCTATCTTTCCAACAAAATTGGTCTCACCTCATTTGGAGTTCATTTGCAAAAGTTATAGCAGTTTTCGTTTCGGTGTTCTGCTGATTCGGATTATTGGGGCCGGATATTCCGCCCTACCGGAATTTCCGGTTCCCCAGCTCATCCAAGAAAACGGCTAAGGAAAGGAGAAAAAGGGTTCTGACTCCAGTCGGAAATTGTGCTCGGAAATTTCCGTCTACCGGAATTTCCGAGTGCCCCCAGAAAAGTCCTCCAGAAATGGCTAAGGAAAAGTTGGTTTTGCTTCTGACTCCAGCCGGAATTTCCGAGCTCACTTAGACCGGAATTTCCGGGTGACCGGAATTTCCGGGTCTCTCTAGACCGGAATTTCCGGTTGACCGGAAATTCCGAGTCTAACTTATACCGGAATTTCCGGGTGTCAAAACAGCCAACGACTATATTTCCTGGAGGGGTATAAATACCCCTCCTCTTCTTCTTCCTCAGCTAATTAAAGGCAGCACGACTTTCCCCTCTCTCCTACTCCATTGTTGACCTTGGAAAGCTCACTTCCCTCTCAATCCCTCCATTGAATCTTCCATATTCTTTAGGGAAAGTTGAGAGGAGATCTAGATCTACAATCCTACCAATCCTTCTCTCCTCTAAGTGAGGGGAACTTAGTGGATCTAGTTCTTGGAGTTCCTTTGTGGTTCTTCCTCTTTGTTCTTCCTCTCTTATCCCCCCATAAGCATTAGTTGCTTTTGGTGGGATTTGGGAGTGAAGGATTTGACTCCTTTGTGGTTTCCTTTGTTCTTCCTCTCTTATTCCCCCATAAACATTTGTTGTTGTGTTGGAATTTGAGAGTGAAGGACTCGAGCACTTCGTGTGCTCTTGCCATTGCATTTGCATCGGTTTGAGCCCTCCACGAGGATTCGTGGTGGTATTACTTGTGAGCTTGTTACTCTTGGGTCTTTGGACCCTAGACGCCTTTTGTGGCCGGCCTTTTGTGGCCAAGACCTTTTGTGGTCAAGACCTTTTGTGGTCACTTGAGAGCCCCCAATTAAGTTGTGGGTGTGTGCCTCAAGACTTGGGAGCCCCCAATTAAGTTGTGGGTGTGTGCCTCAAGAGTTGTACGTGATTCGATCTCCGCCCCAAAGGAGATCAATAGTGGAAGGTGAACTCGAACCTTTTGTGGTTGAGTTCATCAGGAGAAGAAGGTGAGCCTTTGTGGCGTTGCGGCTAACCTGTTGTGGTTGCGCACACCTCTCCAAACGAGACGTACACCTTTGGGTGGAACTCGGGAATACATCCTCGTCTCCGCGTGCCTCGGTTATTTCTATACCCGAGCTCTTTACTTATGCACTTTACATTGTGATAGCCTTCGTGCTTGAAGTCATATATCTTGCTATCATCTTGTTACTAGTATTGCTTAGCTTAAGTTGTTGGTGCACATAGGTGAGCCTAGTTTATATATCTAGGTTGTATGTTTGTTAAAGTAAACCTCTAGTTTTATTCCGCCTTTATCAAGCATACCGGAATTTCCGGGTCATTTGTGTACCGGATATTCCGTCCACTCGGAATTTCCGGTCACTCTTGGACCGGATATTCCGGCTCCTCGAAAAAGTTTTAAATCGCCTATTCACCCCCCCCCCCCTCTAGGCGACGTCTATCCGTTCAGCGGCGGCCTCGGAAGGTGGTCTGCGCGTGCAACTCTGCGGCGAGTGACGTGGCAGCGGTGATGGTCGTCTTCTCGGATCACGTGAAGTTGGCGGAAGGAGTGCCTGGTGCTGGCTTCGCTTCGGCTGTGGCGGCTCCCAGATCGCGTCCTGGTGACCTGACTCGAGACAATTGGCGCTTCGTGAGTTCGAGTGTGGTAGCAAGGTGCTTCCGAGCGAAAGCTTTGCGTTTGGCGCCAACAGCGACTACGCCTGCGGGCGTCGCTACCCTCTTGGGGGCGCTGTTGAGGGTGCCTTCTCTGCACCTAGCGTGGTCGCAAGGTGGTTCCGAGCGAAAGCTCTACGCTTCAGTGCCGACAGTGACGACGCCTACGGGTGTCGTAACCTCTAGGGGGCGTTGTTGTGGGTGCCTTCTCCACACTAGGGTTTCAGTGAAAACCCTGACCTCTTGGTCTGGACGGCGGCGACGCTTTGCGTCGTCACCCTGTTGGGGGCGCCGTCATGGAGACTCGTTTGTTCCTGATCATGCGTCGGAGTTCTCGGTGGCAAGTCTGGCTTACCTTTTTTTTCTTTTTATATCTTTGATATGTATTTTGAGGGTTCCTCATCACCTTTTATCGGTTCGGCCGTTATCTTTTGGGCGTTGTGCTGTCTGACCCAGCAGCTGTCGTAAAGCGGTGTGGCTTTATTTATAAAGCGGGGCGAAAGTCTATTTCGTGTGTATGTAGAATTCAGAGCTTGCCACAGTCGTAGTCTGGCATCATGAGCAACGTATTTGCGAGCACTCCGGAGAGCAGCTTGTCCCTCACGAATCTCACCCCGACGTGATCGCTCTCCTGCAGGAACCCCACCACGTACGACGCCGCGATCACATGCGCGCTCCTCCACCGCCGGATCCCGGCGTACCTGCACAGGGCCGCCTCCACCCTCCCCCTCTCGTCCCGGGAGGTGCTGCCGGCCACGAGGGCGTCGCCGAGGCACCTGGCCAGGACGACGCCGTCCTCGAGCGCCGTGCACGCGCCCTGCGCCAGGTCGGGCGTCGTGGGGTGGAGCGCGTCGCCGGCGACACAGACGTTCCCCTCGCTGATGCCGGCGAAGAGCAGCGAGAGCGGGGAGCGGTAGCGCAGCGGCGCGGCGAGCACGTCGCTCATCTCGCTCCTCTCGACGGCCTCCAGCACCTGGGCGCCCACCATGGCGCCCCTCATCCTATCCAGCACAAACCGCTTCATCGCCGCGGGGCTCCAGTCGACGCCGTCCGGGGAAGAGTGTTAAACGAAGATACAAGTCGAGATAGGAGCGGTGTACCGTGACTTGCACGTCACGATTAGGTAGTTGAGATTGATGTAATTTAGTTAGAGTTGTTGTACGGTTTAGATTCTAACTACTCCCATGTATTTCTTGTAATCCCTGGGCTATATATACATGACAACCCCCGATGCTAGTTAGCACGGCAAATCAATCTCTTCTTCCAGTTTTTATATGGTATCAGAGCCTCCGCTCCCAATCGACTAAGCCATGGCTCCCAACACCTCTGGAACCCTCACCACCACCACTCATGCCTTGTCGAGCTCTACCCCATCACCACCGCTGCCGTCCTTTGCTAGCTCCATCACCATCAAGCTTGACTAGGAGAACTATCTCCTGTGGCGTGCTCAGTTCGTTCCTGCCCTTCATGCCCACGATCTGATGGGCTTCGTCGATGGGTCGATCAAGGAACCCGCAAAGATGATCGCCGGTACCGGCGGCACCGCCGAGGTGCCAAATCCAGCCTATCCAATCTGGTTCCGCCTCGACCAGCATGTCCTAAGCGCCATCTTGGCGTCGCTCACGCCCAGCCTCCTCGGGCATGTCCTCTTCATGGCGACCGTGGAAGATGTGTGGAAGGCCTTGGAGCAGATGTCTCGTCACGTCACTCACCTCCCGTACCGAGGATGTGACCATCGGTGAGCTCTATGCACACCTCATGAGCTACGAGGCCCGCCACCCGGCACGTGACCAGACCTTCCAGCAGCACTACGCCAACAACGCCATGCGCGGTGGTGGCCGCGGCAACTTTGGACGCGGCGGTGGTCGCGGCAACTTCGGACGCGGCCCTTATCAAGGAGGCAACCACGGCAATGGAGGTCGTGATGGAGGCAACGGCGGCAACCACGGCAACGGCGGCGGCCATGGCAACAATGGCAGCGGTGGACGTGGGAAAAACGGCAATGATGGCCGACCCAAGTCCACGTGCCAGATTTGTGGCAAATACGGCCACGACGCTCTGCGCTGCTACTCACGCTTCGACCACTCATACCAGCCGTAGACGAAGATGGCTGGACATGCAAGCTCCAGCTCGGAGTCCTATGGCGTTGATCCGAACTGGTACGTCGACTCCGGAGCAACCGACCACCTCACCAACGACCTCGACAAGATGAACGTCCGCGAGGCCTACAAGGGCAACGACCATGTTCAAGTGGCTAACGGTAACAGTCTTTCCATTACGCATGTTGGTAATTCTGTTTTATCCAGCTCATCTCGATCCTTGCATCTCAAAGATGTCTTACACCACTAGAGAAAAACAGGCCACTGGTCCCGGGCCGGGAGGGCTTTTTGTCCCGGTCACGCGCCCGGGACAGCGTATTCGGGACAAATAGCCTCCCCTATTTATCCCGTGCACGCCACGGCCCGGGACCAGTAGGGGGGTCACGTGGCCAAACCAGACAGCCTCTGTCAGCCACTCATTTGTCCCGGTTCGTAATACGAACCGGGACAGTATATATGTTTTTTTTGTTTCTTTTATTTTGTTTCCTGTTTTTTATTTTTGTTTCTGTTTTCTATTTATGTTACTGATTCTTTTGTGTTTGTGTTTTTTCATTTATGTTTCATTTCAAACAAGATCGAGTTGCATATTATACGTTACTATGTAATATATATCATGAATACACGATTTTTTTCTCGTGATATAGTCATGAATACTACTAGTACACGAGTTCTCCCAAACAAATATTTACAACCGGAAGATCATGTCTAAATATTTACAAACAGAGATCATTACATGACAGAGAAGCATTAGACCCTATTTTTTCCTCGGGATGCTCTTTTTTGGCGGCCGGATTATACTGCATTCTGCGCCTGGCTTTATGACATAGTCAAGCAGAAAGCCCGCAATTTTCTCCGCAATTTGTAGTAGGCGGTCTTTTGCATCAAGCCTGTTCCGGATCGTCTCAAACTAAAAAGGAGAGATCAACACAAATATATCAACCATTATGAAAATAATTCAATTTGAAAAGTGAACAAGTTTGAATGAATTGTTAACGTACCCTATTCCAGTCTTCACCCTCATTGAAGTGAATTCGAATGAACTCGCAGACATAGAATCCACACAGAATCCAATAAGTCCAGGCCTTGCATTGATTCTCTATAACCGGCTCCTCTACATCCTCCTCTTCCGGTAAAGTGAAATTCTGCATGAGCTCGTCCCAAAGGAGTTGTTTGTCTGCATTCGAGACATAAATAACCCCCTCTTTTGGCACCTTTGGCTTATACCATTCTTGAGCCCTGATGGAGAGTCTATCCCGAACGATGACTCCGCACTGAGCTACAAATTTCCTTGCGTGGTTAGCGGGAGCAATCGGTTTGCCTTTTTCATTAATTGCGTCGATGTGGTACGTCTGTTTCCCTTGGAGCTTTTTGGTCCCGGTTCGTGGCCCGCCTCGTTTCACAGCTGCTTTTTTGCTTGGTCCCGGTTCATGGTCAGCCGACGGCTAAACACAAGAAAAAGTGATGGTTAATATACGTATACACACAAATCTATTCAACGGAGACAAAAACCTGAGGGCATATATCTACCTCGGCGGCCGACTTTCCAACAGTACAGTCGGTGAACTGTCGGTGAGCTGAACTGTCGGTGACGTCTATTCCGTCTGAATGCCCCTCCAGTCCATCACCGGACTCGTTCAGAAATTGCCCGGTGAAATCGTCTAAGTGTTCCTCTTCTTGTTGATGGTTTCTGCCGGGGTCCAATTCATCACCTTCGCGAATGATGCCGAACATGTCCTCTTCTTGTTGAAGGTTTCTACGGGTGTCCATAGTTTCTGCAAGAGATTTCAATCCATTTAAATAATTTTAATAACTCAACATCTAAATAACTTTACCGATATGTCATACAACTAAATTTAACTCAACATCTTTTATCATTTATTTGTACAAACACATTTCAATTTCAACCTGAAGCAAAGTTATTTGAATAGTACAAATACATTAAGACATTTCAATTTTACAAACACATTTCAATCATATCGAGTATCTCATTTCTATTTACATTTCTCTTTTGAAGTCTCTCGAACTTTACTAGGGCTCCGAGAGGGCGGCGGCTACGACGCGGTGACAAATCCGAGTACCTGCACACAAAATCCAAGTAAGAAAAAATAGATATGAATCCAGTTGATATGAATTAATATGAACATTTTTATGATACAACATTATAGATTAAATATTTACTAAATAGAGTTGGGTTCGTGATTGAAACCGGGACAAATGGCCTGCTGCACATGCGCCCGGCCTCTGCAGGCCCCCATCTGTCCCGGTTTGTAATACGACCGGGACAGATGGGCTATTTGCATTTGGTCCTTTGGCCTATTCTCTACTAGTGCTAGCTAGCTACTCTAGATCGATAAACTGAAATTAAATTGTGTACTGCTGCTCCAAATCGGATGAAAGTACTCTACTGTGGCGAAACCGAACTTTTCTGCTTCGATGTGATCTACTGTATTTCGTGGGTGCCAACCAGTTCTTGAATTGATTAGTTGGGTGTTAATGAACTGATGATGATTTGCAATGTTGACCGAACTTCTATAATTAAGCCTTTGATACAAAGCTCGCTTTTTTTGCATTCATACATAGAAACCAGTGATAACCGAAATGATTTACCAAAATAATAAAAGTCTGACATGATTGTCCCACATGTCATACTCAGAATAATTCCAGTAAAATACAAAAAACACTCTAAATGGATTTGCTGACGTCATGTGACGTCAGCACTCGAGTTCATCTCAAATCCGAGATGAATTCGACGATTTGGGGCAAATTGGTGCAAGTCAGGATGTTCAAAAGCTCACCACAAACTCGAGGAATTGCTCGGGAAGGCTTGGATACGACGCACGGCGACGGGAACTTCCACGGCGTCGGCGGCCGGAGATGGAGAAGACGGCGGCTAGGGTTTACAGCGGAAAAACAGGAGGCGGAGGAAGAAAGAGAGAGGCGCGAGGGAGAAAGAGAGAGGCGCGAGGCGCGAGGCGCGCACAGGGATGGCCGGAGTCGAGGAAGGAGGCGGAGGCGCGCACAGGGATTGCCGGAGTCTAGGAAGGAGGCGGCGGCGCTCGAGGGAAAATTTTGGCAGACTGACGGCGTGGATGTGATTTTGCTCCGGGTTGAGCCACCACCCGTGGCTAAGTGTTGCTTATATAGCAACACTCTATCTGTCCCGGGTGGTGGCTCAACCTGGGACAAATATCACTCAACTGTCCCGGGCCGTGGCTGCACCCGAGACAGATAGCACCCCATCTGTCCCGGGTTGAGCCACCACCCGGGATAGATGGGTTTTTTTCTTTTTCTTTTTCTTTTTCTTTTTCTTTTTCTTTTCTTTTTCTGTTTTCAGTTTTAAATAACTTTGGAATTTGAAACAACTTTCAATATGAAAAGTGTTTGAATTTAACTAACTAATACAAAAATATTTTCTCTTTTCTATAACCATTATTTTAATTAGTTTAAAACTATTTTGAATGTGAATTTGTATAACTTTTGAACACTTTGGAATTTGAAAAAACTTTCAATATGAAAAGTGTTTGAATTTGACTAACTAATACAAAAACATTTTCTCTTTTCTATAACCATTATTTAAATTAGTTTAAAACTATTTTGAATGTGAATTTGTATAACTTTTGCAAACTTTGGAATTTGAAAAAACTTTCAATATGAAAAGTGTTTGAATTTGACTAACTAATACAAAAACATTTTCTCTTTTCTATAACCATTATTTTAATAAGTTTAAAACTATTTTGAATGTGAATTTGTATAACTTTTGCAAACTTTGGAATTTGAAAAAACTTTCAATATGAAAAGTGTTTGAATTTGACTAACTAATACAAAAACATTTTCTCTTTTCTATAACCATTATTTTAATTAGTTTAAAACTATTTTGAATGTGAATTTGTATAACTTTTGCAAACTTTGGAATTTGAAAAAACTTTCAATATGAAAAGTGTTTGAATTTGACTAACTAATACAAAAACATTTTCTCTTTTCTATAACCATTATTTTAATTAGTTTAAAACTATTTTGAATGTGAATTTGTATAACTTTTGCAAACTTTGGAATTTGAAAAAACTTTCAATATGAAAAGTGTTTGAATTTGACTAACTAATACAAAAACATTTTCTCCTTTCTATAACCATTATTTTAATTAGTTTAAAACTATTTTGAATGTGAATTTGTATAACTTTTGCAAACTTTGGAATTTGAAAAAACTTTCAATATGAAAAGTGTTTGAATTTGACTAACTAATACAAAAACATTTTCTCTTTTCTATAACCATTATTTTAATTAGTTTAAAACTATTTTGAATGTGAATTTGTATAACTTTTGCAAACTTTGGAATTCTGAGCTGTTCGATCAACACTTTAACTTCCAAACCGGGACTAAAGAAGAACACGGATCGTGTGTTTCTTTCAAGCACTTGTAAGCCGTTTGATCAGGTGTGTGTTTCTTTTGATTGCTTCTGAGTTGTTCGATTAACGCTTTCAGTTTCAAACCGGGACTAAAGAAGCACACGGATCGTGTGTTTCTTTGAAACACTTGTTAGCCGTTGGATCAGGGGTGTGCTTCTTTTGAGCACTTGAGAGCTGTTGGATCAACACTACCAGTACCACTGGTTGAGCCTGTGACCCTATATATAGCCCCCTCTCGGACGAGGCGAGCACTCAGTGTTTCCTCCTTCTAGTGCCTAGCCGGGTGGTGTGTGGTATACAAATCACTCGGATTGCCTGCATACGCCCCACGGTGCATTTGATATGCAGGCACTCAGGAGCCACCGTGGGGCTGTATGCAGGTGAAATCGTGTGTTTTGTTCTATCAAAAGAATAATTCAATTCATCTACTGAGGAATATATACAAATTACTCGGATTCCCTGCATACGCCCCACGGTGCATTTGATATGCAGGCACTCATCAAGAGCCACCGTGGGGCTGTATGCAGGTGAAATCGTGTGTTTTGTTCTATCAACGCCGACAGATCCATTTGATATGCAGGTTTTTTTCTATCGTGTGAAACCGTGTGTTTGGTATACAAATCCTGGAGGACAACACTTCTGGAATCGTGTGTTTTGTTCTATCGTGTGAAACCGTTAGCGTCTTTCGGAACCTGTTGTCCTCCAGGACCCTTTCTAAAGATTACTTTTAGATCCTTGACCATATCAAATATTTCTTCACCAGTACGGTTGACAGGCCTCCTACTGTGATCAGCCTCACCTTTAAAATGCTTGCCTTTCTTCCTTGCGGTATGCATGATCGGAAGAAATCGACGATGCCCCAGATACACACACTTCTTACATTTATCCAAATATAAACATTCAGTCTCACCCAAACAGTGTGTGCATGCATTGTACCCCTTGGTCGACTGCCCTGAGAGGTTAGCAAGAGCAGGCCAATCGTTAATTGTTACAAAAAGCAGAGCTCGTAGGTCAAATTCCTCATGTTTGTGCTCATCCCACACCCGTACACCTTCTTCCCGCCACAACTGTAAAAGTTCTTCAAATAATGGCCTGAGGTACACATCAAGGTCGTCGCCGGGTTGCTTCGGGAATTGGATGAGCAATGGCATCATAATGAACTTTCGCTTCATGCACAACCAAGGAGGAAGGTTATAAATACATAAAGTCACATGCCATGTGCTATGACTGCTGCTCTGCTCCCCAAACGGATTGAAACCGTCTGTACTTAGACCAAACATTAAGTTCTTTGCGTCATCTTCAAATTCCGGGAACTCTCTCTCAATTTTTCTCCACTGCGACCCATCAGCGGGGTGTCTACACATCGCGTCTTTCTTACGGTCCTCTTTGTGCCATCGCAACAACTTGGCATGCTCTTTATTCGCGAACAGGCGTTTCAACCGTGGTATTATAGGAGCATACCACATCACCTTGGCAGGAACCCTCTTCCGGGGACGCTCACCCTCAACTTCACCAGGGTCATCTCGTCTGATCTTATACCGCAATGCAGTGCGTACTGAATATGCATCCAAATTCTCATACTCACCGCGGTAGAGGATGCAGTCATTAGGGCAGGCATGTATCTTATGCACGTCTAATCCTAGAGGGCACACAACCTTCTTTGCTTCGTACGTGCTGTCGGGCAACTCGTTGACCTTTGGAAGCATCTTCCAAATTATCTGCATCAACTTTCCAAATCCCTTGTCAGTCACACCACACTCTGCCTTCCACTGCAGTAATTCCAGTGTGGTACCCAGCTTTTTCTGACCATCTTCGCAACTTGGATACAACAATTTCTTGTGATCCTCTAACATCTGGTCGAACTTCAACCTCTCCTTTTCAGTTCCGCACTCTCTCTTTGCATCAGCAATGGCCCTACCAAGATCTTCAGTGGGCTCATCTGGTGCCTCTTCAGCTTCAGCTTAACCCGTTGCAGAATCTCCGTACTCCGGGAACATAGGATAGTTGTCATCATCTTCCTCTTCTTCATTGTCTTCCATCATAACACTTTTTTCTCCGTGCTTCGTCCAACAATTATAGCTGGGCATGAAACCATGCCGAATAAGATGACTTTGAAGGGTTCTCACGTTTGGGTGATCTGTCTTATTCTGACAGTTGACACATGGACAACACATGAAACCATTGGTATTGTGGACCTGGGCTTTCTCTACAAATTTCCTCAAACCTGTCATGTACTCGGCAGTGCGTCGGTCACCATACATCCATTGTCGGTCCATCTGCATTATATAATGAACTACATCAATAACCATTACAGAACATCGACAAATAAACACTGAACATGCACGGTATCAATTAATTACAAATGAAATGAGAGAAAAATGAACCTTGATCGAAAAGAAGAATAAACTTCTTTAAGTGTACATCAAATCATTTCGTGAACTCTCTCGGGCATTTCATCAAACACCTTGCATGCATACAAAAAAACAGACTAGCACACACCCCTTCTTCCATTTCAAAAAAAAATGCCTCCAATGGTTTTGGGAGGGGGCTGCTGATCAGTATATATAAGCACCCCCCCATTTGTCCCGGTTTCAGTCACAAACCGGGACAACAAGGAGGCCATTTGTCCCGGTTTGTGACTGAAGCCGGGACAGATGGAGGTTTTTTCATTTTTTTATTTTCTTTTTCTGTTTTCTGTTTTAAATAACTTTTGCAAACTTTGGATTTTGGAAAAACTATGAATATGAAAAATGTTTGAATTTGACTAACTAATACAAAACCTTTTTCTGTTCTCTGTTTTAAATAACTTTTGCAAACTTTGGAATTTGAAAACACTTTTGCAAACTTTAGATATATTTCGGTCAATACAAGAGAACACGCGACACCGAATTTTTGCGTAACGGAATACATAGATAGTCTACTCATCAACGACATTAAGATGATCATTGTCTGTATTATAGCCGCGTAGACTATCCCACTTCCGTGCAATCTCGAAGCCAAGGCGAGCGTCTAAAGCAGCATATACGACTTGATCGTAGCTCAATGGAACGTTGCCCCATCCGAAAATTAGGTCTTTTTGTAACGTGTCTTCCTTGTCGTCGTCTGTGTTCTTCTTCTTCTTGTATTTCTTCTTCTTCTCAAGATTTGTCCCAATGACCGCATTAGAGAGAGCATATAGACTAGGAGTAAAATTGCCGGTAGGGTTTCGGCGATCCCTCTGCAGGTCGACCGCAGACGGAATAATAATTCCGTAGTAGGCTAGCATCTTCATGTCATTATGGATTGCCACGCCGTAGAATTTGATTGTCTCATCACCTAAGAAATCCACGAGGACCTGTGGCACCCGATCAGCTTTGCAAATTTGGAAGACAAGAGTCTCGGTCGCCACCGAGAGTTGAAGGACGGCGGCGCACTGCGGAGTATCTTCCGTCGAGGGTCGGTGAACTCGCAATCGAGTCCAACGGCTTTGATCGGAGCGGCGTCGAGGAAGTAGTTCTTCACGTCGCGGATCCACTTCTCCACGCGCCATGCACGAAGGGTGACCCACACCTTGAACCGCATGCCTTCCTTCTCGTAGTCGTAAAACTCATCGGACCGAGGCACGAGTGGCTCCATAGGGACGGAGAAAAGAGAGGAGAGATGGCTGGAGAAATGGTGTGTGGAGGAGTCGTACTGTGCAGTCCATTTTATAGCGCCGGAGAGGAAGATGAATCGCCGGCGGAGAGCAGAGGAATTAATCGCCGGAGGGCAGACGAATCGCCGGCGGCGCCGTATTTCCGCTCGTCTTCCGTGCGCGTCGAAAAAACGCGGCGATGGCTCGGCTTCCGCGCGCACGCGTAACTGAAACCATGACATTTGTCCCGGTTCGTGACTGGAACCGGGACAAATCGGTGTCGCCTGAAGCGCTCGGCGGGTGCTACCTCATTTGTCCCGGTTCGTGGCTGGAACCGGGACAAATGGGTGTCGCCTGAAACGCTCGGCGTGTTTTATGCCCCATCTGTCCCGGTTTGCAGTACGACCGGGACAAATGGGGTTTTGGAGTTTGGTCCTTTAGCCTGTTTTCTACTAGTGCACGTTCCAAACATTAGCAAGAATCTCGTCTCTGCTCATAAACTTGTTAGCGATAATGATGCATTCCTTGAAATTCACCCTGATTTTTTCTTCATTAAGAATCGAGCCACGAGGGCGGTGCTGGTGGAAGGTAGATGTCACGGCGGGCTCTATCCAGCTCCACTGATCTCTCGTACCCGCCATCACGGGAGATTTGGCACAGGAGATTAGGGCACCCCGCGGCACCCATCGTTCAAGCCATCCTTTCTTCCAACAAGTTAGAGTCTTCGTCGAATAAAGCAGTGCACGTCAACAGGCCAAAGTGCACCAACTTCCTTATAGTCTTTCGAGTCGTGTGTCCACCAAACCTCTCGAGCTTGTTCACTCCGATGTTTGGGGTCCTGCAATAAAATCAGTAGGAGGCTATAGTTACTATGTTAGTTTCCTAGATGATTATAGTAAGTTCACTTGGATTTACTTGTTGAAACACAAGTCCGATGTAGAACAAGTTTTTTATCAATTCCAAAGTCGTGTTGAAAAATCTCTTGGCTCCAAAATTTTGGTTGTTCAAACAGATTGGGGTGGCGAGTACCACAAATTGCATCGTTATTTTTCGAACACCGGCATCATTCATCGCGTTTCTTACCTACGCATCAACAAAACGGTGTAATTGAATGTAAACACCGTCATCTCGTTGAAACTGCTCTCGCCTTGCTAGCCCAATCTCATGTTCCATTACGTTTTTGGGATGAAGCGATCCTTACAGCTTGTTTCTTAATCAATCGCATGCCTAGCCGAGTAATCCGCAACCAAACACATGTAGCTAGACTACTTCATACTCCACCAGACTACACCTTCCTTCGAATTTTCGGTTGTGCATGCTGGCCAAACCTCCGACCCTATAACCAACACAAACTTTCCTTTCGGTCTAAACTCTGTGTTTTTCTCGGCTATAGCTCCCTGCACTGCGGTTACAAGTGCTTTGATCGATCCACAAGCCGTATATACATCTCACGTGATGTAGTTTTTGATGAGCAAATTTTTCCTTTCTCCAACACGTCATCCAATCCCATGCCACCCCTTGAGTCATCGATTCTTCTTCCCGAGCAGGATGCAGAGTTATCACATGTGGACAATGGATCGACTAACTGTGCTACTAATCCCCTTGTTTCAGTGTTTCCTGGTTCAGGTTTTATTGGCGAATCTGTTGAAGATCCTGTGCATGTCCCTGGTCGCTATGTCGACCTCACCACTGCGCCTTCCATGCCTGGGCCATGCACGTCCGGTCCGTCCTCTCATGAGCACATCGTTGATGGGCTCGGCGCACCCGAGCAGGACTCACCTGCTCCTCCCTCACCGCAGGCTTCTGTTGAGCTTCAAGTGCCCGAGTCACAGGAGCCGGAATCTCCAGAATCGCCGCTCAACTCTTCGTCCGCTACGGCGTCGTCTGTCCCTGGCAACGCCTCCACAGCTGTTGGTCCTGCACTGCACCCAATGGCCACGCGTCTTCGTCAGAATATAGTTCAGCCTCGCAAATTGCATGAAGGCATCATCCGATATGATCCGAAGAAGCGAGCATTCTCTGCTGAACCTGTGTCTCATGTTCAGGCCCTTGATTCACCAGCCTGGAAGGACGCCATGGACACGGAATATTCAGCTCTTATCAAGAACAACACCTGGCGTTTGGTACCTGCACCACTTGGTCATCATGTGGTCAGTTGCAAGTGGGTTTTCAAACTCAAATACAAGGTGGATGGCACTATTGACCGGCACAAGGCTCGTTTGGTGGCTCGTGGGTTCTCGCAGAAATATGGTGTCATCAAACCTACCACTGTGCGTCTCATCCTTGCCATTGCAGTTTCCAAGGGTTGGCACTTGCGTCAGATTGACATCCAAAACGCATTTCTGCATGGAGATATTCAGGAAGAGGTTTATATGGATCAACCGCCTGGCTATGTTGATCCAGCTCGCCCCACATTTGTCTGTCGCCTTCAGAAGTCCTTGTATGGTCTTAAACAGGCACCGCGTGCCTGGTACTCGAAGCTGAGCATGAAACTGCAGGAACTCGGTTTTGTTCCTTCCCGGGCGGACACCTCGCTGTTCATCTTCACATCTCCCACGGTAACCATGTACATGCTCATTTATGTCAACGATATAATCATTCTGGTTCTCGCCAAGGTGCAGTTGACAAGCTCCTAGTACAACTTCGTGATGCTTTTGCTGTCAAAGATCTCGGTCCTCTCACATATTTTCTTGGTGTGGACGTTCAGCCTATCTCGGATGGAATTGCTCTAACCCAACGGAAGTATGCCCGTGATCTGCTCCGTCGCGTCAACATGCCCACCTGCAAGCCTGTCACCACACCAATGTCTTCAGCTGATCGTCTCTGTAAGGATTCTGGAGTGCCTCTAGTTGGTAAAGACGTCTTTGAATATCGCAGCACTCTCGGCGCACTTCAGTACCTTTGCCTCACGAGACCAGATATTGCCTTTGATGTTAAGGCGATCGCGAATGCTACCGCTGAAGCGGTTTGGTTACAGTCTGTACTGAAAGAGTTGTGTATTTTTCAGCATGCTCCACCAACACTTTGGTGCGACAACTTGGGTGCCACCTTCCTTAGTGCAAATCCGGTGTTTCATGCACGGACCAAACATATCGAGATCGACTTTCATTTTATGAGGGAAAGGTGGCAGCAGGAACACTTCGAGTTCAGTTCATTCCCTCCCGAGATCAGCTTGCTGACATTTTTACAAAACCACTTGGCAGAGAAGCTCTTGATCGTTTGAAGTTCGATCTCAATCTGGTGCGTACCAGTTTGGATCGAGGGAGGCTGTTAAACGAAGATACAAGTCGAGATAGGAGCGGTGTACCGTGACTTGCACGTCACGATTAGGTAGTTGAGATTGATGTAATTTAGTTAGAGTTGTTGTACGGTTTAGATTCTAACTACTCTCATGTATATCTTGTAATCCCTGGGCTATATATACATGACAACCCCGATGCTAGTTAGCACGGCAAATCAATCTCTTCTTCCAGTTTTTATAAAGAGGAGCCAGGGGAGGGACCAGGTGAAGAACCAGTAGACGTCGGTGTCGCTCGTGGGCGCGACGCCCGCGCGGAAGCCCTCGCCGACGAGCTGCAGGATCTTGGGCTCGAAGCCGTGGTGGCCGTCCGGGTAGCGCGCGAGGCCTCGCGTGGCCAGGCGCCCGGAGTCGGACGGCTTGGCGAGGCCCAGCCATCTGGCCACCACCGAGTTGATCCCGTCGCAGCCGACGAGTACCTTGGCTCTGAGGGTTGTGCCGTCGGCGAGGTGGGGGATCTTGGCGTCGCCGCGGTGCTGATCCTGGACGATGGAGAGGATCTTGGAGGAGTAGCGGATGGTGCCTGCCGGCAGCTCTTCCTCCAGGGCCTGGAGCAGCACGTTACGCTGCACGCACCGGACTTCGTGAGGTCCCCTGTTGCAGTCGTTTTCCTTTGATCCGGAGGTCCATTTCTTGCGCTATTTTGCCCGTAGACGAAGACATCACCCGCAACCTAACACAACGCATCATCTCAGCATCACTTACAGAGTTACAGCTTACAGGTACACAGATTCAACAGAGGAAACGACTGCAACATGCATGCATGTACCGAAGGAAGACATACCCCTGAAAGCTGCAGATGGCGGCCCCTCATCTCGAGCGCGCGGAAGGCGTTGGTCCAGGTGAAGAAGGCGAACCCGGACGTCCGACGCTCCGGCGACGACTCCAGCACCACGCTGCGGACGCCCTTCCTGTGGAGCCCCAGAGCGACGGCGAGGCCGGCCAGTCCGGCGCCGGCGAGCACGACCTCCTCCACGGCGTCCTGCTGTTGGATGTCGGCAGCCATTGCTTACGGTCCAAGAGTGAGATCGATCGGTGATTCAGTATGGCGGATAGTTGCTCGATCGCAAGTTTGAGCTGGATGATGACCGTGATTTGCGAGAGACCAAGCGCGAACGACCAGGGGTATATGTATGCTGACAATTTGAGGTACGTCATTGCTGATGATGATGCGGCGGCTGCGGTGCACTGGCCGTCCCCGGTGAGGACTGAGGACTAACAAACGTCAGCTTTGGCCCTTGAGTGTGCGCTCTCCTCTTGGAGCAAAGCAGAACCAGAGTGACTGATTGATGCACTTGATGGGAACACCACGCGATGAGCCCATCCATGACATATGCATCCACTCGAAGAATCTCTCTCCGTTTCACAATATAAGATGTTTGTGGAGAAACAAAAATTTATGTCTGTATTTTGCGTTTTGTGACCACGGATTTGTGGAGACGAGTGACGCGCACATCGCCGCCCCGCCATAGACAACATAATATTGCCAATGGGTATTCAAAGTCAAACTTTAGGGACAGACACAACGCCAAGCGTAGGTCTGTAGTCCCACCCCTTCCGCCGTTGGAGAAGAGGAGACATCTATTATTGTTCGGATGGCTACTGCTCACGACTAAGGTTTGTTTTCTTCCAAATATATTATCTTTTGCATCGTGGATCTTATCGCTCTAGGCTCAAGCTGCTCCACAACCCACGAAAACCACATGCATGAATCCTGTAAATTACAGACAACATGTAATGCTGTCTCAGCTGTTCTTCAGATTCATTTCAGACAAGGAACATGATCGCGATCGATTGGCTGACGATGCAACTAATCTATCGACCACTAGCTAATCGGCTAATGGCCAGATTTTTCCAGGCACATGCATGCACACTACGAGACATCCCGACTGTCGACTGACCACCCGTGAGTAAGTGAGGCGCATTCATCTTTCATTCTCCCGTGATTTTGTGTTTTGGATCTGCAGACGGTCTACATCTTCTTCTTGGCAGATATGCACACCGGCACGCCGTCACTACAAAGCAAACCAAACCAAACTGCCGCAATCCAAAATGCATTGGTTTTGGTGGAAAACATACAAATTTGTTCATTGGTCACTGCCACAGGCAGACATGCAGCTATCATGTCTAGGGATTACGACAACCTGACCCCTAGTTCTATCTTTGTTCAGCGTTAAAATGTGTGTGTAATGCAGGCTTGAACTGTTTCTTTCGATAAGGGGAAATATTAATCTTGAGAGATATAATATACCTGATCTCTCCAATAACAAAATATCAAAGGGTAAGCAAGTAGAGATATCAAGAATGCACACATACAATGCAAATTATTGAAAAAACGAAGAAAAAAGGTGACGCAACGGCAACAACATCAATCACCGGCGTTGTGAGAAAGATTTTTCGAAATCAACATCTTTATGAAGGGAAAGCATCGCCTTCGTTGTCATGGTGTCTAGTTATATGAGAGAAAATAATCCTGACTTTCGCGACTTTCGCACTGGAGAGCAGGTTTAATAAATTTCCATGTTATGCATTCACCATAGCATCAATTTGGCACATAATTTAAATCAAAGACTTTCACCCTGAGCTCAAACCCAAGTGTCCCAATAGCACCACCAAGTTTAAACATACGTGTGATGCCGCCTCTACTTGCCAAATCCACAAATCATTCTTCGTAACCTTGACACTCACAAACTCAAATAACATACACATACGATTAAGCATAAACCTCATCCACAATATCTGGGAGACATGTTTGAGCTTCTTCATGGATCATCACATCCTATGGATTTGTCTGTCTAACCAACTTTTGGGGTGCACACATACACACTAGGCCCATGAGATACATCAATGACATGCTTACGATGGACAAACTCGCACGTACAGACATGCACAAACCTGTTGTGAACATTGCCACAAAATTAATAATCGTGACTACATGGATGTGTTGGCGAGCGACGACAATCCCTGTTGACATATTTGTGGAGGTCCTCTGGCACCGTCTTCTTCAGTATAAGAGTTTGACGATTCGTTCTCATGAAAGTTCATCTTTCCTCAAGTAAACACAACAACCCATCACACAAGAATATCTCATAACTTATTAATTAGAATCGATTTATTGCATGCCACATTGCCATGGGGTGCTGGTAAATTTTACTAGCAATATACTAACTTCGTTTCTAAATATATGAAAATGATTTAGTTTTTCTCTAGATTCATACGTATCTAGACACATTGTAATGGCTATGGAAGACAAGGGCTGACCAATTGACACGGTGGCTCGCATAGGGCCCAATAGAGGATGGGCCCGACAGCTTAAAATATTCATGAATTGGACCGAATACTGCCAAAAGGAAGCCAGCCCAACTTCGCTTTCCCCGCTCCGTCCATCACTCCCTCGCTACGGCAATGGCGCCGCCGACGGGAATGCGGCCGCTGCCGCTCCTCCTCCTCGCCCTCCTCTTCGCCGCCAATGCCGCCGCCAAAGCTGAAAGTCCTATCAAGAACGTGGTGGTGCTGGCGCTGGAGAACCGCTCCTTCGACCACATGCTGGGCTGGATGCGCCGCCTGCTCGGCCTCCCCATCGACGGCCTCACCGGCGCAGAGTGCAACGTCGACCCCACCAACCCCTCCCTGCCCCCGGTCTGCGTCTCCGCCGACGCGCCCCTCGTCGTCCCCTCCGACCCCGGCCACTCCTTCGAGGACGTGCTCGACCAGGTCTTCGGCTCCCGCCCCAACCAGACCACCGCCGCCACCCTCCCCACCATGTCCGGCTTCGTCCGCTCCGCGCTCTCCGTCGACTCCCTCCTCTCCTCCGACGTCATGCGGGGCTTCACCCCGTCCCTGCTGCCCTCCTTCTCCGCGCTCGCCGCCGACTTCGCCGTCTTCGACCGCTGGTTCTCCTCCCTCCCGGGCCCCACCCAGCCCAACCGCCTCTTCCTCTACTCCGCCACCTCCCACGGTGCCGTCGCGCACGACAAGCTCGACCTCCTCGCCGGCTACCCGCAGCGCACCATCTTCGACTCCCTCGCCGCCGACGCCCTCCCCTTCGCCGTCTACTTCAAGACCATCCCCACCGTGCTCTTCTACCGCCGCCTCCGCACCCTCCGCGCCGTCGCCACCAGCCTCCACGCCTACGACGCCTTCGCGCTCCACGCACGCCGCGGCGCCCTCCCGCCGCTCTCCGTCATCGAGCCACGCTACTTCGACCTCACCGGCACCCCCGCCGACGACGACCACCCCGCGCACGACGTCGCCAACGGACAGCGCCTCGTCAAGGACGTCTACGACACGCTCCGTGCCAGCCCGCAGTGGAACTCCACGCTGCTCATCGTCACCTACGACGAGCACGGCGGCTTCTACGACCACGTCGCCACACCCGTCGCCGGCGTGCCCAGCCCCGACGGCCTGCGGGGCCCGGTGCCCTTCTTCTTCAAGTTCGACCGGCTCGGGGTCAGGGTGCCCACGCTGATGATCTCGCCGTGGATCAAGAAGGGGACCGTGGTCGGCCGCCCACCCAACGGGCCGACGCCGACATCTGAGTACGAGCACTCCTCCATCCCGGCCACCATCAAGAAGATCTTCAACCTCAGATCCGGCTTCCTCACCAAAAGGGATGAATGGGCTGGCACATTCGAGCACATCTTCACCCAGCTCCACGAACCAAGAACAGACTGCCCAGGTATCAATCCATTCACGATGATCTCTCAACTCTGACATGAACAGCTAGAGTGTTCAATTTCTAGAGGAATTCTACGGTCTGAGTGAACAAACTCTGTTGCGTTGCTTATTACAGAGACTTTACCTGAAGTGCCATTTGTGAGAACACGTCCACCCAAAGAACACGGCCTGCTCTCAGATTTCCAGCGCGAGCTCGTCGAGCTAGCGAGCTTCTTGAACGGCGACTACATGCTCACAAGTTTCGCCGAGGAGACCCAGAAGACGATGACCGTGAAGCAGGCCGACGAGTACGTTCGACGAGCCGTCAGGAGTTTTATGCAGGCGAGCAAGCAGGCCAGGAGGTTGGGTGCTAATGAGTCTGCGATTGTGACAATGAGACCGTCTCTGACAAGTAAGATCGCCGCCTCAAGCCCCTAAATTAGATAGCTATGATAACAAGCTAGTAAGCAGCAACTACAGTATGTATCTGTGAAATATTATCAGTAGCATATGACATTCCATGTAACATATTTACAGCCTTCATGATATAGCCCTTTTTCCCACTACTCATCTTGCCTTGAAATGTATAGTGCACATCTGTGGAGCATTTCCTTGAATTCGTTTCAGAGGAACATATTGTTCACTAAGGAAACCCTATATACATGACCAAAATTTCCAGAAGACGGTTATCTTTGACAAATGATTACATCTGGTGCTTTGCTCATTTTAATTTATTGTCCATTGAGACTGAGTGAAAGAGTGTGTGGTTTCAAGTTATGGACATAATCAAGTTTACCTTCTTATTGTTTATTCTTGATTGGTCATGGTTCGGTTTATATGGACCATTAGCCAATGGGGTTCTGACATCTCCAAATCTATTATCAATGCTCAACTAGTTTGCAGTGGCAGCTCTTGAGGTACTAGGTTCTATCCTGATAAGAGTATGTTTGGTAACAGAGCCAGGATTTCATCCTAGAACATTTTAGTGGACATGACCATTTAGCTCTTGCATAGCTGCCACCAGAAGGGAACAGACCAGTTATTAGTAACCAGTAGGAATGTAGGATAGGCCAGTTCTAGATTTGCCTTGTATCTGCCTTCAAGACTGTATGTTTGTGCATCATCAAGTGATTGTTCAACCACATCACTCAAAACTGCAACGAGATCATTTCAGTTAGATTTGCATTTTGTTCCATATCCTTGTTAAGATTCAATAGATCACTATCAATGTGTAAGAAAGCTAGGCACTGCAGAGCGGCGAACCTCGAGCGAGTAATGAAGTTACTGGTTAACCAGGAGCCAAAACGAGGTACCTTTCGTCTATCGATTTGCAACCAAAACCTTGATTATGCATGCATATGGTCCTCCATTCAGCACAACTGCAGTCCATTCTTGTTTTTGGCTTTGGCAGTTGATAATATACACTCTCACCCACAGACACACATTCTCGAACACACATCACCGACCTTTCATTTTCTCCAACACACACTAAATTTTACCATCTTCCATGTATTTTATTTTCCGGAAGAGCGGAGGATATGTACAAGGCGACACTCGGTCGTGACTTTTCTATCGGAGTTGTAACTTGGTGACAAGGAACTTACTTCTACTTTGCGGTTTATCAGGAATCCTGTTTGTGTGGTCATGAAAGCTAGTACTCTCATGTAAGACTTGTGTGGCTATCTAGGTGCCCTCGTCCTATCCAGGTCATAGGTCAGAATTTGAAGTGCCAACTCAATTGATTGTTAGGTGGTCACCAACCAATAATGGTTAACATAGCTGACCTCCCTTTGTGACTTCTGAGCCAAGTATGAAAAACCTGACTGCCCTTGCCTGGTGTGGCTATTAGCTTGGTATACATACAAGCGGTGAGCATCTTCTGTCTGAGAATAAGGAGGGTAGAAAGCCAGGGAGGAAAGTGGGAGAGAAGATGCAGGACTGGGCCGGCGTGTTCATCCCCCTGGTGCTGTTCATCCTTCTGTCGCCGGGCCTCCTCTTCCAGATCCCTGGCAAGTGCCGGCTCGTCGAGTTCGGCAACTTCCACACCAGCGCGGTGTCCATCATCGTCCACGCCATCATCTTCTTCTGCTTTGCGGCTGTCTTCCTCATCGCCATTGGGGTGCAAATCGACCTCGGTTCCTGACCGGTCCTCTGAATCCCATGTGTGTGGGTGGGTTGCCATCCCGTTTCGCCTTTCATCGGTTCGTTATGAGGTTGAGTATGAGTCATCTGAAAGTTTAGGTGTTTACCGCTGTTGAGTTCCCTGTGTAGCATCAGCGCTCACTGTATATGTTCAAGAATTAAACTGGTTCCTTGTTTCTAGCTTAGAGTCACTCACCTCTATCCATAAACAAAGTTCTGGTTTCGTGACTTTTTTTTCGTTAAGATTATTTGCATTTTCTTTGTGAAACTGCTGGGAATGATTGTGCTGGACTGAGGAAACGGGTGGGTTACAGACTGAGTGAGATGGAATGTGAGGGTCTGTTGAGGATGTGATGGTGCAGGAAGGTACCGGACAGAGGAGAGGAACATCGCCGGCATTTTCTTTGGCTCCAATTGAGACTAATAACGAGGTGTCTGCATGCTCAACTTCCCAGAATATCTGAAATCTGGAAGGCACAACTTCAAACAACCAGAGTTGTGCATTTCTAATGTGCAGGGGTCTCCGCTTGCAGTGCCATTTCGGTGTAAGAAACAGCAATAGGTTGACCTGAATGATATGTATCAGGTTAGACACTCGTAAGATAACATCACGTCGCATTTCTTCAGGTCGTCACAGTTTCTGAGATTTCACTTCCATCATTAATTGTTAATGTTTCCTTAACCAGACAACCAACGGTACAAACGCAACACCACACAGCTGAGGCAGCAGCAAACAAACGTCCAAAGAAATGAAAAAAACACATAAACAAAAAGAAGACAAAGGCGGATCGACTAAGCAAAGGTGACCCGCAACTGCTGCGCCCTCTCCAAAGATGTACCACCACGCTCCTAGTGCCGAATCATCTAATACCAAGCAACACCTTCAAGAAGTAAAGCTCGTGCTGCCGCCCAAACCAGCACACTGGTCGTAGGGTTTCCCCGGCACACTGAGGGAGGCGAACGAGGGGAAGACACTCCGTCCTTACCCATGTCTCTGAACAGCGTATCCTTAACCTGAAGACATTCGGTCCTTACCCATGTCTCTGAACTTCCAGCCATTGGATAATTTCTAACCTTCCTTGTGAAGCCCATGAAGTAATCTAAAGTTACTGCATTGTGTAGATTCTATGCCTACTATGCGCATATCGTGTGTGCAAGGAAAGCAAAAATCATCAGAATGAAAATCGATCAAAATATAGTGATTGACAAACTGGCCGGCCATCCAATTCCGGCTCAGTTAATTAACACAGGTCAAGTGAAATAAAGCTCGACATACATAAACAATGTTTCAGCGTGAACTGCATTTCAGATTTTAAAACATTCTCCTGCGAACCCAAACGATCAATCGACAGACCAATCGTCAACTCAAGCAGTTGGCGCAGCCACCGGTAAACCTTGGTAAGCATTTTCGTGATAGAAAATGGCTGAAACTGAATTAAATCCATTTTAACTGACAGAAATGGAACGGTTGGAACCTCAAACATACACAGCCACTTTAAGTTGCTTTCATTTTGACTGTTCATTAAACATGCTAACAGGTCGATAATTCTTATTGTAGCCAAATCTTCAAAGGGCTCGAGACACACTGCACGTTCTTGCTTTTCTTGCTGTCCAGGATTGCAGCAAGGCAAGCACATTGCTTTCAAGGTTGAAAATGAGTTGTTTTTATAATTGTAAAAATCGGAGTTTTCGTCGATCTGAGACAGGTGATGCATTTCACTGGATGAAATTCATGCCATGTTCAGGCTCCAATCTTTGCATCCGCTCCCTCGGTGTCAAGCTCCAATCTTGGCCGACAGCGTCGAAGGAACAAGAAGCATGGCGAGTCACGAATCCACCGCGGTGAAATCTGGAGAGGTCGACGTCGTGACTCGTCGTCAGCGATGACGCCGTGCTCCCCTACTCGACTACCGTCCCCACTACCATTCTCCGTCTTCTCCTCCCCCGCCGCTCCTCTCGCTTCCACCGCCCCCCGCTTCACTCACAACCCGCGCCATCCTGTTCGCCTCCGCTGCCGCTCCTCCACCGCCGACACGCCGGAGATGGTGAAGGCAATCAGGGTCTGCGAGCTCGGCGGCCCCGAGGTAAGCAAAGGCCAAGCACCACCCACCTTTTCCCGGCCCCGGGCGCTCGCGGGAGGATCTCTTGTCTAATCAGTTCCTGACGCGCAGGTGATGCGATGGGAGGACGTGGAGGTGGGCGAGCCCAAGGACGGCGAGATCCGGGTCAAGAACACCGCCATCGGCGTCAACTTCATCGACGTCTACTTCCGCAAGGGGGTCTACGCCGCTCCCCTCCCCTTCACGCCCGGTATGCGATCAATCGCCGTCTCTCTTCACCCTATCACGAAGGAGATTTGAACTTAGATTGCTGATGAACTGAACTGAATAGTAGGGTAGGTAACGCATGTAGTGAACCTGAAGAAAGCCCGGGCCAGTTGCCACTCAAACCAACCTTCATCCCCGGTTACCTAGTTCTTGGATGTCTCAAGTCTGAACCCATGCACCAACATTAGTTATAGTAAATACGCAATCACTAGACCTTGATGATAAATTGCTGATGAACTGAACCGATGGTAGCAGCACTACTGCATACTGATCATAAGAGCAAATACTTCAGTTAGTAAGTTTATTGTTGCTCAGAACCGGTGGTCTGTTTTGTTATCACGTGACAGACATATGCTAGAGAGCATCAGAGTGTATTGCTTGTATCAGTCGCGCTTTGCGCCTTTCATCACATCCCTTGCAACTGTGTCTCCATTATATCGTCTAGCTTTATGATCTGTTCCGTTCGCCTCCAGGTATGGAAGCTGTCGGCATTGTGACCGCAGTAGGGCCTGGCCTGACCGGCAGGAAAGTCGGGGATGTTGTCGCGTACGCTGGCAAGCCTATGGGTTCTTATGCTGAAGAGCAGATCTTACCAGCCAATGTTGCCGTTCCGGTTCCATCTTCCATAGATCATAAGACAGTGGCTGCTATAATGCTCAAGGGGATGACTGTTCACGTACTAATCCGCCGTGTATTTAAGGTAAATTTATCTTCTTTCCCTGTGTTTCACACATCTGAGATTCACAGATCCTTCATTGGTTGAATAGATTGCCTGCCTGGTATAATGCTCCTCTTCGTGCATCTTTATATATTTCGTCTGTCTTACGTATGCTCTGCTATAATGCTCACGTATCATAGTGTTTGAATGTGCTTGTTGAGAGTACATAGCCTCCATTTTAACGTTCCTCTTCGTTAATATTTTTTTCTTTTCTCGTACTAAATTCCTAGAGTTAAGATTGTGTGTAGGTCAATCAGAACATATAAATAAGAGTATAAGACACAGTGTTTGTCTCCAGGGGCACGATCACGAGTATTCTATGTTACTTGTTGAAAGCATAGTTAACTATTTAAACTGCTGAAATTCAGGTATTCTTGTATCATATAAAAGATCGTCCACTAAGAGTGAACATGGGGCTTTTCCTCATTATAGTTATTGCAAAAAAGATTATCAGCCTCTACAAAAGATGTGGAGCACTGCATGCCCTGTTTTCTTTTGTGCGCAATGCCATGTTTATATATGCTCAGGGCTAACGTTACTTGATGATTTACCTGTTTTCCATGTCAGGGAGCTTGACTGCATTTTGATTACCATGCAGGTTGAGCCTGGTCATACTATTCTTGTCCACGCTGCTGCTGGTGGAGTTGGTTCACTCCTTTGCCAATGGGCGAATGCACTTGGTGCCACTGTCATTGGAACTGTTTCAAATGAAGAGAAAGCTGCACATGCGACTCAAGATGGATGTCACCATGTGATCATGTACACGAAGGAAGATGTTGCGACGAAAGTCAAGGAGATTACAGACGGAAAAGGCGTAAATGTGGTCTATGATTCTGTTGGAAAGGATACATACAAGGTAAGGTTGTTGCGCTAGGTCTTTAGTTTCAGCGTTCGGTTCACTTGGAAACTTGGAGTACATGATCTGATCATTTCTATTTCAATCTGCAGGCTTCTCTGGAGTCTTTGGCTCCCCATGGCTACTTGGTGTCTTTTGGGCAGTCCTCAGGTTTGCCCGATCCCATTGCGATGAGCGACCTGGCTCCCAAGTCGCTGTTTCTAACAAGGCCAAGCATGTTGCACTACACCGGTACTCGCGATGAGTTGCTCCAGTCAGCCGGCGAGGTGTTTGCCAATGCGGCCAGCGGGGTGCTGCGCATCCGCGTGAACCACACTTACCCGCTGTCTGAAGCAGCCCAAGCCCATGCCGACCTCGAGGCCAGGAAAACCTCGGGCTCCATATTGCTGATCCCGGACAACTAGACACCCATTTTTGTTTTGGCAAGTGAACGAATAAACAGGCGATGGGGATGCTCGGCATGTTTGTCTGAATTTGCTAGGAGTTGACATTTGGGCACTGAAGCCTCTGTATCTATGTTGAATTCAGTAAGGATGAGTGTATGGTGGTGCTGGATTGAACTGTGGTCCTGTTGCTGTTGGTGTACATCACTGTCACTTGTGAATGTGATCGTCTCATAGTCTCATGTCATGTGTTCATTGGTTGTGAGATGAGAGACTGCCATGTGTCATATATCTGAACTGCAAGTTGACCTTTTTACCTGTCTCTGTCTCTGCCTCTGCCTAGTAGAGAGGAGAAGAGATTAAGAAGCATCTTTCAAATATTTTATGGCGTGACAATCAACATTTTATTTCTATTTTGTTTGCTTGCTTGTAAATGAAGGGAACACAATAGAGAGTTGTTCACAGGTCGACTTTACAACTTATTATTATCAACATTTATCCTTTCTTTCGTCAGTTTTAAATTAGGGTTAGAAATGAGAGGAGTTGTTCACCAGTCGACTTTATGAATTTATTTACTACATACATAATAATGCTAGCATAAAGAAACGAATGAAGAAACACAATTGGAAGCGTCATCCTCTCCCTTTTTCCAGTTTATAAAAAGAAGAGGAGGAAGAAAGTGTTTCAAAACGAACGAACCGAAGAAACAGCAGCACCTGTGGTGGCTTCTACTCTTCTCCAAGAAACAGGGGAAGAGAAAGAAACAGAGGAGAGAGAGGTTGACGACGATCCATGGCGGCGCAGCGGGTGTTGGTGATGCGGCACGGCGACCGGCTGGACCACGCGGAGCCCATGTGGCCCGCCAACAAGCCCCGGCCCTGGGACCCGCCCCTCACCGACGCCGGCATCCTCAGGGCCTGGACCGTCGGCAAGCGCATCAGGGCGCAGGCCGCCGCCGACGGCTACCAGCTCCACCGGGTCCTCGTCTCCCCGTTCTTCCGGTGCCGCCAGACCGCCGCCCAGGCCGTCGCCGCGCTCTGCGCCGTCCCCGACGACGCCGACCTCGTCGCCGTCGTCTCCAGCGCCAATGTGCCCATCGACACCTCCCGCGTCAAGGTCGAATTTTTCTCCCTCCTGGATTCCCGTGATCCACCCGTGCATCCTTCTATATTGCGATGGATTCCTTTCGTCAATGGTATCGTCAATATTAATCGGATCCGGACGATGAATGTCGTCTTCTTTTTCGGGCGTGGGCGTTAATACTAGTGATTAGATCGACGATTATCGCGTGCAATGCAGTGTCAACGACCTGCATCAAATCAGATTTCGTTTTCAGGCTTGACAATTATGAATTGTCCCTAGGGTCTGTACCATGTGCTGCTCTACATGAAAGATTGGTTTTGAGACTTTCAGTTACACTGGCTGACTGTTTCTTAAACCTGACCTGAAGCTTTTTTATTTCTATTTCACCCCTGAACTGAAGCAGCTCCTGTTATAAAGGACAGAAACTTTTAACTTGTTTCAAAGATACTTATTAGATTAGGACACCTGTTTAATCATGCAGCTCTCCAAACTGTAACCTTATGTAACCAGTGATTAATCTTCTGCATATATCCTTAATTTTTAAATGCCAGGACTCAAATGGACCGAGTTCATCACAGATGCAAACTTTGACTGGGTTTGTGTTAAGGTACAGATCTGCCATATCATTTGGTGCGAGTGGTACTCTTGGTCCATGATATGATCCGGAGAAAACATAAAGTTCCAGAATATCTCTACTACGTGATAATGTGGTTGTGTTATGTCAGATATTCCCAGTTCATAGTACTGTTAACGGCGATGAGATTACTGATAGTGCTCATAACATTGTCTGGTGCAGAACTGGTGTAGATATACCAAGTTTCGGCCTTTAGGCTCTGGTCTTCCTGCTTTCAATAGGTTTGCTCAGTGGTAGTAAATCCCTTGTTGAATTGCAGGTGTCAATTGAGTATGGATTGTCTGAGATGATGAATGCCGAAGCAATGGGCGTTTTCGTTAGCCAGGTTGCGCCTGCTGTAGATAAGTGGTTTCCCGACTTGGCGGAACTTGAAGCAATCTTACCAGCTGGAACCATCGACCATTCTACAGAGCCACTCCACCCAGAGGTCAGATTTTGTCAACAATTGTTATTTTCCTACCTTCTGCAGTCATTGGTTACACATTAGTTAATACTTTGTCAAAGATCACCATGAATTACTTCTGGTGTCTTCTTCTGTCCACAAATTGATAATCAGTTTGTCACATAAGTCCATCGTACCTGAAACTGTCACATTTTCTGACTGCAGGCACCAAAGTGGGGAGAGTCTGTCAGGGGGGCAAGAATTAGATACGCTAGTGTGATCAAAGCTCTTGCCGACAAATATCCTGATGAGAACTTACTCTTAGTAACACATGGTGAGTTCAACGAGCAATGGGACGCAAGCACAAGAAGACATATTGACATATTGTGTTTTCCTAGTTTAGATTCAGCACAACGTTTGTGGCGATGTGTGGTAATATTGATCCAATTTACACTGAACTGAAGATTTGAGATTGTTTTCAGGTGAGGCTGTTGGTTCATCAGTTGCCTGCTTTGGGACGGGTGTGGAGGCCTACGATGTGGAGTACTGCGCATACTCTGTTCTCGAAAGGCAGCCTCAGGCCGATGAGAGTGAGGGTGGTGAGAGCCTACTCAAGCTCCTGACGGATAGAAGCGGTCCGACGACAGGCATACACTACCTCTTGCCTTAATACACTGACGACAGAGTAATCAGAGCATTGGGCATGAGTGTTCAGATTTAGTTTGGAATTTCCATTTTGTTTTCACAAGAATATTTGGTGCTAACACATGTAATTTGTGGTTCCCAATTCTGTACCAGATATTGGAATAAGTAAGATGGTACAATAAGCGATATATAATATGATTTCTCGTCCTATTTGGAATTGGAATGTATTGATCCGAGTAAGGTTGCATGTTGCATTCACTGAGGTTGGAATTGGAATGTTTGATCGAAAATAATGTTGCAAGTTGCATCCAAGTCGCTCCAGTGTTTTTGGTGTGAACAGTAAAATCATAAAAACCATTTTAAAAATTGTATTCTGATACCTTCCAAAATCTACGTATCTTGTTGATTCGTTTACAGTTTCATGTTATGTTCCGGGCTAAAATAACAAAATGTTTGCTCTAAAAGCGATTCCACATAATTTCAGATTCTTTTTATTTAAGAACATTATTTTTTCAGCGGTAACCTCTTTGAATTGCCGCATTCTGATAGCAATCCACCAGTAAACATGCTCCAGCTAGCAATCCACTTTTGAAAGCTAGAGGACGACCCCTGAAAACAAAACAAAAGCCACTCCATCTCGTCGCATTGTGTATGTATTTGTACAATAGAACGGATACTCGAAGTGGCCTAGACATGCCATCGCTATACATCACATCATCTTTTGCTGCATGGTTACACGACGATCCACATGTACAAAGTGCACCGGTGGCTTTATTTGTGTGCACTAAATATTCAGTAGCAACATAAAGAGAGAAATAGTGTGATAGGATGGATGGACCGGTGCAGTACAGCTAGCGCAGAACAATCTTTTCATCACTGGATATATCTTCTTGAGAAACATCCATTGGTAGTCGGTAGACGTACTGCGTTCTACCTTCACTCCCGATCGATGAAGCCGACGCTGGAATGTTGGATCGCTTGTTGATTTTGGCTGCAGATTCAGTGCATCGAAGCTTTACTTTACTGATGAGTACCTCTCCTACGTAGTAGCTTTATGTATATACTACGTATGTACATTTTCCAGGAAAGAATAAAAGCTAAAAACTAAAGTGAACAAGAGGGAAGGACCGAGGGACCAATGGGTGGATATGCACAGAATCTTCCGCTCTTTGCTTTTCGTAATAATTCAGAGCAAAGTCGTTTGCTAGCTGGTCTAGTTTGAAGCAGGACAGCATGACAGGGGCACTGTCTAGAATGACATGCAGAACGGAGCTTTCGTGGACAAGTTCCTAGTAGGAGTACATAAAATCAGCCTAATTAGTTTATGAAGAGCAAATGCCCTAATTAATGCGCAAGTTCCTAGTGCAACAAATCAGCAGGTGTCGAACCACCCTACAGTACAGGTACAGTCGGTCTCTCGTGAAGGACTGAAGGTAGTTAGTTGATCCACTTCAGAATGGTCCTTGGGCCTGGGTTGGCGCCATTGAAGACATCAACAATATACAGTGCGACATAACGGAATTTCCTCTCAATCTGAACCGTAGTTTTTGAGATCCAGATTGTATCTAACCCTGTCATGTATTCCCATGCTTGATGGCTGGCTTGGTAAATATATCAGCTAATCGCCTGACGAGATCAACTTGACAGCCATAGGTCCTAAGGCCAGGAGTTCACACACAAAGTGGAAGTCAGACTCAATATGCTTTGTTTCTGCATGGAAGACAACTTTCACTGAGAAATAGGTTGCACCGAGATTATCACACCAGAGGATGGTTGCAGGCGGGCGTGCAATACCTAGCGTGAACGTGAGACAGTGGGCTGCTTCTTAGAACTCCAGGATTTGAGGTTAATCCTGTAGACCATCAATCCTCTGGACATCCTGCATCCTGAAGACACTAGGCTGTGCGGACAACGGAGATTTTCTGAACTGAAGCGCGATACCAATAGTCTAATTTACATACCGCATGATTCACTTGACTACCTCCCATTGAGGGTCCGTAGGTTGTGTAAGAAATTGACACACCTTGTTCATGGCATAAGAGATAAAGGTTCGTGTGAGGGTAAGATGCCCTAAACCATGCCGCGGTATTTGAATGCATCTTCTACTGACAGGGCCACAGAAGTATCACGAGACAACTTATCTTCAAATGACAAAGCTTTGGAAGTGGGCTAGACTCTAGAGTATGAAACAAATCAGAACATCAGATGCATATTTATAATGGTTATGATAGTATCGATTTTCAATTCGAGATATTGACATTTTTTCTATACACCTGTCGTCAAACTTGATATGGTTTGACTTTGGCAAAAATGGGGAACATATTTTTAGTAAAGAGTGAGTATGTAAATATTTAGTTCCATGCTTACGGTTCTCTTTTGGCCAGGCCATCTCGGCAATGGGACCGTCCCTTGCCACACTATGATACTCTGGATGAAATTAACGTGGGCAAAAAGTTATATAGTCATTTTGCCTCCCGAGGTCCAATGATCATTTGTTTAAAAAATTAAAAAGAAATATTCATAAGTTTCGGAAAATATATGGATATAATCGATGTTGTACCCTAGAAGCATGCAAAATTGCAACACAAAATCGACCATATGGTCTGGGCAAAAAATGATTTTTTTTAAGATTTAAAAAATGTACATTTATGATTTTTGAGCAGCTCAAAATACAGAATATTTTAAATCAAGATTCAGCATCTCTGGAATACATCATTGAGAATATCTTCTTCAGAGTTTACAACAGTAACTTGCAAATATGGTTTTTGAACTTTGTAAATTAAAGGAGAAAATTGCAAAAAAAAACATCACAATTGTGCTCAGGGTTTCAAAAAACCATCATGTTTTCATTTTCTATCAAAAAACACCACTATTCAATAATAGTGTTGCAAAAACCACTAATTCAGTAATAGTGTTGCAAAAACCACCTAGGGTCTGACGGTTGTAAGAAACACCACAAGTAAAGGGATATCACTAAAACTCGCGAGTAAGAGGTCTCCACTCGGCAAAAGTCCTCGATCTCCTCGGCGCCCGTCTACTTCGAAAGCAGGAAGATGACGCTCGGATTGGTCGCCCCCATACCACGGACATGAACACTTCATGCCAATGCTCACACCAAAATTATGCATAGCCACCCATGGCAATGTGAGATCACTCATCAGATCAACAAAGTTATTTTTCTTCTCGAGAAAACAATCTCTGTTTTGATGAACAGCTGAGAAAGCAGTCCATGATGGTACATGAGTGCGAGGAAACATATGCATGTGGTGTGCGTGCCCCTCTCTTACCCGGCCCAAGCACACAGTGGACTGTCTGTACCGCATGCCTTGGTTTCTTTCATGCCAGACGAGACAAAACTCGATGCAAATGCAGGTCCGGGTGTGATGTAGATGTGCGGCTGACGCGTGGTCCCCTCCCCCGCAGATGTTTCCAAGGCCAGAGGAAACCGTCGGCCAGAAGCATCCAACTCACGTCTTCACTGCCCGCTGGCCGGAGCGGCGACTCTCACCCTGGGCTCCTCTCTTCTCTTCTGCTGCCGCCGTAAACATCCATCCAGCAGTCCTTGCATCTGCGGCTCACACGGAAACGCACTCACCAGCAGAGAGCTCAGCTCAGCAGCAGCGTCGCCGTTGCCATTGCCCACCAGCACCACACCACAACACACCACAGGAGAGCCTCCAGTCCAGCAGGCTCTGGTAATAAATAGCCACACCGAGGCAGGGAGGGGATCCCCCATCCCCATAGCCATAACGGCAACCATCTCCTACCTCTCCCCACAATCCATCCAGTCCATAAGAGAAGCTTCAGTGAGTGAGTGAGCGAGCTTGGGTCAATGGCGATAGGAGCCTTCGTGGAAGGCCCGGCGGGCGGCGCCGGCTACAACGGCCGCGTCACCTCCTTCGTCGTCCTCTCCTGCATCGTCGCCGGCAGCGGCGGCATCCTCTTCGGCTACGACCTCGGCATCTCAGGTACGTATATGCTCCACCTAGCTTCTTCCTTCTTGCTCTACCTTCGACTCCCCTGCCTCCCGCCTGGTACTGCACAGTGAGTTGAACATTGGTCTGTCTGTGAGACTGAGAGTGAAGATAAAGGCAATTCATTAAGCAAACGCACGCACGGTTTATCTAGGAGTAGTAAATAACGTCGCTGGACATCTAGTACTAGTACCGGCAACGCCAGATTGGAAGCTCACCTAACCTACTCCCATATTTGTGCATGATTGATTGACTAGCTAGCTACAAGAATTCATTCATCTCCACATATCGATCGGGTCCAGGTCCAGCCTTTCCAACTCTTTCCATCTTATCATACTACTAGTCAATTATAGGATTGCTTGTCTACTGATCCTAGTACCACATCTAGTAGCACAATTTAATAAGACTGACAGACTAATCAAGCTATAGTTGCAACAACTATACTAATACCACACTATAGATACACACATGATATGAGATTATAAGGTGATGTGATGTTGACTGATGACACTCCACACAAACAGGCGGGGTGACGTCGATGGAGCCGTTCCTCAAGAAGTTCTTCCCGGACGTGTACCACCAGATGAAAGGGGACAAGGACGTCTCCAACTACTGCCGCTTCGACAGCGAGCTCCTCACCGTCTTCACCTCCTCCCTCTACATCGCCGGCCTCGTCGCCACGCTCTTCGCCTCCTCCGTCACCACCAAGTACGGCCGCCGCGCCTCCATCCTCATCGGAGGCTCCGTATTCATCGCCGGATCCGTCTTCGGGGGCGCCGCCGTCAACGTCTACATGCTCCTCATCAACCGGATCCTCCTCGGCATAGGCCTCGGCTTCACCAACCAGGTATGTATATGTGTCTCAAATATACTTAGTTTATTAGTTCTTTTCTCACGCATATATTAATTATGTGGCGAACGTGCTTGCTGCCAAATAAGCAAGTTTTCAAAAAAAAAAATCCATTAATTCGCAAGTCCTTGTTCATTGACTTGTGACTTGCCAAGGTCACATAAGACGTCATGTGTGATTTCTCCTAATCGACGCTGCCACACACCCAAGATTAGGATCAGTGGACTTCATTTTTTTTTAAAGTAGCTCTATTATATGACCACCCTAGTCAAGCCAGAAAGCAACACCGGTCACACTCCAACTGTAGATACACTTTTGTCCTTCTCAAAATAGGTAAGTTGCCCACATCTACGGTCCAGAAATAATTATATTGGTTCCGTAAATATTTACCTCAAGGAAAATATCCCTTTTGAGTTACTTCAGTTGAATCACAGTCAAGTCAGCCGTCTTCTTCATAGACACAACCACAATTCAGTCCACAAGTCAATTTTTCAACAACCATTTTTGTGGCCAGAACGAATTGGTATATAATTTTTTAGGAACTTGGATGAATTATTTCTATTATCTAAAATATGGGGATTCATTCATTAGATCAAAACAGAAAGAAACCAACAAAATAGATCAGTATCTCAAATTGTCTGACTACCAAAATGTGTCTCAATTGCTACAGTAGTGTGCTGAGAGCAAAAGTGATGACTATTCACATCAGTCGAACAACCAAAAAGGAAGTGCACTATGACCGTCACTAAAACAAACCCCATAGCTATATGCTTTTGCAAAGAAGAAATGCAAGATTCTCTCGCCTGAACCTTTATGCTGTCTCATCTTTTTATATTCGTAATCTAGAAGGGATATTCATGTCATCATGTATCCTCTACAAGTATATCTTTTCAAGAGAATATTGCAATTTAGTCTTTTATTGTAGTAACCAATTAATGAGTATGCAATAAATTTCTTTTGCAGTCAATTCCACTGTACCTTTCAGAAATGGCACCGCCGCAGTACCGTGGTGCCATCAACAACGGCTTTGAGCTGTGTATCAGCATCGGCATCCTCATTGCGAACCTCATCAACTACGGAGTGGCGAAAATCGAAGGAGGATGGGGATGGAGGATATCGCTATCCATGGCTGCTGTCCCTGCTGCGTTTCTGACCATTGGCGCAATCTTCCTGCCTGAGACCCCCAGCTTCCTAATCCAGCGTGATGGCAACATCGACGAGGCAAAAATGATGCTCCAGAGGCTGCGTGGTACAACCGGTGTCCAGAAGGAGCTCGATGATTTGGTCACTGCTAGCAACGTCTCGCGGACAATCAAGAACCCGTATCGGAACATCATGAAGAAGAAGTACAGGCCACAGCTTGTGATTGCACTCCTCATTCCTTTCTTCAACCAGGTCACCGGGATCAACGTGATCAACTTCTACGCCCCGGTCATGTTCCGTACCATTGGGCTCAAGGAGAGTGCATCCCTCATGTCAGCAGTTGTCACACGCCTATGTGCGACATTTGCAAATATCGTAGCGATGATTGTCGTTGACAGGTTCGGGCGCAGGAAGCTCCTGCTAGTTGGCGGTGTTCAGATGATCTTGTCACAGTTCATGGTTGGCGCTGTCCTGGCTGTGAAGTTCAAGGACCATGGAGTCATGGAGAAGGAGTACGCGTACCTAGTCTTGATCATCATGTGTGTCTTCGTCGCAGGATTTGCCTGGTCTTGGGGACCTCTGACTTACTTGGTCCCAACAGAAATTTGCCCACTGGAGATCAGGTCAGCAGGGCAGAGTGTTGTGATTGCAGTCATCTTCTTGGTGACCTTCGTGATAGGGCAGACCTTTCTTGCTATGTTGTGCCATCTCAAGTTCGGCACATTCTTCCTATTTGGAGCATGGGTATGTGTGATGACACTGTTCGTCTTCTTCTTCCTGCCGGAGACAAAGCAGCTGCCCATGGAGCAGATGGAGCAGGTCTGGAGGAGGCACTGGTTCTGGAAGAGGATTGTTGGCGAGGAGGAAGAAGAGGTGGAACAGCCGCAAAATGCACCGGGAACTATAGCCTTGTCCACCACGCCACATAACAACTAGTGAGAATTTTTTTTAGGGTGAAACCTGCATTCCAAAAAAATGATGAACTAATTTGTGATCAGTATATCTACATCTGCATGTACAAGGGGAGGTGCTCATATAGCCATATATATATATACCTTAGTGAGTGTATGTATCCTAACTCATTAGTTCAATGCACCTGTCAGTATGTAGCCTATAATTAAGTTGCATTTTGATGGCAATGGATAATAAAGAGTTTTGCGGCTTCGTCGAATGACATAAGTCTTTGGATACAGTAAAAAAACATAATTATTTGGAGGTTCTGCTTATATGTGCTAGGAGACGATCTCTCATCAGTATTGTATATGAAATCAGCTCATACATGATTCCTTTCAAAGTATAAGAGCTATATCGTCTCAGCTTGGTAGGGTGAAACAGGCAAAACCTGAGTAGGGACACTGGCATGCCATTGCCATCCAGCTGGTGAAACAGGTGAAACCTGAGTAGGGGAAGAAAGGAAAAGGCAGAGATGATGCTATTCCAGCCTCCAACGCCAGATGCAGGTCTCTGCTAGTGCATTTAGGCATTTCATCAAACACATTGCGCACCCTTGTCTGCACAGACAGAGCTACCGCACCGCAGAATAATTAAACTTGATGCATAAGTCAAGGAGTGCCTTGTGAAAACTCGTTTCCACAAAGCACTTATTACCATCTCATCCAAGGATGATCCAATTCGCTCAAGAGTGCGCATCGAGCGACAGCCGCCCATAGAGGAGAGAAGCTCCATCCAGGCTGACAGTAACCACACGATTCAGGATGGCGCGACGCCCGTACCTTTCAAGCGGCGCCGGAGAGCACCCGTGGCATCCTTGTCGCAGCGCCCGCGCCGGCGCCGGAGGGGCAGGAGCAGAGGAGGCGATGCGTTGAAGGAGGAGCGTAGCAGCAGAGGAGTACAGTAGCTTTTTTTCTTGGTAGGGAAAGCAGAGCAGAGCAGAGCGGGCCTGGAATTCCGTCGAGCCGGGCCATGGGTGGGCCGAAATGGGCTTTCGTTTCTATCTGGGCCATAATACCAAGCCCGCCCGCTGCAGCTCCGCATTTCCTTGCCGAGAAAGTTGTTCCGTGCTTTCCTAACCGCCGCGCCGTAGCTCCTCCTCCTCCCTCTCCGCTCCGGTGGCCTCGCCCTCGCCGGCCGAAGGGAACAACCGCCGCGCTCGACGACACCGGGTAAGCTCCGCTCCATCCTCCACCCAATGCACACGCGACCTCCCGCCCGCGCGCGCGCACCGGATCGACTAGCCTAGCCTCGGCTGCGCGCGAGACGGAGAAGGAGAGACCCTAGTCCGTCTATCCTTAGTATCCTAGGGAGCGGCGGCGGAGGCTCGGTGCCGAGCATCCGCGACGGAGTCGAGCCGTCGTGCTTCTCCCTAGTCTTATCTGACCACCGCATCGGTGATTGATGTCTTGTTTCCGCCATTGCCGGCGTTGCTGATTGGTTCCATTTCCCCCTCTTGTTGTTGACGAACCTGCAGGCATGCGATTGGTCGATGGCCGACCAAGAGGAGGAAGGAGGGGTTGGAGCGGCCGCGCCTCCCACTATCGGATTGGCTCTCAGCGGGTCCAAATCCAGCACCCACGTCCTCCGCTGGGCTCTCGACAATCTCGCCAAGGACAAGCCCGCCCCCGCCGCCTTCAGGCTCATCCACGTCCTCACCCCGGTCCTGGCTGTGCCCACACCAAGTACGCGCATTGCTACACTACACTACAGGCTCCGCTTGATTCCTGCTGCACGTACTCGCTTCAGTTTTGTTCCGCTGCTTACTATGTGTTTGTGTTTATGTCTGTGTGTGAACTTGGCGTCAGTGGGGAACCTCATCCCAGTTGATAAAGCGCGCCCCGAGATCGTGGACGACTATCTCGAGAAAGAGCAAGTGAAGGCGCAACAAATGCTCGCCCGCTGCAAAAACATGTGTGATGAAAACAAGGTGGTTTGAGCTGCCTTCTTCTCTATCCTAACAAGTATACATTTCCATTTCCTCTTGCAGACTGAATGAACGAGTCAGTTAAACCCCCATGTATGTTGGTTGAATTTATTTAGTTACTTATTACTTGGCCCAGGTTGAAGCTCAAGTACTGCTTGTGAATGGTACTGATGTCGCGGATACCATTTCGAATCTTGTTGCTCAGTACCAGATACAGATCCTCGTTATCGGTAGCCCTACCAGCAGGAGCATCTTCACTAGGTATCTCCTCGTACTTGTATTCCACTAATTCGGGATGATGATGAATGGATAGTTTTAATGTGCGTGCTTCTGTTGATCATCGGATGACATGTCTCTGTAGGAAGTCAAGTGGAAATAGGACGTCCTCCAAAATTTGCAAGAGTGTCCCGAGCTTTTGCACTTCATATATTGTTTCAAAGGATGGGTTGTCTTCAGTTTATGTTCCTGGATCAGAAACTGACTTGCCCTCTGGCTCTGGGGTACCAAAAAGCAACGACAGCAGCTCCAGCACCGAAGTGTTTTCAGATGGAACATCCTCGATATCTGGTAAGGCGTCCCTTCTCACATATCGCTCCCTTTTTGTGCCTCATTGGCGTGCGACACATTCCTTACCATCCTCATTCCTGCTGAAAATGTGAAACCGCAGCAAACTTGCATGAAGTCATAAGCCTATTATTGTTTTAGTACTTGGAAATTGAAATGCGAAGATAAGCTGGAGTTCCTTATTTCCCATTCTCATCATCTAAATGTTAGTTGTTCCCTTGTCTCATCAGATTTGAATGACAACAGTTCAGAATGGGGTCTGTCCGGTTTTCCAAGCCTGCCACGCTCCAACTTGGCATCCGAAAACCTCGAAAGTAGCACATCTGCTGAACGTACACGCTCATTTACTCTATATGATTATCTCACTGGAACTGCAACAGCATATAAAGACAATTACAGAAGAGTTACCTCAGGCACTGGTGCTGAAAGCTCTGTCTCAAGTACATTGCAGGGTTCAGACAAGGTACCGATGAAAGAAAGTTCACTGCAGGGATTAATGCTTTCAGACAAAAAGGTTAGTGGTGCAATTTCTTGGTTAGTGACAGAATTCCAACACAAACTTCCAATCTGATACTTTTTCCCCAGTAATCCAGTTAATATACTAACAATTTCCCAGTTTTTTTCCTTGCTAAATTGTCTACAATATTTTACTTGATAACGAGTTACTGTCAAGTTTACAAGAGCCTTATGGTTCGTGAATTAGTATAGATGCATTTCTTCGTTAGGCAAATTAATTGTTGCTCTGGAAAATAAGTTGGGATTGCATACTAACTCTGCTGAGACCTGATAACCTGCTCCAAACTTTCAATGCAGGATGATGTCAATACAGTGCAGGATGATGTCAGTACAGAGCTCGAAGAGCTGAGGCTTGAATTGAGACATATACAGGGGGCGTACAAACTTGTTCAGGATGAGTCTGTCGGTGTATCTCATCAGGCAAGTCAGTGGTATTGCTGCTGTCAAAAAAGGATGAATCTACCAATTCAACACAAATGTTTAAATCATCTTACCTCTGACCCTTATTGATGTCAGATGGATGAATTAGCTGAAAGGCGCATGGAAAGGGGAGCTCAGTTAAGAGAGATAGAGTCCAGGGTGGATAAGGCCAACGAGGACATACAGGACGAGATGGCACATAGATACGCCGCGGAGGAGGTAGTCACCCATGTTAAGGATCTTGTAAGGGCAGAGGTTATGCAGAAAAATAGGCTGCTGGCAAAGGCATCCAAAGATGCTGATAAGAAGTTGAGGTTGGAGCAGCTCCTTGTACTTCAAGGCGACTCATACTCGAGGTTCACTTGGGAGGAGATTGATAACGCCACATCATCATTCTCAGAGTCGCGCAAGATCGGAACCGGATCTACTGGAACAGTATACAAGGGCTATCTCAATCACTTAGATGTAGCAATAAAGGTCCTCCATTCTAATGACAAGACCAGTACCAAGCATTTCAACCAAGAGGTATATTTTAGTAAATATTTTACTAAGTAACACTATATTTTAATAGAAATTTTAAAGCATAGTGAAACTCTGTCCCATCTTGTGAGTGAGTCATGTCCATTTCTGTAAAATAAACAACTTCCATGACTTGGATATTGTAATGTTCCCTTACTTCTTTCAGAAGTTGCTGTTATAGTCTCTGGGTAGCTAATTTAATTTATTGAGAAACTAATTTATGCATGTCCTATTTAACCAGATTTTTTATAGCAAGTGAAGTGACAATGTTCAAAAGTTTATGCAAGTGTCTATTTCTGCAGCTCGAGGTTCTGGGCAGGATACGCCACCCAAACTTGTTGATGCTCCTTGGAGCCTGTCCAGACAGGGGCTGCTTGGTGTACGAGTACATGGAGAATGGCAGCCTCGCGGACCGTCTGCAACGCCTAAATGACACACCGCCAATTCCGTGGTTTCACCGCTTCCGCATTGCCTGTGAAATCGTCTCAGCCCTTGTGTTCCTTCACAGCACAAAGCCTAACCCAATCATCCACCGTGACCTTAAGCCTGAAAACGTCCTCCTCGACGGCAATCTAGTCAGCAAGATCGGTGATGTGGGCCTGTCAACACTACTCCCAGAGACTTTTTCAAGTCGTACAGTGTACAAGAACACTGGCCTGGCAGGCACGCTGTTTTACCTAGACCCAGAGTACCAGAGAACTGGGCAGGTGTCAGTGAAGTCTGACACCTACTCTCTTGGGATGGTGATCCTTCAGCTGCTGACGGCAAGGTCACCAATTGGATTACCTGAACTAGTGGAGCGAGCAGTGGAAGATGGCGAACTTATGGGTGTCCTGGATGAGAGTGCAGGGAGTTGGCCCTTGAGAGAAGCGTATGATCTAGCTCAGCTAGGCCTAAGCTGTCTGGAAATGCGAAGCAAGGACCGGCCTGACCTCAGGAGTACGGTGGCGTTAGAGCTAGAACGGCTGAAGCATATAGTTGCTGCTGCGTTGGAGCCGGTGCAGGCCGAGCCATCCTTACCCGTGCCACCCAGCCTATTCATGTGCCCAATACTCAAGGTAAGATTACTAGATTAATGTTGATTGTGTCATTTATAGATCATTTGGTGAAAACAACATTCGTGGATGTGTGACTGATGGTTTGTGTGCTTTGCGCAGAGGTTGATGCAGGACCCATACATTGCTTCAGACGGGTACTCGTACGAGCGCAACGCGATTGAGATGTGGCTGTGCGAGAACGACGTTTCGCCGGTATCGAAAGCACGGCTGCCTGACAAGAAACTGGTACCTAACCGGTCTCTTCTGAGCGCCATCACAAAATGGAGGTCCGAGACAGGCCTTTGATTGGGGCCAGGTAAATAGTTGGTCTAACTGCACATATCACCAGGGTAGGGATAGAAGGTCAATGGTGTAGAGATGGTACACTTGTTTGTCTGTCGGTTTGTCTTACCTACTTTAGGCCGTGTCAGCTTCTGCATATGATTTTGCAACCACACTATCATAGCTAAGGAGTAGTAATTTTACAACCAGAGAAGAGGGTAGATCGATGATTGAAAGGGCACGATGGGTTTACTATGAGTTGGTCTAAATAATAATCACAACAGGATTAATCGTGGAGAAATTTTGGATGCTGAGAATATGATGTGGCAATGTCCTCTTTGAACCTTTGATGGCTTCTTGCATTTTGTTACGACGTCACTTTGATGGCTTGTTGCTGGTCTTGTGTTGTGAAGCTAGTTGGCACCTGAGACGAACTCGATAGGGAACGTCTCATGTTTGGCCTGGCCCAATCGGAGCCCGAGACAGTCCCTTTTATTACATCTGACCAAAAGCTGTAAATGCATAATGATTGAATCCATAGCTGTAAATGCATCACTTAATATGGATCCCCGAGTATTGGAACCGGATCGCGGCTAGTTTGTAAAGATGTTTAAACGCGTCCATGGCTAGTCTAGAACCCGCAAGACAAATTAACACACAACGATTGAAATTGTTCCATTTTTCTTCACATTTTATGAGTTCGAAATTGTTCTATTTTAAGATAAGAAAATGTTTGCAATTGGAAAATGTTCAGGTTTTAAAAGTATTCCGATTTAAAGATGTTCTGATTTAAGAAATGTTCAGATTAACATTTTCAATTAAAAATGTTCAAATCTAAAAATTGTTCAATTTTGAAACATGTTTAAATCTGATTTTTTCAAATATTAAAATTGAAAATTTATCCAAAATTGTAAAACATTTATATTTTGGATAACTTTAAGATTATGAAAGAAAATTATACTTTAGAAAAAATTCAAATCAAAATATATTCAAAGAGGAAACATATTCGAAGAAACTAAAAAAACAGCACATGAGGTAATGGGCCGGCCTGGCTCGCCTTCGGGTGGCGTGGGAGTGGGACTGCGCTCGGTGGTCAAAGACTCAAAAAAAACAAAACAAGAGCCTCTTGTCCGAGATAGCATCTCCGACTTGGACCCGGAGCCGGCCACGCGATCGGACTTGTACATACGATCGACGCCGTGCACTTCTCCGACTCGCACTCGCCATTGCACCTCACCTCAAGCTCACGCGCACCGCCATCATCATATATATCGGTGCACCCCGCCATTGCACCCCCCGATCAATCGACTCCACCAGGCTCTCCCGATCAACACAACAACCGATCGAGCACGCACGCCTCGATCGCACGGACGTACTATACGCGCTCTGTGCTCACATGGCGGAGGCCAACAGGGAGGAGGCCGAGCGGGCGTGCCGGCGCGCGGAGGAGCACTTCCTCGCCGGCAACGTGGCCGCGGCGTGCCGGCTGGCCCGGAAGGCCCAGCGCATGTTCCCGTCGCTGCCGGGCGTCGCCAACGCGGTCGCCGCCTACGCCGTCCACGCCGCCGAGCCCGACTGGCACGCCGTCCTCGGCGTCGACCGCCCCGCCTCCGCCGCCGCCGTGAAGAGGCAGTTCCGGCGCCTCTCGCTCCTCGTCCACCCCGACAAGAACAGCTCCGCCGCCGCCGAGGGCGCCTTCAAGCTGCTCGGCAAGGCCTGCGACGCCCTCTCCTCCTCCGCCACCGCCGCCCACGCCACCACCACCACCGACGCCGCCGCCGCGGCGGCGCAGGAGTGGTTCCGGACGCACCACATGAAACCGCCGGCGTACAAAGCGGCGCCGGAGCCGTCCAGGCCCGCGACGCTCGTCCGCGTCCGCTGCGAGCGCTGCAGGACGACCAGGGAGGTCACCCGCGTCGAGCTGACGAACCGACTGGTGCGCTGCCTCCGGTGCTGCGGCGTGCTGCGCGAGTCGATCGCGCCGACGTACGTGCGGCGGCCGTCGGGCTCGTACCACCAGGTGCCCACCAACAACACGCCGCCACAGAAGAAGAAGCCGCCGACGTTCCGGTGCCCCGCCCGGTGCCCGCGCTGCGAGACGCAGTTCGCGGCCATGGTCACAACGGGCTCATGGCTACTCCAGTGCAACCACTGCCTCACGGACACCTTGGTCCACGTGACAGGCCCCCACGACGCGACCTGTACCTGACCGTTCCGGACCATGTCTAGTAGCTCATCAAGCTTGCAGTACTAGACGTCAATCAATTCTTTTATTTTGTATTTATAGATTCAAATTCATATATAATATACTGTAGTGATACTATGTTTCTTTTTTGCGAATTATAGCAGTACTATGTTCTTACTTAGTGTACCTGATCCAGGGCAGAAGTCGATCGATGTGCGAAAACCCTGTCGGCGAGAAGTTCAGCAAGCTAGTTTGTGGCTGCTATACGAAAAAGAATGAGCCCGTTTTCCTAAGCAGTTGATGAAATTCTAGCTTCAGACAAGAGAGTGTTCATGATTCGTATACTAATATCTCTATTCCACAAGAGACAGGACCACAACTAGCTTGCTAAAAACGTCTTACACTATGAGGGAGTATTATCTTGCCTCTTACTCCCTCTGTTTTTAAAGGTAAGACGTTTTAGGTGTTACACATATTTTCTGGATGTGTAAGAAAATGAGTGAACATAGAAAGTGAAACATGTCTAAAACAAGGGATCTTATATTCTTTTTACCTTTTGGGCAGGTACACAGCAAAAGACCTACCAACACTTGAGATACAAGAACTTGCAAGTGGGTGCGTTTTGGTAAAATTAGTTGCAAATTCAACAGTATCATTCCAAGGTTGACACACGGAATTATTCTTTTGCGAAAGCAGTGTATTTTGTTAAAGAATGCTCAAGAGTTTTAGAGATGCCGGTGAAATTGGGCAAAAATGACAAGCAATCGCGATCAAATAAATGTTAAATGTATGTGGTTTTTCTTTTTATCCTTTGATGGTTGATACGATGGTGACAAAAAAAAAGGGACATCTGTTGGTATTCTCATATCTTTACAACTTTATAAGGTCGGTGTTTACGTATAACTTGATCTTTATTTTCTAAATAAGACACGTAGTAACAGAAAGAGGCAAAAGAACAAGGACAATATCGGTCCTTAAAAAAATACATTGTTATCCTTCTGAAGTAATTAAACCAAGTATGGCCAAACCTTGGTCAGTATTTATAACCTAATTTTAGCAGATAAAATCTAAATGATATGATTTATTTGGATTGTGCTATAGCTTGGATAGGATAGTATCACTGGAAAAAGTTTTCTAAATGATATGATTTATTTGGATTGTGCTATAGCTTACGAGCACTCGTAGGCATGGTCGATTTTTTGAAATCTCGCGGATATTGTTAAGTTGTTGGAAGCCGGAGTGGAAAAACAGAAACATAATAAAAATACAGAAATTTGCGGAATGGAAAAATAATCTTTTATGCAGAAACGGAAACAAAACAACGTATTTCGGTGCAACGGCTGCGTAAATGGAAATTATGTTTCCTTTATTACAGAATTTTCTGTTTTTTTTACACGGTGATTTCTAAATCCAACAAGCATCTAATGAGAATATTTAGACACACTCTAGGAGGTGAATAAAAATGGAAATAATCTGAATCTCACATGTTTAAAACCTATGTATTAGCATATTATCTCTCTCATGTCATTCCCAGTTATACTAGGGATAGGTACAATAATATATCTTTTTAATGTTGCAGACTAGATTATATAAGCATGACATCTTCCTATAATTTTATTTCATCTTTAAAAGTTTAACAAGTTTGTTTAGTTGCTTGGCTTTTACTTACTAATTCTTTAAGGTGTCTCTCGGTTCTGGTGAATATCTGCTTCCTGTTGCATCTACGCACCATATTCGGTATGTATCGGTCTCCAACAATATTTCTTTCTGTTTATGTTTATGTATATGTTTTCATGGTTTCTGTTTTGCTTTAAAAAATAATAAAACATTATGTATGTATTTGCTCGGTTTTCATCCCTACTCATAGGTAGCTCGCCGCATCCTCCACAACGCCTTTTCCGACGTGACTCGTTGACAGCGTCGCCGATGCTATCCCAGGTGGAGGAATTGGGAGATATTACTTTTGGCACTACTTTTATTTTGGTTTGATTATGATTGTCATGGTATTCGTAGTATCTATTATTCGTATTCATACAAATACAAATCAAACATTCAATATCGTATTTTTTTCAACTTAGCAAATCCTGTACTGTGCACGTTCAATCGTATCTTGTTATCGTGTTTTTTTACTCACAAGAAAGATTTGTACTCGGTCTCCACCGTAGTATCTCCTCCTTCCCCTATCCCTCCCTGCCGTCGTCGTCGCCGTCGGGTACACTACAGTGGCGTCAAAGCAAGCGGACCTCACCGGACTGGATCGCCGGACCTCACTCCCCCGCCACCATCCCCCCTAAGGCAAGCTCCCCGGCCCATCTCCTCGCCTCCTCCCCGGCGTCCCGGCCGCAGGCCATGACGCGCCGTGTGCGCCGTCGCATCAGCAAGGACGCCGCGGCCTCGCGCCGCCCGCAGCCGCTCGACTGGACCTCGCTCCCAGACGACGCCACGCTGCACCTCTTCGCGCTCCTCAGCTACCGCGACCGCGCCGCCCTCGCCGCCGCCTGCCGGTCCTTGCGGGCGCTCGCCGCCTCCCCGTGCCTCTGGGCCGCGCTCGACCTCCGGCGCCTCGACCTCCCCACCGCGGCCTCCCTCGCCCCCAGGTGCGCCGCGCACCTGCGCCACCTCCGCCTCGCCGGCTGCCCCGCCGCCGACGCCGCGCCCTTCCTCCGCGCCGCCGGCCTCCTCTCCCTCCGCCTCTCGGCCTGCCGCGACCTCACCGACGCCACGCTCGCCGTCCTCGCCGCGCGCCACCACCAGCTCCGGGACCTCCACATCGGGCCCGAGCCCCTCGACCGCATCTCCAGCGACGCGCTCCGCCACGTCGCCCTCTGCTGCCCGCGCCTCCGCTGCCTCCGCCTCTCCGGCCTCCGCGAGGTCGACGCCTGCGCCCTCGCCGCCCTCGCGCGCCACTGCCCGCTCCTCGACGACCTCGCCTTCCTCGACTGCCTCGCCCTCGACGAGACCGCCCTCGCTGGGTGCACCTCCCTCCGCTTCCTCTCCGTCGCCGGCTGCAGCAACATCAAGTGGGCCACGGCTTCAGCGTCCTGGGCCCAGCTCCCCTCCCTCGCCGCCCTCGACGTCTCCCGCACCGACGTCTCCCCCGCCGCCGTCTCCCGGCTCTTGTCACACTCCACAACCCTCACTCTCATATGCGCCATCAACTGCGCTTCACTCGAGGAGGAAGAGGCGCACACTCCCACTGCCTTCGCCACCAGCTCCAAGGCCAAACTCGTCCTCACCATCAACACCACCACCATCTCTAAATCCATCACATCCACACTGTGTCCAGACATGACTGTCAAGCCCAACGGGGCGCCTCAGCTCATGCCATGGCTCGAATGGGTGTTGTCACAGTCCTTTCTGCGGATCGCCGAGACCAATCCGCATGGCATGAACCAGTTCTGGCTTGACCAGGGCGCCGCGCTGCTGCTAACACTGCTCAACAGCTCACAGGAGGACGTGCAGGAGCGGGCAGCCACCACGCTCTCAACATTTGCGGTTATCGATGATGAGAACACCAGCGTGGACCCTGCGAGGTCTGAGGCTGTGATGCGTGAAGGGGGCATACCCATTTTGTTGGATCTTGCAAGGTGCTCCAGGGAGACTGTGCAATCTGAAGCTGCAAAGGTTTTTGTCTCTATTGAGTCCTGCAATCATTTTCTAGCTATACAAGTGTCAATAATTTCTTATTGTAATCTTGGTGTGTTTGTGTAGGCAATTGCCAACTTATCCGTGAATCCAAAGGTTGCAAAAGCAGTTGTAAATCAGGGTGGTATTATCATACTCGCTAACATGGCAAAATCGGTAAACCGGCTGGTTGCTGAAGAGGCTGCTGGGGGGCTATGGAATCTATCAGTGGGAGAAGAACACAAGGTTGTGAGCTTTTGGTGCTGTTTCTGACTGCTTTATGCTCAACATTTCTTGTCCAGTACAATGACTCATTTTAATTCCTTATCAGGTGGCTATCCAAGTGGCTGGTGGGATAAAAACTCTTGTTGATCTTATATTTCGATGGCCTGCAGGATCTGGAGTTCTTGTAAGGATTGTCTCTAAATTCTTTACCGTACATGCTTTCATTGAAACCCGTCGATTCAGTTTTGTGATGATTGTGTTGTTTTGTTTGTTGCTGTTATAACTTTTTACAGGAGCGTGCTGCTGGTGCACTTGCAAATCTTGCTGCTGATGACAAGTGCAGCTTGGAGGTGGCAGCGGCTGGTGGCATCCATGCCTTGGTTACACTTGCTTGCTCATGCACAGTTGAAGGAGTTTTAGAACAGGTAACGTGCACCTTGCTTTTAATGCTTCTACATCTTCCATTTTTGTCAAATAGTTTAATGTACCTTAGACTCCTTCTATTCAGTCAAATAAGGTTCGGCTGACACTGCAACTTAAATACTCGGTCAGTTAGACACATTTGAATCTACACCTTTGATTATTTAGGTCTTATCTCTTATCTGCACTTGCCAGAGATGCAAGGATTGTAGCAATGAGTGGATGATTTTACTGCATAATGGAGTCGCAGGCTTTGCTTGCCCTTTCTTGTCATTGTTAGCCTTTACAATTGTTGTTTGCAAAAAGTGGTAAAAACGTGTTGCAAATGTGTTTGGCCTTCTTTGACTATTTTGGGCTCTGTGCTGCGTGCACTATCATTATTTGATTTATGTTCTCTGAGGCCAGAGGAGCGATTCCCACTGCATGTTCTGTACAAATTTCTTTTATTGATTTAATTCAGTGTCGGGTTATCTCTTAGATAGCTGATGAGTATCATTTTACATGCAGGCTGCACGAGCTTTAGCTAATTTAGCTGCACATGGGGAGAGCAACAACAATAATGCTGCCGTTGGTCAGGAAGCAGGTGCTATTGAAGCTTTGGTGCAGCTAACACATTCTCCAAATGAAGGCGTGAGGTATAGTTCTGTTTTAGTCAAACGATACTGACCTGCCAAGCTCTTGAACTATAAGTTAGAGCTTTCTCCAATCTCTCCACAAATCTGAAGTTACAGTTGGACAATTTTTCATGCATGTAATTAGACAAGAAGCTGCTGGTGCTTTGTGGAACTTATCATTTGATGATAGAAATCGTGAGTCGATAGCTGCTGCTGGTGGTGTTGAAGCTCTGGTATGGCTTTATCTTTGCTATACCTACCACAGTTTAGCTATTCTTTTGCCCTTAGTTGATATGCATACATGTGATATCTATCTTAAAGAAGGAGCTGACTTAAGGTAAGTCGAGGAACTGTTTTAAGAGGAAAAGCATGTTGGTAAATTTTTTTTTGTGAAGAATTGAGAAAAATGTAAGAGATTCCCAATTTGCTTGGCTCCTTCCTTGCACTGACATCGAACCTCACCCGGTCAGCCTTTTATATGCTTTCTAATAGGAAACATTTCTTTCTCTAACATAAATCAATCAATTGTGTAGGTCTCACTCTGTCAAGAATGTTTAAATGCTTCAAACGGTCTTCAGGAGAGAGCTGCAGGTGCTCTTTGGGGACTATCTGTTTCAGAAGCAAACAGGTAACTGAATAACTGAGTTGATGACATTATCTTGTTAGGTTCCTTATATTGCAATTCTTTCTGTGTGTCAATGTATTGTAGAAAAGATATCCTTTAGAATATTCGTAAGATCAGGTGGCCAGATATTAGTTTCATCACGAACAACCACATTTTGTGGGTGCAAAATATGCGCATGTATGTGCTTGCCATGAAAAAATGACGTAGAGCAGAGTGCGGACGTAAGCATACATATGTGCCCGCTATGAATTACATAGATCATGTTGTGAAAATAAGCATACAATGCAAATAGATGCAACTTTTACACTGCATATATTTTGTTGTTCTTCATTTCTGTAAGTTGCTATACTATTATGGTCAGTACAGATGACAGTGAATACCTTGTTGTTTCTTCCCTGGGAATAATTTTGCAAAGACTATCTTCAAGAATTGTTGTCGGCATATGCTTCATTTATTTCCTTTAGCCAGTAGTGATTGTAGCTACTAATCCTGATGGCATTACTGCTGCTAATTTTTCTTTTGTGCTGTCAGCATTGCTATTGGAAGGGAAGGAGGTATTGCACCTCTAATTATGTTGGCACAGTCGGAGATTGAAGTAAGTGCTGCTTATCTTCAATGCACCCAGTGGGTTTGGTTTATAAAGACAATGTGAACAGGGGGTCTGCTTATCTTCAGTCCAGTTTCTATGTTTAAAGTTTGTGGTCCAGTTTGACCTAGTTTTTTTCATCTCAACTTTGTGTAGCTGTTTTCTTAATCAATATTGTAAGTGAAGTCAGGATTAAGTGTTCGCTACCATCATAATTTATGGAATCTTGAAGCCCTTAGTTAATTGTTAAGATTGACTAATCTCTGCTGCTTATGTGATTATAAAGGCCACTTTTTAGTCTAGATTTGCATCCTTTGATATCTCATACCTCCTTCTAAGCTAAGCATGAAAACATGAATAGCTTCATTTTCTGAAGTTATATATTTGCTCCTTCCACAGGATGTTCATGAGACAGCAGCTGGTGCACTGTGGAATCTTGCTTTCTATTCTTGTAATTCTCTCCGCATAGTTGAAAATGGCGGTGTACCTGTCCTAGTGCACTTGTGCTCATCGTCACATTCAAAAATGGCTCGGTTCATGGCTGCACTAACCCTTGCTTATATGTTTGATGGAAGGTATGCTGTTTTTATATCATTGCCTCCCCCTCATGTTGCTTAAGCTGTATAAATTATGACATAACATACCATGGTTTGGTTGTTTCCCCATATGTTTTTTGTTTTGTTTTAATACTTGATGAATTATATTCAAGTTTTCTACAAAAAGTTACCTTATATTTTCTTGTACATATTGCACCCTTTGTTTAATGTCTGAAAAGCAAACCATTTTAGATGCTAGTACATGCCAGTATAAAGCTCATTACAATTGCAAAGATCACTAAGTTAGAAAATACTCCCTTCGCCCCATAACATAAGATGTTATTACAAGCAAAAGCAATGTAAGAGTATATTGGCTGTAATAACATCTTATATTATGGGACTGAGGGACTTCCACCCAGTATGTTATTGGCATGTGGCCCTCCCTCACTGGACACTGGATATTATCTTCCAATATGCGCCTCTTTCTGATGCTAGTGAGCTATTTCTTCCTTAGTATTAAATGATACAATATGGTTTCCACTCTCGAGATCTGCTTGCAGATATGTTGATAGAACTTCTGTAGTATAGCTACCAAAATGGTAATATGTTGGTAGAACTTCTGTAATACGTTGCTAGAACTTCTGTAGTATATTCTTATCTCAACAAAGGGTTTTGAGATATTGTAGAAAGAGGGAAAATAAAAACATGTACTTATATGGTGTAATCTTGAATTGTTGACTGGCAGAATGGATGAGGTTGCATTGGTTGGGACATCCTCTGAGGGTAGTGGCAAAATTGTAATTTTTGAGAGAGCAAGAAGGTTGGCATTGAAGCATATAGAAGCCTTTGTGTTGACATTTTCAGATCCGCAAATGTTTTCTATGGCTGCTTCATCTTCAGGCGCAGCAGCCTTATCTCAGGTTGCTGAAGCACTTTTTATACCAGAAGCTGGACATCTTAGATGCAGGTTTGGCTTTGTATTTCATTGTATAATATCAACTAGACCTGAAGCTTGGTCTTGATTTCGTCAACTGAAATATGAAATGAAGACAGTTTTCTCAAGATAATATGCATAATTGTGAAATCTCTCTTCAGTATAATTATGTGATTTGATAGTTCAACGTGAGTTCTGGTTTACTTTCCATGTTTAACATTGCAAAAAGGATCTATGTGATGATTTGCTTACTAAAAACATGCCAAATATGATTCTGACATTCTTAGATTTTAGCCATAATTGGTGGATGAATTCATTGAGATTAAGTTCAAAACAGTAACTTCACCTATATTTTGTCTCAAAACAAACATGTTAGACTTAGGCATGCTTGCTGCTCATGATTGCCGGTGATAGCATTCAGTAGTTGAGGTCTGCTATGACCGGCACTGCCAGTATTAGGGATTCTTAGTTAGTACAAGAAGGAGGATAGGTGCCGATGAACTGACTTGGTTCAGGAGTTCACCCAGTAGTGAACAAAACGTAGTTATGCTTAACACGATGGATCCTCTTGACATTTCTAAATGCTGTGTTGTATTATTTGATCGTTTGTCACGTGAGAATGGGTTGGGCTATGCTTAATATGGACTATTGTTCGGGAGTTATAATGTCATAATACGTTGAGCTGTTGCAGTTTCTCTAATTTCCTATCGTGAATGTTATTTTTTAGTTTGTGGCATGGTGTAGATATTAATTTTGCAAGACATGATACTAATTTAATTTTGACTTCAGCGGAGCTGAGATTGCTAGATTTATTGACACACTTCGGAATCCTTCATCAGTTCTTCGAGCCTGTGCAGCTTTTGCTCTGCTTCAGGTTGGTTCCATTTATCCACTTCAACAGCTAGTATTCCTTGATGATCATAAGAGTTGTCTAACGAGTAATGCGCGAGGGGCATGCCTAACGAGTAATTATGAATACAACGACTTCCTCAAGTTTCGAACTTGCAGTTGCTCTGTAATAATTTATTCTTCCTATCAGCAATTATAACCTGAAGCATATAAATGTGTATATTGTAAGGTTTTCTTGTATACTGAAATTTGTATTGATCAATGCATTTCATAAAATGTTTAGTGATGCGTGCCTATGTACCACTTGTCATAGAGCCATTGTGCTTCCCGCCTCCCTATGTTGTTCTATTTTTATTCATCTAGCTTCCTGATGTTGTTTCCATGTATTAACCTCAGTTTTTTAGGGAAAGTTGCTTCAGTTTCTGATACATTTCTACCAATCCTGCTGTGATACTGTTTCCTCCTGAAAAGTGTCTCTAATGAATGCAGTTCACCATCCCGGGAGGTCGACATGCTGTGCACCATGCAGCCCTACTTCAGAAAGCTGGGGCATCCCGCATCCTGCGATGGGCAGCAGCGGCAGCAACAGCTCCTATCGAAGCAAAAATCTTCGCAAGGATTGTCCTTCGGAATCTGGAGCTCCACCAACCAGGGCCTTCAACATAGGAGGAAAGAATCGGTCTGACTTATTTGCTGATCACTTGTTGTGCCCAACAACATCGGGGCTTCGGAGAGAGTGGATAGCTGAGAGCAGGCATGACCAGACTACATGATATCATCATCAAAATTTTGGCCTTTTTCCGAGAGGGAACTTGGCTGGCTTCTTGTTTTTTCCGCGGAGTTGCGTGTATAACAAGCAAGTAAAGTAAAAGAACTCTGAACGTTGCTGAGTGTGTTAAGGCTGTAAGGTAAATCTTATGGATAATGGTATTGTTTTATGAAATGAGGTGTTTGTGGCAGATTTGGATCACATCAGCATCATCTAACAACTGTAACTTAATAATAATCGGAAGAGGCGTTGATCGCTTGTGGGATGTTGTATTTTGTTGCCCTGTCGGTGAGCAGAAATCACCTCAAAGCTTCATTAACTTGCAAGCAATATCTCCTTTACTACAGCTGTTTTTGCTCGTTCATCTCATTTACCTAAAGAGACCAAATCCTAGTAATGATAAATATCTACTCACCATACAGCCAAGGAAGACAGCACCCAAAGTGCCAAATCACGTGCTTGCAAAATGTTATCCGCTTGTCTGACAGTTGGCAGTTGAATTTGAAACCCAAACATGATAGGAATGAGTTTCAAGTTTTTTTTAATATGCCCACAAAGCTGTCCAGTAAATGCAAAAGGGAGGGAATCCGTCCGCCTGTCATACTGGAGTTATTTGATGAACACCAAGCCAAAACTCATGATGACGAAGCAATGAAAACCTGTGGCCAAAACTCATGATGGCTGTAACGCCCCGGGATTTATCCCCTTTTAATTTTGTGTGTTTTCTTTTTGCATCGACATGGCATCGCATCGCATCGCATCGCATTAATTTAATTTGTTACATTTAAATTAAATTTCTATAATTAAATTCAAATTCATTTTCAAATTAATTAAAAATGTGTTATTTTCAAATCTTTTAAAAATGTTAAAAATTAGTTTATTAAATTGTCTATTGAAAACTAAAAATATTTTGTAAAGGTTTCGTGTTGAAATTCCTTTTTTATTTTGTTTTAAAAATATAAAACAGAAAAGAATAACGGGAGAGAAATAAAGCCCAAGCCCATCTAACCCCAAACCCTAGGTTTTGTCTCCTGAAAACTTTTCCCACCCCCTGGAAATTTGCAGCCACCCTCCTCCTTTTTTCTGGATTTTTGCAAAAGTCCTCCCACCCACCTTTTTCCTTTTTTCCCCTCCTTTTCTTTTTTTTTCTTTTTTTTTCGTTTTCTTCTTCCTTTCTTTCTTCTCCTTCCCGAGCGCATCCCGCACGGGAGAGAGCTCCCGAGCAAGCCCTGTGCCCGCGCGCGCCCGGCCGCCTGCGCCCCAGCGCCGCCGCGCCGCCGTCGCCCCCGCGCCGCGCGCTCCGGCCGCGCACCGCCGGCGCGCCCCTCGCGCGCCCGCGTCCCCGGGCTGCAGCCGCCCGCAGCGCGCCGCCTCCCGCGCCAGCCCGCACCGCTCCGCACGCCGGCCGCTCCCCAAGCTCGCCGCGCGCCGTTCCCTCCAGAGCTCGTCCTCCCATGGCCGCCTCCTGCGCCTCCGTCCGGCCGGCCCCGAGCTCCAGCCCGAGCTCGCCCCCGACGTGAATCCCCAGCGCCCGCGCGTCCTCCACCGTCCGGACGCCCAGCGCCGCGCCACGGCCTCCCGCGCCTCTCCGCGCGCGCCTCCGCCCTGCTCGCGCCTCCCGCCGTCGCTGCCGGCCCCCTGCACCGTCGGTCGCCGCCGCCTCCCCGAGCGCCGCCCCGCGTACCCGGTGCCCCGGCCTCCTTTGCCTCCTGCCCGGACTCCTCCGCCGTCGTGTCGCCGCCCGCCGCCCCTCGTGCGTTCGCCCGCGTCGCGCCGCCGCCCCCGCTGCCTCCTCTTTCCGACCGCGTGCACACCGTCGCCGCCGCCGCCCACCAGGTGTTCGACACAATGCTCGAAAGAACCCCGTCGTCCCTTTTTGTTGTCCGTTTTGTCCACCCTTCGAGGTGCTGCCCGTGCGCGTGCGTGTGCTCCCTCCGGTGTCGCGTCGCCGTCACTATCCGTGCCCATGTCGTGGTGCCGCCAGTGCGCGCTTTTCCTTCCGGTGTCCGTTTGCCGTGTTCTACGTGCCCGCGCTTCCCCGACCACTTCCACGACACCGACAAACGACGATGCCCCTGTTCCGCGACGGCTACTTCCACGACGACGACTACTTCCTCTACGGACCGAAGACGTCGGTTTCGAACCCTGGTTCACCCGATCCGACGTACGGACCCAAACCCTAACCCTAAAACCTATTTTATTAAATGTCATCTATCTTGTGCATATCGCATCATAATTGCATTTGTTGCATCTCTTGGGTTTGCGGGTGTAGCAAATCACCTAAATAATAAATATGGAATGTGTGGGGCAAATCACTATATGTATTGCCCCATTCCATTTAATTTGACTAGATCATCTTTGCCATGTCTTGCCATGTTAATGAACATTTAATTTGTGGAGTAGATAAATAACTTGCACCTAAATATTAATTGTCGGAATCCCGATTCCGCTTAATTCGGATTAAGTGCATCTCGCAATGCATATTGCCATGTCATGCATCATTCTCGCATGATCATGCTGGATCTTTGCCGTAGTTGTAAAATGCATCTTTTACGATTTCCAGTGTTTGTTGCTTCTTCGCGGTTACGACGTTGAGATGTGTGAGCAACGACAAGATCTGCTTCCATGCGGGATTCCAGGCAAGCAAAGTTTGCTTGTTTACCTATACATTATCTTTCATTCCTGCCGTTGATCTCTGCTACCCTAGTATACGTTTCTTGAATCGCGATCCCATCACATGTTTATCCTGCAGCCCATACAGCTTTATCCCCACATCCTAATACATGTTGCATGTTTATCTGTTGGCCTTGCGAGTCGTAGCGCATGCTTAGAGTTGTTTGTGCGAGTCGTCTGTATGTCTTATTTTATTTCACCTGCTTAGCCTGATAGGTTATTCTACCTTAATAAAATATTGTCTTATATTGGGGTATTATAATTAAAAGATAAGGCACCGGCGGAAGGCCTTGCGAGGTGCTTTGTTCTGCTAAGTGTCGACCTAGGAACTCAGTTCTTGTCCTCGGATCCAATTTTGAGCGCACTAACCGCTTGCGGGAGGCCCTATGGAGCCCCCCGCGGCTTCGATCTAATCCGCCTCTTATCCAGGGCGCCGCAAGTAGTTCGGGCTTTCCATTTGATGCATGCATATGTTACCTAACGATCTCATGATGATGGAGTAGTCGATTCTCATATAGGGTGGCACGTTCTTAGAGTGCTATGAAGGTCGTATCCCGCGGGCACTGGACCTGATTAGCCGTGCACACAATCATGCGGTTCCCTGGATGGGTTGTAGAGAAGAGATTTGCCGTGTTGAGATGCCCTAGCTTCTGGCTTTGCTTTTGGGGTTGATCGAACGAGTACGGGTCCAGTAGTGCACCCCTGCAGGGTATAATCTTATCGATGAGCCGTGTCCACGGTTATGGACGACTTGGTGATGATGCTGGCTAACAAGATCATAGACAACTTACACCTAATCATTTGTTAATTAACCTGACTAGTAATATAGAATTACTTTCACAATAACTGGTAACTAAAATTGTTCAATGTGTGAGTATTCCTGAATTGCTTCCTCATATTTGGTTGAGGGGGTTAATTCGAGAATGGGTTATGTTTGGTGTTAGTTGTAGTTGTTTATCTTATGCGCTCTCTTATCCCTCTCTAATTAGACGGAAGTTGTAGCGTGTCTCTTTAGGTTGCTAGTGCTGCTGCCGCTAAGTCCACCTCCCCTATATTTTGGGAGATGGTGTAGAAAGTAGGCAAGTCGGTTTTGCTTGCCAGGGAGTGCCCTGACCCTCTTTTGGGATGTGCTTTATGTGCAGTTAACAGGTTTGAAGTCTGACGACGTTAGCTTGGGAATCCCTCCGGTTTGGCTGGGCAGGGATATGGCGCCATTGCTTATCTTCAGGACTCTTAGTCCAATTCGTATCTTATCCGTAGCCGGATACTTTTTTTGCTTCCGCTGTCATTTGAATCTTTGTATTGTAACATTTGTATCTTGACTCGTTCGAGTCGTTGTTGTTTTATATCTTGTGTTGTATTTGTGGATGTATCGGAACTGTTGTAATGTTATCACAATTCCACCCACATAATGTGCATGTTTCGGCGTGCACATTATGTCTGGTGGGCGACCAAAAATCGTTATTATGCGGATTTCGGCGGGAGCGCTTAAATCTACATAGTACCGATTTTCGGGCGTCACAAAGTGGTATCAGAGCCTTGGTTTCGATCTCCTTGTTGTTTCGATACGAATGGTTATCGAAGCAGCGGGTCCACAAAAGCCTGTAGGATAACCTCGCTAACGGTCGTTGTTTCTAGAGTGTCGAAAACTATTTGACTTAAATTAATTTTGAAAATTATCTCAATAGGTTTCTATTTACTCCTTATCTCCATTCTATTTCTCCTCTTACCTTACTTGTTTTGGAGTCTCTTCTCTTATCCAAACTTTCAAAGTTTTAGGATCCTACGTGTTGGTGGACGATTTCTTACCTTTTATCCTATTAGGTTCAATCTTTCGGAGTCGTCTTCGTCGTGAGCAACAATCCCTTGTTAGTGGTGTCGATAATTTCAAGGTGGAGCAACAATCCCTTGTTAGTGGTGTCGAGAAGTTCATCCCGGAGCGTGAAGACTCGATAGTTACCCCTCTCTTCTTGTGGTCTCGGCGTGGATCTCGGGACGCGATCCCTTGTTAGTGGTGTCGATTGTAACGCCCCGGGATTTATCCCCTTTTAATTTTGTGTGTTTTCTTTTTGCATCGACATGGCATCGCATCGCATCGCATTAATTTAATTTGTTGCATTTAAATTAAATTTCTATAATTAAATTCAAATGCATTTTCAAATTAATTAAAAATGTGTTATTTTCAAATCTTTTAAAAATGTTAAAAATTAGTTTATTAAATTGTCTATTGAAAACTAAAAATATTTTGTAAAGGTTTCGTGTTGAAATTCCTTTTCTATTTTGTTTTAAAAATATATAACAGAAAAGAATAACGGGAGAGAAATAAAGCCCAAGCCCATCTAACCCCAAACCCTAGGTTTTGTCTCCTGAAAACTTTTCCCACCCCCTGGAAATTTGCAGCCACCCTCTTCCTTTTTTCTGGATTTTTGCAAAAGTCCTCCCACCCACCTTTTTCCTTTTTCCCCCTCCTTTTCTTTTATTTTCTCTTTTTTCTTTCTTTTTCTTTTTCTTCTTCCTTTCTTTCTTCTCCTTCCCGAGCGCATCCCGCACGGGAGAGAGCTCCCGAGCAAGCCCTGTGCCCGCGCGCGCCCGGCCGCCTGCGCCCCAGCGCCGCCGCGCCGCCGTCGCCCCCGCGCCGCGCGCTCCGGCCGCGCGCCGCCGTAGCGCCCCTCGCGCGCCCGCGTCCCCGGGCCGCAGCCGCCCGCAGCGCGCCGCCTCCCACGCCAGCCCGCACCGCTCCGCACGCCGGCCGCTCCCTAAGCTCGCCGCGCGCCGTTCCCTCCAGAGCTCGTCCTCCCATGGCCGCCTCCTGCGCCTCCGTCCGGCCGGCCCCGAGCTCCAGCCCGAGCTCGCCCCCGACGTGAATCCCCAGCGCCCGCGCGTCCTCCACCGTCCGGCCGCCCAGCGCCGCGCCACGGCCTCCCGCGCCTCTCCGCGCGCGCCTCCGCCCTGCTCGCGCCTCCCGCCGTCGCTGCCGGCCCCCTGCACCGTCGGTCGCCGCCGCCTCCCCGAGCGCCGCCCCGCGTACCCGGTGCCCCGGCCTCCTTTGCCTCCTGCCCGGACTCCTCCGCCGTCGTGTCGCCGCCCGCCGCCCCTCGTGCGTTCGCCCGCGTCGCGCCGCCGCCCCCGCTGCCTCCTCTTTCCGACCGCGTGCACACCGTCGCCGCCGCCGCCCACCAGGTGTTCGACACAATGCTCGAAAGAACCCCGTCGTCCCTTTTTGTTGTCCGTTTTGTCCACCCTTCGAGGTGCTGCCCGTGCGCGTGCGTGTGCTCCCTCCGGTGTCGCGTCGCCGTCACTATCCGTGCCCATGTCGTGGTGCCGCCAGTGCGCGCTTTTCCTTCCGGTGTCCGTTTGCCGTGTTCTACGTGCCCGCGCTTCCCCGACCACTTCCACGACACCGACAAACGACGATGCCCCTGTTCCGCGACGGCTACTTCCACGACGACGACTACTTCCTCTATGGACCGAAGACGTCGGTTTCAAACCCTGGTTCACCCGATCCGACGTACGGACCCAAACCCTAACCCTAAAACCTATTTTATTAAATGTCATCTATCTTGTGCATATCGCATCATAATTGCATTTGTTGCATCTCTTGGGTTTGCGGGTGTAGCAAATCACCTAAATAATAAATATGGAATGTGTGGGGCAAATCACTATATGTATTGCCCCATTCCATTTAATTTGACTAGATCATCTTTGCCATGTCTTGCCATGTTAATGAACATTTAATTTGTGGAGTAGATAAATAACTTGCACCTAAATATTAATTGTCGGAATCCCGATTCCGCTTAATTCGGATTAAGTGCATCTCGCAATGCATATTGCCATGTCATGCATCATTCTCGCATGATCATGCTGGATCTTTGCCGTAGTTGTAAAATGCATCTTTTACGATTTCCAGTGTTTGTTGCTTCTTCGCGGTTACGACGTTGAGATGTGTGAGCAACGACAAGATCTGCTTCCATGCGGGATTCCAGGCAAGCAAAGTTTGCTTGTTTACCTATACATTATCTTTCATTCCTGCCGTTGATCTCTGCTACCCTAGTATACGTTTCTTGAATCGCGATCCCATCACATGTTTATCCTGCAGCCCATAAAGCTTTATCCCCACATCCTAATACGTGTTGCATGTTTATCTGTTGGCCTTGCGAGTCGTAGCGCATGCTTAGAGTTGTTTGTGCGAGTCGTATGTATGTCTTATTTTATTTTACCTGCTTAGCCTGATAGGTTATTCTACCTTAATAAAATATTGTCTTATATTGGGGTATTATAATTAAAAGATAAGGCACCGGCGGAAGGCCTTGCGAGGTGCTTTGTTCTGCTAAGTGTCGACCTAGGAACTCAGTTCTTGTCCTCGGATCCAATTTTGAGCGCACTAACCGCTTGTGGGAGGCCCTATGGAGCCCCCCGCGGCTTCGGTCTAATCCGCCTCTTATCCAGGGCGCCGCAAGTAGTTCGGGCTTTCCATTTGATGCATGCATATGTTACCTAACGATCTCATGATGATGGAGTAGTCGATTCTCATATAGGGTGGCACGTTCTTAGAGTGCTATGAAGGTCGTATCCCGCGGGCACTGGACCTGATTAGCCGTGCACACAATCATGCGGTTCCCTGGATGGGTTGTAGAGAAGAGATTTGCCGTGTTGAGATGCCCTAGCTTCTGGCTTTGCTTTTGGGGTTGATCGAACGAGTACGGGTCCAGTAGTGCACCCCTGCAGGGTATAATCTTATCGATGAGCCGTGTCCACGGTTATGAACGACTTGGTGATGATGCTGGCTAACAAGATCATAGACAACTTACACCTAATCATTTGTTAATTAACCTGACTAGTAATATAGAATTACTTTCACAATAACTGGTAACTAAAATTGTTCAATGTGTGAGTATTCCTGAATTGCTTCCTCATATTTGGTTGAGGGGGTTAATTCGAGAATGGGTTATGTTTGGTGTTAGTTGTAGTTGTTTATCTTATGCGCTCTCTTATCCCTCTCTAATTAGACGGAAGTTGTAGCGTGTCTCTTTAGGTTGCTAGTGCTGCTGCCGCTAAGTCCACCTCCCCTATATTTTGGGAGATGGTGTAGAAAGTAGGCAAGTCGGTTTTGCTTGCCAGGGAGTGCCCTGACCCTCTTTTGGGATGTGCTTTATGTGCAGTTAATAGGTTTGAAGTCTGACGACGTTAGCTTGGGAATCCCTCCGGTTTGGCTGGGCAGGGATATGGCGCCATTGCTTATCTTCAGGACTCTTAGTCCAATTCGTATCTTATCCGTAGCCGGATACTTTTTTTGCTTCCGCTGTCATTTGAATCTTTGTATTGTAACATTTGTATCTTGACTCGTTCGAGTCGTTGTTGTTTTATATCTTTTGTTGTATTTGTGGATGTATCGGAACTGTTGTAATGTTATCACAATTCCACCCACATAATGCGCATGTTTCGGCGTGCACATTATGTCTGGTGGGCGACCAAAAATCGTTATTATGCGGATTTCGGCGGGAGCGCTTAAATCTACATAGTACCGATTTTCGGGCGTCACAAAGTGGTATCAGAGCCTTGGTTTCGATCTCCTTGTTGTTTCGATACGAATGGTTATCGAAGCAGCGGGTCCACAAAAGCCTGTAGGATAACCTCGCTAACGGTCGTTGTTTCTAGAGTGTCGAAAACTATTTGACTTAAATTAATTTTGAAAATTATCTCAATAGGTTTCTATTTACTCCTTATCTCCATTCTATTTCTCCTCTTACCTTACTTGTTTTGGAGTCTCTTCTCTTATCCAAACTTTCAAAGTTTTAGGATCCTACGTGTTGGTGGACGATTTCTTACCTTTTATCCTATTAGGTTCAATCTTTCGGAGTCGTCTTCGTCGTGAGCAACAATCCCTTGTTAGTGGTGTCGAGAATTTCAAGGTGGAGCAACAATCCCTTGTTAGTGGTGTCGAGAAGTTCATCCCGGAGCGTGAAGACTCGATAGTTACCCCTCTCTTCTTGTGGTCTCGGCGTGGATCTCGGGACGCGATCCCTTGTTAGTGGTGTCGATTGTAACGCCCCGGGATTTATCCCCTTTTAATTTTGTCTGTTTTCTTTTTGCATCGACATGGCATCGCATCGCATCGCATTAATTTAATTTGTTGCATTTAAATTAAATTTCTATAATTAAATTCAAATGCATTTTCAAATTAATTAAAAATGTGTTATTTTCAAATCTTTTAAAAATGTTAAAAATTAGTTTATTGAATTGTCTATTGAAAACTAAAAATATTTTGTAAAGGTTTCGTGTTGAAATTCCTTTTCTATTTTGTTTTAAAAATATAAAACAGAAAAGAATAACGGGAGAGAAATAAAGCCCAAGCCTCCTCCTGTGAAAAACTGAAAACCCGTAAAGAAAAGGTGTATGCAGACAAAGTTCATGCCCTTACTGTCATGAGAGATAGTGATGCAAAGAACTTATTGCATGCACTATTGGTCTTGGAGAGCAAGTGTCCCCTCCTGTGGGCCGACCTAGAAGGCGGGGCAGAGGGGCGACCGCCCTGTCCCTCCCCCCCCCCCCCCCCCCCCCCCCGAGTGGTAGGGGCCCAACTAAATTAATACATATATTCACGTATACATTCAAGAAAAAATAAAATAAACACAAAAGTCAGCTAGGGCAAAGAAAAGGTGTATTTTCGGGCGTCACAATGGCGAAGCAGTGAAAAACTGAAAACCCGTAAAGAAAAGGTGTATGCAGACAAAGTTCATGCCCTTACTGTCATGAGAGATAGTGATGCAAAGAACTTATTGCATGCACTATTGGTCTTGGAGAGCAAGTGTCCCCTCCTGTGGGCCGACCTAGGAGGCGGGGCAGAGGGGCGACCGCCCTGTCCCTCCCCCCCCCCCCGGAGTGGTAGGGGCCCAACTAAATTAATACATATATTCACGTATACATTCAAGAAAAAATAAAATAAACACAAAAGTCAGCTAGGGCAAAGGCGGCGACCGGAGAGAGTTTATTGTTTAGACCAGTGAGTATTGTTGCTCCAGCGTCGGGTGATACACCATGAAAAGTATGATCATTTCAATGCTAACAACAAATGACTAGTCAACGGATGATGTAGCTAGTACCAAGTGACGTATCACTCATTTGTTCAGCAAACATATCAGCGACAAAATGATTGACACACGTGACTACCGTGATCGGAGCACTCACTCCCACCTGGCGGTGACATCAACAAGGTCATGCCGAGAGGCTAACACAGACATCGGGGAAACATGACAACCACCACACTAGTCGAGAGTATATGACCCGAAATATAGAGTATTCTCATAATCATTGTATATTTATCTACTATATCCTAGGAAGTGTCAATTCATATAAAAAGTTTATTTGCTCAGTAGGAGGAAGTCTTCATAAGAAACCATGTGTAAAGACAAAACGTGTATCACGTAGAAGAAAATCAGCTGGTATTTCCGTGAAAAATATAATTTACTTGGAATTGACAAGTTTAATTAGATCGTTAGTCTCTCTTCAGTGGGAGCCCAACATATCGTAGTAAAGCTAAGATAACTATTTTTCAGTTTTATTATGCACACCTTTCTATTTGAGAAAGTTACATGAGAATTTGTATGGACTAAATATAGCAAACACATTTCGATCAGCCTAATAGATCAAACCGTATGAATGTAAAAGTTGTGGAATCTATTTTTTTTATCATTAGCGGTTAGTTTGAGTGTTTATGTTTTAATATCAAATGTAAAAGTTGTGGAATCTATAAAAAAAATTGATCATTAGTGGTTAGTTTAAGTGTTTATGTTTTAATATCAAGTACATAAATGCAGCCGTTATGGGTTTGTTATTGAACACAATGCAACTTATTAGACGAAGTCAAGCTATATACTCTAGAATTTTCTATACATTTAGTAATGAGTTGATACGGTGCAAAATGGTATTAAGATATTTGTTAATAGTATATTCAGTATATATGTCTCATAAATATTAAGGATAACTAATTATTTATTATACATCAAAAAATGAGAAGGCATACACATACAATTATTTTCTACTATTTTTCTATATTTAGTTAAGTTAAATGTGACTACATATTGGGAAGATATAATTTGTGTCAAAAATAGAACATATATACTATAAAATTGTAATATACAATAAAACTATGTTATATTTAATACACGAATTTGATATAATTATATTTAATTAACTTGCCCCGGGTTTGGACTGGCCCCGACTATCTGGAACCTTATGATGGAAATTTACCTGGCTGATTAAGATCTTGAGAGACATAGGCCCGTAAGTACATAGAAATGCGTAAATTTGTTGTCTTAACCATTTGGGGGTAATGCTTAGAATTGTTAAGTGTGAGTGCAGAAAATGCTTATGAGTAGTCGTCAATAAAGCAGTCATTTTCTTGGGGGAAGCCAGAAAGATAAGTGTTTTTCATCGGTACCATTCCTCTAGCATTTAAGAAAGAACAATTCGTGTCTAGTCTGAAAAAGGCTATGAAAAAGCCTGATTTTATCAATTTTCCATGGGCTAGTGAAGTAGTCATGGATTCGATGGGTTTATGAAAAAAAATGAAAAATTGTCGTGTACATCATGGACTCCAGAAGTATAACACTCGATGCCCAAAATCGTTCGTTCAGTTCATCAATGGGTTATACACTCGATGTTGCAACAAAATATACCAACAATGTCAACAAAAATCATAATCTATTACAAAAAAAAACTTGTACCCACAACAATTAAAAAGTGGTCAAGCCACAATTTTTGTCTACAAATTCATTTGCAACAAAAATCGTCACCTATTTAAACAAAATTCTGAATTTATAACAACAACAAAAAAACATATATTTATAACTTTTTAAAATACATGTATAACAACATTAAAAGAAAACACACAAACTTGAAGCAAAAACACGTATCTAAGTATCCTTTGTTCTAGACTAGATGATATTTTGACTTAGCAAATGCTTGAACTTCACTATACTGAATTAACTGCAATAACAAATTGGTAGTTTGACCTTAGTGGATGCAAGATGCATTTCATAAAATGTTTAGTGATGTGTGCCTATGTACCACTTGTCATAGAGCCATTGTATGCTTCCCTCCTCCCTATGTCATTATATTTTTATTCATCTAGCTCCCTGGTGTTGTTTCCATGCATTAACCTCAGTTTGTTTTTAAGGAAACTTGATTCAGTTTTTGATACATTTCTACCAATCCTGCTGCGATACTGTTTCCTCCTCACAAGTATCTCTAATGAATGCAATTCACCATCCCGGGAGGTCGACATGATGTGCACCATGCAGCCCTACTTCAAAAGGCTGGGGCATCCCACATCCTGCGATGGGCAGCAGCGGCAGCAACAACTCCTATCAAAGCAAAAAAATCCTCGCAAAGATTGTCCTTCGGAATCTGGAGCTCCACCAACCAGGGCCTTCAACATAGGAGGAAAGAATCGGTCTGACTTATTTGCTGATCACTTGTTGTACCCAACAACATCGGGCTTCGAAGAGACTGGATAGCTGAGAGCAGGCATGACCAGACTACATGATATCATCGTCAAAATTTTGGCCTTTTTCCAAGAGGGAACTTGGCTGGCTTCTTGTTTTTTCCGCGGAGTTGCATATATAACAAGCAAGTAAAGTAAAAGAGGTCTGAACTTGCTGAGTGTGTTAAGGTTCTAAGGTAATCTTATGGATCATGGTATTGGTTTATGAAATGAGGTGTTTGTGGTAGATTTGGATCACATCAACATCATCTATCAACATCATCTAACAGCTGTAACTTATTAATAATAATCAGAAGAGGCGTTGATCGCTTGTGGGATGCTGTATTTTGTTGCCCTGTTGATGAGCAGAAATCACCTCAAAGCTTCATTAACTTGCAAGCATAAATATCTCTTTTACTACCACCGTTTTTTGCTCGTTCATCTCCTACCTAAAGAAACAAAATCCCAGTAATAATAAATATCTACTCACAATACAGCCAAGCAAGACAACACCAAAAGTGCCAAATCACCTGCTTGCAAAATGTTATCAGTCTGTTCGACAGTTGGAAGTTGGATTTGAAACCCAAACACGATAGGAATCGGGTTCAAGTTTTTTTAATATGCCCATAAAGCTGTCCAGTAAATACAAAAGGGAGGGAATCTGTCCACCTTTGATACTAGAGTTCTTTGATGAACACCAAGCCAAAACTCATGATGACGAGTGAAAACCCGTGGCCAAAACTCATGATGACAAACCAGTGAAAACCTGTAAAGAAAAGGTGTATGCGGACAAAGTTCATGTCCTTACTGTCCATGAGGGATAGTGCTGCAAAGAACTTATTGCATGCACTATTGGTCTTGGAGGGCAAGTGTCCCCTCTGCACTGTGGCCGGCCTAGAGGGCCCTAGGCTCCCGAGTGGTAGGGGCCAGCTAAATTAATACTTATATACTCCGATACATTCCAGAAAAAACATAAAAGTCAGCTAGTGAAAAGCCCGCGACCGGGGAGAGCTTATTGTTTAGATCAGTGAGTGTCGTTGATACAACATCGGGTGGTACACCATGAAAAGGATGAGCATTTCAATGCCAACGTCAATGATTACTAGTCAACGGATGATGTAGCTAGCACCAAGTGACATAGCACATATCCGTACCAAAATGATTGACAAACGTGACTATCGTGATGAGGGTACTCGCTTGCATCTAGCGGTGACATCAACATGGTCATGTCGAGAGGCTAACGCAGACATCGGGGAAACATGACAACCACCACAATACTCGAAAGTATATGACCCGAAATATAGAGTATTCTCACAAGCATCGTATACTTATCTATTATATCCTAAAAAGTGTCAATTCATATAAAAGTTTATTTGCTCAGTAGGAGGAAGTATTCATAAGAAACCATGTGTAAAGACAAACCGTGTGCCGCGTAGGAGAAAACCAGTTGGTCTTTCCATGAAAATATAATCTAGTTGGAATTGACAAGTTTAATTAGACGTTAGTCTCTCTTCTGAGGGAGCCCAACATATCATAGTAAACCTATGATAACTATTTTTTCAGTTTTAATATTATGCACACCTTTCTATTTGAGAAAGTTACATGAGAATTAGTGTGGACTAAATATAGCAAACACATTTCGATGAGCCTAATAGGTCAAATCGTATGAATGCAAAAGTTGTAAAATCTATAAAAAAATTGATCATTAGTTGTTAGTTCAAGTGTTTATGTTTTAATATCAAGTACATAAATGCACGTGTTGTGGGATTGTTATTGGACACAATGCAACTTATTAGACAAAGTCAAGTTATATACTCTAGAATTTTCTATACATTTACTTATAAGTTGATATGGTACAAAATAGTATTAAGATATTTTTATAGTATACTTAATATATATCTCACAAATATTAAGGATAACTAATTATTTATTATCTATCAACAAATGAAAAGGCATACAATTATTTTCAATTTTTATTTTATGTAAATTTCATATTTGATGTACATTACAATGCAAAAGGATACAAATAAGATCTATATTTAGTTAAGTAATTGTGACTACATATTGGAAGGTATATTTTGTGTTAAAAAAAAAGAACATATATACTATAAATTGTAATATACAATAAAACTATGTTATATTTAAATACAAGAGTTTGATATAATTATATTTATTAATTAACTTTCCCCGGGTCCAAAATTAGTTTGGACTGGCCTGCAAATTTTACTCTGAAGAATACGCTGTACATCATCAATGTATAGGGTAGCGGATGACTTTATTCATTTAATTTTAGGAAGTCACAAGGAAATCCTTGCTGCAAATTGACACTATGTAAAGATGGCTTAATGTAGATCATTAACCTTTTTATACGCTTAATTTGATGGACATTAATTTCCTTGAGATATCGACCCGTCAATTAGATGGGTTGACTAAGATCTTGAGAGACATAGTCCCGTAAGTACATAGAAATGCGTAAATTTGTTGTCTTAACTATTTGGGGCTAATGCTTTGAATCTTTTAGTGTGAGTGTAGAAAATGCTTATGAGTAGTCAATAAAGCACCCATTTTCTTGGGGGAAGCCAAAAAGAAAAATATTTTTCATCGGTACTATCACTCTGGCATTGAAGAAAGACCATTTGTCTAGTCTGAAAAAGGCTATGAAAAAGGTTGATTTTATCGATTTTCCATGGGTCAATGATGGATTCGATGGGTTTCCGAAAAAATGAACAATTATCGTGTAGATCATGGACTCCAGAAGTATAACACTCGATGCCCAAAATCGTTCGTTCAGTTCATCAATGGGGTATACACTCATGAGGAGCAAATAAAGGTAGTCAGCCACTCCATCATAATATATGGTACTTCTACAAAAAAAATATGTATTTAAGTGTTTTGTTTATCACAGGCTGTGCTAAGAGTTGATATAGCTGTGCAAAAGAGACATCCCCAGTTGTGCTACAAACTGTATACCCTAACTGGAACAATGAAAGCCTAATCAAGATCTGCACACACCTCTTTTTGCTTGTTGTTTCTAATCTCTTCTCTGTTTTTGTTTCTTTCCAGGACCTTTAGTTTATCTTTGATGCTAACACTATAACAACAATAACGTCCTCACGGTTAGCCCACGATGGGCGTGGTGCTGAACGGTGGGGCGAGCAGGCCTATAAGTGCACATGCATGGTCCCTTCCATGTAGAAGGGTCGGTTTCAATTACCTTGATTCATGATTATCTTAGGTAACCTGCACTAAGATAAAAACACAACTTCAATATTTTGCTATAAAGAAACTAGATACGATCCGTAAAGTGAGCCTAACTCAATTGGTTTGGTTCCTTGTGGTGGAACCAGCCCACCCAGGTTCAAGTCCCAGACTTGGCATGGGTGCTCACACTTTTCTGGATTTTCCAGGATTTATCCGGCGCTATGCTTTCAGTGAGAGGTGACGTGCCCGTCAACAGCGAGGCGCCCGTGGTGACTTCGTCAAGCTCAAGATATGCCGGAGCAGTCTTTCGGAGGTGCTCATAGGGGTAGGGTTTGCGTGTGTACGGTCATAGGGGTGTCTATATGTGCGTGTTTGTGAGCGTCTACGTCTGTACTGTGTTTCTCAAAAAAAAAAACTAGATACGATCCCATCTCTAGCTGCTAAGGCAATGCTTTGTAATGAAGTTAGATGCTACCAGCCATATAAATATATAATGTATAATTATTTTGTTATATGTCAACTAGAAAGGAAGAGTTTATACAGAGTTATATTGTTTTTTATCAGGTGGAATATTGTTTGTAAATATTCAGGGTTCAACACTGTTGTCATAATTTTTCACCATAATTTCCTTTAAGTGTTCATTCGATTGCTGATTGCATGTGTTCATCCTCACTCGTGCTCAAGCACCCCAACAATGCTCAACGGGCCACATGACCATGCTCTTTGCTCATTTTTGTGTTTATTGTACATGTATGTTCCTTGTTGTATTAGAAGCCTGTTAATTTCCACATGACATGTGCAGGCTCGTATCACAATTGGTTGACGGCTCCTGAAGCCACGTACCACAAAATTACCAGGAGTTGTGATGCTGATTGCATGATCACCGAGTAGGTAGATCACCGAGATGGCAACGTGAGCCATGAAAACATTGAATTGTGTTCAGGGTCAAAACTCTTTCGCTAAACAAGACAAGATTGTATTAGTGTCTTGGGTCATGTTTCAGATGACGGTAACATGTTAATTCACTCATCAGTAATGCATTACTAAACAAGCCCAGCCTGTTTTAGATTTCTAATTTATGGGCCATTTTTAAATTTATAAGCATTTTTCTTGACTTATTGAAATTCAGAAGACGAAAAAAAAGAAACAGAAGCTGAAATTGAAATTGAAACTACCTGGGCCGGCCCACACGAAAACTTGAAGCATTTCCGTGCTAACCAACGCGAAATCCTTAAAAAGAAGCTTCCCTTCGCGAAGGTCTATTTTTGTCCACTCCGCTTTTAACAAGTGTCGTAATTTCGTTCATTTTCAATCCCACCTTTTCTCCGCGGGTAACAAGTGGCGGCTTCCTGGTGGTGCGCAGGGTGTGGTACGTGCATTTATTTTGAGATTCGTTTTTTCAAAATGAAATATCTTGAGAACCGTTTATTCGAATTACGAACATTTTTCTTTTTTAAACTCCTCTCCTCACGTCGAGATCTTCAAAACTAGATCCATTGTTGATAGGTTTCCACGAATTTTTTTTATACTTTGGATTGTATATAGTTTGTACAACCTGATATGTGTAGTTGTACATCTAACTGAAGCTAAGTATAGTTGTACATACAATCTGATATGTACAACCTGATTTGTGTAGTTTTACGTTCAATCATGTTCTGTACAACCTGATATGTATAGTTGTATGACCTGATCTGTACAACCAGTTGTGCAGTTGTACAACATGTGCTTGTGTAATTTTGTACTTTGTATTCTGTGTAGATGTACTTCATGTGTTGTGTAGTCCGTACTCACTTTGTACTTTTCTGTTGTACAATGTACTTTTATACTTACTGTTGTATTTAGATGTACCTCATGTGCTACATATTATATACATCGTACAACTAATTTGTGATGTGCAGAAATATAACACGGGCGTATAATGTGTGTATAGGTGCGAAGAGCGTTGTATAGGTGCACCCGCGTCGAAACATGAAGGTGCTGGTTCCTCATCACGAATATGGGCCTGGGCCTGGGCCTGGGCCCCACCGGCAGGGACGAGGAGGACCCGAAACAAACATGGGCCGGCTCCGACTACAATCCGTTTCCGCCGTTCCGCGATCTTCGTCTTTACATACACACCGACGGACCGACCTAATCAAACTGCGAGTCCTAATCTTCGGCGTCCCTTGAGCGGAGGAGGGATGCCGCGGAAGAAGACCTCAAAGCTGGTGGCTGATACAGCAGACGACTTTGAAGACTCTGATCCAGCAGAAAATGTAGGCTCATTACAGGATGCGAAGCTTCTGATCCAGCAGCTGAATGAATCGGGCCGGGGAGAGCATATCAGCGGTGAGGACTTCCTTCAGTACTATGACCAGCTGCCTCGCCGGCAACCTTGGATTGACACCGATGTTCCACTGGACGATGAGAAGCTTGACGCGCAAGACCTTCTCCATGCACGATATCGCTTCAGATACTGCAAACACAAGGTTTGGATCATTCAAACCACAGCCATATGTATCTGTTTACTATCCATCATCGATGCATTCTATCACTATGTGTTTTTACTTGTTCTATATATGCTTGTACGTGCTGGACTTTCTAATTAACACATCCTGGTTGTACTTAATTTGTTCTTTCCTAATTTGTCCACAGTTGTCGCAGAAAGTGCCCAAGAAAGAGCTGCAGGCTGATATTTACACTCTATACCATCTTGACGGGAGATTGAAAGAGGATGACCTAAAGGATATTTCTGAGGAGAGTTGTTCTGTGGAGTTTCTTATAGAACAGGGATATTTCAAGCACTTTGAGAAAGACGGCACACTTGATTGGTGTTTCCACCCGAAGTACATCGATTGTGATTTGCTGATTGACTACCAACGACTAGTCCTCCGAAATTATGTGAGTTGTTATGCCCTGATGCACCAGTAGTCCATCAATTTATAACTTGGTTAAATTTCTTGACAACAAAAAAAATGGTCAATTGCATCATAGCACAACTGTCTACTTATACATTCACATTGCAGTCTCCAAACTAGGGTGTCTTGTTTTGGAAAAAGTAGAAAAGTGTATCCGTGTCCAGATTAGACCAGTTAAACTGAGATGTGGTTCATCCTACATTTAGTGAGCTTAAGTAATCTCTGCTTTAAAAAGTGTACCTTGTTAATTTGTTAGCATAGAAACTTGCCAGTCTGACGGATTCAAATATGGTGCCACCGTCAGAATGGTCTTTTGCCTTGTTACCCAGTGCTCACTACCTTTGTTTATATGAAACTGCTCACTGGTAGACTCTTTGACTGCCTCTAATGATTTTTTGTATGCAACTATTTTTTCTGATAAATACCAGCCACTTCTTAGTTTTTTATAATACATGGTTTCTAATTAAATTAGGTTTGTGTATTAAGGTGTTTAGTTAAAGTATATAGTTCTTTAAGTTGCGTGTAGTTTCCTTGTTTTTCTACGCAATTGATTTTCTCTATGTTCTTCTCAATGTAGGGTGGTACTGAGTATGTCAGGTGGAGTGAGTACCACAATTACTTACATAGCTATAGGATTGAACAAGAGTATGTCAAGTACTGTGAAGTATTATCCAAGGAACTAGAGGTATGCTTAACAGATCATGTTAAGAAAATGTTAACTTTTTGGTTCAATTTTGAATCTTTTAGGCTAACAACTTTTTTTTCTCTGGCGACAGTGGATGAAAGATTATATACATTTTGATCGGCCATCTTTCAAGGTAATTAGGGCCATAAAAAAATGCTGGAATGACTCTGTTATCTATATATGTTGGGGCTCCCTAATTACTTGTTTTGTTTCAGTGGAATCACATATCTTCTCGAGGAGCTTTACAAGCAGTTAAGATTGCTGCTACTGGCTTTACCGAGATCACTGCGAGTTTAGCTTACAATGGCTACTATGTAGGACACCTCTCATGCATTAGTTTTTTTTTCAATAATTTACATGCAGTGGTAGCTCACAATGGATACCGTGCGGCATCTAATTGTTGCATTTCTTTTGATTCAGGAGTGTATAGAGAGTATGTCGTATGACCGTACTTGGTTTAAGGAGTTAGATGGTGTCTATTTTGAGATTTGGCTGCGGGTCACTGAGGGATTGGTTAGTACTCTGCACAATGTACATCACTCTTCTGCTCAATTACTGTATGTCCTTAGCAATGCATGAATTTTCCCTTGAATAATCTCCAGAAGAGTTTCAAAGATGCTCTAGTGGAGGTTCATCATCTGAACAGGTTTCCGTTGCGCCAACGTATGATGGAACGTGCCCTACGGTTTGACGAATCAATGGAGAAGATGGAAGAGCAGGTGTGTTGTTTTGTTCATATATGACTATTATAACTCAATGTTCCTTTGTGTAATATACGTAACTCTTTTCATCTTTCCTCCTTCAGTACCGTACGTGCACGACCGGCATCACCTCCGAAGTAAGTATTGTATGTGACATGCAAGTGGAATTCATAGGAATATGTCCTTGTATCTGATGTCTTGTCTTCCTGCAGGAACAAGCCCTGAAGTTGATTGGGGAGGCAGTTAAAAAGCTGGTACTGTAATCTGTGAAATCTCGTCTGCATTATGCATGCTTTGAAATATATTCTGCCGATTGAGATCCTATTTCGTTTTCAGGTTAATAAGCCAAAGTCATATGACCAGTACATCAGAAAGAAGATAGACATTGCCCGCATTATTGGAATCCCTCTAGTGGACTGAAGCAACAGTGCAAGATTTTGAAGAATGAGATGATCCTCAAACAATAGACATTGCCCGCAGTATTGGAATCCTTCTGGTGGACTGAAGCAACAATGCAAGATTTTGAAGAATGAGATGATCATCAAACAAGCATCTATCAGAATATGAAATTGGACCAAGCCTTGTCCTGCATGTGATTGTATTTCGAGAAATGGTAGTGATCTACGGAGTATAGTATGCTGTAACAGATAATTTATGCAGACTGAGAGAAAATATAGTACTACCGGTTAACATTACTGCTCGTACGGGCAAATATATACATGACGTGATGATGGACAGATGATGAATCATCAGGTCGACGACTGTAGGTGGACACCGACGTTGTTCTTCGCCAGCCCAAGCGCTTCCTTGACGGCGTACCAGGTGGCGACGAGCGAATCAGAAGCAGATGGTTTGTCCACCAAGTAAGGCACGATGTGTTTCATCATGTCACTATCGGAGATACCCAGGTGACCTCCTGGTACCGACACAAACTTGACTCGCCCAGCATCGTCCAGAGTCTTCAAACCGATCCAGTCTTCCCCATACAGCTTTGTCTGCAGACCAGCCAAAAATCTTGCTACGGTCAGTGAGCAGAAATCAACTAAAAACTTCATGAACTTGCTAGATCACATAATTGGTTCAGTAACATGTAAGAAAAATAACTCTACCTTCTGAGGAGGTAGGACTGGATCAAATGCTCCATCAGGATAATAACCAAACCATGAAGTTTCCCGAGGTATGAGGACGACATCATTCTCAAACTGCAGAACATATTAGAACAAAACTGTGAGGGCAACAACGTATGCTTCAATTGTCAGTTTCCATTGCGAATATCTGAAGTGAAACAAAAACACCAAATGTGTGCTACTAGTTTGCTATTGTTCTGGTGCATGTTAGAAATAGTGTTGTATTCGGGGCCATATTTGAAATATCTGGCAGTAGTATTCTTATCAGCATCTATTGTTGCATGCATCGGGAATTGGCTCAGAAAAGGTGGAGTGCATTTTGATATCTCATGCCAACTTTTACATTGCACTATGCTACTCCCTCCGATTCAGTTTAAGCGTCGCCAGGAATAAACTGTCCATGTACAACTTACTAGTATTACCGCAGACACTTATTCAGGATCGGAGGTAGTACCAGTCAACCCTTAATGCGATTTTAGAGTTTGTCAACCTTACCATGATCAACACTAAATTCTCTAAGCTGCTGAACCTTTCCTTGTACGTAGCATTTCTTTCACTTGGTATCTCGTTGTTAAGTTTGGGAAGAAACCTACATCCCTTCAAATAATCTTCCATATCCTGAAGAACAGTATACTTTTCAGTGCCTCAGAATATATCATCATATACTGCTCTGGCTTATTTCAAGGATTTATGCTTTAAGGTCAATCAATGTTTTCTTCCATTCTATGATATAGAAGTAAATGTTCAAAGCTAAACACACATTAATTTGGCTCACTAAAATTCTACAAACAGCGACAGAAGAAATCAGAACGTCAAACTAACATGTTATCACATGGTTACCAGATCTCATGTTAATCAAGCCTGAAAGAAAATGATCAAATTAATTATTCAGATATACATGCGCCACAACAGTAAACTGACCAGCACAGCGGGCAATTTAAAATTCAAAAAAGTGCAAATCCAACAGTACAACATGAAGGTGAACTCTTTATCAGGATGATGACCACAAGAAATGTAATGTAATACTCACAGTTGGGATTTTCATGTAACCACTTGGTGCAAGATGTGCCTGCAATTCACCACACCTCAAGTTATTCCATTGAAAGTCTAGTTTAAAACTCCCTCCAATCCAAAATAAGTGTCGCAGTTTTGAACTTGGTTAGTTCAAAACTGTGACACTTATTATGGATTGGAGGTAGTAGTTAATAGTGTGGACTATTAGTCTATTACAACGAAGGAAGGAGTTTGGGACATGACTAAGCCAAGATATAAAAACCTGCACGTAGTCCGAATAAATCTCCATTTTAATCAGGGCATCAGCAATAACACAGAAAATACCAGACTGCAAATAAAAAGAGATTAGCGCAAGAAAAAGTATATACAATATTAGGAGGTAATCAGAATATGTAGAAGGGAGATACAGAAAACTGAAGATCAAGACTCCATGCAGACATTAATATATTAAAATAACTACAAATACTGATGATTACAATAAAGGATTTAACAAACACATGTTCCTCACCTATGGTTACCAATATGTATATATATTTCCCTTTTGAGACAAAAAGGTGGATGGGCATGCATGGATATTGTGTGTACGTATAATATCTTAGACTTCTCTTGTGTGGTCGGTTCACAACTCACAAATGCTCAGGGCATAGGCTAGCAAGAGTTGATTTAGGATGTTTAAATACTGAAAGGCATCAGTATACACCTCTCCAATACATTTTCTTTACTATATATAGTTTTCATAAAAAATCCATGAAAAAGCATAAGGCTAGCTATCCATTCTTAGATGATTTGCCAGTCTGTTGTTGAGTTGTTGGTTGAAAACTTGTATAACAAATTGGATACTAGTTGGAGATAATGAGATTAACTTACACCACAAAGTGGCACAGAAGCAGTCCCAGCATGAGGCCCAGCGAGTGAGATGAAGTTCTTGACCTGTTATATTATAATATCCGAACACATAAAGCAAGTCAGACGAAATTCTTGGCCTGTTATATATAAGTATCCGACTACATAACTAACTGCACAGATACTGAATAGCTATTGCGAAGTCTAGTTTATTACTTTATTTCAAAGTTTTAAACAAAGGCCTTCTATAAATATTAGGGAAAAGGAGGTACTAGTGGGCATACTCGACATGAACATAGAGGCCCAACACAACTGCCCAGATTTCACATTGAGTTGCATACATGACAGTCTGCTCAGCTGAACGGGCCAGATTATCTACACTAGGTGGCTCGAGGAGAAACAAATAAAACTGAAAATGCATCCCTTTCTTATTCCTTGTATTGTTTGAAAGGAACTCACCGGTGGTCCATCATCACAATACTCCACTACTGCCCGGCCAATCAAGTTCCCCTGTTAAAGGACATTGAGAGGAGGCAAAGCTTAGCAAATAATTGGAATAAACTACAGAAAATTCAGAATAGTAATTAAGATTGAGCTGACAAAATACTCCGCCCAATCACACACACGCACAGAAAAAAGCACTTCCCACCAGTTTTCTATTGCATTATGTTTGTAAAAGCTTATGAACTAGGAAAATACTAGTTCTACACAAACTAAAAGTCAAACTATAGTTTATCATCATGTAAAATCATCATCATCGTTATATCTATTTTTTACCGCAATGCTTGTGAGTTCTAGTTCTCTTGAGTAAATCATGTAGCAAGGAGCCAATGCCACAGCTAAGTTTGCTAGATATAGTGTTAAAAAGCAAACGCCTAAGACCTTAAGGCTTAAGCAAAGCGCGGCACATGAACATACCTGAGACAGACCGACAATGTTGTAGCCGCCGCTTAGCTCTTTCATCTCCTTTACCTGAAGAAAACAAATTCCCACCGCTAAATATCTACTCATCATACAGCCAGGGAAGACATTACCCAAAGTGCCAGATCACCTGCTTGCAAATGACATCAGCCTGTTGACATGTAAAGGGGAAAACATGTGAGTGGATTGAAAAGCAGAAACTGTAAGTTAACTACTAGAAAAGTCAAGCCAACCTGTTGCTGAAGAGGCATCACCCAAGAGTCGACTGTTCCGCTACCAATTTCTCTGAGAAAATGGGTAATCAGTTGCATTTTCCATTAACACAAGTTATACTACTACTAGTACTAAAAGTCAAAACGTAGGAGGGAAAAACAGGGCGTGGAAGATTGGATGCATTACAGGCAGTGGCCGTCGGCGGCGGACCAGTCGGCGAGCAGCTGGGTGAACTCGGCGACGCCGCGGTTGGCGCACTGGTCCCCGATACCTGCTCGATGGAAGCGCGAACCAATCATTTGCTTTCCTCTACGACAGGGAAGGGAACGAACACGCCGCCATGGATGGAACTGAAGTGAAGTAAACTGAAGCGGAACTGACCGTGCAGGACGACGAAGGGCAGGGCTTCCGCGGGGTGGAGGACGAGGAGGAAGAGGACGGCGGCGCCGGCGAGGCGCGGAGCTCTCGCCATGAGTAGTTGGCGAGGAAGGACGTCGCTCACTGTGGAGATTGATTGACCGTGCGTCGGAGGAGTACAAGAAGCATAGGGACACACGGCGCCGACACGTCACCCTCCCGCTATGTCTTCTCTGCACGTAACCGATGATTACTTTGATTTCGAGATTTTAAAAAGTTTATCTATCCCAGAAAAATACAGTCTTGACGTGATTATTACTTTGGTTTGATTTTTGAAAGTTTTATCTTTTTTTGAGAAACTTTGAAAGTTTTATCTAACTCATGGAAAAAGAACAGTGGCTAATCACCAATCGGGTCGTTTTTTGGGCAAGACCCAAGGGTGAAAATAGCTACCCATATTGCCCATTCGACGGTGCCCATAAGCGGACCTACTCATGGGTCAAATTGCCGGGTTTAGCTGAAGTTGCTAAGTTCCTCACTGAAAGCAAGCTTCTCGGTTTCCCCTGAGGGTGGTAGACACACCTCGCTTCACATGGCGCCAGTTGCTGGAATGGTGTGGACGTTTGATATATAGAGAAAAGAAAATGCTTCAAGACCACGATGAATAAATTTGTGTTTCTCACTTGCTCGTCGTTTATTTTTTATGAAAAGTGTGTCGTCACTGGAATTCGTTCTTTTATGAAAAGCGTCTCATCACTGAAATTCTTGATCCTACTGCCACGGGTTTTAATGATACCAGTATTTCAAGAATCAAGGACCTTTTAAGTATTTCTACCCAAATTGCATATGAACTTGTTTTAGTAAACATAAGTGATCACCCCGCGTGAGAATTTAGGCATAGCTTACTCTTGAATTTTTTTGGTAAAACTGTAATGTCAGACACACTAGCCACAATATATATATATATATATATATATATATATATATATATATATATATATATATATATATAGCACATGGACGGCAATGATTAGCACCTCTAGAATGTTGCAACATACACAGTATTTTCACTATATATATATCAACGCGGATTTCCTGCCCACGGGGATAGCTGCGCATATGGTGGCTACCGTAGGATACAGAGAGTAAAGTAAGTCTGATAAGAAGCGCATTGGAACGACGAGCGGGCAGAGAAGTTTCTTTCATGGAGGCGCTAAACGCTCCGTAAGCCGTTCCCATGTCATATACTCGGTGCATCACATCATTTACGCAGGCATGGGCTACCAAGCTTCCCATGATAATGATGCCAACCGGTGTCCATGAAAACACGCGACCGTCCATTACAAATCAACCATGGGGACCGTGAAATAACGCTACCGTCCATCACACATCAAGTTGTGCACTGCGTGTTTTCTCTCCACACCACCATGGTGATGTCTAGTTTTGGCTAGCATTATTTCACTCCACACCACGGTGGTGATAAGTACTAGCCAGCATGTGTTCTCTCCACAACACGGTGTTGATGTATAATTCTGGCTAGCATGATTTCTCTCCATCCGACGGTGTTGATGAGTTATGGATAGTATGATTTCTCTCCACTACACGGTGGCAGCGTGAATCTCATTTTCTGTATACAAAAAAGCATGGTCATCGGCTAGCGGTCTAGTTGCGTGAAAGACGTGTGTAAGAATTCGTTCTCTCGTTACAACGTTGATAGCAAGCTCCGTCGAATGTCTGTTAACTATGAGGTTGCAATGTCTCCGGGGAAGTTCACTCAATATCGCGTATGGATGGTTGGATGCTGGTGCGCAGCTATCACCATGGGCATCCCACTATTTCCCATATATATATATATATATAGGCTAGCACTATTTGACTCCTAGAATAGTTATTCTACACCCACCCCGTATCTTTTGAACCGTAAAGAATTTTTACGTCATGTAAATTTTGCCATACTTTGTAAGTTAATAGAAATATAAGAAAATATTAACATCACGTAAAACTTTATTTATGCGACATATAAAAATATTACATAAAATACACAATTTTACCTACTTTTACAATATTATGACTTATATATTGCATTTCTTATGTAGATTTTTTAGTTATGCAGCAAAATAAATATAATTATTTGGATCATAAACATATTTTCTTTCATAAAAACAATGTAAAAAACCTCGGGTGCAAAATAATTTATCCTGCACCTGGGTGCAGAATAGGTTAAATGCTTTCTACTCCAGGGTGTAACTACACCCACGTCTCGTATACCACCTTACGGAAGTATTTGTCATACTTTATCGGTTTGAGTATGTTCATATACTATATCTACCATATCCCAAAATAAGTTTCATGAAAAAATTGCAATTGTCCTCATATTTTACACTGTATAGTAAAAATACCATCATATATGCATATATATGCATATAAAAGAGAAGTATGTAAAATTTTTTTACATACCACCTATAAAGAGGTATCTATAGTACTAAAATAATATTATATACTCCATACTACATGTTACATACCTCCCGGTATGATAGATACTCCATACTCGTGTGAAACACACGTGGGTGTAGTTACACTCGGGAGTAGTATGAATATGTCCTATATATATAATATATATAGGGTAGCGCTATTTGACTCCCTAGGTGTAGAATAACTATTCTACACCCACCCCGTATCTTTTGAACCGTAAATAATTTTTACGTCACTTAAATTTTGACGTACTTCGTAAGTTTATAGTAACGTAAGAAAATATTAACATGACATAAAACTTTATTTATGTGACATATAAAAAATATTATGTAAAATACGCATTTTTACCTATTTTTACACTGTTATGACTTATATATTACATTTCTTATGTAGATTTTTTAGTTATGGGGCAAAATAAATGTAATTATTTGAATCATAAACATATTTTTTTAATAAAAAACAATATAAAAATTTTCGGGTGCAAAATAATTTATTCTGCACCTGGGTGTAACTACACCCGGATGTAACTACACCCACGTCTAATATACCACCTTACGGAAGTATTTTTCATACTTTATCGGTTTGAGTATGTTCATGTACTATATCTAAGATACCACAAAACAAGTTTCATGAAATAATTGCAACTGTCATAATATTTTACACTATATACTCGAAATATCATCATATGTGCATATAAAAGAGAAGTATGTAGAAATCTTTTACATACTACCAAAAAATAAGTATATATACTACTAAAATAGCATTATATACTCCATATACATGTTACATACCTGTCGGTATGATAGATACTCCATACGTGTGTGAAACACACATGGGTGTAGTTACACCCGGGTGTAGTATGAATATGTCCTATATATATATATATATATATATATATATATATATATTTATATATATATATAGCTACACCCGGGTGTAGTATGAATATGTCATATATAGGTTAAATGCTTTTTACTCCCGGGTGTAACTACACCCACGTCTCATATACCATCTTACGAAAGTATTTGTCATACTTTATCGGTTTGAGTATGTTCATATACTATATCTAAGATACCATAAATAAGTTTCATGAAAAAATTGCAATTGTCCTAATATTTTACACTATATACTCAAAATACCGTCATATATGCAAGTATGTAGAATTTTTTTACATAATACCTAGAAAGAAATATTTCTAGTACTAAAATAACATTATATACTCCATACTACATGTTACATACCTCCCGGTATGATAGATACTCCATACTCGTGTGAAACATACATGGGTGTAGCTACACCCGGGTGTAGTATGAATATGTCATATCTAGCAGCCATGTAACCTTGCTGTGTTTAGTAAACATCAAGTCAAAGCCATTTTGTACACAACATGAACAAGACAATTGTCAATCACCACAAACGGCCCAACATCTAGTTACACAATATACACCTGCACTGCACACACACTACTCTCAAAACAACAGTTACAGCACTGCACACACTACTCTCAAGACAACAGTTACAGTTATGCACGCACACAGCCATCACACATGCTGGTTAACTTGGCCTTTGCCACAATTAGACAAATCACACTCACTACCTCCCTCTACAGCAACATATATATCGTATCAACCACCCCAACTTAGCCGGATCATATCATTAAGCCCTGCCATCACCACAGCTGCCGCTAAATCACATCCTCAACAAACAACCCGAAAACAGGTAATACTATTCATGAACAACAAAAGACAATTATAAGCTATCCCTTCCAGGAGTTAGTGTCTTGTCTATCGAAGATACAATGTCGCTGTTTGGTGTTGTTAGAAGGTGGTCTAGATCATCCATGTCGCTGTCGTCGACGAGTGACGCATTCGACTCCAACCCATCATCATCTGAAGCAATAACATCTTATCAGTTACAAGCAGACACCGTATACTAAATATATCATTCCTTCACATCAACATTAGCGCAAAAAAAAACATTAGCATCTATAGGAATGAAAGGTACATACGGGGCAACTACAACAGCTGTTGCACTGTTGTATCTTAGATTATCCTGTCCCCAGATAGTAGTCGGGATTAACACGTCATGTTGAGCAGTAAACTGAACAACGCAAGTCTTTACTTATTATATGTGGATGAATCAGTGGACGTGGACTACAGGGCATGGATGTCGCACAGTGAAACTTACCAATTTTAATATTGGAACTTTTAAAACATTCAGAGAAATTTAAGAAGACACAACACTCAGGCTTCATGTTGCAGATTACATAACACCTCAAATGTCTACACTATTTCAACTTGAGAGAAAGGGCAAACAAGATTAGGTAGTATCCTAATAATTCCAATTAGGCTTATTGCTGTTCCGTTGTAAGACAAGCTAGATTAACTGTGATATCATAAAGTCATAAACAGAAAAGACCGATTTACAGTAACTTAACATAATCTTGCGCAAAAAAATGCAATCTTGTGCAATGAAAGGAAGTAACATCAAAGTAGTTAAGTGTCTAAGCAGTAAGCAGTCTAAAAATATATCTGTACATAAAAGCAGACAATCACGACAAAATATCTCCACGCAGAGCAACGCTGGCGTACATACAAAAGCACAAACAGAAAGGGAGGGAAGGCAAATTTACCAGAAAATTCAAGATGTGTCGTTTCATCTCTAACCGCTGAAACCTTGATGTTTTCAGGAAGTACACAGTTGCAGACAGAACCTGTTACCCAAATATAAAGCCAGAAATAGTTCAGAATCTACATAGCACAGAAGCAATAGATATGGAATTGCTCATTAAGATGACGATCTAACCTAATCTGGCAAGTCGATTCACCCATCCAGGAGTAGGCTTTCCTGTCAAACGCTTGCAGACATCAGCCGTGAAATGGTTACAGTTCTTGACAATCAAGTGGTAAGTGTCCCCATGATAATCCTCTGCAAGATCCTCTAAGAAAGTGCGAACTTCAGAGCGGGACATATTGGTGGTTCCCACACACACTGAGCGCCTGAAGATAAATCCAGGACAGCTTTTCGGTTCTACTTGGAAGACCCCGCTAGTTGGATATTCGTGGGCTCCATACCCAAACTCCATGCCATGCACTGCAAAGAATGTCATTAGAATGGTCAGCCTCCGATGCCAATTTGCAGATGATTTCATCAAACCCAATGTGCACAAGAACTCGTGCCACACTTGACGCGGATTTAAGTTGATCCAGAAAACTGAAATGCTCGAAAATATGGCAATTACGGAGTGTAACAAAGTTGTGATGTGGAGAGGAGTTTGAAAGGACTTGGTCTGGAGCAGCTCAGCTCAAAAGGACTATAGTAAATGCGTGCTAACCACGTGGCTGGAACAGGCCAAGCCTAGTTAAAGGAAGTACAAAGTGAAGTCGTACTTATTTGCCATCATAAGATTGCAGTTTCGCCACGCAATTCTTGGTACAGGCTGATTTCTGTCACACCAAACAAACCATTGGGAAAGGCGCTAGATTGAGTAGTAACAGCCTTGGAATATGCGAATCCGTAGAATTGGACAGTAGGAAAGGCAGTAGATTGAGTAGTAACGGTACCGGAATATACAAAATGGTATAACTGGACATTAGGAGAACCGCTATATTGAGTAGTAATAAACCAACAATGGCTTTGGAGTACACGAATCGATAGAATTGGGCATTAGGAAAGGCGCTACATTGAGTAGTCACGATCTCGAAATACACGAATTTATCTAACTCAAAAGGGACAAATCGACAAATCAGTGGGAAGCCTACGAGCTCGTGGCTTTATTTATAAAGCGGGGCGAAAGCCTATTTCGAGGGGGTTTAAGTAGGAGCGTAAGGCCGTGTGTGAATTGCACTACAATTGGGCAGGTGAGGTAGTTTCTCAAATCATTCTACAGTATACTATATACTACTGTTCAACAGTTGTGGTAAGTATGGCCTCGCACGGTAGCTAAAAATGAAGGGAAGCTGAAGGTATAGCCGGACAAAAAATGCACCAACCAAAGAAATCAAGTGGTGGCGTGGCGGCCAGAGAAGGCAATCTTAGCCGCCGCTCGTACCAGCTAGAATTAGCACATCTTTCCGTTTCTTTTTTCCTCCTGAGCGAGCATATACGGCTGTGGTGGTTCCCGAGATACTATCGGATAGGGTAGGTAGGTACCTTCGACGCCGGAGTGGAAGATGCCGAGGCCGAACCAGTAGAGGTAGTTGTTGATGGGGGAGATGTCGTAGATGTTGAGGAAGACCTTGACGGCTACCGCCGGGGTCGGCGGCGGAGGCGCCGGTGGCGGCGGCGGCGCGGCTGCGGTAGCTGCTGCGGCGCCGTTCAACGCCGGGAGCACCCGCATGCGCATCCTCCTCCCTCGATCGTGCGTGCTCGCTCAGCTCAGCTCAGCAGCTTCATCCGCTGGCTGAGCTGACTCGGCTCCCGCGCGCGCGCGCGCGCACGACGCAGATCTGGCCGCCGATTTCCACCGGCGCGGCGTCCCTCCTCCTCGAGAAGAGGAGCCGGGAGAAGATGATGATGGTGGTGGGGAAATTCCGATTGGGGAAGGAAAAAAAAGGGAAGCAAATTGTTTGTTTTGTGCTTTGCGAGTGCGGATGGGTTGATTGGGAAAGGGAGAAAGTTTTCGGGAAAGCAATGGCTTGCTGTTGCTGTGCTGTTGGGCTACTCTTTTCTTGTGCATATATATCAGTGAACGATATGCAGTACTACCAGTGTCTTGCGAAAAGAAACCTTATGGGTACAGCTTATCTAACCGTTTCTGTCCTGTCCAAATTCGTGTCAACCACCTGTACTAAAACATTCATTACTACCTCATGTATGTATAGTAGTACTGTGGAAATAGCCCAGGTGGTTGGTAAGGAAAGAATATATATATATATATATTTGTTCAGGAATAAAAAACGAGACGACACGCAGATGAGTGGCTACCTAACCTAATTGGGGTCGAGCGAGGGAATCAGCCAGGTCAGATGCACAAAACACATGCTAGCCATCACAAGGAACAGGACAAAACGCCATCATCAGTTCAAAGCTGACGGTGGTGGGACAGGCGGGATCACTAATAGTAACAAGCAACAGCAGCGCGTACACTCCAACCACAACTTCAGATGCACACCATCACAACAACAACGCAATGCCGAGTAATTAGTTCCTCCTTGATTAGTTGCAAACCCACCCAACCGAGCTTTATTATCACAAAAATTCAATGCTGGAACGTACTTACAGTAGTAGTACGGGCACTCGCTCAACGCACAACAGAATCGATTAATCAGACGGTGTAGTGCTGGTTGTTGATGTCGTCCAGGTCGATCCCTTTCAGCTTCGCGGCGGTCTCCACCTTCCCTTTGAGGGTGTGCAGCGCCCTCAGCCTCGCGATCTCGGCGCGCCGTTTGGTCTCCTCCGCCATGTGCCCGAGCTCCATGGACGCGGCCTTCTCCCGCCCCCCTGCGGACTGCAGCCCGTGCAGCGTGCGCTGCTCGTGTGCCCACGCGGCCTCCCTGTTTTCCCGCCCGAAGTTCTTCTGGCTCGAAAACGCAACCTGAGAAAGAAAAAAAAGCAAACAGGGTTTCTGTCAACACCCATCCTCGATTCAACTAGGCCAAATTATCCTTCCGGTGCTGCGGACTCGGAGGAGATGAACGTTGACTGACTGACTGACCTTGTTGTCGATGACGAGGTTCCAGGCTTTCCCGCTCAGGCCGTACCGCACGGCGAATTTGATCGGGTCTAGAAGAAGATAGATGATGATGTTGTACACCCAGATGGCGCCAGTCCAGCCCCATCCGATACCTCTGATGCTGGCTAGCTCCCAGGTCACCATAGCAGCCAGCACGGTGGCAATCTGCATCGCAAAGCGCACCATCAAAATCAGCGTTTGAAATTGAATGCCACTGGGAACAAACCTCAAGCGAGTCACAGCTCTCTCTTTGTAAACGCTCTCAAACAAAAAGCCTTCTCTTTTTAAAGCATGCAGCTGTAGAACTTAAGTGGTGTCTCCATAGAACAGCTGAGAAATAGAGAGTTATCGCAATAGGTAGGAACTCACCAGCTGGGCTACGACAAACGCAAACATAAGCAGAAGACCAGGTCTCTCCATGAAGGACCAACCCCTCGATCGTGTCACAAATATCAGGGCCTGGCTGATGGTGCTCACTTGAAGGTAAACAGCGGAAGCCAGCTTCTCTGTGTTTCTAGCAATCGATTCACTGTCTTTGCTAATCTTATCTACATTCAGAGTAGGAACCTTGAAGATGCCCTGCAGGTAACATAGAAAAAACAATTCAGTTTGCACAGCAGAGCTAGCCCTTCCAAAAACTGCCTATGTAGTAAAGGATGCAAAACAACAAGCATCAGGGTACACATGGTGCGGATTTAATTTGGCTTATAATGATACGTGTAACTTTGAATCTGAGGATCCAGACTTGGACTATGAGAGGAATGGACATTTAATTAATAATCCTATTAAAATTAGTAAAGATGATTGTGTCAAAGGTAAATTATGATACCTACCCCAAAACTCGAGTTTCATGCAGTAAGCATGTCTAACCATCAATCAAGCTAGGTCACTGCTATAGCTGATGCACATAGGGTACTACCGTCTACTCCTGCTTGCTGGCGGAGAGCCTAAGGATCTGGCTTAAGTTAAATGCACATATGAGAGCTCCCGAATGACTTGCCAAAGAAAAAAGATATCGCAAATGAACAGATCTCTAGACATGTTAGTTAATTTATCCAGACTTCGGAAGTGTTCAAAATTGTTGAATATTCAGGGATCACAAAGATGCAACAAAGTTTCATGTTGTTACCAGAAGAGGTACAATAGTTACTACCTAATGAACAAATTTAAGGAAATAGTGATTACCACAAAAAACTCTGTCTTGTAAGCTGCCCAAAAGAATAGCACAGTTGTTACGGCCATATAAGCCCCCAGTACCACACCAGTTGCAAAGATCTCTGCCAGCTTCCAACTGTCTGGATGGGGAGATGGCTTGACCTTATCTTTGGAGATGGTCATAATGGTTCCTGAGCAGTAGTCATCAGCACAGTTAAAACAGATGAATATCAATTCACACAAAAATATCTGATGAGAAGATAGCAATGTTCTTACCGTCATTGAGAATAGCTATCAGAAGAACCATCATTGGAGGGAAGTCAAACTGCCAAAAGCATGCCAAGAGCAAAAACCCAAGCTGTACAGATAATATTTGGATCATTGATGTGAATTCCAAAATGAACAGTGAGAGCATCAGCATTGTAAGTATGATTAGGTGCAGGAATAGAACTAGTAAGTATTAATGGAGTCTACATCATCGACTGAACATCTTTGGATGGATAGAACAAACAAAGAGCTGTCCGCTAGCGAGATAATATACAAAGGGTACATGAAATATATCTAGTACAAGGGATCATTCGAGAAATGCTCTATAGCATTAACCATATAGAAGCAACAAGTTGACTATACACTAATATGTTTTTATCACGAACTTATCATCAGAAGTAATCAGATGGTAGGCAAAGGGTATAATATTTTGCATATATTTTAGGCAACACAAACTTACCACTATACGAATGGTAATAGACACAGCATATATCTGCAAGAGAAGAACAGAAAAGATTAACATCAGCCAACTTTCCTTATTACCAAAATGAAATAGCTTTCTGTAAAATATGATAAGGAAACTATTATTTCCTCTTCGAAGATAACACAGAAGCCTAATGTATTACGTACTAATGTTGGAAAAGAAAACTCGCATGACACAGCCGATATTTCCGAGATAGCAAGGTAGAAAAACAATGATGCATGGTAAACACAGACTTAACTGTATAATTTTTCATCCGCTGAAAGATTGCTCGACTGGTCAATACAGCACTGATGATCACACTCAATCCAGGTTCTGTCAGAACTATATCAGAGGCCCCACGGGCAGCGTCAGTTGCATCAGCCACTGCGATTCCAATGTCTGCTACCTTCAGGGCAGGTGCATCATTAACTCCATCTCCAGTCATTCCACATATGTGCTTTCTTGATTGCAGCCTTTTGACAATTTCATATTTGTGCTCTGGGAAAGGAAACAAGTTAGAGTGAAAAACACAAGGGTACCAGAGAAAATTAAAAGCTTACCAGGGAATACTCCAGCAAACCCATCTGCTTGCTCAATCAATTCGTCCACTTGTAGGACTGCGATATCACCATCTATTTTGTCACCCAGCAAAGATGATGACGGATACATGTTCGTGCCCATTCCTAGCCTCCGTCCAGTTTCCTTACCAATAGCCAACTGATCACCTGAATTTTTTCCAAGGAGCATACTGAGAACGATAGTGAATCAAGAGAAACAGAAGGATCTCCCTGATGTTTAAAAGTTATTCAGCAATAACCAAAACAGATTGTTCTAAAGCTCATGAGAGCTACTAGTGCTACCAGGCTAGTACATGGATGTGCACTTTAAGTTCTTGTTTTGGACCACCAGGAACATTAAAAAGTTAATCATTTTCAGATTGACTTGCCCATGTCCCCAGACTCTGAATTATGAAAGTACATGTGACTATTGCAATGCCAGAAAGTGATTTATTCCCTTCTAGCATACTAAAAATGTACCTGTAATCATTTTTACACTGACACCAAGGTCAAGAGCTCGGCGTATGGTTTCAGCACTGTCATGGCGGGGAGGATCAAAGAGTGGAAGAAGACCAATAAATTGCCAAGGTCCACCAGGACTTTCCTTGGTACCTTCAGGAACTTCCTGCACGGTAGAGGAAATTAGCAAGTTTTGTAGGTAACGGACCAGCAGATTAGTAGAAGAGTGGTATTTAATCAACCTGATATGCTACAGCAAGCGACCGCAGGCCTCGCTCAGCAAAATTGTCAATTACTTGATGGACCTTTCTTTCAATCTCAGGTTTATTCCATGCCAAGTTCAGAATCTGCAACAGAATTAAATGAAACATAAGCAGCTGAACCAATTATGTAGCCTAGGATGAAATTAAGATGACATAAGTTTCTATACCTGTTCAGGTGCACCTTTGCTAACCCTGTGCATTTTACCATCGGCGTCCAAGTACGTCAGAGCTGTCCGCTTGTCCGTTGGGTTAAATGGAAGGAAATGGACTTCTTCTATGCCTGCACGTGCCTAATAGCAGAGAGAAGAGAGTGAAATTAGGTGTGCAGTGTGCCTAACAACATAATTTACTTAATATACAATGGAAGTGATAAGAGGATAAGCACAAAAGAATCAATTTTCAGTGGTAAAACTGAGCGAGAAAGCATCTCATAATTGGAGATACTACCTGCCGCTGTCATTTTTATGTGTTTGTCCAAATCCTCTAGACCGATAGATTATGTTCCCTGTATATTTAAATTCTGGCCATGCTCCCTTTTTCATTGTACAGGTAACATAACCTACCAATTAATATAGAACTAAGATGGTACCCATTGCAGTTAAGACTGTTGTTTGTGTCATGTTTCATGCACTAGCCAACACAACCACAAGTCCGACATGAAGGGGTAAAATTGAGCGAGAAAGCATTGCATAATTGGCGATGCTACCTGCCGCTGTCAGATTTATGTGTTTGTCCAAATCATCTAGATAGATTGATTCTGTTCTGTATATTGAAATTCTTGCCATGCTCCCTTTTTCATTGTACAGGTAACAGAATCTACCAATTAATATAGAATCAAGATGGTATCAATTACAGTTAAGACTATTGTTTGTGTCATGTTTCATGCACTAGCCAACGCAACCAGAAGTCCGACACAAAGGGGTACAAGCAATTGTTTAATAAACTGTGAAATCCAGGACTCTAAGTCAAACCCTGGGCTTTGATACCATATCATGTTTCATGCACTAGCCAACACAATAATAAGTCCAATGGAAAGGGATAGTGCAATCGACATAAACTGTCACAGTTTGGTGCACTATTTACACCCCTAACTGAGCAAACCAAACAGCCAGTAATCACCAGAACCAGTTAAGGTCGGAAATAAATCAGAGAGAAGAGATTATTACCTCTTTTGGGTCTGGCAACATTGCGACAATAGCAAAATCTATAGCATCTTGATTCTCTAGTCTTGAAGCCCTTGCCGCCATCAAAAGAACATCGTCTTTTTCATAACCTCTTGTAAAAACCTAGAAAAAATGTTTCTGTTTCAGACTTGGAACCAGTAAAACTAGGATCAATATGGATACAAATGAACACTGCTGCTATGCTCATAGTTACAGTAAAGCAGAAGAAAATACAACACATCTATTTGCCCAATGCAACGCTAGATAAGAGAAACACTTTCAGTTGTAAAACTGTATTAAACGGAGCTGTGTTATCATGTTCATAATCACATTACAATAGAACATTGAAACAATAAATTAATTCCCCCACACAACAATGGATATTATAAACTATTTAACTGAAAAACTGGATTAGATATTTCATTTCTATAACCCACTACAGAAAACAAGACAAGAGATGATGTATATGAAACGCAAAGGCTTTTTGCACTTTTCTCGAAAAATAGACGATGTATTTGAAAATATTGGATTGGCAAGTAGCTAATGCAATGGTGGCTTAGTTGGCAATCTTCGAATTACACATATGTAAATGTATGTTCCAAAAGGACATATAGATCTATTAGCATAGTTACTAGAACCTTTAACCTTCACCAGTCATCATTTGCATAAAATAACTAAGAGCTATGTCCAAAAATACAAGTTGTGGAAGTTATGACCTCAATTATATTGTTGTCTACAGTCAGTTTGTTGAGTGTCAATGTTCCTGTCTTGTCACTGCAAAGCACATCCATTCCAGCCATCTCTTCAATCGCAGTCATTCTCTTGGTAATAGCTCCCTGCAGACAACAATTAACAAAATCAGTCACTTCCTAGAATAGAGTTACCCGCCTTTTAGTTCAGTGGTAACCAGAGAGCTCTAGCCGTGGATGAATATTCAAACCTGTTGTGCCAGTTTGTGTGATCCAATTGCCATAGTAACTGACAGAACCGTGGGCATGGCGATGGGAATCCCTCCAATGAGAAGCACAAGAAGGTTATCGACTATCTTGCGGTACCCTCTAGTTTGAACAGCCCACATGACAATTAACTCGATAGTCATCCCAATGGCAATGGAGCAAATGCAAAAGTTCCCGATTGAAGTCAGAACCTGAAAGTGTCCATAAATTGCAGCCAATTTCATGAATTTCAGCAGAGGCTATACTAAGAAAAGGGACACAGCTTGCTGAATACTCTACCTTTTGAAAGTGGCCAACATGAGTGGTCGACTCAACGAGGTGAGCTGCTTTTCCAAAGAAAGTATGGATCCCAGTGGCGATAACAACTGCTTCAATTTCACCTTGCTTACAAGTGGAACCAGAGTAAACTCCACCTCCAGGATGCTTTGTTACTGGCAGTGATTCTCCCGTAAGTGCAGACTGCAAATCAAACAAACATGGTATTAGCACACCTTCCCCGTATTATTTTTGTATCAGGATTCTTTTTACTTAGCAGAACTAGTATGCAATATGCAGAGTGCATAATTGAGTTGGCTAAAATACCTGATCAATTTTGAGCGGGTCACCCTGTAGAAGTCGCGCATCTGCAGGAATGATGTCTCCAAGTTTAATACTAATAATATCACCTGGAACCAAGACCGAGGCATCCAATTCGCTCCAAGTTCCATCACGCAGAGCCTAAAAAAGAATGTAACATCAGCACATCAAGTACAAAAAAGTTTGGGCACCATACGGGTTGATCCTTGAGTGCTGCAACCTGCAAGGTAGTATTCGAAAGGTAATCAGGTGGCATTACCTTAGCCTTTGGTGCAAGACGCGCCATAAGCGCAGCAGCGGCATTGCCGGCGTTGTTTTCCTCGATGAAGCTGATGGTAGAGTTGACAATGAGCAGCACCATGATTCCGATGAAATCGTGGTAGTCTACTTGCATTTTCTGTGCCAACATTAAATCAGTTGCAATCACTAGTTAGTGAGAGATCATAGTACTAGCATCTAGTCTAGTAGTAATAATACTTTAATCTAGAAGAGTAATAGTAGGTACATACATTTCCCCTGATATCTGTTCCTCCATGCGCAAGGGCAATAGCCATGATGGCAGCGGCTTCCATGACCCATGAAAGTGGATTCCACATAAACCCTAGGAACTTGAGAATTTTGCTCTCCTGCAAGCATAGCATTGTCAACGAATCGTCACTAGATTATTAAATCACTAATGATCAGACAGGAAAAGTAAGTTGTTAGTGAGCACACACATGTTTCTCCTCGAGCTTGTTGTAGCCAAAGATCTCCACCCTCCGCTGGGCACCCTCGCTGGTTAGACCCTCCTTGGTACATTTGAGGTGCTCGAAGACCTCCTCCACGGGGATGTGCTCCTGCAATCGGTCGGGTGAGTCTGAAGGCTCTCAACTGGCCAAGGTCACTAAGGAGGAGGAGGGGCAGGAGTTAAACAGGTACCAGATCGACGGTCTCCCTGCTGATGGCGTCCATGGCGGAGAGGCAGTTCGCCTCCGCCGCGGGCGCCTCGCCCTTGGCTTCCACAGCAGCAGGCGGCTGCTCCCCGTTCGCGTCCATGCCGGGCGCGCGGCAATCGACTCGGCTCTGGACTGGATCCCCTTGGAGTGCAGCGGAGAGGAGGAATGCGAGCAGGTGGAGGATGCGGAGGCGGGGGCGGGGGTATAAGTGGAGGGTGAAGGGGACGCGGCGGCGATCGAGAGGGCGCTCCCGGCGGCCGTCGGCATCGGGCGTGGCTCCCCATGGGCAGGTCGCGCGCGGGTGGCGCCACCTCCAGCAAGCGAGCAAGCAAGCGGCCAAGGAGGGGCGCCTAGGTCCCCTCGACTACCGTCTTCTTCCTCTTCGGTCTCGTCGCCGGCGCGCCGCCACCGAGGTCGCTCTCTCTCTCTGGCCCTCGGAGATTTTCCAGTTTTGGACTGGTGCGCGCTCGTACGGACGGGACGGACGGACTGATATGCGGATGGGATCGACAGTTTGCCGTAAGTAGAAAAAACACTTCACTTCGGCATAGAACTGATCGAGCCAGGCTGGCTGTTCAGTCAAATGACATTTGTTTTTTTCTTTGTGCGTTGTTGATACGTCTTGCAGTACGTATTGTTGAAAAAAACTGTTTATCTAATTCAGATGTGATAACAATGCAACAAACAAATAAATAAACTAAGCGTATGAAGTAACGTGACACGCACACATGTGCATTTGAGGAGTAGGGTCAATTTTATACCGTCTGATGATTAGCCGAACAAGTAGGCGCCAGAGTCGGTCAAGGTCATGGTCGAGGTGGCGGTTTCGGGCGTCAAAGGGGTGTTAGAGGTGGAGGAGCAGGAGATCCGCAAACAGTCGTTTCGTCTTGTAGGCCACGAAATAGCCTTGACTTGGGGGCGGGGCGGGGCGGGGGGGGGGGGGGGGGGGGGGCTAAGAGAGGGAGGGGAGTCTAGAGAACATGACCGAGCCGCAGATCGTGTGGTTTCAACCGCATCGGCAGGATTTAGGGATGTGTGAGGATTTAGGTACATAAAAATGACAAATCTCGTGTGTTTTCGAGATTTAAAAGTGTTCATAATCAGATTCACATGTTCTTTTGTAGCACCGAATGTAATATTTCAAGTTGAAATTTGGCAAAATTTGGGGATTCATCATTGCTAACATGAAGAGTTTTTTTCAAAAAGAAAAGCTTCTAAATATGATGTTTATATTTTGAAATAAAATGTTCACTGGGCGGGAGTTTGAAATGTCCACTCATAAAATTCTACCAATCATCAAATATCTTTCTTCTGCTCCTCCCCGCATGAAAACGTAGGAGCTTCCCTGTATCTTATCCTATTTATTTTTCATGTGCTTTATGTGCATTGCAAATCCTTGCTTTACACAGTGCACTCTTGACCCAACAACAAGGCGGGTGACGAAATTTCCCAATGATGGATCCTTAAATGGTCAAGTAAAAAAGAGATCTGTCCATGTTTTGTCCTGGTACATATAAGGATCAGTGGGGAGCCAAGCTTATTACTATTAGGCTTATCACTGGAACTGATGATTGGGCTAACATCCTTTCAGAAGAAAAAAAATGATTGGGCTAACATCGTTTCAAGAAAAAATGATTGGGCTACAATGCACAGTACTGCCACTTTCTCTCGCGCTTGCTGCTAAATTTCAGAAACTACTCCAAACTTTGACAACAAAAAAACTACTCCAAACTTTGCTGAATGAGATGAAAGTTGTATACTCGTCCGAACCACGCAAAAACCAGCCTTGGATTCGTAAGAGCAATATCTCCCTTGATCTTCCTTGTGACGATGATTCACGCCCTGAACGTGGATGGTCATGTGCATCTATGGAGATTCTTGACAACCAATTTCGTGACATCCGCATTTGGCCTTCCCAACCCATCCGTCCACTCAAATGACTTGCTGTTAACATGTTGTTCAATTCAAGCGAAAGTGTTTGTTGGTTAGATTTTCATTTGGCTGTATCATCAACAATCCACAGTTTTGATCTTAGAGTATTACATTCGACTAAAACGTTACGTCTAGAAGCGTCTAGAAGTACAGGTATGAGGTGTGCATTTGCAGTTTTGTATGGCTGGTCAGGCACATACATCGTAGACAGATACGCCAGGTAGAGGTAGTACATGCCAGCACCTACTTTCCTTGTTAGCTTTGCTTTGGGTCTCCCTTTACCTCATCAGCCTAAACAGCCATGACACCAACCATTAAACAACCATGGAAAGAAAGCTCAGTAGCCAGCCAGCCATGACTAGTAGCATTTGGAGCTTTGGTGCTAGTACATCACAATCACATGCTTCTTTTTCTGCCAACAACAAAAACATAAGCACATGCACAAGCATCGCCGATGGTGTTTAGCTCGACCGGCGCGGCGGTGAACAACTGGGGAAGGTCTCAACTCTTGCCGTGCCTTCTGTTCTGGGCTGTGACTGCCCAGCTAACTACGCACCACTCCAGATTTTAGCTTCAGTTTTAGTTTTTCTCCAGCATGTTAGGCTAGGTTGCTTGTCTTGACCTTCTCCGCCCAACTTGTTGTTGACTTGATTCTTTTCAAATTGGAATGCACATTCATTTGCTATCGATCCAAACATTCTCATGGTACATAATACTCTCTCTGCTCCATGATATAATGTGTATAGTTTTTTGAAAATAGATAAATAAAAGGTGTATTTGCTATTTATAGACAATTTGACCCATAAAAAAGTGAGACCTAGCCTTGAAAGAGGGATTTAACGGATTGTATTTATTTTCTGTCTATTAAGAACTCATCTTTTAGAAAAAAAAAATGACTCCACTATGTGTAAAATTCAATATCTTAATATTCGTGTAGAAAACTATACATCCTACATTCAGGCACGGAGGAAGTAGAACATTTAACCCGAGGCTGGATATTATTCGATTACAGACTGCAACACATGGATGTATAGAGTAGTACACTGGGATCTACAATGCTCTCTTTCGTCATATAATAATACCACTAACAACAAATGGAGTGAGAGAACAACACATTGCTAATTGTCAGAGGAGCTAACAAGTAAAAAAAAGTCAGATGAACTAAGCTAGTTCAGATCTGTCTTACAAACAAATGCAATGCTGTAGCTCTGGTCGTCATAAAACGATCACAATTACATACTGATATAGTGATATGGATACTAGGATCAAGTCCAATTCTCTTGTTAGCACTAGTTTGTCTATGGAGTAATAATGTAGTAGTAGCAAATGTATGGTATACACAAGGAATGGAAATCCTAATCCTAACAACCAAAAAAGGAGAAGAAGAGATAAATCAATCAATCAATTCGATTCATTCTGCTGCATGCTAAGTGAGCTCCAGATCTATCTCTACAGCAGAGGGAAAAAGAATGGAATTTGATCAAGAAAATACCGGCATTTCTGTCTGTTTTTCTGTCTAGCATGATTGTGTATATGGTGTTGGTTTGTGTCGCGAGATCTTAAGACTTGGTCGCCGCCGTGGCCATGGAGCGGCGCGTCGGCCCGGTCTCCACGTCGCCGTCCTCCTTCTTCTCCACGACGACCCCCGACGGCTTCTCCTCCCCGTCTCCGACAACGTCGGAGGATGCGGCGGCGGGCTCCAGGTCGTCCCGGACGCGGAACGCGGCGTGGAGCATGACGACCGGCACGCCGGCGGCGAGCGCGAAGAGGAGGTTGGCGACGGCGCCGGCGGCGGTGAGGTCGGCGAGGACGAGGAAGACAAATAGGGCGCCGACGAGGCGGCGGTCGAGGAGGCGGCGTAGGAGCGCGGAGTTGGGGAAGGCCTTGAGGAGGCCCCCGTAGAGGAGGAGGCCCTTGGAGGCGGCCATGAGGAAGAGCATGGATGCGCGGTGGCGGGGCGCGAGGGAGGCGAGGAGGAGCACCCACTGGATGACGGCGTAGTGGAAGCGGAAGGTGCGGAGGTTGCGCACGGCGCGCACGGCGGCGGCCTCGGCGTCGGCGGCGGCGGAGAAGGCGGAGGGGCGGGGCGCGAAGCGGGCAAGGGCGCGGCGGCCGGAGCGCGCACTGGCGCAGGCCTTGTCGAGGGCGCGGCGGATCGCGCCGGGGCCGTCGGCGGACATCGCTCCGTCCCGGTGGCTGGCCGGCGAGATCCGCGTCTCCCTCTCCTTTGCCTTGCCTTGAGTTGTGTGAGGGAGAGACAGGGGTTTGCTTCACCTTCTTTTTTCCGTTTTCTTTTGTCTGGGTATTGGGTCGCCGGCTCGGTTGGTCCGCTTTGCTTTGCAATCTTTGTTTTTTTAACAAATTTGACCTAGCCCTACCAAACTTTAACAAATTTTCTCAAAACAGGAAACTTTAACAAAATTTGGTGTCAGTTCTTTTCAGTACAAATTAGAGTGAGTTTGATTTGGACAGAAAAAGTAATCTATGTTGATTTAGTTACAGACTAAGAACCATAGCAAAATTAGCAAGGAAACTAAGGATGCCATCCTTTTTTTCCCCTTTAACTTATTAAGGTTATCATCGTTAATACCATGCCAATATGAAAAAATAAGGACTAAATTGATCCCACGGCATCGATGATATCCGAAAGTAATATCAACATTTATATATGTATGTATATATCCATTCCTCTTACTTGCACTTAATATATCTATCTATACCCCTGCGTGCGGCTGGACTCAGGACGGGACAGAGGATGGGGAACACCACTGAAAGGACATTTCTATGACCTCTGTGTTTTGTGTGTTAGTTAACAACATGTGGATGTATTAAGTTGGTGTTAAGTATTGCAGGATAATTTAGGAACTCTTCAGATGCATCAGCACCAAAAAGGAGAAAAAGAGGCAGCACTGAAAGTATGCTCAGCCCCTGGTGGGGGGCGGAGTTTCCGGCCTTGGGGGGCGGAGTTTCCGCCCCTGCCTGAAGTTTCCGGTCCCTAAGGACCGGAATCTTTACCAAACCTCGGTTGCCGAAGTTGTGCTCAGCCTCTGTTGGGGGGCGGAGTTTCCGCCCCAGACCAAACTTTCCGGCCTCAGGTACCTCGAAGATGTCCAAGTTCAGTTGGTGTTCAGCCCCTGGTGGGGCCCGGAGTTTCCGGCCTCCTGCGGCCGGAGTTTCCGCCCCAGGCCGGAGTTTCCGGCCTAGTGTTTGGCTGCAACGGCTACATCTTTGGAGGGGTATAAATACCCCTCCTCCTTCTTTCAGCAAGGATGCTTGACCAAGAAAAAGAGGAACCCCATTGTTGCAAGCCAAGAATCACAAGATCTCCCAATCCCCCCATCCAAGCTCGTTGATCTTTGGAGGATTGAAGGAGAAGGCCCCGATCTACATCTTCACCGAGCCGTTTTTCATTTCCCCCTCATTCACTTGAGGGAACTTGGTAGGGTTTCCACTAGGAAAACCTAGCCCATTGTTGTACTTACCTTCTTGTCTTTGTGACAGATTGTACCTGTTCGGGAGCCCCCAAACTCGTTGTGGGTCGTGCCCCGAATCGTTGTTGTAAAGGCTCCGGATTCCGCCTCGAAGGATTCCGATAGTGGAAAGTGGACCAAACCTTTGTGGTGCGGTTCACCGGAGATTTGGCTGAGGCCTTTGTGGTCGTTGAACCATTGTGTTGGTTCACACCTCTCCAACGAGACGTACTCCCATTTAAGGGTGGAACTCGGGAATACATCTTTGTCGTCTCGTGGTTTCACTTCGGTTACTTCTATCCTTATTTATTGCATTTATTATATCTTGCTTAGTTGCTAGCTTGTCATATAAGTAATTCACCTTAGTTGCATATCTAGAGAATTTACCTTTTGTGTCAAGCCTAATTTGAAAAGGAACTAAAATTTGAATTAGCACCTATTCACCCCCCCCCCCCCTCTAGGTGTCATACCGATCCTTTCAACCACCACCAGCCATCCTCTAGCCCTCGTTGACACACCCAATTTCTAACCCCAAATCTAGGAGGTGGAGAAGAATGGAGAAAAAGCACAAGATGGGGAATCGGAGCCAAGAGCAAGAACAACATCTAGGCTACTTCAGTCCAAGAAAACACATCCAGAGATCTAAATCGCGTGGACCGGCAGCAAAACAAAGAAACCCTAGAGGAGGAGGAAGAAGGAGAGGGAGAAAAGAAACACGATTTGAGCTACAGGGTTGGGTTTGGGTGGTCGAGACGCACGCCATCCACGCAGACCCCACACACCAGCGACTACGGATGGTAATGGGCACCCGTTACTCTCAAACCCGGTGGGTACCCGTCTTAAATGGGGCGGGTATGGTAAAAAATAATACCCGTGGGTGTACTTAATGGGTGAAATTGAAACCCAGCGGGTCTGACGGGTACGGGTATGGGGGTGCCATACCCGTACCCTTTAACCCGCCCACTCGCTGACCCCACATGTCAGTGAACACAAGCAAACCCTAGAATCCCACCACCATCCGACCCCACAAGTCAGCCTGAAAAAAAAGGAAAAGTGTGCCGCACCAACTGCTCTCCAATCTCCACGCCCACCTTATCCCTTCACGATTAAAAAAAGCCCAGCACTGCTCTCACCTCCGGATGGCACCCGCCGGGTTCAGGTGCGGGTATGGCATCCCCATACCCGCACCTCTACCCGCTCCCTGTTACCCGTACCCATACCCGCCTACGGGTATAGATTTTCCCCATACCCGACACCCACCGGGTATCCGATACCCGTCGGGTACCCGCCAAAGTCGTGTAAACAATAAAATGTCAGGTTCTCCGGTTGGATTATCGGGCTCTCGCCGGACTCACTCACCTCCATGTCGCCTGAGGACATGTCTCCGTGGAGCGGCGGCGAAGCGCGGGAGGTTAGGGTTTGACTTTGATGTGGGGTATGTGTTTTACCATATGACATGTCGGGCATACCCACTGACATGTGGGGTCTCCTGGGTATGCGGGTAAAAGGGTATGGGTATGGCATCCCCATACCCGCACCCGCATACCCGATGGGTATGAAATTTTCCTGCTAAGTATACCCATGGGTATTTTTCTATCCCAAACCCTCCCCATTTGAGGCGGGTACTGAAAGAGCATTTTCCCTCATGTGTGGTTTTGGTAATTGAATGACAATCTCTATGGACTAATGTTTGCATTGAGATATCATTATAGATCATGTCCATGGAATTGTGGAGTTCATGTGTTGAACTCTTGAAGCTCATGTGTTGAGTGAAGCTTATTGCAAGTATGTCTTGAAGATTCAAGACATCATCTTAGTGAAGAAAAGATGAGTTGTGCAAGACCAAGAGAAGCTTTCTCGAAAAGATCATATGCTTGGTGCTTGCAATGGAGACATGAAGACGAAGCTTAGCGAGACTCTCCCATGGTGAGAATGGGGGAGTATTTGGAGAAGTCTTCATCAAGCAAGTGTTTGGACGCGCAATCAAGAAAGATGATCTACTTGAAGAGATGATCTTGATAGTCATCATCCAACTCAAGTGGAATGCTCAAGGCAAAGGTATGATCTTGATAGGGCTATAGGATAGATAGGCGTACTATCAAGAGGGGCTCTCAAGTTAGTAACTTGATCGCATTCTTGTGGAGAGCTCAAACCTTTGCATACTTGGCATATCATATTTCTTGGTTCTTATTTGGCTTTTATGTTGGTGAGGAGTTAGAGCTTGGTTCATCTCCATGTCAAGCTCTGGTTCATCGAAATCGGTTTTACTTTGGACAACTTGTTGCGTTTTTGGTGGCGGAAATATTGCCGGTTCTACCTTGAGGAAAGTCCCACACCTTGCCATGTGTGGAGATTTTACTCTATTTATGGGATGCAATATTTTACTCTATTTTTCTTGGGTAATCATCGTCGCTATCTTTCCAACAAAATTGGTCTCACCTCATTTGGAGTTCATTTGCAAAAGTTATAGCAGTTTTCATTTCGGTGTTTTGCTGATCCGGATTATTGGGGCCGGATATTCCGCCCTACCGGAATTTCCGGTTCCCCAGCTCATCCAAGAAAACGGCTAAGGAAAGGAGAAAAAGGGTTCTGACTCCAGTCGGAAATTGTGCTCGGAAATTTCCATATACCGTAATTTCCGAGTGCCCCCTGGTCTTCCAAACCAGATGGTTGAAGGTGCAAGGGTTGGACCCCAAGAATTGGGCCTTGTAGGCGGAGCCAGCAGAGTAACATCCATTGAGGGAGAGAGTCCAGGTTATGGAGTCCGCGCTATCCGGCAACAGAGCAACATCCTGTAGGCTACCCTAGAGTTTTACGAACTGCGCAATGTGGTCCGGCGTGAAGCCCTGAAAGACGATGTCGGCAACCCAATTGAAGTTTTCCAGAGTGTTTTGAACGCATCTGTTCTTTTTTCTGGAGGCCGCAAAGATTTTTGGAGCGATTGACCTTGGGGATAGTCCGCTTAGCCAATTGGAGGTCCAGAATTTTGCAGTTTGTCCGTTACCAATTGTGATCTTGGTGGCAGCATTGAACAGTTCTCTGTCTGTCTCCTCGTTTGGGGTCTCGAGTCCCACCCAAGGCTTGTTCGGGGCTGTCCATTCCAGCCATAGCCATCGCAAACGCATCGCACGAGCAAATTTTTCCAAGTCTAGGATCCCAAGCCCCCCTAGCTTTTTGGGGCGGCAGACCTTGTCCCAGACCTTGCATTTTCCACCTGTTACCTTGTCGCTCGCGGACCATAGCATGCCCCTTCTGATCTTGTTGAAAGCCCTCGGAATGGCCTTATCAACCTTGATGGCAGTGAGGAGGAAGATCGGGAGGGCAGTGAGGACGAATTTAACTAGGGCATCACATCCTGCGCGGTTTAGGAATTTGGCTTTCCACGGATTCAGCCTTGAAGCTGCTTTGTCGATGTAATGTTGAAGGTCAACCCGGCGCAACCTCCCGAGAGAAATGGGGAGGCCCAGGTATTTGATGGAGAACTGCGAGAGGGTGGCGGGGAAGCTATGCAGAATTGCGTCAAGATTGATGTTGGCGCAGCGAATAGGGGTGACCGCGCTCTTCTCAATGTTGGTCAAGAGGCCAGTGACCTCCCCAAAATTTTGTAGGATGTCTGCTAAGTTGCTGATATCGTGGGAGTCAGGCTTCAAGAAAATAGTTGCATCATCAGCATAGAGGGAGATGCGCGACTTGATGAAGTTCCCCGGCAGAGGTTGCAGAAAGCCGGATTGAGTGGCGAGATCCATAATCTTCGGGAGGGTGTTAATTGCCAGGTCGAAAAGCAGAGGTGAGAGCGGGTCTCCCTGCCTCAAGCCGTGACCATGGGAGATGTCTTCCCCAGGAATGCCATTCAGCAGCACGCGAGAGGATGTCGTCGAGAAGATTAGCGACGTCCAAGCTCTCCATCGCGGGGGGGGGGGGGGGGAGCCCCGGCGTTGCATTAGGTCCAGCAGATAATCCCAGCGTACGGAGTCGAAAGCTTTGGCTATGTCCACCTTGACAAGCAGAGCCGGGGTGCGGTTGCGATGTAGACGTCTGGCCACATTGCGAACATACGGAAAGTTGTCGTGTATGCTTCGGTTCTTGATAAAAGCGCTCTGACTTCCCGAGATGATCTTATCCATTTTGGGCCTCAGTCTTGTGGCCATCGCCTTGGCAATAATCTTGGGGATCACATGGATGAGACTGATGGGGCGATAGTCCCCGATGCACTCGGCTCCTCTTTCTTAGGAAGCAACGCGATGTTTGCCGTGTTGATGACATCAAAGTTGTTGATGGTTAGCTCGGAGAAATCATTGATGACTCTCATGAGGTCTTCTTTGATGATATGCCTGCATGCCCGAAAGAAATTTGTTGTGAAGCCATCGGGCCCGACGCCTTGTCAACCGGTAAGGCAAAAATGGCGCTCTTGATCTCATCCTCAGAAAAAGGCAGGGTCAGGTCATCAATGTCCTCCAAAGGGGGTCAAGTGTCTCCCAGTTGAAATCCAGGGTGCGGGTTGCCGGGGCTCCTAGGACAGATGAGAAGTGCTCGTGAATGAGTTGATCATTTTCAGCGTGTTGGACCACCCATCCTTGGTTGCGTTTAAGCCTCTGAATCACATTTTTGCGACGACGAGAGTTGACTCGGAGGTGAAAGAATTTCCTGTTCGCATCTCCCTCGCGGATGTAGTTTATTCTGGAAGCCTGGCGCTTGTGAGAGCTCTCCAGAACAGCCAGGCCCATGACGCGCCGCTTAAGAGCCGTCCTTTAAGATAGATTACCATGAGAGCACAAACACAAATATTCATATTGCATCAGTGTCATACTAATCAGGGAAATACAGGTTTATTAACTACCCAAGTATCTCTACTATATAATACAGCCTAAGGTGTCCGGTACGTCGTGACACTTTTGCACTTTAGCCCCTCAGCTTTGGGAAAATCAACCCGCCGTCCCTCTATACGGTTCGCTTTCCCCACCTTATCTCTTCTCTTGCTCGCCATGATTTCAGCTCATGCCCGACGCTGCCTATGGCGAGCAGCTGTAAACATGGCAGGAACGAGGAGGACGAATCCATCCATGGCAGGCCGGCTAAGATCCACCGGCGACTGCGGCGGGCGGCTCCAGTGCGGTGGCCTCGGCGGCGCAGCGAGGACGAATCCATCCATGGCGGGGCGGCTCAGATCCACCGGCGACTGCGGCGGGCGGATCCAGTGCGGTGGCCTCGGCGGTGCGGCGCCCGCGACGCTCGCGCAGGTCTCCCTCCACAGCGGCGGCGACCAGGCCGCGTACGGCGTGAGCGTGGTGGACGGCTTCAACGTGGGCCTGTCGGTAACCCCGCACGAGGGCCGCGGCAACTGCCACGTGCTCGCCTGCCGCAAGGACCTGACGACGACGTGCCCCGGCGAGCTCCGGGTGCGCGCGACGGCGTCGGGCGGCGCCGTGGTGGCGTGCAAGAGCGGGTGCGAGGCGTTCGACACCGACGAGTTGTGCTGCCGCAAGGCGTACAACAGCCCGGCCGCCTGCCGCCAGTCCACGTACTCGGACTTCTTCAAGAGCGAGTGCCCGGAGGCATTCACCTACGCGCACGACAGCCCCTCGCTCACCCACCAGTGCTCCGCGCCACGCGAGCTCAAGGTCATCTTCTGCCACTAGAGTCAATCCATCCAGCACTTTGAGCCGGCCGGCCGGTGGACGCCAACAGCAGCAAGCGTGTCGTGGCCTCAGGATCTGGTTATGGTTCGTGTACTGCGTATGTGCAAGTATTCGATTAGGCTATGTAGTATGGAGACCGGAGTGTGTTTGATCGAAAACGCTGTTAATAGCAGAGCAAAAACTAAGCCAATCCTACGAACTGAAAAGGCACAGTCAGAATAAGCTCAAAAAAGACACAAACAAAGCGCAGAGAAACAGAGCCGGCTTACATTTGTACGATGCCTTGTTCGGGTGTTCGGCCGTGCTTACGTTTACTTCCCCTGAATACCCGATCTACCCTGTCCACAGCCGGCGAAAAAATAGAACCGGCACCGCCGCTAGATGCTCTCTCTCTGATGCATTTGGCAGTATAGAGTCAACGCCGACGGCCACCTACGCCCCTGCTCAGCTAGCACCAATTGCACATCTATGTTCCTTTATGTACGATGGTTATATTGTTTGAGGTTGAGGCGTATGCACCTATGGAGTCGTGTAGCACTTACAAGTTATTTCATGCTATTTTTTCATACCACAACCACTCATTAGTATAGAATTTCTTATAAATGACATGTATATTATATCAAATTGTTTTTTCTCCCTATTTTATTTTTTAGTCTGACCATGAAATTCCGAAGCATTGTGAAAGAGCTCTCGGCGAAACTGTTTAACATGAACATGTATTAATTTAAAAGAATAAAAAAATACATAGTTAAATATCCGGTCTGTCCGTAGCACCGCAGGGGTATTTTACTAGTTTCCATGTTACTACTGACAGCATTCTAAAATACGATACCAATATGCTACGGCCTACGGCGGACCACTGAGCTGTTGTAGGAGTGCAAATACAACACATCGTGCATCTGAAATCAAAAGAAAAGAGGTGGATAAACGGAGATCGCCGACGGCCATGGTGGGTGCGCCATGGGCTGAACGGAGATGAGCTCGTCGAGCGGCCCTGGCTTGACCGCCTTCCAGGCACGGCAGTTGGGCAGCGCGACGTAGACTCGGTTCTCCTCCACTCGGCAGCCGCCCACATCGACGCACGCGACGGCGCTCCTCCCGGCGCAGTCGACGAACAAGGTGTACGCCCCGATGCCGTCCACCTCCTCCCACGCCATGGGCGCCAGATCAAGCACGTACACGGCGATCTTGTGCACATGGGGGCCCGACTTCATGAAGAGCACCAGCAGCAGCCGCTCGCCGGCGGGAACCAGGTGTGGCACAAGGTGGGACCTTTCGAACGTGGTGGCGTCCGGGAGGCCGGCTGCTGGCAGGATGCGGACGGCGGGTTGGTTCGGAGGAACGCTGCCGTCGACGTCGAGGTGGAGGAACTCCAGTAGCTGCGCGCGGTCGGTGAGCCCGAGGACGCGGCCGCGGAAGTCGAGGACGGTGGTGACGAAGGAGGCGGCGCGGGGGAGGGCGCGCTTGGTCCACTCGGGGTTGGGGTGGTGGTGGTTGTGCGCGGGGAAGGGGAAGGGAAGCGAGAAGAAGGCGTGCTTGGAGTGGAAGAGGAGGAGGTGGGAGGGCGAGAGCGCGGCGTAGTGGTAGGGGAAGTGCGGGGAAGGGAGCCGGAGCTCGCCGCGGTCGGCGCCGGTGAGGGCGTCGACAAGGTGTAGCGTGTTGCGCTTGCGGCGGAGGAGGGCGAGGTGGCGGCGGGTGGCGGAGAGGACCGTGGTGGAGCCCTCCGGCGGGACGGTGAGGCGGTAGGGGATGGACTTGGGGATGACGAGCGGGGAGAAAGGCGTTAGAAGCGGGGCGGGGCGGAGGAGGAGGAGGAGGAGCAGTGGCGGGACGCGCGGGCGGACCTGGCCGGCGGAGGCGCGGAGCAGGCGCCGCCAGGGGCGGCACGTCGCCGCGAAGGCGGAGAGCGAGCGGACGCACGGGAGGAGGCCCCGGAGCACCTCCTCCAGGGGCAGCTCGGGGAGGTCTGCCCAGTCCCGGAACGCGTCCAGCTTCGGCATCGGAGAAGGATGGAACCGCGGTGGTGGGCATACCTGGCCATCGGGCCGACCCGGCACGGCACGGCACGCGTCGCCTGAGGCCCGACCCGATAGCGGCCCGGCACGCCAGGCCCGTTAGCCTAACGAGCCGTGCTCGGGCCGGCCCGCGTGCCTGCGCGCGGCCTCAGGCACGGCACGGCCGGCACGTTATGGGCCCGGCGGCCCGGCACGGCCCGGCCGGCACGGTAGGCACGTTTTTTTTTAATTTAAGCTGTTTTTTATCCTGTTTTATGTTTTTTTTCTCTTTTATGATGTTTTATATTGGTTTATGATGTTTTATGTTGTTTTATGATGTTTTATCTTTCTTATAGTAAAAAAACACAAGACATAGTTTGATATGATCATAATAATTTTATTTAGCTAGCAAGCCGCCTCATTAAAACCTTCCAGTCCCCTCGGGTACCCTGGTAAGGAAAGAGTGCGTCTGAAACTTGCTGCTCTCCTACTTAATTGTTCATATTACAGACCGAGTTCAAATTACAAAAATAGAAAGAAAATTACAAAGAGGAAAAAAAACTATTATTCTTCATTGTCCTGGATATGAAAGTTCTCCATCGCAGCCAATAACTCGGGGTTCTCCGGCATGTGTTGGGATCTCCGCTTCGCCCGCTCGCGATCTTTCACCGTCATTAAACTCTTCACCATTGAAGGGTGGAGACTTGCTCTTCTTGGCTCTAGTACTCTTCCACTTAGACTAAATGTTCCCTCCGACGATGTGGTTGATACGGGGACAGTTAACACATCTCGTGCAAGTATGGAAAGCACTGGATATGTACTTCTGTGTTCATACCACCATTGCAAGATGTTGAATTCTGCTTCTTCGTTGTCGGGAAGCACCTGGTCAGTGAGGTAAACACCCAACTCGCTGCGTCGAGGAGCAGTGGCGGTGCTTGAACTTGAGCTGGAGCTGCCGCTAAAGAGTTTGAAGATTGTTTTCTTCTTTCCGGGTTGTGTAGCTGCTGGAGGACGAGGCGGACGAACTGTCGCTGCATACTTATTCTCGTACTTCAAGTAAAGATCAGTGAGTTTGCCCTTAACATTGTATTGATAAGTTGCATAGTCTACCTCTAAGGTGGCTGTTAATAAAGAAAGAGCATATCCTAATCCCTCAAGTTTAGCCCTTGGGTCCAAAATGAATGCAAATGCATACAAATCAGGGATTTCTTTCCAATATTTTAAAAACTTTTCTTTCATTTTTTAAACAGCATCTCTTAAAATTTCATCATGTTCATACTCCTTCAAGTGATTAGCAATCAATACAATCTGATGCACTAGCAGAGGAGATGTGGGATAATAAACTCCTGATAAAATGTTAGTTGCATCGTAAAGGACTTCTAGAAACTCCATTATCATTTGTGCCATAACCCAGTCATGATCCGTGATATAGATTGCTCCACCGCTATTTGAATTAACAAACATGGTAAATTGTTCTTTATCACGGATCAGATCTCTAATCATTACGTACGTGGAGTTCCATCTAATATCCATATCAACATTGTAGACATGATGTGCATTTGAAGCCGCCTCACACCACCGCTTATACTCAGCTAGCCGTGGATTAGAAATACTCAGATAAGTTATGCCACTTCTTATTTTCTCAATGGGTGCTTTCATTAGCTTTAAAGCACTTTTAGCAATAAGATTAATAATATGGCATGCACAACGTTGATGGAAAAGGTATGGTGCAGAATAAGCCGAAAGTTTGGGAATAAGACCAGTCATTGCCCTAGCATTGTTTGAAGCATTATCTAAAGTTATTGCAAACACCTTAGACTCGAGGCCAAATTCTTCCACGACTTGCAAGATTTTGGCGGCTATGGCGGGACCAGTATGGCTAACATCAATTAATTCAAATCCAAGCAAAGCTTTTTTAAGTTCCCAAGTATTACTGTCCACATAATGAGCAACAACACTTAGATAATCTTGCTTAGCTCTACCACTCCAGATATCAGATGTTAATGAAACTGAAAATACACACTTTGTAAATTCATCTTTTAGATCATTAGCTAGTTCTTTAGCTAGTTTTTTCATATCCCTAGATGTAGTTTGCCTAGAAACAGGTTCATAGCGTGGATTGTGACAAGTTTTAATCCAATCAACAACAGCGGGATACGCCCCAAATCCAAGCGGTAAATCATGCGAAGCTATCACACCACATAGACCTCGACGAGATATGTCAGCATTATAGTTCCAGTTCATTACCTGCCCGTCGGGTTGGAAGGGAAGGTCGCCTTGTCTTCTCGCCATCTCCTCGGCCTGCAACCTCCGGTGTGTCTTCACATGCCGCTCCAAGTGTCCGGTTCCCATGGAGGAGTTGCCGGTGAGGATCTTGTCGCAACCCGCCCACTTGCACACCGCGTCCCATTGCTTGGTGCCATCCTCGAGAATCGTTACACGATCCTCGAAATGGCCCTCCAACCACACCCAGGAGCTTCGCCTCCGCCTCTTCGTGCCGTTGGAGGTGCTTGAAATACCGCCAGAACTACCACTAGAAGGTATCGATTGAGATGGTGGCTGAGTATAGGTGGGGTGGGGGGTGGGGCTTATGAAGTTGAAATCATCCACTTGAAGACCGAATTGGTCCATTGTGAAGTCGATCATCGGCTCGGGGTGATGCCCCCGGGGGTTTGGGTTGAACGGCGGGGGAGGGGGAGGGTCTTCCATGGGATGAGAAGTGTGAGAATGTATGGTGAGAAGTGTGGGTTGAGTTGAGTGTGCTGAATATAGGGGATGTGAGGCCCTTTTTATAGCAAAAAATAGAGCTGTTTGAAGTTCAAATTTTGAAAAACAAATAAAAAAAAATTCCCGTGCCTAACGGGCCGCCGCCGGCTTATCGGGCCCTCGTGCCGCGCGCGGCGTGCCGGCACGGCACGCCAGGCACACGCCGGCCCGACAACGGCCCGTCGACCACGCTCCCCGCCGGCGTCCCGCGTGCCGCCCGCATGCCCGCGTGCCCACGCCGCGTCGCCACCCCCCGCTTCAGCCCGCTCGCCGCAACGTGCCGCCGGGCCGTGCCGTGCCTGACGGGCCACGGGCCGGCACGAAAGCAACCGTGCCGTGCCGGGCCGGCCCGCGTGCCTTGCCTCCGAGTTGGGCACGGGCCCGTGGCGTGCCGGGCCGAGGCACGGCACGATTACTGACGGGTCGGGCCGTGCTCGTGCCGGGCCGCAAAATGCGTGCCTCGGGCCGGCCCGACAAGCACGGCCCGTTTGGCCAGGTATAGTGGTGGGGGACGACGGGAGCGTATCAGGTCGATTTTTTTTTTACATTGGAAACGACCGACTCTTGGTTGGATTTGAGTAACCATTTATCTTAAAACTAAATAACCATCTATTCAGTTGGGTTAAAAAAGGTTGACCCGATGGTTAGGGCATGTACAATGGTAGAGAAGACACGCTTTTCCTTAGCCATCCACATTATTTAGAGAAGACAAAATTATAAGTTGTACAATGCATTATCTCTTGTTGCCATCCCTAGCAGTTAATGAGAATTAATTATATTTTGGTAGAAAATTAAAGTTTTAAAAGAAAACAAGTGGTACAATGGTGAAATTAGTGTTCTCTTATTTCATAAGAGATCTCTTAACTAAGGGAAGACAACCTTCCCTTTCTTCATTCTCTCTACGCCACCTAGACAATTATCGTACGTGTCAACGCTAAGAGAAAGCTGCTGTCACCCCCATTATACATGCCCTTAGTAAAACCATCATGTCATGTAAAACCACTATAGCAAATTTTAGAGATTTCAGATATCAAACAATACAAGTTTTCTCCATTCCTGAAACGGTACACATGCTGGCAAGTTAATTCATTGCTCAGAGTAAATTAGTAAACACAAATTGTTCGGGCTGCAGATGAAGCATTCTCTGTGCAACAGGACAATTTTTTTCCCGATTTCTTGAATATTCGGAGCAAATCCTTCATTCCTTGCAGCCCAGGCTGTACCTACACTTCTACCAGGTTATATACTGACCTATTAGTATCCGTTCTTCTCAGGGAAAACAGAGCAATGCTGGTGACTGCTCAGATGCCAAGCTTACAGACACTCATGATCAAAGGGAAGAAACACATAACATGGATGAACACAGAAACTGGAAAGTGAATGGGCAGTACACAAATGCAAGGTTATTGACAACTGACAGAGTATAACAGCACAATCAGTTCCGCCGACAGCAATCAGTCCAGAGGCAGAACTACAAACAGAGTGCAGCAAAACCGCAACTAGCAGCATTTTACTTCTGAATACAGGAAATAAACAACTCAGCGCAGCCTCCCACCCTCACGCTCAGCAGCATTTTACGTTGGCCGGAAATGGATCTTCTCGAGAACCCACAATGTCCATGGGATCACTCTCTATCTGCATCAAACATAGGCAATGAAAGCAACAAGTCAACAACCTATTTACATAATGAATCATGAAACAGGAGGATGCCTAATGTATATTTGCAAGAAACTGACCAAGAAAGAATAGGCAACAAAAGGATGGGTAAGTTACAGGTCATTCTGCTTACAAGTTATAGAGTAAACATCAGCACTGTATTCCACTAGGACCTAATTATACATAATCTATAGAAGAACTGCATTCTTAACCATGCCCTTTATTGTAAGGAAACATTGAGAATCAGGAAAGGAAATAGGCAATAACTGACCAGGAGAGATAATAAATGTAAGTACTGGCACTAAACCTAATGATGTACAATTCCATTGAACAGGCCAATACAGAGCATAAGGAATAAAAAGGATGGCTTAGTTACAGAGTATCCTGCTATCAAGTTAAAACTAACACATGTACTGCATTTCTAAACATCATTTCTATTTTAATTCTGCCACTAGAACTATCTATGTACAGTTGCTTGAAACTGACGAAAAGGGAACAACAGGAATGTCTTAATGACAGAGCATCCATCCTGCATAACTACTCATACAAATTGTTTCATAGAGAATAATCAGGGCACATGCTAATGAGCAACCATATCACTATATCAGTAGCACTGCAGCAGCAATAAAACGAAAAAAGGCACTCTAGTCATAGCCAATTACCTGGCTTAATAGAAAGACCTTCGTCACCATGTATGTCGTACACTGATGCTGAGCCGACGAGGAAAGACAAGAGAGGAGGATTCTCAAAAAAGAAAAAGAGGATGATTCCCTCTCCCCATTAAAACGAGGACACCATTTTTCTTTTTCGAAATGAGTGGCAAAACTTTTGCCCCAATCCCTTAACTACATTAATTAAGAGAGAGTTTGAACATAGAAGCATGTCAACAGTAAGTAAAATAATTATATCTAGCTCTCTGATGGTGCGGAATGAACAGAACCCACATAGAGGATATAACCTATCAGACACCCAAAAAACAGAAACAAAATGCTTGTGGACGATTGCCTCATATGTCCAGAACAAAGATGAAGACACCTGGAGAAGAATGTTCAGATCGACCACTCACTTAACAAGGTAAAAACAGAACAAAACAGTGATTCCCCATTGTGTAGATTAGTCCAACGATGTCTTCCCAACCATTGTGCACCGACAAAGCTACAGGTAGGACAGAATAGCACAATACGCCACAACCAAAAGGGAAATGGACAACGTGACAGTGATTGGCTAAGTACACAAAACATTGACTTATATCTCTCCATCAATCAACAAGCATCCATGGTTCGAGTGCACCATTTATTGTTTAATAAGTGCCATACACTAAGGTAGTTCACTCAATTATTTTCTGGCCATGAATGTGGTTCTCTTGATTTTAGCAGAAGTAACAGCCATGTAAAACCGGTCTCAGACTTGTACATAATCTTTTTTTTTCTATCAATGCATCCGAACACAACTTTTTTGTGCATTTTCGCAAACATCAGCCATGCAGAGTATCATAAATGATGAATTTTTCTTTTTAACCACTTAACAGTGGAGAAAAGTATGTGCAGCAGTTCAAATCAGGGCCTGGTTGATGCTTGAAGTAGTATATCAGCGATTTAGAGCATCGTGCAGCAAGACAAAACACCAACAAAATGATGGTACCCGTGTAGAAAGACCCAATCATTTGCACAGAAGTAGAAGCTGACATACAACACAAGTACTGGAATGACATATGAAGGGAGAAAACATAGAACGACTGCAATTGCTGCAATCTATTTCAGATCATCTTCATAAGCATCACTGAACACCTGTTTCATGGCAATGGCACTGAACACCAAAATGGCAAAGCATAAGAAACGTTGATGACATGGCTGAAAGTTGTCAAGTGGTAAGTATAAGCGGCAAGGATCTCATGGTTATCTCTACACAGCAGTCATGATAAAGGTTCTAACTCTTTTCATTTGATAAGATGGCCAAATGGTCAAAAGTATCAAGGTGGAAGGCATCCTGGACATATGGCAGGCCCATTTGAATGCAGCCCTGCAAAGAGAAATGTCATGAGGTGACAATCATGGATGCATCAGCAATGTGAAGTTCAGGAGTAGTGGAATGCAGAACTGTACCAGGGGAGCAAGGAACGGCCCGTCAATTTGATTTCCCGTAGAGACCACGCTGGCGGGCGAGCGCGAGGAAGTCCTCCAGGCCATTCTGCCCACGGCTGGCCGCGGCAGCTGTAGTGGCGGTCCTGGTGGGAATCATGAGCACCGCCCTGATGAGAGGATCGTCATGGAGCGGTTGCTCTGGTTGTGGCTGCTGCTCTGCTTGGAGTTGTGGCTGATGGTGCTGCTGCTCTGCTTGGAGTTGTTCCTCTGGCTGTGGCTGCTGCTCTGCTTGGAGTTGTTGCTCAGGTTGTGGCTGCTGCTGCTCTGGTAGTTGTAGTTGCTCTGGCTGTTGCTCGGGGCTCGGGGTTGGGGTACTGATCCTGGCGCCCCTGACCTTCCTGGTGCAAACCCTAGCCTTCCGGCGCGGATTGGTGGCGTCGTCGGCGGAGGGAGGCGCGGGCGACTGGGGCTGGGACGGGGTGAAGCGGAGGCTGCACATGGCGATGGGGTCTTCTTGCTGGTGCTGGGTGGCATCAGGAGGGGTGAAGGGGAGCGTGCACATGGTGATGGGGTCTTGCTGGGTGGCGTCCGGAGGGGTGGCGAAGACCTCCTCCGCCTCCTCGTCGTCGTCCTGGGAGGCGGAGGCGGAGGCGGCGAGGTCGTTGTCGCCGCCGAGGAAGGAGGAGGTGGCGAGGACCTCCTCCTGGGAGGCCGAGATGTCGCCGCCGCACTCGAGCGCCACCTTGGCCAACATCGACTCGGCCACGGGGGCGGTGGCGGTGGCGGCCATGGGCAGTTCCTGCTGCGGTGCTTTCGTGGCCGGCGGCTGGCTGGTGTGTGGCGGCGGTGTTCTGCGAAGGAACGGGAGCCACATAGGGGGCCGCAGCCCTAGGCCTGGTGTGTTGCTCCCGGATGGAAGCACGCCGCCTTCTGATGCGCCGCGTCGAGGGGACCGGAACGCACGGCGAGGTCTTCCCGGTGCGCCGCTTTGATGGCGGGCGAGGAGAGGAGCGCGCCGCCGGAGTGGAGGGAGGCGCCGCCAGTGAGGGACGGTGGGGGGATTGGGGATTTGAATCGGGAGTACTGTACTAGTATAAGTTTTTTTGAAAGTGAGAAAAATAGTTGCTCTTGAGAAACGAGATGGGCGTTATGCTGCTCGATTTTAAAAAGCAATTCGAAATATTAGAAAATGATACTCCCTCTGGTCGAAAATGGCTGTCACAAACTTGTCTAAATACATCCGTGTTTAAAAATTGGCTTGCGCATCTCGACATATGCTTTAAAAAGGTTGTTGCTTGAAAATACGACAATTTTATATCTTGTAGAAGAAGACAAAATTTGGTGTTTTTTTTCATAATATACTTTTTTGCCACAAAGAATGACGGGCCACGGAGCTTGCATACAAACAATATCGAGATGTACTTTGTTCAATAATAATTGACATTTCAAAATAATTTTTTGGTGGCAGAAGAATATGCTCCCATGTGTCCAAATAAATTTCTTTTTGTTTTGTTCGTAATGTAGTATTCCCTCCGATATGGAAAAAGTGACAACAAAACTGAGCTCTGAGGGAGTACTGTACCTTCTCCGTGTTGTTGATGGACTGCAAGAGGAACATCCGTCACTGTTTGAATTTCCTGTTCTGTTTTCAAAGCACAAACCCTGCTTCACATGCTATTCAAGATAAACTACACATACAGTAACCAGAAATATAAATAAAATTGCACTTAAAAGAGTAATGCGCGTCGAGATGAAGCATGCTATGAATCTGATATACTTGATTAGTTAATTTGAAAATATGTGAAGAACCATTTCGTAAAAAGACATGTTCAGGCCATCCCGGTCCAAGAAAGCGAAGATGAACAATCTATTTATCTATCCTAACTCCTAATGGCTCATGCCATGTCACGTTACAACAAGCTCGAGGAACTAAGCTACTGAAGATGAGGAGAATGAGACTATGACGACGATGCTCTTCGCACGCGCTGCTGGCGAGTGTAGTCCCAGATGGCGATGGCGGCGCTGACATGGACGTTCAGCGACCTGACGACGCCCAGCTGCGGGATCTCCACGCAAACGTCCACCACCTGCTGGATGATGTCCACGGGGATGCCCTCCTTCTCCCGCCCCAGCACCACCACCGTCTTCTCCGGGAACTCGAACTCGTCCAGCGCCACGCTGTTGGCCGTTTGCTCCAGCCCAACCACCGTGTACCCCTCCGCCCGCTTTCTTTCCAAAAACGCTTTCACGCTCTCCACCGGAACCTCCAGCATCGGCACCCACTTCTCCGCCGTCACGCTGATCAGACGGAACTGCTTGTCCTGCGCCACCCCCATGTCCGCCACCGCCAGACCGCCCGCCTTGAATATCTCACACGTCCGAGTCAAACCCGCCAGGTTCGGGATCCGCTCCACCAGCGACGCCATCACGATCAGCTCCTGCTGGCTCCGCCGGATCGTCTCCGCCGCCTCCTTCCTCGACTCCACCGCCAGGTTGAATGCCCCGTCGTCTTCCTCTATCTCAAAGAGTAGTCTGGAGATGTCGTTGTTGCCCATCACTCCTACACCGTTGCTGCTCGATGCTTGCTCACTGTCCCGGTGGGGTATGATTTTCTTCTGGAAGTCTTGACTGGCTATGATCTTGCTGTCCGTGCTGTTGCTGTCCTCCTTCTCAGGTTTTCCCAGTGTGAGATCTTCATTCTTGATTGTTGCTGAATCCTTTATCATACAAGTTCTCAGCTCCTCCCTCACGTCCTGATATTACATACAGACAGGGGCTAATAATTAATTTGGACAGATGCAATTTCGTGCAACAAACTAAATATATCACAGATCAGAGAGCTTACATTCAAAAAGTTATTTACCCGCTCCAACACTGACATAGGGACACACTCAAAGCCAGAGGACTGCATCAAAGAAGAGCATATTCAGAACAAGCTTGATTCAGAATCATACTAGAAACGATGAAACATTCAGCACCACATCAAAAAAATCTTAATGGTCCTAAAACCTTCCATTTTATATATTTCCTGACAAAAGAATGATGGCACTAAATTTCAAGAAGAAAGAATATTATGAACCTCGGGGCGAGCTGTAAATATTCCCGAAGGAGTCCCAGATGTATCAGGGTTAAAAACATCGAGAAAACCTTCAATTGAAACTCTGAGCCTGAAATAAAACCATATTAATGTTACAGATATTCAAGAAGGAAAATTATCGGAAATTTTTACATATTAAAAAAGGATATTGTATAACAATTGGAGTATGTAGTATAAAGTAGACGTATTAGTTGGGAGACAAATTCCCTCACTAGATCCAAAGGGTACATTGAGAGGTATTTACAGGTAGATGCTATAGCCTAGCTAAATAAAAGGAAACAGAGTATGTGGATGTACCTCGCACAGTCAGTATTCTCTGCCAGATATTTTTTCAAGTCTTGAAAGCACCTCCTCTCGATGGACGAATCTTCTGAGTTTTCGAGTTGCAAATTATGCCACAATTTGGAAAAAACACAGTGGACAAGTAGCTGTGGTACAAAATAGATCTTCAGCTGACTAGGACAGTATACCACTCCAGGAGAATGCAGCCCCTCATAATTTCAAAGTACATAATTTTACCTGAGTGAAACTACGGAGACTGTGGTGATGGGATGTTAAAAATGGAATTATTGGAGGAAGCAGTTGATTTAGATGGTCTCTCTGCACAACCAGCTCCCTTGTATGGAGGATCACGTTTGCTGCTATAAAAACATACGAAGATAGTGCCTGCAAAGAGACGATATATAAATTATACAAACCAAAATGGAAAGATGTCTGGCCAAATGTTCACCTGTTGTCGCATCCCATTGTCATGAAAAATAGGAACAAGCTGTTCTTCAGCCTGTAAATGATAATCATCAAAAAGGTTGATAGCTACAGGGAAGAACTAAAGAAGTGTGTACTGATCACACGGGTCAACAAGCATTGACATGAAGAAGAAGGAGCTCTCACCAGTCTTGGAAATTTCAAATAAATAAGTATAGCAAATGTCTCCAAGAACTGCCGGACAGCAGGTAGATTATTTCTCTGCAGAAACAAAAGTGGCATCTGAACTTGCACCGGTGGAAAGGTAATGCAATAAAAATAACAATTATGCAAGGCATACAAATTTATGCCTAAATAATTCATATCCTTAAGAATTTAAACTCAGGCAGGTTTGTACAAAGAAAGAGAAAACACAGACTATTCCACTTGTTTAAAGCAACCTACACAAAGTCTACATATGAATCATATATAATGGCATAAAAATATGTAAAACACATAAGGTTAAGAATATTCTTACATAAAGACAGATGTGAACATTAGATGTCACTTCCTCAACCATGTCTTCGTCTATATAGTGCGACAAAACACATATCATCTGCCACACACGAACTTTACGCCTATGTACCTGATAAATACGGATACCTCAGAAATATGGTGCAAAATAGCAAGGTTCACTGTACCAAGAAACAGGCTTACACTGCTATATTTTTTATAAAGTTCTTTCGAGAGATCACTGTCGTTCACCTGTACCAAAATATTAAATATAAGGTGTCAGAAATCCACTAACGTAAGCAGGCCTTTGGAAGTAAGCATGACCGACAAGTTTGTAGCATCAGACAAGTTTCAGAATCTGGTTGTAGGTTGCATAGTTACTAAACTGGTGTTTGGTACGTCAAAATTCATTGGAAACTCTTCATGTACAAAAGCATCCATAAACTTCGAAACGGCACAACCATTATCAGTCATCGAGTAAGAAACAGTGACATCATATAGAAAACCTCAGACATCATTGCTCTAAGATGGCAAACCCTGGCCCATAGATAAGATTTTGTAAGTCTGAAAACCGTACCGCTGAATCCAGAAGTTTCAGTAGAAATAATTTGCCTGATTCACGAGCTTCTGTAATATCCAGTCCGCCATTTTCTTTGATTTGCTTCCATAGCTGATGAAATAGAACAGCAATGGAAACGCGAGCATACAATTCTGTATTAATGAACACCTGCAATAACATTGGCAATGCAGTTAGACTATAAGTTTGATTGCTAGGTTGGCGATTTTAAAAACAAAAAAAAGGAGAAGGTTCGACTACTTTCAAGCTGTTAGTGCTACAACAGTTAAAAACAAGTCAAACAAAAATTCGAGTATACATTATTCCCTATCCCATTACATTGCAATAAAATTCCACGAAATGAGCAGTTGATAGGAAAGAACAGACACTATACCAACCAACTGAGGAACATATATCATTTATGTCCTATACCCAAGGTTTCAAGAACTATAGGGGCACAGTTTACCTCTGTGAATTCACGATCTGGACTTTGAGCTAGCATGGAAACTTCAAATCTTGCCTCATGGTTTTCAGACAGTTCAGATTCAAAATCTTCATCAAATGCCACTATCAAGATTTTGAATAAGGTTAGAATATATAATAAAAAGCACCAGGCTGTATCAAAAAGGCACCAGCGGAAAGAAGGGAAATGGTGAACATACAGAAACTATGAGAAATATATTGTATAACATACCAGATCCATATAGTGCTAATAGCTTCAGTTCCTCTATGTAAAATCTAAGAGTTTTTGGGTACATCAGCCATAGACCACTCAAGTGCAAAGCTGCTAGGCGTATAGTTCGGGGACTCTTTGAACCTTCATTAAGAAGACTCTCCACAAACTGGAAACAAAAAAGATGAGTTACAGTGTCACAGCATGTCTTATCAGTTATAACATGCACAAAGTAGTGCTAAAAAGGAACTTTATAATCCATTGACGAATTACATAAAGATGTCATGTAATCCATGTAAGATCACTGGGGTCAAGCAGCGGAACAGGCGAGAGGGCGCAAAATTTGTTGGCCCCATTTTGCTACTCGGCATTATGGTGGTTCCCCTGATTCCCTTTAGCACAGGTCAGACTTTCCAGTATCGGGTTTCATTTAGCATTCATAAAGTAAATAACAAGAAACATATGAAGAGACGGCTTGCCAGTGAAATATAACCATAAGCATGTATCTAAGTAAATAGGCAGGCCACGCATATAATAATAAACATAACTACTTTAGCAGAACATGCAACGAAAAGACACAACAGCAGAAGCAAGTGGCATTTATTTAAGCTAGCCCTTCAATTAGAAACGAGAATGAATCGTCAGGGCAACTCCAACAGTTATGAACTGAAAAAATTATAGAACAAGAAGAATGTGTTGCGTAGAAAAAGAGTGAAGTAGTAGAAGATGCGTTAGGACTGACCCATTTCAAAGGGCCTGGCCCTTTATCATTGGTCTGGTGCATTTCAAGATTGGGAAAAATTGACGGGTGCAATATTGCGGACAGTAGTGCCGCAATTGGTGCGACTCTGCGTTTATTGCAGCTAAGGTGCAAGACCCAGGCAGACTTTACCAATTGCATCATCATCTGCAGCAAATAGAGATGAGACGCCATAGAAAAAAGGCAAAGTTAAAATCTGAAGTTTAATTAAAAAACTACCCCTTCCATTAAAAATATATGGTCTTTTAGATTTTAAAATTAAAGCTGTCAAACAGCGAACTTTATTAACCTGGAACGCCAATACATGTAAAACTATTTAGATTGTTCATGTGAATACATTATGATGTTCTACTTTCGAAATGTAATGTTATTAATTTAGTATACTTGTAGTTGCTATATCACCTTGGACGGATGGTCAAAATTTCTATTTGAGACTGTAGCATGTCCAACCCACTATATATTCTTGAACAAAAAGACTTGAGGGAGTATCATACAATTTTCAGGTGCAAACAACTACGTCAAGAGAAAAAAATAGCTATAGTTGCCCAAAAAAAAAGACTAAAACAAAACATTTTGATATCTTCTAGTCTAAGCACCTACAGTTTGGGAATTAAATAGCTATGTTGCCCCCAAGAAAAGAAAAGGCACACATATAGTACCTCATAGCTGATGCCCAATGAGGATAAATTTATGTGCCTCCTATTTAAGTGTATAAGTCCCAAAACCGACCTCACACATCTAAAGATGGATACGACGGAATTCTCACCAGCATTTTCAAGACTGCAAAGATATTAAAATAAAATAAGTAAAATAAAGCGAACAGATACATCAGTAAGTATCAAAGAATTTACAGAAAACAAGAGAAGCCAAGCTAAAAAAAAATTGTATTGGAAATAAATGGGCTTACCCCAAAATTTTCAGAATATCTAGTAAATCTCAAAGGCCTATGTTGCCAATAAGTGGGGTGCTAAGGGCCTGTTTGTTTGGGCTGGCTACGGCTAGCTGTGTTGCCGTATAGGGAAAGCTGTTGTTTAGAGTTTTAGTGTTTGGTAAGTTGGCTGGCTGTAAACCACGGAATTGTCTCAATTGACATCCGAATTCCATGGAATTGAACTACAACTAAAAGATGCCTTCTCCAAACTCTGAATTGGGTGGAATTGGCTCTTCTCGTGGGGATGACCAGATTCAACCTATAAACATCCAAACATAGAATTGGAATTGAGTGCTCTTTTTTATTCCATCTACCAATATCTTGCATAATCAGGCTCATTTCAATACATCCACCGATTTGGAATTGGCCTCAATTCAATTCCAAACCCTCCAATACAAACATCCAAACAGAGCTTAGTTACTTTTGGCTGCTGGATTGGTAAAGAAATGCTCTAAATATCCATGACATTACACTACATAAATAAGTTCTGAAAAGTTTGCAACTGAACCCTCAGATACAGGTAAAGAAGTAGTTGGTGTGGTTACGAATATTTTCTCATGCATAATCCCATGGTTTGGTTTCTAAATCGTACATAAAGAATGGAGAAACTGTAAAGGAATGTTATACTTGCCTTTCAGTAATATCAAGAAAGATGGATTGAAGGGTTGAATCTGAGTATAGAGACTTCATCTGAGATTCATTCTCATCACAGCAGCAAGAAATGGATAACATGGAGTCTACACAAAGCCACTAAATCAAAATTAATAATTAGGAGCTGTTTAAATAATTTACTAGTGAATGTACAAAACTGAGCCACGCACACTTTGAAAGGAAGTGAAGAGTTATTCTCACCTTCCAACACATTAAAACAGCTCGTCTGCTCCGTGTCAGAACTCCGTTTGTAAGTAGAATGTTGATGTTACCAAGAAAAGTGGTGGCCAGAAGATCCAATGACAATTTGATAGCTTGATTGTTTTGCTTTGTTTCCACAAAATCCTGAAACTGAGAAATGGGAGCACTAGACAGAGCTGCTAGAACGTAGGCTAGAGCTTCATAAGCTGCCAAGTGAAGTTCAGCTCCAGCCTTGTGAGACAAAAATAAAATTTGATCAGGCATATGTAAAACTTATATGGAGAAAGTTCAAGCCACTGAAAAATAAATATTCAGTCAAACATTAAAAAGGTAACCAACCTCTGTGGCGTAAGTAGAATGTTGGATCACTTCCCAACAGAATTCCCAGAGGCATGAAAATGCTGAATGAAGAGACACATCAGAGGTGTAGTGGTTACACCATGAAACAACAGAGCTAACACATCTCATAGACCAAATCTGTTAAATAATGCAGTAGGAAGTTAGCAAAGTTAGATGATCAAATTTTGAGACATACTTTAATGCTAAGGTAAAATATGGTACCCTCCAATAGGAGATCTTCACAAGCTATCAAGACGACTGGACAAAGACAGTATAGCAACAACCAGCTTGTAATAGCCACTCCTATGTTACTCGTAATTTTGTTACATGGTACAAATGGAAGAAAAACCCAAATTTTAATTTAATAGCGTGGGTCAAAAGAAAGGACAGTATACAAAAAATCTGTGTTGGATTAGCACAGCATGTCAGCAATATAAGCATCCTCTATTGAATGAGCTAATTCTGTTATATCCATAGATAAAAATTTCCGTTATCTTATTTGCTGCATAATTAAGGTAACAGTATGACCACTTACAAGTAGTAAATACAACCCACTAGATGGCTAGATGCTACATTGTGGACCAAATTATCAGGAAGGGACGTACACACTGCAACACTGAAGAGGTTATAGAGGTAGCTAAGCGACGCTGACTCGGACCTCCAAGCTTTCCTTTAACAGAACATGGTAAATCCATGTTGTCGGTACTTTTTAACCAGAAAATTGAGCAAGATTGCTTGCTGAAGGTCACCACGTTTTCCTGAGGTAAGACATAAGCAAGATGATATTCAAAGGCTGGTAGAGCAAGGGTCATCAGTTACAATCTAAAGAAAAAGAGGTTACCAAAACTGAAAGCAATGATTTTCTGAACTTCTCGCTGAGAACACGGTGCTTGATTTCATTTGTTATATCTGAACCTCCACCGGCGATGGTATCATTTTGGTGGACAAGCTTTTTCTGTTTCACTTCAAGCTCCTCGATCAAGCTTATAATGATGATAAAGAACTTCACACTAACACATTCTCCAGCGGGAGAATGTTCAGAAAGCGTGTTACCATATTTCTCCAGGAACTGCAATAAAGGGGTATTTAAAACCAAAGTTGATTTTAATTTACACAAGAGAAAAAACACAACTTCAGTGCAGGTGTAAGTATGATGGCCAACTGATAGGCGACAGACTAGGTCAGCTACACATTTAGGTTTCTGGCATGAGCATAAAATAGCTTATCCAGTTTTAGTTTCTAAATGTGTGGCTTTGGTTACAGACATAAGATAAGACTTATTACTCAAAACAGTGTTGATTCCTTTTACTGTTGAGACATAAAAGCAGGTGTCAAGAAAAATCTACCGTAAATATTTGCTTGAAATGTTGCTCATCGGAGGTTGCAAGAAGAAGGGCCCTTGCCCACCTCCGTGATTCAGCTTCCCATGCACACACATCCTCGTCATCAAACAAATACGACCCTTCTACCCCCATGTGCTTCATGTAGATGGTCGGGAAATCAATAAGCTCATCCAACAAAGTGTTCTTCTCAGAATATTCTTTCTTCTGAACAAACCATTTTTGCACTGTAGCCCTCAGTGGTCCTACAAGGTAAACGTGGTGCAAAGCAAATGAAACTGTTTAGTTATCCTCAACAAATCATAAATTCAAAGCAGATGCTGCTGACAAACATTTCACCCTTTTTTTTCATATACCCACCAGTATAATCAGTACACTCTCGAGGTATTGTAGAAATGAAATACAAAAGCCGATTGAGTGGAATTTCAGCTGCACTTGTCAAGGACGCTACAGCTTTGATGACCTGTTCACAAACTGCATTTGGCTACAGGTTAACAAGTTGATAATGCATTACTTACACTATTTCCAAATTCTTCTAGGAAACGATTTCTAACCTTTCAGGCGATACTTCGGATTAAAATGGTGTTTGCTCCTCTCACTAAGAATCCATAAGGCATCTAACAAATCTGTAGTACTGACTGCTATAGATGTATCTCCATTGCATTTTGCCAATGTGTTGACAGCAGAGCCACATGGTAAATCATGTGTATCTGACTGAAAAGCGCATGAGGCAACACAACATGCAAGAGTCATTAATCCTGCTCGGCCGAATGAATCTTGTTTAGCAGCAGATGCCAAACTCCAAACCAGATGTAACCGTTCGCTGAAAATATATGGAGAGAAAAAATGAGGTTTACAAGAAGGCAGCAGAACGATTGAAAATGAACTAAACTGAAGGTATGTGTAGCATTCAGACATGAAACAGCATAAAGTCCCATTTGAGCTAGTAGCGAGTTCAGGTAGGTCACAATCAAGGTTTTTGAGTCGTGACTCAAAATCGCTGTATAGTCGACCAAAGACGCTGTATAATCGCCTGATTAGTCACGAGTCGCCCCTGATTTTGAGAAAACAACTCTGTGATTAGTCGGTGACTAATCAGCGACTCATAAACTATGGTCACACTATGTATGATTCAACCACTGCGAGACTGCGAGTCCTTGCAGCTCCAGCATTTGCACATAAGTTCTATCTAGTTATGTTGTTTAAACAATATACACCATATGCAAATTGACTACACAGTAACATTTGTAACAATCCAAAAATATACACAATACTGCAAAAATTAAGTTTAATACTCACTGTGATACATATTGGCGTCTTTCAGTTAATGTAAAACTACAAATTACAACAGAAAGTGGGGCACAAGTAAACTCATTTCTAGTCCAAAGCATCAACCCTTGTAAATATAAGAAAGCACTAAAAATCCCCATACAGGGACAAAACACAATAGTTGTCTGAGTAGTACCATGTTGTTAATTCCTGGGCATAAGTGCTGAAAAACCTCTCTGCGCCTTTTATGGTTTCTGAATTATAAACACCACCAATGCCTAGAAATAATTAACGCACACCGCTCAGCATGTAAAATAGAATAAACTGTTAACAGTATGACATATTAAAGTAAATATACTATAAAAGAACTAGAAGATAAGAACGCAGTGAGAAAAATATCATGAGCATCAGGAGCAAGTGGCCTGTATTTTATGGCAAACAGTGAAGAGTAAAATACTTCCGCGAGGAAATAATAATAATTTAGAACAAGGGAATAATCACATACAATTAAGTTTCCCACGATGCACAGTTTGAAATGCTAACAATGTTTAAATTCAAGTTTGCTGCAAAGGGAAAACATAAACAAAGTGATGCTTCTTCACTAATTTTAGCCATCTGGTACGAGAATCATATGCCATTCGAGATATGCTAATCTTTGTTTACAAAGAAACAATACTGTTGTAACATGGCGTTCCTGGGAATGCCTTCGGAGACATGATGATATTTCTGTTTATAGGGAGGCCTTCAAAATTTACCAAGAAGAAATAACTGCACAGTAAAGTGCAACGTAAAATGTGTATTTGGATTGAACAGAATAACTTTGTATTTGTCAGAACAGACGCATTGATGTTCTATTGAATTAAGTGGAAAGAAAAACTAACCAAAATCCTTGTGATGAACAACATCGTTCAAACCGCGTACGAGAGGGCCAAGAACGAAACCTCTAGGGATCATTTGAGCGTGGCCTTTGTAGCATTCCCATGTAACATCCAAAAAGGATTGCATTATCAGGCACCGCGCTGCAAAGGGCATTCATAAAACCAGATTAAGAAAACATTCTACATCTACATCTACATAAAGAGGGGATTTTTGGCTCCCGAGCTCCAGTGTACCCGATTTTTCAAAAAATTCGAAATTTGTAATTTAAAGTTTGAAAACAACACACAAAAAAATACTTCAATACATATACATGTTATATATATTGTGTTCGATAATATGATCTATTTTAGGCTACACAAAAATCACAAAATCATGGCTCTGCAGAAGATGAAAAGGAACTTATTTTACTTGCTACATTTGTATTTTTTAGAGATCACGTATGGAAATATATTTCTCCGAAAATTTGGTCGTACATACTAGACATGTATGTACTAGCATGTTTTGCTTCATAATTTTTTGAGACGTAAAAATATATTTTTCGATTTTTGGAAAAAAAAGGGTGCACTGGAGCTCGGGAGGAATAAGTGTTTTCCGATCTACATTTTAGTACTGACCTTGAGGATTATCATGAGTAAACCCACGCTCCCAGAGTACCGTCATCCAGTGCAAAATTCCTTCCACAGATTCCATCTGAGCATGAAAAGCTCTATAGGATATGTGATTTAAATAGTCACTCTGTGGTGCAGATTCAAACAGTAGCACAACCTGAGCATTGTCTTTGAACATATTAGCCAGTTGAAGCAACGAAGTGTGTTATTATTGATTGAACTATTGTTATGCGGTCAGTAGTACTGAGTGGATATTTAGCTACATAGGCTTCAACAAATATTAAATCCGGTATTGCTGGGGTGAATAGTTTGATAAGAGAAACATGCAGGAACAAGCTAACCTGGTGTTTCCAGGCTGCCTCGACTAGATGTGTCCCGAACTCCTGGAGCATCTCATAGAGTATGAGGAAGACCTTCCATCTGTCTTGACCACTTGAACAGTGCTCACCTGATTGACTGATTTCTTCAACACCTAGGGACTTGGCCTCTTTGTTAGCCCACCTTTCTTTTTTTGTCACTGCATTAGTTGATTTAGCTGGACCAGACAGAGTAGCTGGGCTCCTGCCAGAGCATTGCTGGCTGGCATCGTCTTCAGAAGAAAATATGCTTAGAGATATTTTCAAGACGTAAAAAGCCCGTTTCCTTACTAAAGTATCCTTGTCAACCTGGTGTGTACAGAGTTACATGTGTTATCCCCAGTGTAAACTTGACTGGGCGATTTTCAGCCCAGATCAAAAAAATTGGTATGAATAGCAAAGTAACTAACAAAAGGGGCTAACCAGTCCTCTGCGCAGTTCATCCCAAAATTCAGTGACATCCCTAAGATCAAAGCTCTGGACCTCGTCAGTTCTGTATACAGCATAATGGTGCCCCGATTTCAAAGCCGAGAAGTATAGGGCGAGTATATCGTATGCATCCAGCCGCTCAGCACGGCCGAGAGAAAACAGAGAAACGCAGGAGCTCCAAATGGACTCCAAGAAACCAGACCTGCGTGCCACCAGAGAATGATTTCAACTTGAGCAAACGATTTCGAATCAACAAGTTCCCACAGACAGGAAAGGATACCATACCAACCTAGATAGCTTAAGCTGAACCGCACCAAACTTGACGGCGACACATGAAACGTCTGCTAGTGAAATCAGCACGGGCTGCAGGAGGATCCGGGTGGCGCAAGACCGATACTCCTGGCCGTGGTCAAACATCTTGAGCACCAGCCTGGATATGTCCCAGGTCAAATTCTGCACCAGCGCATCGAGGGAAGCATCGTGTGGCAGTCCGAGGGTCTTACTTCTCTGCAATGCGTCTCCGAGCAATGAAGCGAGGAGCACGGTGGCCTTGGTGAGGGGCAGGAGCCCAACCCCTGATGCTGATGGGTCATCATCCCCGGCGTCCCAGCGGTACTGGTACATGTTTGCGTCGTCGCCGTCGTCGTATTCATGGATGCCGTCGTCGTATTCATGGATGCCGACGTTGGGCAAACCCATTGCGACGGTGCAGGATCGGATGCAGAAGGGCAGGATGGTGGCTCCTAGCATGTCCCAGGACTGGTTGCTGGAGACGGCATCGCACATAAGCACGATCGCCTGCTGCTGGAGCTGGCTGGACTGGGCGTACTCTCCGCGAAGAAGCGGAAGGAAAACCCTCCAGAGCAGCATCCGCAGCAGAGCATCCCTGGAGTCCTCGTCCTCGAGGTGGGAGAGCAGATGGCACAGCGCAGCGGCGTGGGAGATAGCGGCGGCATGGCCGTGGCCGGGCTGGAGAGCCTGCACCTGCACCTGCAAGGAAGAGGAAGAAGAGGGTTGAGGAGTGGGAGCTTGTGGGGACGGAAGAGAGAGACGCTGACCGACCGAGGTTGGGACCTTGGGGAAGGAGTCGAGGAGCGAGTGGAAGAGCTGGGAGGGCGAGCTGGAGGAGGAAGCGAGGACGCAGTCGACTACGGCGGCGACGGCTTCGGGAGGGACGGCGCGGAAGCAGCTCTCGAGGGCGGCGAGCGCCATGGCCGGACGGATGTTGTTTTGGCGGCGGCGGCCGGAAGAGAGGGCGAAACTGGAGGGAGTGGTTTTGGACAGTTTGGGCCGGGCCTCGGTTCTGTACTCTATTTCTGTCTTCCCGTTCATGGACTTCGTGTGCCGTGTCCGTGTGTCACAGTAACTCTATCTGCTTTTTCTCAACAAAAAAAGTAACTCTATCTGCTTCCCCCAAAGGAAAAGTAACTCTCTCTCAAAAAAAGAGAGTAAAAGTAACTCTCTCAACAAAAAAAAAGAGGAAAAGTAACTGTATCAGATGCCGTAAAATGTCTTATATTCATCTTTCACACTGTGTTTGAATGTAGAAAAGTTTATTGGGAATTGAGTTGGACTAGCAATTTTAAGCAGAGCAGATAGTATGGACACACAGGTCACAACATGTTCTTTCACAAGGTCACTGCAAGTCTCATAGTACCGGCGTCCATTGATCATCTAGCTACTTTCTCCAGAGCACAATACTGCATTTCCTACTCCCTCTCCTATCTTGCCAAATGACCTAATCCTGAACTCCTAGCTGTGATGTGCAATATGGACTACTTATTTACTAGCACACATTCTCTAACCATCCATAGCACACAGACTCTCATCCTCATCTTCATAGAGCTCACTTCACCAGGGCAGTACTCTTCGACGTTAGGAGATCATGCTTGGACACTTGGCATCAAGAAACTCCTTGAGCGTGCGTGCTCCTTTCTGGCTACCCATTAGCTCCGCTAGCTTTTCTACTGGTAGCAGGGCCAGCTCCGCCAAGCTACTGCATCCGTCCATTATTGCCCTGTAGTTGGAGTCCGTCACCCCGGGAAGCCTTCGCAGGAACTCGATCGCGGACGTGTTGTAATTCTCAGCCCTGAAAAAACAGAATTTCGTTTATCCGTAAATCAAGCATGTTCTCGCAATTACTAATTATATGCTTTGCCACATCCAGCAGGTACGAGTTACCTCACGTCGTCTTCCACAACTCCGTCCTCCGACGGCACACCCACTCTCATGGCCTTAGCCTCGTCGGGCTCATCCTGGTTTGTTTTTAGCGACATGAATATCTGTGCCGTGGCGTGCAGGCTCCGGGACCAAACTATGCGGAGACGAGGAAAATGTAAGACTAGCAGTGACAGCTTTGAGATTATGTTTGTCGGAGACACGTCATCCCCAACTTCACTTGCAGACTGCGAGAAATGAGCACACCAGTAGTTAAGTATATTATCTGGAGCAACCGGCAATATAATATATTACAATTTCCTTTCCATGGAAATAAATTATAGTTTGCTCACATGACAGGACAGTCCTTTGTGGAAACCATCTGTGCATAAGAAATTAGCATACAAAATACCTGAAAGGAGAAGCTCTTATCTTGTGAGAACTCTATCAGAAGCACTGGGATCTTGTAATACCTAATCATGGTCTCAACCTGATTGTAGAGACGGCCGGAAGCAAAGCTTTGGAACAAGTCCGCGATACTTTTTCTTTCAACACATATCAAGGGAGAAAGAACATAGTCACCAACTTCCAGGGTCACCGGTATTATTCGAAGACCCTTCTGGTGTAGTACATTTGGAAGGCTGCTCATGAACTCCCTCATGTCTACAATAATCTACAAGAATACAGTCCTGAACATTTTAGCAATTCCGACAGTAAAGAAAAGACATATGGTTCCTTCCTCAGAATAAAAAAAAAGGATATTAGAGTCACCTGTATCTCCTTATCTGTTGGCTTTCTACCACCAGCCTTTCTTGTTAGTGAATTCTGAGATAGAATAGGTTCTGGTTCATTTGCCAGAGATGGTCCAATGCAACGGCCACTCTGCAAAGAAATAAGATAGACTTGTCAAGTATGGCAACATTATTAAACGACAGCCTGTTTTTATGAAACAATTTTTAAAGTGTATAAACCTGCATTTTCTGCCATTACAAAGCTGGTTCGGGGTTAAAATAAAGACAACATATGCTTGATTAAAGCTTTGCTAGCCGTTTCATTACCATTATGCAGCATCATTCACACGGTAAATACTTAGCTAAGATCAAAGAAATTATGGCTAGGGTGCACAAATATTTAATAATGGAGGGATTCTGAAACACCACCTGATCAACAGGTATCATCATCAAAGACTTCTGTCTGATCAAAGATTCAAATGCTTCATTTTCCCGGCGAATGCTGGACTCGAATTTTTGCACCTCAGAAGATTCTTCATAGAAAAGAAAGTAAACTCTCAACTTTTTCGATGGGTTTTCTGCCTTGTATACCTCAACTTCTCTGACAAAGGTTATATCTGGATGGTAGACAATAATTACGGATGGTTTCCATATGTCGAGTACATGCTGGTCGCTGTCTAGGGCATAAAATTGCACAGGAGGCAGCATTTTGGCATCAATCAAGTCTTCAGCATTGTCAGCAGTGGAGGCTGGAGGAGTAGCATCTTTGGCAGACACCTTAGAGACATCGATCTCAGATTGTTCGTCGGTCTTGCCTGATGCTTCAACATCAGTAACTTGACAATTCTCATTTTCTGTGGTACTTTTCTTTTTTCTACTACTGGCTTGTCTCTTTGATATTATTTTCTTTGACACCCCCTTTCCTTTTCCCTTGACAGAACCTCTCGTGCTGCAGCTGGCAACTAAATCATCCTTGGCAGCTGCTTCTTTAGTTAAATTGCTTATACCAGAAGCGGCAGCAAGTAAGGCATTAGTCTCTATATTGCTATTACTTACAGGCCCTGCATTCTCACTGGGCCCTGCAGGAAACTCCCCATCCAGGATACCAAACCCTTTTGGTTGCTGAGATTGTTTCTTCTTCTTCTTTTTATGTAATCCATGCAGCTCAGCTTTCCCAAGCAAGTACTTCTCCCACTCTTCTCGCATGACCTTGTCGAAAACAATTAAAGTGCTATTACGAAGAATTCACAAGTTTAACCTAACAAGTAAAAAGAACATTGCATTTACACAGAGGGACAGATGTGCATGCAGGACCACAACATAAATAGCACCGAGAGCATGTAGATTGATGTAACTGCATTAAAGACAGACGGCGGTTACCTGCTGGGGGCTTTTTGATATGCATTCCTGCAGCTGCAAGCATGAGCGCTCATCTTTGCACGCTACTAAGACTATGCCACTTTCATCAATTTCTTCTTCGTGTATAACACCATCTCTCTTTCTTTGTTCTTCTGCTATCTCTTGCAACAGTTCCTGCAAAGATGAATGTAGGATATCAGGTAAGAACATTTCTAATACGAGTGAATAATCTACTTTACCAATTTAATAACTACTAGGGGGGAATTGCTACAAGAACAGAACAAGGAAAGTAGACTATAGTTTATTTTTACATTTAGAACAAAATGTAGGTGGAATGCGACAGAAACTTCAACTAGATTTAAAAGGATTTCTCTTCTGCAGTGTGTGAAGTAAATAGTGCTGCCTGGAAGAAAACTGAACCACTCACCCGTAACACTTTCCACTTTGGTGCTTCCTCCAAAACCTCTTCCAGTGCATTTAACTTCTCAGCATCATCCTTGCTAGTAGTGGAATCCTCATTTTCTGCAGGAACAAGACTCATCCATATATTAGATGTTCCCTTCCCAAGAAAAGCAAAGTATATGCATACAAAACAAAGGGACTAATTACCAGTTTCTTTTCCTTTCTTGCTATTACCGCTCGATACTTTCCTCTTCTTCGTTGGTGTGCCCCTGGGAATTGTAGTAACCTTTGTACCATCCGGTCTCATAACCTGGTAAACACGCCTTTTTGCGAGTTCAAATATCTTGTGGCTTGAATCAGCCAAAAGCCAAACAGATCGGACACCTTCAGATGCTCTCAGGGTGTCCAGATACTTCAAGTATGTCACAGCATCATATCTGGCCATCATCTAATGAGCATGAACACGATGCCTGACAGTGCTCTCAGGGTGTCCAGATACTTCAAGTAGGAATGTGGTGGAAACTTTTAAAAGCGTGAATTAGTACCTGAGAAGGTAATCGAGCAGCTTGCGAAGCGTCCTGAGGTCGGTGACGAGCTGCTTGGTCTTCTTGCCGAGCGTGTGCCAGATGGGGTCAAGCTGCCTCCTGACGATTTCGTCGAAGGACTTGAAGAGGCCCTTTTCGACGGTGAGGTCCTCGACATCGACCTTGTTGGTCCGCCTGAGCTCCTTGAGGCAGGCGTCCATGACGTCGAGGATGGCGGCCTGGATGCCCACCATGGGGTGCGTCATGGGGACGCGCACGTCGATCACCTCGGGCGGGGAGCGCTCGAGGTCCGCGGCGGCGAGGACGTGGAAGCGGGGCCACATGTGGAGGCGTCGGACGTAGAGGCTCTTCATTGCGCGCTCGGCCTTGGCGAAGCCCGAGACCATGGCGTGCGGGCGGTCGGAGAAGGCGTAGACGGGGAGGAGGCGGTTCTGGCGCAGGAGGCGGGCGATGAAGGCGTCGGAGGACGTGTCGGAGGCGCGGTGTGCGGCGAGGATGAGGAGGGCGTGGACGCGGGAGGGGAGGAGGTGGGAGGTGAGGAGGTCGGCGGCGAGGACGCGCGGGGTGAGGAAGAGGGCGACGCCCTCCCCGGAGGAGTAGAGGGCGCGGCGCTGGTTGGCGGGGAGGTCGGAGGCCACGTCGTGGACCTGCAGGAGCTGGGATTCGACGAGGCGGCCGCGGATTTGGTCCTTGAGGGTGTCGGGGGCGGAGAGGATGAGGAAGCACCCGCCGCCGCCGCCGTCGGAGAAGGATGAGGATTGGTGGTGGAGGTGGAGGAGGAGGGTGGCGGCGAGGGAGGCGAGCGGGAGGCCAGAGGAGAGCACCACCAGCCCTCCATTGGGATCCTCAAGGAGGTCCGCCACTACCTGCTCTTCGAACGGAAGCATCGACGACGGCGGCGACGAGCTGCTCTCTTCCCCTTCCACGGCGACTCTTCTTCCCTTTCACTTTTCAGTCATCACCGGGCCATACCGCCTTAAGGCCCGTGGGCCGTCTGAAAATGCCTCCTGTGCCTACAATCAATCTTCAAAATCCATTGTGATAAAAAACAAATATTCAAATCTCATTTCCACAACAGTTTGCAAGAACAGGCTCTGTAACTTATCATTCATTCATCAGTAGATTCTAACAAAAACCTCAAGACACAGCAAGTTGACACGAAAATAAACATTCCCAATAAAATAAAACATAAAAATGAAACAACAAGATAAAGAAAAGGATGGCTTGCCGGCAGATGTAAACATTGCAGTCTTAATCCTTCTGTTTATACCTCCTCCAGTTTTTTCTTTCATTCTTTACACGTCAATTATGAGTTCATCTTTTGGCACTATTGCTACATCACGTGTCTGGTTCTCATCTAGCTTTCAATCCTCTTTCCAAAAAAGAAAAACAAAGAGAACGAAATGGACAGCTAAATGCCTAGAGGGCACTAGCGTTGCTCCTTCTCTTCACCTTGAAGTACACAGGATCTTTCAGAAGCTTGACAGTTACAGCGCTCCAGTCGTCGGTACTGGTCGGTAGCATTGTCATCTCCTCGGCGATGGCCATGTCCTCCGGCACTATGGATCCGAACACAGTATAGGCGTCTCTCCACTCCTCGTGGTCTGCTAGGCTGACCAGGAACTCTGGCCCTGACCCAATCCACGCAACAGATCCTCTTCTCACGGCAGAGCACCCTTCTTTCGGTATCTCCTTGAAGGCCACACCATCAACTTCCAGTGTCCCTTGAAGCAACGCATATGGTGGGCCAAATGCAGCCTATTTGCAGAAAAAATTAAAACAGCCATCATTAGGCCAATTTCTTCCCACTGGCATGTACAGAAACACAAATGTGACTGCATTCCCTTTTATGCAAGATGGTTTAAGAGGTCATAGATGGCAATACATTTTTTACGTGGTCTCCTTTTGCATCCCACATGTCCCCACGGCCTTCCGCACGATAGAACCTGCATCCGGCGCAGTTGTGCAGACCCAATAGCTCGATGAAGTAATCCACAGAACGGGGTGCACAATCAGGCAGCAACTGTATGGGATTAAAATATATGGATTAGAGAAAGGGGCAAGAACGTAGTTTATGTTATTATGAAAACAAAACAAAAAAGTATATTTTCAGTCATCTCAAAGTATATGATGCCTTCTTGTGATGAAAATTAAAACATGGTTCATCCATTGGAATCAGCTTCATAACTCAATCTGAATCGGGATCACAAGCCAGAATTATTATTGTCTGTGTCAAATCAAAATGCATAAGCATCTACAACTACTTAAATGAACAGCCTAGGCCAACAATGGAATAATTATTTCCAATCGATGTTTGTGTGGCATAATCTTGATAGGAAACTATTTGTAAGATGGAAATGGAAACAACAAATGAACATTTAGAGCCACACCGCACATGTTAAGATGAATCCCAGCCAGATCAGCCATGGCTCTCACTATACACTTAGAGAATTAGCTAAGCTGTTTTTGACATAAAACCGATAAGCTGAATCAGCATTCTACAAACTCTGATTAGCATGGCTTTGCCAGCTTCTCTTACTAGAGAGAATACTTACTTGGATGCGAAGTGTCCCGAGATTTGTCTCCAGCCCCACAATCCCCTAAATTAAATTGTAGACATATGAATTAACAATGAGATTCACACCATTGAATGAACATCACATTAAGAAGAGTAAGTTGACATGTTTCCTAAACAAAACAAACAAAAAAATGCCCGATCCTTCTTTCTTTTCCTGCATGTAGAAGCAAAGCATATACCGCACATAACTTTATCTACACTCAAAGAGATACTGCAAAATGCTCCTGCTTCTCGCCCCCGACCGATTCACAAACCTGTGATTTCCCGAAGACTAGACCAGAAGTCCACATGACATCCTCCCCTCTAGCAATGACGGAAGGGGCTAGGACATCCGTTTGCTTCTTCAGCCAGCACTGCAAAATGCAAATCAATCACAGACGCCGTGCTTATTCATCGGACGAGATTTTATAACGAAGGATTATAGCAGTTAGTATATTGGGTCTGGAGAAATGACGAACGGACCTCTCCGAACCGATTGCCGCACCTGCTCCTGTCCCCGCAGAAGACCCAGGAGTCGCAGCGGCAGTCGCCCCCGCCGCGGCACGTGGCCTTGCAGGCTGCGCAGCAGGCGGCGGCGGAGGGCGTGCGGTGGTCGGAGCCCCAGTTGACCGCGGGGCCCCAGAGCTCGACGCCCGGGAGGCCCGCGCATCCGGGCTCCGCGGCGGCGGTGAGCGGCGGTGCCCGCGCGGACGTGGGGAAGGAGAGGTAGGCGAGGGCGGCGAGGAGGAGGAGGAGGAGGAGCGCGAGGGTGAGGGCGATGGTGATGAGGCGGCCGCGGCGCCGGGCGTCGGACGGGGACGGGCGGCGGAGGGGGAGCGGGAGGGTCGGAGGAGGCATTGGCGTGGCCGGCGGCGGGCAGAGAGAGACCCGCTCGCGGTCTTCGGGCTCAAAGCGTTGATTTGATCTTCAGTATCGAATCCGTCCCACTCTCTTCCCTTGTCTCACGCATGACCCACTACAGTAGCGGTACGGAGTATAAAATTTGGGGGGAGTTGCACAAAACTCATAGTACAAATATTTCAAAGCTATGGAACCGTGCAGATTAAATTGAAACCTTTTTTTTGAATAAAAGAGGGTCCCCCTCCGATTTCTGTTAATAGAAACCATGGAAGTAAATCGATACAGCAGGAAGTAAAAAACGATCCAGAGATAGCATAAGATAAAACTAGGCCTAGCTATCGCTAATAACAAGGACCCAACAAACTGGGATTAAATTGAAACATATGTGGTTTATTGTGTTATACTCTTTTTAAAAGGAATCCGGTAGGGGTAGATCCTACATCGGATTTTTTTTTGTTCAAATAACATAAGGGGCTCTTTGTACTGAAGGAATTTTAAAGGATTTTTGAAAGAATTCAGTTCACAGGATTTTTTTTTCTAAGTAGGCCATTTGGATGGAAATGGCATATCCAAAATTCATATGAATTGCAATCCTACAAGCCAATCACATATGAATTTTAACACCCAGTGGTTTTCATGTCTTTCCATCCAAATAACTAATCCTTTTTTGAAAGGAAAATAACTAATCCTACATATTTCTTTGTTTTGCAATCCTCTGTTTTGTACCTGCAGCTCTATTAAATTATTGCTTTTCCTATTCTTGTGTTTTGAAAATCCTGTGATTCAAAGAAGACCTAAATCAAATATGCGCTCGTGAGGATTTGATCTTGATGGTGCATATCCACATGCTGGGTCGATTCATTGTGTTAGTTATATTGGATATGTTAACCAACCGATGTCCGGTATTTTTATCAATGTGCATGGTCAAGTATTTCAAAGTCGCAAGAAATTACGCTATCGCGTTCTTCTTCTTCTTCAAAACCTAGCCGCCACAACTCTATTCCTCATTGACTTGTCACCGACGCCGAAAGAAAAACACTGAAAAGAGTGACTAAGAGGTTGTTAGAGGCACCATTTTTATACGAACAGAACACGAATCACAACAACACTAACAACCACACATTTTTCCTTGGATGGACCACATAACACATACGACATCTCTAGGCCTCTCAAACTGCAAAAATCATAAGAGTATCATACAATGCCACCTAACACCAACCAAAAAATTCTCCATTTATTCAATGAGACAAAAAATTACACGTCTTTGCCTGATACTGTAATCAAAGACTCTTATTTGAACGAACAATCTATTTATTCGACAAGTAACCCTCACCAACCAAACTCCGTCACCAGTACGCCGTGTAGTCGGATATAAACGGCAAATATACAGTCCATCTCAACCGTAGCAACCGGCAACACCACGACAACAGCCCCCCGCGGCGGTTGCGCCGCCGGCGACGGCAGCCTCTCCACCCCGCGAACGAACCTTCCAACCGTCGGACAACGCCCCGCAACGGCCGGCCGACCCGCTTTGACTCCCATCCCACCCCATTTAAGCCTCCACTCCGCCGGCCAAGAGCTAGGGTTCCTCATCACCTCTGCCCGCCCCCTTCTGCTACCTCCAGCCAATCACCTCCTAGCATTCGCGCCCCAGCAACCTCTGGTCTCGGATTGGGCGTCCTAGCAGCCTCCGATTCGTGATCTCGTTCCGACCGGGGCCGGCCGGCGGCGATCCCCATTCCGAAATCCGGAATGGGGTGCTTCCCTTCCAGGCCCAAGCGCATCCAGTACCCAGGCTACGAGAACCCCGTCCAGCTCGCGTCCCAGACTATATGTAAGCACTACTACTCCGCGTACTGGTAACCAATTCGAGTCAAACCATAATTTATGTCACTCAGCGCCACGCGTTTCCTTTCTTTTTTCTTTTTTCTTGCAGTCAGCGTCAGCGAGGTGGAAGCGTTGTTCGAGCTGTTCAAGGGTATCAGCGGCTCCGTGATCGATGATGGTCTCATCAACAAGGTATGGAATCATGCACCACTTGTAGTTAATTTATTTAAGTTGAGGATAGTAACATGTTCACTTTCCTGACCCAGTCTCATTTAAGCGATCCAGTCCCCATTCTTTTAAGCATCAAGTGCCATGTTTAACCATCATAAACCTTTGTAAATTGTACTACCGAATACTCATCACATCAGATTGCCTCCAAGTACCTTTCATCATTTAACTCAATGTTGTCCAGTCACCTTACATTCTGTTTCAATCATGCCACAGCAGAAATTGTATTGAAGAACCTCTGTATTTTCTATTGCGCAGGAAGAGTTCCAGCTTGCATTGTTTAAGAGCAAGAAGGACAACTTTTTTGCCAACCGGGTATTGTTGCCACTCTCTGCCTGCCATTAATTTGCATTTTAATATGCTTCTGAATTGTGATGCTTCTTTACAATGACGCTGGCATGCTTTCACCTATAGACTCGCTGAATTTACGTAACCTTTCAGATATTCGAGCTTTTTGATATCAAGCAAAGAGGAGCCATTGACTTTGCTGACTTCGTTCGAGCCTTGAATGTATTTCACCCTAGCGTTTCAGTGGAAGAGAAAATTGATTGTAAGTTATCATCCCGATCTACGGAGGTTTCATTCTGGCCATTTAGATACCATATTTCTTCTTGCTAAAAACTTATATTGCTTGCCAGTTTCCTTCAAGCTATATGATATGGACAACACAGGGTTTATTGAACGAAAAGAGGTGATTTTTTCAACTCCTGTCTGCCTTATTGTTTTCCACATCTACATTTTTTTGTCCGGTTAACAAAATTATGAAAATGCAACGTTTTCAAACTATAGTAGAATATAATCTTCTTATATTTCTGGACAGTGACATTTAGTATTTGAGTTTGCGGTGCTTCTTTAGAAGTTCCTAAAATTATTTGTCTTATATTTTTCCTTTTATGTTTTTGAATCTCAGTAAAATGTAATCTGCTTTGACTTCTGGAGTTAAGGAATCAATTTAATATTTGTAGCTGTGAGTGTCATTGATGATATAACTTCTACAACCGTGTTGTACAGGTCAAGCAGATGCTTATTGCTCTTCTGAGTGAATCGGAAATGAGGTTATCGGATGAAACCATTGAGACAATCCTGGACAAGGTATGTGCATTTGATCTCAAAACATAACTTGTTACTCTTAAAATCTAAGCTTTCAAAAAGGTTAAGATATTGGACGGATGCTGATAATTTGGTTGGTGTTAACAGACATTTTCAGATGCTGATGTGAATCAAGATGGAAAAATAGATAAAGCAGAGTGGGAGAACTTTGTCTCGAGAAATCCTTCCTTGATGAAGATAATGACTCTCCCATACCTTAAGTAAGTGTTATGTAGTAAAAAGAGTGTTATATATCAAAAGGAAATGGCAAGCATTGTGTGACGAATATCTTGTGTTCTAACTCCACTTCTGATGAAGCAAACCATTACCAAATTTTGAAACATACCTCACTACTTCCATAAGATCACATATGACATAGTATAACCCTACTGACCTAAGTTGCTGCAACCTAAGGGATGAGCATGCTATTAAAAGGTAGTTAGTGAACAACAGAGCGAGGATTTTTTGGAAAGCTGTCACTGCCATATGATTGCCTCATGCAAATTTTTATTTTAGGGAGAGTCAAAGCTGATTACTTTTGCCAGATCTTTTTTTTAACTATACTTTTGCCAGATCTGTAGCTCATGGGACCAATACAAGAACTTTGTTAGGTTGCTCAGACAAGATAGTCAAGTTCATTAGCAGTGTGTTTATGGTCTGGAATGAGGTGAAAGAATGCAGTTTGCTAACTGACTATTGAAATCCTTTGCAGGGACATAACGACCACATTCCCCAGCTTTGTTTTTCACTCAGAGGTTGATGATATCATAACCTGAGCAGCACGAGTTTGGCGACAGTTTAACAAGGCCCTCACGGAAAACATGGACGTCCATAGTATACTACGGCGAGTGTACGTATTTTTGTGAGCAGCAAAGCAATAATGCAAAAGGAGAGGACCGGAGGGGACTGGATGGTGTAGGCGTGTAGCTGACTGATAGAGTGTGACAAATTGCTGCGAGATTGTGAGGTGTATTACATATGGTGTTGTTTTGTTGTGAAATGCAATGCTAGTTCAATATGAAAAAGAAATTATGTTGGCTGGAAATGTTTTGGTTCAGATCATTCTCCTATGGTATAGTCTATGGCGAAGTTTTTGTATCATTTGGTTGTTTCCTTGGGGCACCACTTATTCTCAGGATTTCCAAATGCTAGTAACCTGATTGACTCTTTCAATTTGTGGCAAAGTTTCACACAAAAGAAAAAAAGATTAATTCAAGAGGGTTAATCCTAGGGAAAGTCAGTATGGTATTTACAAACCAAGCAACCCACGTGCAAAATTTTCAAAACACACTTGAACTAAAGTGAACAAGATTTTACAGTAAAAAAATCGGTTTATTTCGAAGACAAGTTGTGGCTTGTGAGTTTGTGACTCTGGTCGTGTGATGATTAAAGTGTGCACGTGCGCTGCAGCACTGATCGTTACTCGTGGGCCGCTTTGGGCTGAACCACCTATCCTCCTCTTTCCGCGATGCGATTCGACGAGGGAGAGACGAGTGAGCAGGAGGCTTAGAATCAGAATCTCTCTTCCCCCCTCCCTCCCGTCGCCGTCGGTCCAAACCCTAGCTCGCGCCGGCGGCCGACAGCCGACGATGGATCGCAAGCGCATCAACGACGCCCTCGACAAGCACCTGCGCAGCGAGAGGTCCTCCCCCTCCACCTCCCGCTCCGCCAAGCTACCCCCCGCTCCGCCCACCAGAGGTATCCCCTATCCCACCGAGCTCTCCTACTCCTCCCTCCCGCCCGCACTCCATTCCTCTACTGACTCTAATGATCCTCTGTACCTTTGCTGTCTGTTCGTTTCGGAACCACAGAGCAGTCGGATTCGGACAGCGAGAACAGCGCTTCCGAGGGGGACGACGACGACGACACCTTCTGGATTACGTGGTTCTGCAACCTGAGGGGCAACGAGTTCTTCGCTGAGGTCGACGACGACTACATCCAGGACGACTTCAACATGTGCGGGTTGGGCAGCCAGGTGCCGTACTACGATCACGCGCTCGACCTCATCTTGGACCTCGAGCCAGTGCAGGGTAACATCCATCCCACTTCTTCCTTGCTTCTCCTATCTGTGCACTACACATCACCATGATTATCTTTTCTCAAGGCTTAGAATCATTACCGTTATGACCATCATATACTGCAACTCATCTGTTCGTACCGAATTATGTGTGGTACTGAATGAACTGATCTGTTTTTTTTTTTGTTCAGGTGATGTGTTTGCTGAGGAGCAAAATGAGGTGATTGTGGCATCTGCGGAGATGCTTTATGGGTTGATTCATGCCCGGTACATCTTAACCACTAAAGGGTTGGCAGCAATGGTAAGCTATCTACTCTTATGGTTCACATGGTCTATGCTTCTTCAGTATCAATAACAGTAGATGGTCTCGTTATCCCATACTTATCTGTTCCAAAACATGAATGTTTCTGTAGTTGGAGAAGTTCAAGAACTGTGACTTTGGAAGGTGCCCTCGTGTGTCCTGCGGTGGTCAGCCCTGTCTTCCAGTGGGGCAATCTGATATCCCTAGGTCCAGTACTGTCAAGATATATTGCCCTAAATGTGAAGATCTCTACTATCCAAGATCTAGACACCAAGCCAGTATCCTTTTAACCTTTAAGCATCTTACTCAGGAATTTTGTTGCTGGTGCCTTTGTTGCCACTGTGCCTTTTCGACATCACAGTATACCTTTTGGTACGAACTTCTTGTTAGCTGCCTCCTCATCAATAGGGCATTTTATTTGCTTGCATTTGCATCCCTGATACTATGATAGACTACTCATTTTCTTACAGTAGTTATGAATAACTTTTTTTCACATCTGTTCTGATGCAAGTAGCGTTGTTCAATTTACGGTGTGCTGCAAATTGTATCGCCTTAAATTTTCGCAGACATTGATGGAGCTTACTTTGGGACGACGTTTCCTCATCTTTTCATGATGGCCCATTCACACTTGAAGCCACAGAAGCCATCGCACGAATACGTTCCCCGGATATTTGGCTTCAAGGTTAACAAGAAAACATGACATTTTGGCGGCGAACTGGCTTCTTCTTCTTTTACCTAGTCACCAGGAACCAAGAGGATCCGCACTAGCACGACATGAAAATGCTATGGCCGACATAATACAACGAACACCAAACAGTCATGCCACATTTTTTTGAAGGTCGCCCCTGGGGAAAGAAATCTTGAGGAACACCAATCAGCCTGCCAGATTCATGTCATGCTGGATGGTCTGATGATCCTAGTGAAATGGCCTGTTGTGCACCTGCTCTGTTTTTTTTTCGAATGCCCAAAACCAGGCATAAGCTGGTTTGTCTGTCTGTTTGTATCCTAATGTATTTCACTCTTCATTATCTGGTGATTATTGGTGGAGGAAATCATGTTTTTGGGAGTATTCTTACATGTGATTTTGTAAACTCAAGTTACAACTTACACGCACATCGATATTAAGGTGACGTAAGCTTACATGGGAGGCATCACTGTAATCCTTTTCCAATACTAAGCTCCCGGGAAATGCAGCCCTGTGCTTCATCATTGGTTTAGTTCGTTGGATAAAAAATGAATCCATCTCAGCCATCTGTTTAGTCCGTTTAGTCATAATCCGTAAAGTCGATTCTCTCGTGAAGTGTTTCTTGCGAGGTGTAATCTTCTGCCTAGCAGAAACAAAACCACCTTGGTCAACTGGACCAATCTTTCATGTCCATGTAGTATAGTGTGCACTTCCAGAATAAGAATTACACAGAAAAGAGACGTTGGTTACAGACATTTACATTGTTATCTTTGCTTGCTTTGGGTAGTGTACGTACTTTGCATCATAATTAATTGTTGTGGAAGAAGCACACAATTAATCTTCTGCTTTAACTGGATTTAGAAGAGACGAGAAGGAAGAAACCAACAAGAGTTGCTTCCATGCGCACGTTGCTCTGCGTGTGTGGTGATAAGAGAAGGTAGGCTTTGAAGGGACGGTCAGATAAGAAGCTCCTTCGTCCACTGCTTCCCTCCCTCAGCTGCAGCTTCATCCATCCGTTCCACTCCTTCCCACACTACGTCGATGGCGCTCATGCTCAACACAGTCGCTCCCGCGGCCTTCTCCGCCGCGGCAGCCGGCAAGCCAGCCGCCCCCACGAGGGCTTCCCGCCTCTTCGGCATCACCACCACCAGCACGACCACAACCGCTCGCCGGAGCATTCGGAAGGTGGTGGCCATGGCGGACATGCTGGGCGACTTCGGCGCGCGGGACCCGTTCCCGGAGGAGATCGCGAGCGAGTGGGGGGAGAAGACGCTGGGCAACGTGGACACGCTGCACCGCATCCTCATCCCGACCCTCTCCGTGCTCTCCCTCTCCCGCGTGCCCCTCGACCCGGAGCCGGCGGCGCCGCTCTCCGAGGAGGACGCGCGCAAGCTCCTCCACAAGGTCGTCGGCTGGAGGCTCCTCTTCCCCAAGACCCACGACAACGACGAGGAGTTCCTCAAGCTGGAGTGCGTGTGGAAGGTCAAGGACCAGGCCTGCGGCGAGGAGCTCATCGCCAGGATCACCAGGGCGCTCGACGGCGCCGCCCACGCTCCGGCCTCGCTCAACTTCGAGCCGCCCAACCAAGTCAGAGCGCAGCTCTACTCCCGGTCACTAGGTAAATTCTTCTGCATATCCTCTCCTCTGTATTTCTGACGAAAAGTCTGAGAATTGATCGATGAACTGAGGTTCTCGGGTTTGCTGCTGCAGGTGGCCTGAGCGTGAACGACTTCATCATCGCGGCCAGGATAGACCAGATCAAGTTGCTGGATCTTATCCCCAAGAAGAGAGTCTGGGCTTGAATAGCTAGCCACTTAGTTCTTCCTCCTTTTACCTGCAGATACAAGAGAAGAAAAATCCTTCGTCGCAGTTTTGTTTCATGAAACCAAGCCCACATTTGTATCCACGAAATAGTATGAGCATCATTTGTCGAAAAATTAAATGGTTTTCCAATTCTTTCCAATGCCAAACGCAATCACATCGATCGCTTATGAAAGGCAAAAAGACACTAGATGATCACCGTTACCCCGGTGTCCGTAGCTATTTAGGCACCACTGTCAACCTACTTCCTGAAGCCGTCAAGTATCATACATAGCTTAATTACTTGATGAGGTTGGTGATGGCGCGGGCGATGATGGCCATCTGGATGGTGTCGACGGTGTGCTGTGCCAGCGGCTGCGGCAGCGTCACGCCATGTATGCCGAAGGCGGCGTTGCACTGCTGCGTCAGGGACAGGGCCTCGTCCAGCTTTTTCTTGCCCGCAGCATAGGCGCGCCGGTTGATCTCGTCGTTGGCCTCGGCGAAGGCGACGCCCACATTGGTGTACACCGTGATGCACTTGGCAAGCGCTGGCCTCATGGGCACGGTTGGGTTGCCCCCCTCGAGGGTCATGATGTCGTCCGCGGCGAGGGCCGCGCTGTTGACGCCGGCGAGAGAGGCCACCTTGGCCAGGCCCCAGGTGTCCGCATCGGCGCTGCCACGCTGGTTGCCGAGCTGCGACAGGCACAGCTGCAGGTTCACGCGCACGTCACTGATCGCAGCCGCCTTGCAAGTCGTGGCCACCGTCGCGTCCACCACTGTTCCAGCGCTCAGGATCACCGCCAGCACGACGGCGGCCAGGGCCATAAGGCAAGGCATTGATGGATTCATTGTCTGCTGAAAATCTTGCTACAAAAATTCTTTCTGGGAGAAGCAAGTTAAATAAGGATGCTTGTGCATCATATATAGGCATAGCAGGAGAGGCATTATCGGAGGCTATCCTGCCAATTTTTTCTTGGTTGCTTATCCACCATCGGGCTATCTATAGACTATTGACAACAATTCGTCTGCTCAAAATACAAGGCAGGAGTAGCACTAGTACTAATTTCCAAACGTTTTGGTGAGCAAGCAGGGCAAAACCTGAATTGATCAATGCGAGTGAGTCAGTGGTCAAACATGAGGCTGTTTATGTGATGAATGCTGATGTCTGAAATGGGTTCGATTGGCCTCTCTGCTTCTGCATCATCTTCTTCTTCTTCTTTGGTTGTTGCATCCGGCGCTCGTTCGCGGCTGTACTCATCTGGATTAAAACAAGATTGGCATGGATGAGCATTAACCTAGCTACATGCATCACTGAAACATTTTTCTTGCCGAAGCAATCACTGAACCAGTTGACAATTTACGAACCGAAGATTGTGGTGAAGGAGGTCGGGGGAGGCGTGGCGAGGAAGTTGGAGCCCAGGTAGACGAGCAGGGACAGCGCCACCGCCACCATCACGAACGCCGGCACCGCCACCGCCCAGTACCTTCATTCAGATACATACAGTAGCCAAGAGAAATTTAGCAGGTGAAAAATGAATTGCAAGGAATGACCACGGTGATGCACAACACAAATGGCGGCTTCACTTACTTGGCGGGGTAGTAGGTGATGCCGATCGAGTGCAGCCAGGGCTCCGGCGTGTAGGCCCACACGAGGTACACCGCCGTCGCGATGACGGTGGTGATGGACCCCACGAAGCCGTACACCTCCGACGGCTTCGGCCCCGCCGCCGCCGCCGCCGCGGGATCCCGCTCCCGCTCGCGCTCGCGTCCGAACTGGGGCCGGCGGCGGTTGCGGAGGAGGCTCACCGTCTGCCTCGGGCTCCGGACCACCAGCGTCTCCGCCGGATCCATCCAACCTCCGGTGTCTCCGCCGATTCGAATCTGCCAAGGGAAGACGGGGGCGGGCTTATTGGGCCCCCGGATTATGGATAATCCGGCCCACTAGCTGTCATAGTCAAAATCAAAAGAAAAAACAAGAAAACACTCCACGCGGCGGAGGAAGGGGAAGGAGGATGCCGAGGCGGCCGGGCAAGAGGAGCAGGTCCGAACCCCGGTGGTCCCTCGCCGAGCCGCCTCCGGGCCTCTTCCCCGCCGGCGAGGACGTCCTACGCTTGCTCGCCGTGCTCGCCATCGCCGCCGCTGTGGCCGCGGCCTGCAGCCTCCTCAATCGCCGCCCCAACCCCTTCTGCGACTCCGACTCCGAGCACGCCGCCTATGGTGATTGATTGATTCCGCCTCTTCCTACCTCCTTCTACTTGCTCGAATTCAAAGTTACTTGCTTGTTCAAGTTTACGGAAGCAATTTATAGCCACTCCAAAATACTAGGCAGCAAATCCCTCGTTAATCTGTCGAGCGTCCCTGTGCTGTGTGCATCTGCAGATTCGTGTGAACCCTGCCCTGAGAATGGGCGGTGCGCGGACGGTGAGCTGGAGTGCGTCCAGGGATTCAAGAGATATGGCAAGATATGCGTAGAGGACGGTCTGCTCAGCCGAACTGCTAACAAAATTGTACTGACCCCGTCCCTTTTTCTTGCCTTTTTTTTTCTGTTTGCTGGTCGGCATGATTATTATTCACATCACACTGAAACCTCTACATTACTTATACTTGTAGGCAGAGTTGCTACAGCGCAGAATCTGCGATGAACATGCCCGAGCTTTATGTGGCCAAGGTGGCAAAATCTTGGTACGTCTTTCAGTTAGTATAGTTGGATGAAATACTATCTCAGCACAACTATAGTCCTCATCTAATTCTGTTCCCTTACTCTCAGTATCAACAACTTGATATCTCAAATATGTCCGATGAGCTATTATCAAAGGATGCTGCCCGCCTAAGTGACGATGGAATTAAAGTTGTGAAAGATAGGGTGCTGCAGATCGCACATGGCTTCTTTGAGGCAACGCCAACTAATAATAAGTATGCTTAATCCTTCTTCTGCTCTCAGTCATTACATGTTACTAACCTTGAGTCTGTGTGAGCTCCCTCTAATTTCTTCCATTTAGAGGTGAAGCGTTTAAATGTCCGGAGCTGGTTGCAGAGCTTCATAGGCCACTGACTTGTCAAGTTCGTCAATGGATCTCTAGGAATATTTTCTTTGTGACCACCTTCTGTACCCTGGTAAGTTTGTGACATTACCATCTTAAACAAGCATCTATTTAAACGCACCTCAAATGATGATAAAATCTTAGTTTGCAGCACTGCTCAGGATTCTATGGAGCATTTACAAGAGACGAGCAATGTCTAAGAGAGCTGAGCAAATATATGAGCAGGTATGATTTTATTATTGTTTCAGGTTCTGTTCTATGAAATTTCTTTTGTTCCAGATCTCTGCATTGTAATGCTGTGAAGCAATGTTGTATTGGTTAATGCAGTATGTGGTGCAGTGTCATGTACTATTTGTAAACACAGTACTAAAAATAAGCTGTGGAATCATTGTTTTTTAATAGTCCGATATATCCCCACAGCCACTATAGCCCGAAATAGTGGACAGAGGGAAATGGCCTCTACACATCTGCTACCTGTAGTTCTCTGTACAGTTTTTACAGCTACAGCCGATTTGCATTGCCTGCTACAATTCAACAGTGCGCCCGTAATAATACATTTCAATTTTTTCGTATGGTTTACTTGTTGTATATTCCACACCTCCATTTTGAATTAAACTAATGCTTGAGATAAGCCATTTTATTTTTAAGTTGATTGACATAACTTTGGATTTCTAGTAATATATCCAAGCATGTTACTCCTGCTACCTCGTCACTAGCCTCTACCGCTATGAAAACTCACTGCTTCCACATCATGCTATTTGAAACAAGGATACTTCATCTCACTGCTATGGGCAAATTGAGTGTACCTGCTTTGATGCATAAAAAAATAAAAAAATGCGTTGTAATCTATAGCTCTCATATTTTATTGAGTGACTATAGTGCTAGTATTCATTTTAGTGCGATTTACTAGCACTTCCTCCACCTGCCCCTCTAGCTCCTGCAAGCCTGTGGGAGGTGGTGGAAGTTGGTGAAAGGTGGCAATTTTGTGTGTATTTATAAGTTTCTGTAATTTTTCATTTATATTTCCCAGTGAATTATTTGGACCTTTGTTGACATATTGTAGGTGTGTGAAATCCTAGAAGATAATGCTGTAAATGCTAAGATTGGCAACTCCGAATGCGAGCCTTGGGTGGTCACCTCTTGGTTGCGTGATCATCTACTGGTTACCCGAGAGAGACGGAACACTTTGCTGTGGAAGAAGGTACTTATGTTGCAACATATTATGCAGCTGTTGATTATATTGGTTAGCACTATCCAACTTTTGCATGGAGTTACCATTTGTGTATGATTATAATTTCTTACACTTAGGGGGCTTTTGGCACCCATCATTTCACTTCACTTCATTTGGCAGAAATGAAATGAGTTTGGAAAGTGAAATGACAAGGTTAGGGATAGGAATTGGTATAGCAATATAACATACAGTAGGTATTTGTTGGAATTCCAAATGAATTGACATGCCAATTCCATGACAGCCAAACATGTTAGGTGTGGAATCACAAAAGAATTCCATGATTCCGGCTTGAAATGATTGGTGCCAAACAAGCCGTATACAATTGTTACCATTAAAGGCAAGACATATATATGTGGTCCTATAAAGCAATTCTAAGGACATACACACTTCATATATGCCGATCACACTCATTCTCCTTTTCCTTATTGCATGTACCTGCATGACACTCTCCATATATGGCTATCAAGTTGATTATCCTTTTCCTTATTGTACTTGATCTCGTCACAGGTGGAAGAATTGATACTCGAGGATTCTCGCATAGACCAGTATCCAAAAGTGGTCAAGGGAGAGTCCAAAGTTGTTCTTGAGTGGCAAGGTACAAACATTATTATCTTTGTAACAACATTTCTGCTACTTTTATTATTGGCAAATGCGTATGTAAGGGTAAGATAGCCACTTCATAGTCACTGGATGTTATGTTGTTGCAGCTAGTGGGTCGCTGAGTGGGAAGATCAAGAAGATGCAAAGCGCAGCAGGCAAGGCAAGGAGCAGCGGTGTTGGTGCCATCAAACTTGCTGAAGAAATATGTGGCAGCAGCTCCAGCAAAGACAAGGAACAGCGTTCAGCACGCAGAGAAGGAACCAATCCTTTCATGTAATCGATCAACCAGCCATGGTGAATATTTGATGGTGTGTAGTACATGATATGATTACAGAGGGGTTAGTTAGCATTATTAAGTTAGTAATGATCTAGTATTGATCTTTGTGTTGTGTTGGTGATTATTGCCTGGGTACTTTTTCCTTTGGCGAATTCTACTAGCCATAGAATGCCCTGTCCAAAAGAAAACAAAACAGATGAATGTATAAATCAATCGATCTCATTGGAAGATGCTGCTGACTGAGCATTCGTCGTGCACGCGCCAGATGGTCTCGCCGAGAAGGTTGGCGACGGATAGCACGGTGAGCTGCGGGAACTGCTGGTGTGGCGCCACCGGGACGGTGTTGGTGATGATCACCTCCTGGAAGAGGCCGCCGGAGAGCCTGTCGACGGCGGGAGGGCTGAGCACCGCGTGGGTGCTGCAGGCGTACACGGCCCTGGCCCCCTCCCGGTGCAGCAGCTCGGCGCCCTTGGACATGGTCCCCGCCGTGTCGATCATGTCGTCCACCATGACGGCGACCTTCCCCTTGACGTCGCCGATGAGGTTCATCACCTCCGCCTGGTTGTGCCCCAGCCGCCTCTTGTCGACGATGGCCAGCGGCGCGTCGGAGAGCTTCTTGGCGAACGCGCGCGCCCTGGCGACGCCGCCGACGTCGGGCGACACCACGACGACGTCGTTGGGGCAGATGGTCTTGCTGGCGAGGTAGTCGAGGATGACGGGCTGGCCGTAGACGTGGTCGACGGGGATGTCGAAGTAGCCGATGGACTGGCCCGAGTGGAGGTCGCACGCGAGGACGCGGTGCGCGCCGGCCTCGGTGATGAGGTTGGCGACAAGCTTGGCGGCGATGGACTCGCGGCCCTGCATCTTGCGGTCGGCGCGGGCGTAGCCGAAGTAGGGGACGACGGCGGTGATGGTCTTGGCGGAGGCGCGGCGGCAGGCGTCGATCATGATGAGGAGCTCTATGAGGTTCTCGTTGGCGGGAGGGCAGGTGGGCTGGACGAGGAAGACGTCGCAGCCGCGCACGCTCTCCTGCAGCTGCACGTACAGCTCCCCGTCCGCGAACCGCTTGATCTTGATCTTCCCCAGCTCCAGCCCCAGGTAGCAGGCGATCTCCTGCGCCAGCGTCGGGTTCGCCGTGCCGGAGAAGATGCGGAGCCTGCTCGTGGCGGAGCTGTTGGGCGCCGGAAGCCGCAGCGGGAAGTGCAGGCCGTCCGGAGGCCGGTGCAGCGGGTTGCTGTAATCGTACGTCCCGCCGGCCGTGCTGCTAGCTCTGCAGCTCCACCGCCATCTCCGGCGAGGAGGAGAAGGAGCGGTGGAGAGTAGGACGGCGAGGTCGGGTGGTGGGCGAGGAGTGGAGGAGGAGGATAGGAAGGAGCACACGCTGGCCATGGAGGTGGAGGCCATCGTCGGGCAAAACAGAGCAGAGCACTGAGCACAGAGCACGTCTAGCCGCAGGTCCGTCCGGTCCGGATAAGAGAGAGACGAGTTATTCATGGGCCGGAATGCATTCTTTTCTAAAGCTGTTTCGCCGGACGCACAGCTTGGGCTTTCAGCAGCTGGGCTCGGCTACTCCCCAGCACACAGCGCCTCCTCCTCCTCCACTGATGGACGGCGGAAGGCGGCGACCGGAGGCCGGACGCCGGAGAGACGATCTCCTGGGCTGGCATCTCCTTGCGGCCGGACGGTGTGGCCGTTCTTATCCAGTAATCCTCTGAACCAAGGTCTTCCCTGCACCACCGCAGGTACTGCAATCTATCTGTGGTACAAATTTCCTCTGGCAAATTCGTGGACAGTTGTGCTTCGCCTCAGGACAACGGAGAAAAGGCCAGGAGACGGCGGTGGAAGATCCAATCCAGAGTATGTCTCTCATAAGGTATGCCATATCTAGAATCAAATGGATTGTTTAGTGTTCGATCGGCGTACCGAATTGGCATGCTGCCTAAATGGCTTGAACTGAGTAATGGTCAATCTAGCTCACAGGCTTCTGGTGATAGGAAAATTCTTGATCTTGTTGGAAAGCAAATGTCCCCCCTAAAATTCGTATTTTTGCTTGGAGGGTGGCGACAGACTCGTTGGGCACGCGATTAAATCTTAGTCGCCGAATGCCCCAGGTGGATCCTATATGCACTGTATGTGGAATGGCAGCCGAAGACTCTCATCACGCTCTGATCACTTGTACGCTTGCTAGAGCTCTTCGTGATGAGCTGCGTGCTCACTGGCATCTACCGAGTGAAGTAAGCCTCAGAGATAATGACTCGGTATGGATTCTTAGACTACTTAGCAGTGCAGATGAAAACCAGATAGCACAGATCATCTTCTTGCTTTGGAGAGTGTGGCACCACCGCAACAATGTGGTCCATGGAGATGGAAAAGCTTCAGTTTCACAACCCGTCCCTTACCTGGTTAATTACTATCAATCTTTTACAGGTTTAGGGAAGGATACTCAGGCGCAAGTACCTGGGTGGAGGCCGCCAGATGTTGGAACAGTAAAGGTCAATGCGGATGCTGGGTGGGATCCCGTTTCAAAGAATGCTGGCATGTGGCGGTTTGTGCAAGCGCTGAGGAAGCTGAGATCATTGCATGTCTTGATGGGCTTCAGAGAATGATCTCTATTCGGCAATGGCCA